>CM024574.1:48064519-49264519 GCA_014182395.1 Eucalyptus sp. ANBG9806169
TGATTTCACAACAGCATGAGCACCAAGAAATGTAAATCTAAAGGACCAAATACTTTTAACATTCAAATTAAAGTTTTTAGAAATTCTTCACTTTCAAACCTGTTGCTGATCCCGCAATGCTCGAAAAGAAGATGTCTGCCGTATATAAAAGCCAGTCAACTTCAAAGTTCCCCAAGGGCACCTGTCAAATAAATTATAAGACTCATACCACAGACGCTATAAGAGGAACTCTGTTTGCAAAGTTGAAGTATTACATGAGCATATCTGAGAGTGAGATTCTTTCTCTCAACCACTGGGTTGATGCAGCACAACGCTGCATTCCAACTTTGGCAGCTATTTGTTGCCATCCAAGAAACTGTACAGAGCCCCAAAATTAAGAGATCTGTAAATATATATCGGGACAAAAAAGTAACGCGAAAGTACCATATAATTGAGAAGCAGCTTTTATCATAGATTTACATCACCTGGTATTGACAATCACGAGCATTAGGAGGAATGCTCACACATGGGAATTCATCTAGTGCTCTTATACCAGCTTTGATTGACTGAATGTTGGGGCACTCGATGACAGCAATTGTAGGTCCATGATGTTCTATGTCTGTCATTTAGCATTCATGATGCTAATATCAGTATGTAAACAAAAGGAACACAGTATGTAAGGCCAATACTCTTGAAGATGGAACAGGGAAAAAAAGGAATAGTGCTTATCAAGGCTCATGAAAGTCATATAGCTTGTGATAGACAGAAAAGCCAATTCAAACCTCAGAGGGAACAAATAGAAGATATTGTATAAACATAGTGAAAAAGCTCATTAAGAAAAATTCAATATTTCTTCTTAGCTTAATGCAAATGCTCATTCAGTTTGGGATCATCCATGCACATTTGGCCTAGACAAATCTTCAGTACATCTTCCCATTTACTCATCTTATAATATTTTAAGTGTTATAAAGTTAGTGTCCAAGCTATCCGCATAATTGAGAGAAACTTCCTCTAAACAGCTTATATTGAATTTAAATGACAAGTCAAACCTGTGCTCATTTATAACCCGTTGCATAATCTTCTCAGCATCATTCACATATCCAACATAATCTACCTGCAATACAAGCAGAAAATTACTACAGCAGAAGAAAATGTTAAGAAATTTCAGAAGAAGAAGAAACAGAAAATATACCTTGAAAGTGATACCATCCTGTAGAGTGGAGAGTTCAACAGCCAAAGTTTGGCAAGCTTCCGGAATTGTCTTTCAAGAAAAGATGCTGATAGATCTCTATTCTGGTGAGGATTTTACCACAACAATAGATATTGTTCTCAATGCAGGAAGATAGCTAGCAAATATAGCTCTCGCCCTTCAGAAATGCTGAAATGGAATGAACGGTAAGATAAAATCTGCTCAATAAATGATAAGCATATGACATGGACATTAATAAATCAGATGCAGGAAGACTATGAACTTATTCCCAGCAACCTACAAGTGCCATATACATTTTTATAGACTTATTTGCTAAACCAGCATTGGTTCTTGTCCAGAAAAAGAACTAATATTGATGCAACAGGAACAACTGATATTTTCGGAAGTGCAGAAAATTCTCCAGCTATGTTTATTGACTGAATGACAACCTTTGCATGATTAAGCACACTGCAACAAATCCAAGGGGATCTGACTCAGTATGGATTAAATAGGGTGAGCTGCTGCATCCTACTTATTCAAAAACTAGAGGAAGATAAAAGTTAGAAAATAGTTGTCCTTTCCAATTTGAAAACTTGAGATATAACCCAGTAGAGTTATTTGTACTAACATTATATTTTTCTATGGTCAAATAACTATCATGCGAATAGAGGTAATTCATATGTGAAAAGATAGATCAGATTACCTATGGTACAAATAAAAGAATGAGATGGACTGCTCCAGATAAGAGCACTCTGCTGTAGTTTTCATATGTAATTCAGTTAGACACCAACTGTCTTGGGATCTCGTTTTTTCGCCTTTATCTACTTTACAGACACATCCAATCTGCAGGATAGCGCCAAAATCTGAAGGCACTTTTGTCTCATATACTCCTGAGTTAAACATTAGCATCACAGTTTGGTAAAAGTAAAACTATCTAAAGATGTATTACCAGCAAGATCAATCAATAAAATGCACATCAGCTTAGTAAACATATCTCATGATGGAAATATAACTACTTAAATTCACTACAAGACCCTACATGTCCTTGGAGAATTTAAACTGAAAGACAAGTTATGATTAGTGAAGAGCTCACTAAGACAAGCTTCTGATATGGAACATAAGATGCAAGAGAAACTAATGGGTCTAATCAACAGTGAAGATCCGAAATTCATTTCATGCAATAAGAGAACTATCAGAATCCAATTTGGGTTGCATGGCTCTGCTAGCACAGTACCAAAATTTGTCATTAGCACATATATTTCACAGCCTATTGTGTGGACCAGAAGGACAAGTTGGTCAGCCTAAACTGTTACTAGAGAAAGAACGCACAGCCTTATTATGTTTAATTTTCTTATTATGTACTAAAAGTCTTGTTTACCAAACTCTGAAACATTTACATGGCGCTATTAGCATTGAGGAAAAACTGAGGGTCTGAGAAGTCCGTAAGTGATGACAATAAGTACTAAATCAAAAATGTATTTTTAAGAAAGAGAATATACAAGTGACAGAAAATGAATATTGTTGATATAACGTGCAATGGTATCCTGACCTCAATCTCTGGGTCTGCAAGTAGAGATGCAAGTTTTTGCTTTCAACCCTGAATTGATCTTCATCTATAGCGACCTTCGTGCAAACAAATGAAAAATCAAAGAAACAGGAAAACAAATTTAACAAGCTTTTCACAATAATATCTTAATTAAGGTAGAAGACAACATAGTAAAAATTTGAGTATGTGTACTCCACTAGGTTACAGCTTACGCTTCCCATGGGGCAGAATTTTGTTAACACACCTTCCAGGAAATTCTTCTGTTTTTGATGCTTTAGAGTTGAGGTAAAACACTCTAGGAACAACAATAGGAATTTTAAGTATAATTCCATCAACAAGCACCCAGGCAAAAACTGTCCACTTGTTGAACTTGGAACCAGTTGTATAATCTGAAAGAAGCAGAAAGTTCAGTTGAGATTTCAGCAATCAAATGGTTCTCATTTCCATGAAATTTCTATAACTGGATCTTAATTTGACCTGCCAGTGACATCTTGTCAGGGCTACTTCATGCCTTGTAAAAAGTATGAGCTAACCCCGTGTCTCCCCATTGGCTTCTTTATGATTTTTCGTACCAGCTGACTGTTTGGAAACACCATTACGGATGGATGGAGTCTGCAAGTTGCCCAACCTGTAAAGAGCAAAGAAATTGTTATTCGGGCAACACAAGACCCTTTTACTGAGCTCATATATGCACAACAGAAATAAAACCCCTACATATCTATGTTTAAAAGAAAAAGAAAAAAAATGCCCACCACAATCTTGTTAATGAGTTGCAAAATGCATGCTCCCAGCCTACTTATGATTCGAGCAACGATCATATGAGTAAGTAAGAAGCATAAATTGAAATAAGGAGCAGGATTATTTGAGGAGGTCTAAAGCTGAAGTGTCCAGCGGAGGTGGACAATGTGTCATTGCTAGCCCATGTCGACAAACTTTGTTTTAGTGGGATTTTTGGTTCTTCAATACATAAACCTGACGTTCTGTGCTTCCAAGCCAACATGCCTTCATCATACATTATAGGACACACCTCTGCTTGCCAGCCTCTCAATTGCAAAGATTATGGTATTGCAATTAGAATTTGATGCCGCACATTATGCAATGGGGGACAATGTAAAAGAGAATGTGCATCCACACATGAGACTCAACATTTTTATGCATTATATAAAGCAGAAATTTCGTATGGAAAAAGTACCTCTGTCGCTTTCTCTTGTCCAAAGCATCTTTCCACTTTCTCTTTTCAGTTCAAGCCATCCTTGATAGTCAATGTTTCTGTCAATATTTTCTGCAGAATTGGTATTTAGAACTCTAGCTTCTTCCTGATGGTCATCTGCTTGGCACATTGATTTGACTGGATGCCTCTCACTGTTACCTTCATAATGACGAACAAGGGTCTTGGTCTAATTATAGAACTTCCTTTCTTGTTTCCAAAATCTTCTAAATCTTCCACGTTCTTTTCATTCACGATATGGTTAGTGCTAATGTCACCACTACCTCCATTTGGTGCATCATCCTTATTTTTCAAGGCAAAAATATCAACTAATTTACGTTGGCGGAACTTGTCGTCCTTCTCACGAACCTTCTTGTGCAGCCAATCAGGATGAACAACCCTAGGAACAGGATTTGCAACCTAAAGAATTTTAAGCATTATATAGTTAGAGAAAAAGGAAAATAGGCCATTTTAACAAAAAGGTAACATAGATGCCACCTTCTGCATTGCTGCAGGAATGGTTATAATTTTCTGAATTGCGGAACTGAGACGTTGCTTGTAATAGGACCAATCGATGATTGATCTGATGCCAACATCTGATGATATTTTGCACCATTTTCTTATGTAAAACTTCATTATTTCTGCAACACAAGGCATTAATTAATTCAGTTGATGAGCAGCAAAAGGACATTATGGAGGTGATGTTAGCACATAACTGACCAATATCAGTTTCGAAAATTGCAACGGAACAGCACGCTCACTGACAGGTGTCCCCTGTTCATAATGTGCAAAAGAAAACTCCATTAGATATTCTAAAATAGAAAAGCAACCTAAACTAAGGTAGAAGATGCCATGGGACTGCTAAACTAGCAATTAGGCAGAAGACAGACCATTAGGATTTTTGGGGTCATGCAAACCTATAGACCTTCACCATGGAAAACTAATACAGAAATTACTAGACACAGCATGGCTAATAGGTTTTATCAGTTCTCCACAACATGTTCAATATATGCACACATTTTCGTGTGTTCTGCACAAACAATGTAAGGCATTTTATCTGTTTCCTACACCATGTTCATTTATGTCCAAATTGATGCCAACTTTTGCGTAAAGAAGGAATGAAAACTCTTCTTTGTGATTGTTGAATTTCCATCTTGCTATAATTAAAATATTCAGTAGTCACATAATGTCAAAATATGAAAGTTAGCTACACGAACTCATAAGACTATCAATACAATAATATTCCTGGATGCATGGGTCTTCCAGGGCAAGGGATAGATTAACTTACCCTTGGTTCACATGCAACTATATATTGGCAGCGCAAGCCTTTATCTTTTACCATAGTTTCACCAAGAAAATCAGCTAAACGCCTAGCAGTAGTCACTGCACAGGACTTCTGTGCCCCATAGTCAACCAAGGATTTGCTCATGGTGCTTGACTCTGATATGTAATCCAGCAATTCACTATCTGCAATATCCTTCCCTTGATTCTGAAGATAAATGAAAATTTAAAGAAAAGGGGATAAGAATGTCAAACACATGAACAGGAGTTGGTTGACAAAATTCAGTTTTTTTAATAATGCATTCTTACTAGTGAAGGAATTAAGCTTATCTGTTACGCACATCAAGAAGATCAAGCCAGCCATTTGCAACAGAGGCGACTGATGAGTAGCACTCCTCTAAGGTTGAACCATGAAGAAACTTGTGAAAGAGTTCAGCCTGCACAGAAGAAAATATTTCACATGAGGAAATTCTTCAATAGATGCTTCTGGATCGTATATAAAAAAATTTGGTTCAAATTTGGAGACAACCTGACTTATCCTAAGTAATAAAGTGGACAGGGAAAACAGACATTTGAAAATAAAGGAAGCAAAGAAATTTTGAAGCATTTTGCTCTTTCATCCCTACTTGGTCAGATAAGTGTCTCAAGGAGTTACAACTGAAAAAAGTAGTCTAAATTTGTCCTCAGTGAAGAAAAGAGGATCCCCATTTGACAGCCAAAAATTAGCGGAAGATCAAATGAGCTGGTGTAGAGGAAAGCACAAGCAAAGATACCTGAAACACTTTGATTAGCTTCAGTTCACCTCTACGCTTGATCTCAAAACCTTTAAGCTCAGCAAGGGTCCCATCATGATTAAAAACAGCATAACGCTTCTTTATTAAGATCCCTTCTTCCTTAGAAGCTGGGAGAATCATTGCCTTCATGGAGAGGAAAATGGTCACAAGCAACTCAATTACAAAATTTCAGACCACAAGGAAATCCATTACCTTGTATGGTCCATCCACTTCAAATTCAATGGAGCATTCACTGTGAGTGGTATATGTCTTGTTGATAGGATCAGTAAGAGTCTGCTTAGAATTAGCAGTTAGGCCACTAGAGGAAAAATCCCTTTTACATAAAGTTCATAGGTAAAGTGAAATCCACCCTATCTAAGGATAATTAAAAGTAAACGACAAGAAATCATGCAAAATAATTTCAATTATGACCTGGTACTGATCATTCGTATTGTTCTGTGCCACATCAACGTTGAGCATAACACAGGGGTAAGAGATGGTAAGCTTTCCTTTTGAATCCCTGAAAGTTATTTTGCAAACCATGCTCAGATCCCATACATAAACTTAAAAATGGCCAAGCTATATATAACAAAACCGAAGGGGAAACAAGATGAACATGCTGAAAAGATCATCACTTTGCAAATAACTAAAACATTGTAATAATTTCAAGATATTTGATGATTTTAATACAGTTAATAGTCAGTTCAATGCAAAAACGATTCTGCTAACCTGCTTTCTTGCTGTTATTTTTCACATGAAATTGTAAAAGTCAACTGCTCACTTATTGTCATATACCATTTTGATGCTTCAGTGTACACTATATTGTTCTTCGATTATTTCACAAGAAAATTATTGAAAAGAAAAAAAGGAAAAGCATTTGTTCTGTGGTAGCAAAGACTTAGTAAGGCAAAGCCATTTCGTCCAAAAACCACGGAAAACAAGAAGAATGTGCTAGAAAAATTGCAGCTTATCATATGACTAAAAGAAATTTAGCAACATGTAAAAATTAAGAAGCAAAAACATACTTTGTCTTGAAGGTGAAATTCTCAGGGAAAGATCCAGGGAGTGCACACCAGATACCATCTGTGTCTAATTCAAGTGGTTTTCCAATTTTTTCTACCAGCAAGCGAGCATTCTGAATGATTTTTGCTCCAGTATATGTAACTACTCCAGCCATTTCCATGGAGTACCATCTTGCTCCCCTGAGATAGCAACCATCAATAACAGTACTAAAATCATATAAAAAGGCTTCTTATTAAGGTTTGACTAAAATATAATCAACTTACTTTCGCATGACATATCCATAGAAGGAATTAAGTATACACTTGTGAGCTAGCTGCAGAGAATCATATAGCACTACCATATCCTACAAATACAAAACAGAGAGTACCAATAATAAAACTGCCTGTAATGTAGAAGCAAGATGAAAATCAAGTTGTGAGTAGACATGAAGACGTTTCATACTTGTGCTTCCTGTATTTTTATAGAATTTCCACAAGCCTTAGCTTCTGACAGCTTCCCCTTCCAGACTTTATTAAGTCCTTTGTACTCATACCTTCTATCACGAAAGCTGAAACCAAAATCACAAAAAGAAAACAAAATATTGTTAGCATGAAAATACAACCAGCAGTTGGCCCTTCTCAAGGTTAGCCACAGTTAAACCCTTGGAGACGGCAAGCAGCAATACAGACATACTGCAAGTAGCGACTAATTTGCAAGGAACAGCTTTTGAGGGACAAAAGTTAAGGAATAGATTTCAGTGGTTCAGGCAAAAAATTTTAATGTTCTTGATAAGGAAAAAGATATCAACATACTGTCTAACAAACAGGTTAATTTTTGGTGTCATTATATACAAGAAAATGCAGTCTATTTTGGTAACCTGCGGACAGTATCTACATAGAATGGATTCTCCCGCATGCATATCCCTGCTTCTCGAAGTTCAGCGACTGGCTTGTCGAGTACCCTTTTATATGCCTGTGCAACAATACATAGCTTAGTATTTTAAATCATGGCAATCAGAAAAGCTCTTATTGAAGATTATTACTGGCATACCTTCTGACAGTATTTCTTAAGACGATCTCTAAGCTTTAACTGTTGCTCTGCTTTAGGAAGGTCAAGAAATGATTTTGATAATCGTCCCTCTGACATATCAACAATCTCAGACTCTATCTGTTTCTTCAAATGGTAATAGTCGCTGAAGGTTGAAATAATAGCCACATTACATTTTTCATCAGATTTTGGTCGATATTCTATGTGGAATTGAAATAATATGAAAAGCAGATTTGACTGACGAGATACAGAACCTTTTCTTTGCCATAAAAGTTTCCCCACGCCACACCCATTCAAGCTTTCGGAGACAAGTTTTGCCAGGACGATTGAAGTCACATGCTGTGCATACCTCATCAGTAACTATTGACGGTGGCTGGAGATCAACGAAAGGAAATTTTGGCTCATTAACCAAAAAGATAATTAAGCAAACTAAAGTATAAAGATTGAACAAATAACTGATTTTTATAAAGAGGCCAAAAGTTATTTTTACAACAAGTGTCAAGTATGAGGGAGAAATTATAATCATAGCTAGAACTTAATTTATAGTAGATATGATCACTCATATAGCATTTGAGCATTTATAGTCCTCACTTGTTGCTCCACTTAATTTATCTCATGCAGCATACAAGAATACCCTCGTTTACTCCATGGATTGAACCTCATTCTTTAATACATTTGTAGCTGTACTCTCTGTTCTGTCAAATATCAACAAAGGATAGACACGTCTCTTTCCCAGTGCATACAGAACAACCTCAAGCAAAGAGGTGAATAAAAGAAATCTCTGCAACAGCATACCTGAAGTCTGTTTGTTAATATAATGTTTGGATACATAGCAGCCACATCCAGATGGTAAATGAGGGGGGACTCTTCACGTATTGGTTCATCTCGCAATTTTTGAAGCTGGAGAATGCCATCTAATCATCATCAGTTTGAAAAAAATAATAGAATGGGATAGAAAAAAAATACTGCTAGTTTCAAGATATCGAAGAAATCCCATGAATAAGTCAAATAATAAAGAAAAAGTAATGAAGTTGTTGATGTCAGATAAAAGGCAAGCTTTAAATCTGAAAAGAAAAACATCATAAGTTTTTTGAAATGAAGCATGAGCTGGGAGAGTTTCCAAGGTGCATGGCATTGTTCAGAAGAGATTTTAGCAGGAAGAGACAAGGTTAGCACCTTCTCCTTAATAGCATTCTTCACCTCGTCATAATTACAGACCGATTCCAAATCCATTTTACCCTCGACTCTGATTGCATACTGAAGGTCGCGGTCAAGGTTGTTAATGAGTTGCTGAAATAAAAGTACTCTAAGATCAGGGAATGCCAGAATTCTGTAGTTGAGAAAACTTAGCTACAATACCCAAAAATAATAAATAAAAGCAAGTTTATAGAAGATAACAACAAATTGAATATCATGGAACCTGAAGTAAAATTCATGAATCCAAATCTCACAAGATCCAAGTTTGACACGTGATACACACGGTTAAGCGCTCAAATGTTTGCATGAACAGCTAGGGCAATATATAATCAGCATACTTTTACCTCATGAGATCTAAGCTTGAGGAAAGGAAAAACCGGACTTCATTTTGCAAAAAAGAAAAAAGTTTCAAGTGAGGGGAATGACAAATAAATTTATCAATGTTCAAAGCCTCAATAAATTCTTCTTCCGAAGAAAAATTGCTCTTGCAACCACAAGTCACCGACTCGCACATTTCATCCAGTAATAAATAATCCTGACCATGAATATGCTAAGACAAGCCAAACTTTCATCTCAGTGAAGTTTATAAACATGAACAAAAAGAAGTAAGTTGACATTTTTCATGCTGTAATTTTGCTGCCTGAATCTCTATAATCAAAGAAAGTTAGCACTCGTAAGGTTGTAACTAAGTTCATGATTATTTTCATACACGATGCAGACATGACTCAAGCAGACAAACTAGATCGCCAAAATGTTCAGGAGTGAGTTCATTCAATCCTTTTTTCTTGCAGCTGCGCATATCCTTGGTCAATGCAAATATTGGATTCAGCATTAAGTAAATACTAAACGAATATCATGCATAAAAGTACAAATCGTATTCTTTGAAAGCTTCGTGATTATATTTTACTGACATTCTACACATTAATTCAAGACTGATGGTTTTTTCTCTGGATCTCTTTCATAAAGAACTATACAAGTCTACTTGAGCTCCCATATTTTATTTTATTTTTATTGCATGAACACAATTGGTACTGTCAATATCAGACATATCACGGCACAACATGATGAAAAACACAAACTATGAAAGAAAATTGCAATATGACAAAACATGAGATGCTTATCACCTACATTGACGGGTACAAAAACATTTTCTGTCAACCAACTGGCTTGTTAAACAAATTCATCATGCTCTAAAGCCAGCATAATTGACATAAATTATAAACATAACTAGGACAGGCCAACATGAATGCAAGCTCTATGCATGGTCATATCAATTTAAAGGTGTGCAGAATGCTACTTAAACAGAGGAAACTGAGGTGTCGCTTCTAGCACTGGATACACAGACATGGAAAGACATTGGTAATTAGTCAGCTAGCCCCATAAGGGAGATATGCTTGCAAATCTACGACTTCAATTGCGTCCCCAAAGCAAGAATCAGAAATCAATCAATTTTCTTACCTCATATGCAGATGGATCAAGCTTAAAATAAGTTGGAAGATCAGATCTAAAAACGCCACTCTCAAGGCACTCCACATGGCCTCCAATGTATGTCTCACTCTCAAGAAGGCGATTATTAAAAAACTTCTCTAGCTCAGCTTGGTGCTTGTTAGGGCATATAACATTGGCCTTGTATGCCTATAATCAATCCAATATTCAGTAGCAAAGAAAGAAGTCATTTATTGTACTTATCAAGATAGAAGAAATTTCTTCACCCAGGAAAGAATCTGCATAAGCATCCAAGAACCTACCTGAACCATAAGAAGCATTTCACAAAGGGTCCCACTACCTTTGCGGAGAACCTCATCAGGTGACATGGGGATTATAGTTGCAAGAGAGAAAATAAATGGGTGGACATAGGTCATGTAGAGGTAATATGTTGCGACGGCATCAGAAACAGAATATGAAGCCATCATCTGTCCAAACAATGTAAGAAACAAATCCTCATCATTTTATTATTCAAAGGAATGCCTGACATTAAATGCATTTCTAACATCCTACTTCAATACAATACAAAATGGGGAATCACTGGAGATAATTCATACCTGAGGCTTATCTTTTGCAAACCGCACCATATCTTCTGGATTTACTTCAAGTGGATCATAACCCAACTTCGCCTTTGTCACAGCCTTGCATAAGACAGAGCAAGAACTATGTTACTTCCTAACACACAATGCAGACGAAGACATGCTTCCATATAAAATCATATAGATGAGTTGAAACCAGTAAATAATCACTTATAGTTGTATCATTGAGTAGGACCGAGCTGTTTTGCTCCTTCCATCTTTTCGTCTTTTCTCTATGGGCAACCCATATCGGATAATTATGAGCAGCAAAAAGATAACGAGCTTACCAGCTCACAACAGAAGAAAATATTCTTATAACAAGGTTGAATACAAAATGTTTAATGACAACATTAATTCATGGATTAGGAGGAATAGAGTCTACAATCATTCACTGCATGAACATGAAAAGTTTAAAGCATGTTACAAGCTCATATGAGAGATAGATCACAAAGTTGCAGTATTTATGCTCTGAATACTGCCAGATTAATTTCTCAACGAGTTTCTCAAAATATAAGACAACAAAAGAAAATCTCAACAAATAGAATATGACCTTGAAATTGATGAGCTTACCTTTAGACCCTGGCTACCCTGGGGAAGATAACTGTCACGTTTGACCCAGGCAAAACAATCCAGATGACAGGCAAATCTAGAGCGACATTCCCTTGGTTCTTATCACATTGAAATCCTACCTCCTGAAAGATAAAAAAGATAGATAGGAAGGCACGGGAAATGCTGATAAATTCCTGAACCATATGTTGGCATTCAATATCGCACTAAGGTGCAATCTAGAATTGAAAACAAAAACTCATACAATAATTCCCGGATGAATATTGATGAATACATACATTGCTCATTTTGAACCCATGATGGGCTGCTCTGCTCTCCAAGAATGGCCAGTCAAAAAAGTCACCATTATACGTCACATATACGCCAGGCTTCAGCTCTTGCATGTGGGCAAACCAGCGACGAAGGAGTTCTACCTGAAAAAAGGTCGATCATGCCATCCGCAAATGCAAGCATAATAAAAGCACTTCACATTATTTTCCCTTACCTCGTTTTTCATATTCATCACTTCAAAAATTCCTTCATATTCTGGTTTTGGGGTGTACTCCAGATTTTCTATATCTTCTCCAACACACTAAAGACAAGTGCACCAGTATTAGATAACAGTAACAGACAATGTTAGATGTTAACAATCAGACATTATGTCAATTGAAGCAGCAACAGAGATCAGAGCATATTCAGTTTAAAAAAAAAAAAAAATAGATTAAGTCTTGATTACACACCTCTCGGTTAATAATTAGGTAACCTTTTCCATCCACCATGTATGAAATCATCATGATCATATCATATTCAGCATCAGGAAATTTCAGGGGTAGTTTTGTTGTCTCAATATCAAACGCACAAACACGAACTTCAGCGCGCTGAAGTAGGTCAGTTCTCCTCTCAAGCATGACACCAGAATTAGATACACTAACATCATACCATTGTCCACTTCGCACATCTGTCAGTAGAAAACTTACATGAGTAAAGAAGACATGCCTTCCACCTTAAAAAGCAAAATTAGCAAGAAATTCCTCAAGAGACAAAAATAGCACATCTACTCACCATTATCGATAGCAAAGCGCACATGATATGGCACATCATATTCTCGGAGGTCAATGATACAATCAAGAAAATCTTGAGGTTTTTGTTCTCTGCATATATGCACTAAGAAATTAGTGAAGTATATCAACACTTTCCTTCCAGAAAAAGAACAGAATATAAGACTGCTACATTTGATTGAACATTAAAAACCAACGAATGTACCCATTCATAAGAATGAAGACCTGATAAGAATATGAAGCTTACCTCTTCACCATCAATATAGATTCATATGCCTCTGCAGCTTCCATCTTTGTCCGGTTTCTTTCAACAACGTGCAAAAGGTCGTTCTTCACATTCATTAATTGTTGAACAGTATCAAAGGATATTCTAAGATATGATCTCCGCAATCCAGAGAGATGGTTTTTCTGCCCATAACAGAGCATCTCTTTTAGGGAAAAGAAAAGTAATTAACAATACATCACCTCAAGCTTGAAGAAACAAATTCCACTTTGTTAGGACTACAATGTGGATATTCGGACCCCCGAGATGCCCAATTTGTGGAACAAAAGCACAAAGAAATTCCAAAACGAATATAGTTTTTGGTTGAGAGTGAGAGATTTCATTTCCACAGATAACACTATATAAGAGAATCAAACAGAAAATTCATGCCTCTAATTGTATATAGAGCATTTCAAAAGCACAAAGAATTCCAAATTCCATATATCACGATACACAAGATTTTCCGTCCACGCACCCCTTTTGAACTTGAAGAAAACATCAATTCTGCTATAAAGGTCATCAATTTGTTACAATTTTTTAATCAACCCATCAAAAAACAAAAAGATGTATCTAGTTCTCCATGCAAATAGTTGTAGATCTTTTTGTAAAATATCAGGAAAAGCTTCAGTAGGAAGCTGAACCCATCATGGTAAGTGCACCTGATTAATGGGCCAAGAGATGGAAGCAGAATTAACATAATCAGATTTTAAATAAACTCCAGCTCCATGATTTTTAAATAAGAAATGAATGTCCATTCGACCTTTTTCTAGTCTTTTGCAGCAGCTCACTTGACAATAGAATAGATCTAATTTCATAGAATGGTGTTGCCAATAAAATGTGGTAGAAAAAATATAGACACAGCATAAAGAAATGAACATGGAAAGAAAATCTAAACCATGCAAAGTGCAATAAACAGTGACTGCAGAAGCAAAAAAGAAAAAAGAGCGGCTTACTAAATCAAGGTCCTCCTTCTCCACAATCTCAATATTAGCAATTTGGCTTTCATATCTTCGTCTTAAATAAGACTCGACATCCATTTCCACTTTCTCCTGCACAAACAGTACAGGGAACACCGCCTAAATTAGTGTTGCGGTAACACGAGAATTTAAATACAATGCGAAACAGCAGCACCTCCCAAAATGTTTCCCAAACTTCATCACGGAAACTGAACCATCATCTCTATTCTCTAAGCACTTCACAAATTCAGCACAGCTAGTAATGTCCATCAATGGGGACCTCTGCTACTCCAACTGACCCACTTTTCCAGATGTTTAATCTCCAGGAGCAATAATCATATGGCCACAACAGTGCTAACTACAGTTTTTTGCACTTACAAAATTCATTGAGTTGACAAAAAGAAATTGAGTGAACAGCTTGAGGAAAAATTTTCACCATGTCAATGTACGTTCTGCGTTATGGTCTATTTGGCATCATCATGCATCGTCAACAATATTAATCTCACTTTTTTGCTTCCAGCTCATTTCTAGCCATGGCTAAACTATCAGAAACATGGATGACAGAGAATCATTCCATCCCTACCTTTGTTGCAGCATAAAAATAAGGACGAAATCTGTACTTTGACTTGAAACCGTTACCATCCTGCAATCAAACTCCAAGGAGTAAACGGTCGATACAATGACACACCGATGGACACAGACAACATTCGAAATATCCAATCTATGTATTTCAGCATCATCAGTCACCTGAGAAACAAAATAAAGATCGATGCAACTATGGACTTTGAACGTCTCAGGATCCTCCCACGACGACTGCAAAACAAACCAAAAGTCAAAAATCCAGAACATCCTCGAGCCAGGAAATCTCGGACAAGCGATCGATTCTTCCTCGAGATATCCTCCAATTAACAAGCTGAGAAACAAATAACTCCCGGATGCCGCCGGAATCGGGAAACGAGCTGAAGCAGGAGGTAAAATTCCGGCCGAATGGCGAAAGATGCGGCAAAGCGTACGTACGGGAGCGAAGGTGAGCAACCAGCCGAGCTTCTTCTCGCCTTCGGAGAAGAGATCGAACCCTAGCTTCGACTCGAGCTCCTCCTCGGCAGATCGCTGCTGCTGCTTCCACCTCCTCGAGCTCCGGGAGTCCATGCGCTCCCGCTTCCGGCTCTCGCCATTCATCTCGTGGACGATCGGAGTGCGGTCGAGACGAAACCGCCGCCGACGACTTCCGCAGAAAGCGAATCCCGCAGAGCGAGGGAGCGAGGGAGGGAGGGAGGGTTTTCGAGCCCGCGACGATCTCGGTTCGCAGTGCCGCGAGACTGAAGAAGGGCGAGGCGATAAAATGATTAATCTATTGATGCTGCTCTTTTCCCGCGCTTTTCATCTCGAGTTGGGCCTTATGGGCCGTTGGGACGTTGGGCCATTGTACCCTTTTTTTTTTCGCGGGTCTCGATCTAATTTAACCTGAACGGTCGCTTTGCCGCGGGGCACGCGCTTCGGTCTCCTTGTTTAAGTCACGGGTGCCGTTGATATTATAGGCGCGATACTGGGTCCCACGAAAATCTAACGTCTCATACGAAACGAGCTCACATGAGCTGGGAGTCAACAATAATTTTCCTGCAACTATGTGGTCTCTGTAGTCTGTATCGTAACTTACGGTATAGGGACGGGGTACAAAGCAGAACGATTTACACACGAGTTGATTTAATTACCACTAAAAATGAATAATTATAAATAATAATAAAAAATATATGCTCGAACCAAATTTTTTTGGTCGGACTTATTTCCTTTTTACCTTAATCTGGCAAAATGAACTAATTTATAAGAAGGCATTAGTTTGATAAAGAAAAATCAATTTTGCGAAGGTAGAAGCATTATATGGGTGTGTGCCTATATATGTGTGTATCTATATGTCGATGGGGTTGAGCTGTCAATTAAAGATTGACTCGTGATGATTTTGGTGGATGCTCGAGAGTTTCTTTTTTGGCATATCACATCAATGTATTTAAAGATGCAGTGATTGATTATTAGCTTTTAATCTATGAACTTTGATTTGATAGAGTCTTAATGATTTGGTTTTCTATTAAAAAAGTAGAGATGAGATAGAATCACAAAAGCTAATATGTCGTGATAGGCGTTTGAGGTAACTTAAATCTTCACGTTTTCACTAGTACGTGATTTAGACTCTTCTTAATATGTCGTGATAGGCCTTTGAAGGCTTCTTTTTTGGCATGTCGCATCAATGTATTTAAAGATGTTGTGTCATTGGTTACTAGCTTTTAATTCACATACTTCAATTTGATATGGTTTAAGAAAACTTTTTCTTTAGAGAGTTTACTAAATCAAACCAAACTGATTCGTAATGGTTTGATTTTCTATCCAAAATTAGAGACCAAATAGAATTACAGAATCCAATTGTATTTCCTAGCAACTTTTTAGGATTTTTTTTTTAATGAAACGCATTCGAAGCAGCCTACCTATTCAACTCGAAATGACTTGAATTTCCACATTTCTACGAGCACATGATTTGGTCTCTTCTTAAGTTAGCACCTTTTCCCCCCATACCAGCTCAAGTGAATTTGGGCCAAATTAGACAAGAGAAGGAGAAGAGAAATAAAAAGGGCGAGTAGGGTTTGGCATCGCGAGGACGTGGCCCATTTGAAAGTTGCATGAACACAACATTTTCAGCCTCGGGCTTTCGTCTTCCTGACCTCTCGGGAACCACCGAGAAGGCGAGAAGCATCCAGGAGATGCTCGAGCTACGGTTCTCTCCCCCTTTACACGCATGCTCTCTGCCATATTTTACGCTTGTATCCTCTTCTCGTTGCCTCTAGAACTCTGCTTCGTTTAACTTTCACTCGCTTCGTTAACTTTTACTCGCTCGCTGCTCAGAGCATCGATCCAAAGCGTCACTTTGCTTCTTCCTCTTTCTTCGTTTCCCTGCTGAACCAATCTGTATGAACTCTAGCCCGGCTTGCTTTTGGGAGTTGTTCCTCCCGCCGACTTTCGTTGGTAATTTTTCACATGATGCCTCGCGGCATGTTTTTTTGCGCGTGGATTGCAGGATGTCGGAGCCGGAGCCACCGTTTAGGCCGAGGGAGAAGCTCATAGAGAAGCAGAAGTATTTCCAAACCATCAACAAGCCCACGTACCTGAAGGGACCGTACGACAAGATCACCTCCGTCGCCATCCCTCTCGCGCTGGCTGCCACCGCCATGTACATGACCGTTAAGTCTCTCTCCTCTCTCACTCGTCGTCAGTCGTTGAATTCAATTAGCGCTCTTGAGATTAAGTTTCTGACGTACTTTGTGGTGGGGTTACAGGGACGGGGCATCTATAACATGGCCCACGGGATCGGGAAGAAGGACATGCTATAGCTCTCTTTCCGAATGATGTAAGAGGAGGCTTTGTAATATCTGTATGATCTATCCAATTATTACTATAGATGTTGAAAGAAAGTCAAGCTGTGGAAAGATGGTCTGCACTGGAAGATGCAGAAAGCAAACCATTCCGTCATCAAATAATTGAAATTCCACTTTATGAGTTTCCTTAATTTCCACATGAATATCCGATGTGTATAATGTAGGAAATTGGTGATAATCATGCTGGCGAGACTTTACGTATACCATATCAGAGAAAATAAAGTTCAAATTTAACAACCAACATATGCACCAGCCACCGGACCTTGGAAACAATGACACGGTGCCAATGCTCCCCAAAATGGCATTAGAATTCCTTTGGGATCCTAGATCGGCTTGAAGCATATTATTCCTAGAGCTATAATTCATATTCAGCCTCTTATGCCACTTCTTTCATCTGCAATAAATTATAGGCTCATCCTAACGAAAACATTTTGTGGCTCAATTCAAGTGCGGATGGCTATTGCTGTATCGTTAGCACAAAATCTAGTTTAACGCAGTGAAAGATACAAGCAAGCAGCGCATTTCTTAAAATAAAAGGGACGCTCCTTTCCATTCAAAGGAGTTTGGTTTGCGATGATCCTATAGCCGGACTACAGAAGCCAGAAGGCAAATGTTATCTACTTGCCGAATGTTAAATACAATCAGATGCACGTGACCAGGTCAACCAAAAGGGCAAGAGAATTTACAGAGCCACATGATGCGATCATCGATTTTCGAGTGCAGCATCAACGAAGTGCTGCATCTCCTTCTTGCTACGGACAACGCTCCTCTTCTTGGTCTCAAAGTCCAGCTTATCAAGGTCCTCTGCAATTCCAAAGTAGCCGTATAGAATGCTGGCCACTTTATTTGCTACACTCGATCCTGTTCTTTGGCTGCTTCCCCTGCTGCTAGGACAACTCCTTTGCTCCAACTCAGCTCTGCCATGCTCGTTCTCAGCAAAATACTGGTGAAGCCTTTCAGCTTCCAGCAGACCTGACAAGGTGGGTTGGTAACATACCACCATGATACTCTGATTTGCAGGCTTTCCCCGAGAGACTTTCTTTATTCCAACAGCAAATCCCATCTCTTGATCACAAATTAAAAAGTTAGAGTACAAAGGGATATTTTTTTTTAGCGGGGAAGGTAGGGGTTCTCTAAAAATCAGAACTAAACTGAAATTACGATAAAGAGGAGAATAAAATGGATACCAAGTTTGATCATATTCGCGATGAAATATAAAACAAGGAAACCACCACACGGGCAACAACTTCATCATAGATTGCTAAATCTAATGCATCACTGCTGGAGACCCTTCCTAACACATTTACAAAGCCAAACGAGCCAACAAAAAATTCGAAAGGGAGATGGAACCCAGAGGAAAAAGCATTTCCACTAGAAAGGGCACAGTCTCCACTAACCAAGCTCACTCAATAATAGAAACACAGTCAAAAAATTTTACCTGGCAGAACAGCCTGCAGATCTTTGATGCTAATGATCACCCTATCTCCTGAAGAAGCATTTGCTATGGAACTGTTGTAAATGACAACTACTGGAGGCCATATGATGAGGTCCTCTCGCAAGGAAGAGGCTTGAGAGGGAGGAAGCATTTTCCAGGCCCAGGGACCATTAGTTGCTGGTGCACTATCCCATCCCAGCAGCACACACAGTGCTTTGTGAAATCCCAGGTGCTCCACACGACAGCCAACAATTTTGGACATGACTGTGTGCATGACCAAAGCTAGTGTGTCGCCAAACTCCTTTGAGTTGCTGACAAAAACATGCAGCCAAGGGGAATGAATAAGAAACCCAGCATATAACAATTTTACATAAGTAAACCACTATAATGTAAAAATTTTCAATTGAGGAAATTATTCTCTTCCAAAGCGCCCGGGTAAATAGGCTTCTGAGATGAAAAGAAAGAAGAAAAAGAAGCAAAGCCGTGATCAAAGCATGCACCTAGAAGAACTGTAAAATTTGTGCATATACAAGAAATCTTGTGATTCATTTTTTCCTCCTTTCAAATCACACACACTAGTGACAACAAAATCAGGCTGGGCACACTTTGTGGAGGGGGGGGTGGAGATGTAACAATTCCAGGACTCCCATATTCAAGAAAATATTGAGAAGACGTTCCAAACTTATCTCCACAAGGAGATTGACATAAGCGGCAATTAAACCAAAACTAGACAAAATATGACAAAACTACAGTGAGACGCAACAGAGGTACTTTGCAATCAACCAGCATTATAGAAAGAAAATCGCTCTTGCATGAACATATCCATTATTCTGACCACCTCTTGATAACATGATATGGACATGGTGAGATAGAGCTACCTAGCAAATACAAAGATCACTTTACTAAATTTTTGGTCTGTATTAGCGAAACTAGAAATGGGGAATGATAAATCATCAAAATCACCACCTGCTATCATCTAGCACCCACTTAAAGCCGAAAGATTATGAGCGGTGCATCTATTATCATAACCTTAACATGATCAAGAGACATTTTCTCTTCTTCCTAATAAGTCACAAACCACCAGTACTAAACCCCACCATTGACAGCCCAACTAAATATCTGATATATCCCTTATCTCCAAATGGCTGCCTTCATTTAAAATCTAACCACCAGCCCTAGTCATTTTTCAACCAACATCAGAACTCTCTTCCTCCAAGAGTCCATCATAAATCTGGAAACCAGATTATAACAACAATGGAGGAAATTAGAAGGTCATAAGAAAAAGTCCTTCTCCATTCTCTGTCCAACAACATATTGCATATACTATAGGATCGGTGCCAGTGCAGAAAAGACTGACTATGTTCAGTTCAAATCTGAACTCCATCGGCACCAACTTATGTAGATCCAATTATATCCAATAAGAACAATCAGAACGACATAACCCTAAGTTATTTGCTCATCAGATTTGCTAATCCGAACTAACAGCAATGGTAGTATAGACCACTAAACACTTCAAAAAGTGTGACCATAAAGGAGAGGGCAGGACCAGTAGAACTGTTCGCAACTAAATTCATTTCATATGTAGCTTTATAAAAATTTACTGTGGAAAAGAAATCAACTCGCATGGGACAGTGAGAAAAGAAACTGCTCCACTTGTAAACAGATCGCGATTCAAATTTTATGACAGACCTGCCACAAACACCACATTTTAATGGGCCAGATCCTCTCTGATCAGTGTACTTTCTACGTTGGGTTGAAGTTTCATTAAGAAACTTGAAATACTTCAGAAAGGCGTCGTTCACAAGCTGCTTAAACTCTTTAGAGTCCTCAGGCGGCTCTGCCTTGACATATGCCGCCTCATCCTCTGATAAAGCAACTCGTGTTTCCATACAATTGCCACCTTCAACAATGTGACTTTCGTGATCATTAGGATTTCTCCTGTGGATATGTCTTTTCGTCCAAGGAACAGACGACCAAGTTTTTTGAGGTGGCCCCAACCTCTTATGTATGTCTCTAGATTTTAACTTTATGGGCTTCCTCAGTCTTCCTTGCAGACGTACTGGGAGGTGCTCACAAGACAAGTAGTCATCACAAACGCCATCACAAACGCCACTCTCATAAGTATCAGCCTTAAATGTCCTTTTGATCGTCTGCGGTTGGAAGTTATCGTACAAGTGACTATCTTCATCACTCCAGTCTTCATTGCCATAATGGGGTTCCCAGATCTTCAGGCTGGCATTCTGATTTTGGTAAAAATCACCTTCAAGGTAATGACTCCTCATTCCAAGATCCATACTATTCTCCCTTTTAAGAGATCTTTCAGACTGGCCTATAGCACCCGTCTCTTCAACTGAAAACCTATGTTGTGGGCTCCAATCTCTCTCGTGCAACCCATCATTAAGTTCTGGCAACTGCATGTTCTTCAAACCATCTCTATACACCCAAAGATCGTCACTGTTTCCAAAAGCATCGTCTCCTCCCAATTGCAGGCTTTTCCTATCTAAATATGTCTCTTTTCTATATCGTCTATGACTACTTGCAGGACCAAAGCATTCCTCACGCCCTCTCATATATAAAGCTTCAGTAGGATAATCAGGATGGTCCAACTTCCAGCTTTCTGTTAAACAATCCTCCTGAGGTATTTCATAGCCGCCTTGTTTATCCTCAACAAGACACATAAGACTAGCTTTGGATGAATCATGCAGCCCATATGTTTCTCTAATATTATCCATCTCTTCATAAAACGATTTATCAGGTAAATTGTCTACATCACTCCTCTCCTTCCTTTGCCCTTCAAAGTGCTTGTTAACTCCAACAGTATCCTGCCCTGGAACATATAGAGTCCGGTTATAGCATAACAAGTCCTTCAAAGGATATTCAGACCCTGTAGATGACCGGAGAGGAGGCATTTCAGCAAATGAGTCACGGTTACCAGTCCCATGACTCCAGCTAAATCCTTCTGAAGGCAATGGATGGCCACTTTTATGAGAAGAAGGTATAGTGTTGTCGTCTGGAACACGTACAGGCAAAGGAGAATATGTTTTTGTCAAACTCTTATAAGGAGAAGGTAGAGTGTTGTCATCTGGAACATGTACAGGCAAAGTTGAATATGTTCTTGTCCAAGTAGTCGACATCGCATTAGCTGAATCACCGTTCAAGCTGGACTTGCCTATCTCACATACACTAGATGACTCTATTCCGGGAAGCTTAGCATTGGATATTGGGTCATCCAAACCCGATTTAGCCAATGGCTCTGCATAGTTACCATCAGTGTACTGGTATCTATCACTAGGTCTCACACTTAAACCAAGATGTCCTGGAAAAGTCCTAGCCTTTACATTATCATCGAGGAAAGCAGGTTTGTGAACCATCCTCTTATCCAAAACCTCCTTGCCCTGGTAAAATATTTGACTATCAGTTCTATAAGCATTGGTAAGGTAATCAGCACCCCTGCTCCTAATGTGTGGAATAACCGTGTCTCTACTTATACCGAAGCTTCCTTGCTTCTCTTCCAATAAATGATTCCACTGAAACTTTGTCAGAGTGGAATTTCCATATGATGAACCCTTATCCAACCGCATAGTTGTCGAGAGGTGCTCGCCCCTATCTCCATTTCCTAATGCATTAGCCTTGTCTACTACTCCTTCACGCAAACTTGCACGTCTTTCTTCAGGAAAGACTACACCCGTCCTCCTCAGATCTTCACGAGCACGACAGAAATCTGCAGAGCCTGATGCAAACTGAGAATGTGTCTGTGACTGCAAGTGCTGCGAGACATCATGGTGGCGAGGCGGCAAATAATCCTGGTGGCCGCGAAAAGGCAGGGATGACTCGCCGGCTCTGTTCAACCGCTCCTCCGACCTGTCTCTCTGAGCATGCGCTGAAGCGAAATCCCCATAACTTGCGCCATATGTCAAATGCGATTTCCTTTCTTCTTCATAATCACCGCGACGACGCCGATGAGATAGAGAATACTCCCCATGGCGCGACGCCGGAGAACGCACCGGCGAACGCCTGCGGAGGCTGGGCGGCGAGATTCGCCGTCGGTGCCTCGGCGGCGAGAATCCGCGGCCACCACTCCTCCGGCGAGGCGGAGTCCGGGACCTGACGCGACCGCCGCCTTCACGCATTGCTTTCAAGTTGACAAAACTCGAAGCACGGAAGGAAAATTCCTCGCGTTTCGCCTCCGATCAGACGAAACTAACACCGATCAAACCTCCGGAGCCATTCGAAACCCTAATCGCAGCAACAACCGAATCCCTAATCCCAGAATGCAAGCGAAAACGCGAGCCCCCGGTTTCGCACCGACGGCGCGCCTCCCGAACGGGGAAACCAGAACCTCCTCTCGATCAAGGTGACGAACTGAAAATTTCGGACAGCGGATGCAAGCGATCGACAGATTTTTCAAGCTTTAAGGAAGACAAAGAAAGCATCATCCAACCTTCGACAGCAGAGAATGTCGAGCCATTTTTGCTCTCGAGAGCCTGCTTTTTTCACTGCGAACCGCTGCGCGCAAGGAAAGAGCGGTTATTGCCGCTTCGTCGCCAGAGCTTTTTATATGGTTCTATCCTATAGTCGTAGGGCTCGAGTCACGATTTAGTGGAAATTTCACTTTGTCCCATGATTTTCCCGTCGTCTTCCACGTTAAGCCCCCAACTTTAGATTTTTTTCAGTTTGCCCCCTCAAATCTCACTGTCTTTTACTGTTGTACATTAAATTATAAATTTCAAATCCTTTGATATTACCCTCCGAACTCTCGCTCTCTTACACGTCAAACCCTAAATTCAAAATTTATATACTTCAACTCCCCTTTCATCATCGTGGAACACCGTGGATTTTTTTCGTCGGAGCGTGTATTGCACGCAATTCTCGGGCATGATATGTCAACCGCCATATAATAAATCCTTTTTATAGAAGGAAATATCATTTACTATTTGAAAAATTCTCTCCATCGCATTTTCAACTAATGAATCACTTATATCGCATGTCTTGAAGAGAGAGCCTGGCGATGCTAATAAATGAAATGATCTGTAAATCTGCTAATAAATGAAATGATCTGTAAATCGGGAAGGTAAAGAAGTGTAAGAACTTATATTTATTGTTTAATGGGAAAAATGGTGAGAATTTAAGATGGTAAACTAAATCATGATTTTTCGGCCAAAAAAAAAACTAAATCATGATTTACCATGAAAGCTAGCGAGGGTCCGGGGAGTAAAGTGAAATTTACCCAATAAATAAACGGGGTCTGAAATAATAAGTAATCTCCATCCATGATCAACTGCAATTTGTAAAATAAGATCCGGAAATTAGTATTTATTGGCTATCTTATATATTAGGGATAATCGAATTAGAAAAAACAAAATATATCACGTCATATCCAAATATAATGTTATCATATGTGCCGAATATTGATCTTGAGGGAATAAAAAAGATGAATTCTAAAATCCCAATCAAACAATCTCTAAGATTTACCAAACTGGTGGGTTGTAATTTTAAAGTTATAGAGCTAGATTTTGTTTCGGCAAAAGCAATTATAATGAGAAAGGTAAGGAGAAAATAGAAGTTAATAGCTACAATGATTCTCATGGGAATCAAGGTGCTTCAAACCCTCATTTATCTAACAATTTGGATTTTTCAGATAATTAACGGTGATATTACAATTATGAAATTGCGAGTTTAAATGTTTCAAGACTCTTTATATTTTTGTCCAAATAAATCTTTATTCATTACCAAAGCAAGACATAAAAGGATTTATGGGAATCTCAAAAGTCAGCACAATAAGACAAGCCCCTAAAAAACAAATTGACAAGATAATCATACACTCATTCTTCATGAACAAATTTATAACTGCATGCAAGCGAAAGGATCAGTGACCGATCACTAAATCACACAAGATCTTCAACCGTGAATAGATTTATAACTGCATTTCAAATTGGCAAAAAATCGGTGGGTTTAGGACCGATCACTAAAAACAAGATCTTTGGCACAACTAAATGTTTACTTTTTACCTTTCACTTTAGATCCCTTATTCGCTTTTCTATATTTTTTATGCTCCTATCTTTAGGCTAAAGACCAGTCCATGCACAATGGGAATGTTAAACTATCTGTATATTGAAGCGTCACTTAATCCAACAATTTAAGCAGTTAAAAAGAGATCTCAGAAATTTTTACCGAAATGGCATCGTTTTACCATTCGGCTCTCATCCGAATCACGAGCAATTTGACTCGGCAAGTTGATTCGGACTTTGGCTTCACCAGATCATTTGCTCATCCAATTCCTATCTGCAGTTTGGCTCTGCAGATCCCCCTCAAGTCGCGACTGGTTCAGTAGACCACAAATCATCGTCTGGCCGAGACTCTTAGGACGAGAGATGGTCATCAGACGAGCTCAGATCTTGGCCGGAAACTGAAGGCCGGGTCCTATACGTTGCCTCCATCAACGTCGAAATGGTTGGCCAGCTTCGGCCCGAGTAAAGTCGAGCGGCCTTTCCACGTGATGTCATTGCCCGAACCAGCCCCCTCTTTCTTCCGGCTTTTCGGGGCGACCCGAGCGGAGGTACCCGTCGTCGAAAGCCAAGGATTTCGCCATTGAGATCAGGGTACATCCCACGTCCATAGACTTCCGCCACCTTTCAGTCTACAATATCGAATCACCCAACATCCACCCATTACTCGGCCCTACTCAGGATCATCGGTACTAGCCAAATCTGGAAACCGAGTACCGCCCACCCTCTACAAGGTCAAACGTCGTCAACCGCTCGCGCTCAGCGGTAGAATCAATTTAATTTCATAGCTGTCGAACTAGCCAAGAGGGTCCACCTTATCGGGCCTTGCTTGCGAGGGACTTGACCTATTTTTTGACTTCTCACGCAAGCGAAGAGCCTACCGAGCACCGATTTTTATACTTGATGCCGAAGCATGGGCACAAACATCAAGCGTCAGCATAGAAGCTGGTTCTGCTATTAATGACAGCGTTTAGCAACGATTTAATTTCCAGAAATAATTTTTTATCAAAAATCATTTTTTTATTCTATTTTTTGATAATAATTTATGAGCAAAAGAATGTACTTAGTAATTATCCAAAATTTATATTCCCATGATAGAAATGCATTTAGTACGATTCTTAATTTTTTTTTTCGTTTTTCTAATTTTTTTTTTATACTTTTAGTATATTTTTCTTTTTTTTTTCTCTTCTTCTTCCTCCTTTTTGTAGTCGGTTGCCGACCATGGTGGTGGTTGATGACTGTCTGGGCGAGATCCAACGAGCTCGCCTGGCCAAGGCGAGCCTCAACCTCGCTAGGCTACCGGCGAGGCTCGACCTCACCCGGGCAGCACGAGGTTGGCCTTGCCTTGGCCTGGCGAGGCTCGACCCAATGAGCCTCACTAAGGAAAGAGAAGAAGAGAAAAGAAAAAAAATTGGAATTGATTCTATGACTGTGAAGCTAACTTCTTTCTGTTTCTTGATTTTGTTCCAAATCTATTTCTAGGAATAAAAAATTTATCAAGCGGATTTCTATTTTTTTTGCTCTTAGAAGTAAAAAAACGGAATCAGTTGTTTCTGGAAGTGTTATCAAACAAATCCTAAGAAGAAGAGCACATGGGATAGAACACAAGCACCGCATCAAATCGATTACCTTCATCATCAAATATAACTTGCGGTTTATCAAAGTATATAGCTTTTTGTATATGGTGTGCAATGAAGAAACAAAATCGCATTGATTCATTGATTCCCATTGATCCCCCCATAATTCTCTAGATTACAATGTAGCCAATCTAAGCATAAATCAATTAAAAATAAGTGGACATTCACGATCCCGTCGCAAGACTATCAAGACTATAGTGCGTGAAATAATTGAAAATTGAAGTGTATACAACGTTTGATGCCATTATACAATGCAAGAAATATTTTTTAAGGGATCGCAGTTCTATCTTCCATCCTCGGAACATCTACAAGTTAGTTATTTCATGAGTCTTCATATCAATGGGCAAATGTGTGAATTGAAAATTGCATCATATTCTTTGGCGTATTTCTATTTTAAAACTTGAATATTTTCCATCTCATAACCAAAGTCATCCCAAAAAAAAAAAAAAAAAAAAATCAAATCTTGAAATATTCTTTCTTTGCATAGATATGCTTATAATTTCTTCCTAGTCCTACTGTGTCAATAGTCAATTCCATCAAATAATCTTCTGTACATTTTATAACTAGGTGATTTCGCATGATCTTAAAAATGTCAATTTTTTTCATACGCTCAACGTTCCGTGTTAGAGAAATTATTTGGGTCTAACATGTTTTTACTCACCATTCCATGCATTGCATTAATCGTGGATAATTACTGGTCTAATGGAGAACTTGTTAATGATAGGTTAAATACGTTACTTTTCATCACGGAAATTGCCATATTGGCCTTATACGAAACTTGAAAGATAGTCTTTTCAGTCCTACTTTAATGAAAATTGGCCTATGTGCGCAATCATACTAGAAATTACATGATGCCAAGACACAAAAGGTTAAGAGCAAAGATTACCAACATAAAACCGAATTAGTTATCATGGGATGGAGGCAAATCTCTCCTAATCTGCCTTCTCCTCCACGCCTGCCGCTCGTGCTGAGTGCAGGTGAGCGCTTGCTGTCCAACCGAGTGCCGTGCCTTCAACCTCAAGCATTCATCGTCAAACTGTAAACAGCTCAACCCTGTTTCCTGCGAGGGCTTTAAACCTGCGAAATCTCATACAAAAAGGAAATAGAAATTGACCTTTTCAATGGTGGGTGACTCTAATAGCAACCTGATCAGAAAAAGGCTGTAGCTGTTAGTTGAATTTGCCAAGACACCAACTCAAGATAATGCCCATTTAACCAAAGAAAGGCCCATCTTGACGTTGTTATTCTCATAACAACAATAATCTAATATAGACAGCTGTGCAAGAAAGTTCTAGCTGCAAACAAGAAAGGTGTCGCAAAAAAAAGTTATAATGTTTACAGTAGACATCGTTGGAACTACACGAGTAATTTGTAATGATTTTCATTTATTAGTTCCATACTTGCATTTTCAGGAAGGTTTGGAATGTTGGTCCCTGCGCATCATTGTCATGTTCTGTTGCAGAGACTGTTTTTTTCCCCCCTTATATATCCAAAGCTGGCGGGAGTTGTTACCACCTTTACAGAAGGAACAAAAGGAAAAAGAAGGCCATAATTTTCAAAAAGAGAGAATTCAAGAGAGGAAGGATGACGCCACAGAGACAAATACTCGAGCAGCAGCAGCAGCAATTACAGATGCAAAGAGTGAGGAACTCTGGATTTCTCAGCTTCAGTGAGAGCCCCATCAAAGACGAGAATGACGAGGTGTCGAGATCGGCTCTTGCTGCATTCAGGTCAAAGGAAGAGGAGATCGAGAGGAGGAAGACAGAGGTCAAGGAAAAAGTGCAAAATCAGTTGGGCCGTGTTGAGGAAGCCAGCAAGCGGTTGGCCGAGATTCTAGATGTAAGTTAACTTAAAGCAGTAGTAAAAAGAGGAGATTTTAGTTGTAGTTAAAATTTTCAATCATGGGAATGACAGTAAGAGTTAAGTCTTGTGGTCTAATGCTGCATTAATCTGGAAAAATAAGCTGCCGATTGGATTGGCGGCCAGCGGTCTAACAGTCATGAAATAAAAGTGCTTTCAAAGTTTCGGTGTATAATGGCTTGATAGCATTGATTGAGATGAATCTGGTCAACTGGGATTCGATAACTTAGCGCAAGGACATTACGTGACCCTTTGAATATGCAATGATGTATCAGGAGCTAGAAGCTCTTACAGATCCAATGAGAAAGGAGGTCGGCATTGTGCGCAAGAAGATAGACATTGTTAACCGAGAATTAAAGCCACTGGGACTGAGCTGCCAGAAGAAGGTTGAGCGTATTTTCTCTTGTATTTCCCTTTTCTTTTTCTCTTGGATGTCCTCACTCTAGTGTTAAAGCATATGACCTCTAATGTGAATTAAATTGATCCACTGGCCTGGTCCATATCCTTTCTGTAGCATTCAATTTCAGCTCATGCTTAAAAAAAAGACCATTGAGCTCTTGCTGATTATCTCATCTCAGAAAATGCTTTCTGGCAATGGCCTATGTGTTGTTCCTTCGACAACACTGTCATGCCGAGGAAGATTGTTTATGAGACCTTATTATGCTTGAAATTATTTTGGAACACAATGTTGTTTCAGTACAAACTTGTTGCCACTTGAGGAGATATAAATTCGCAGCTTGCCCTCGAATTATTTCGGTGTGGTGATATTATTTATTGGATTCCCTGAAGCTTTTACATGTCACAGGAGAGAGAATACAAAGAAGTGTTAGAGGCATTCAATGAGAAGAGTAAAGAAAAGGCTCAGCTGGTTGCCAAACTGATGGAGGTAAAATCTCTGTCCATTATAGCATTTGATCTTTCTTTTAGATCCTTGTTGATCTTTTGAGGGAAAAATTCCCATGTTGACTGTCTCTAATGCTTGCTCCCTGCTTATGGTTTCCTTGTCTTGCTCCAAATTTTCGTTCACTGTGTCACCTGCTGATTAGCTGGTAAGCGAGAGCGAGAGGTCGAGAATGAAGAAGCTGGAAGAGCTGAGCAAAAATGTAGAAACCCTACGCTAGGGGCTCACGAGAGGAAATATTTCAACGTGTTCCTAATCTCAGCTCCCAAGATCTCCCTTCCAGATCTTGGTATTTGTACACTGTTTAATTCGTTATTCGTAAAGAATACTATGCTTCACCTTAGGAAGAGAATAACATGGCGGGCTAATAGGCGCCCTTTCTGAGGGGAACTGTTTGTGTGTATGGAATGTATTCTACTCTTTTTTAGCGCATGCCAGACCAGAATGTCGTTCATTTTCATTGTGGATGAAAAGAAATTCTGGTATATGGACCTTCAACAGTTGAATTTCCTTCTGATTATAAGGGAAAATCGATAAAATGAACTGTGTCAATGATGGGAAACAAGAAAAGGTGCTTGTGGTGTACCTAGTACAGTAGAATCCTGGGTTTTGGCTATGTTGTTCACCGGTGAAAAATTATTGCCTGCTTTGGGATGCATTGAACCAACCAACAACTGGTTTACCTATCCGATTCTCATTCCAAGTTTGATTCGATTAAACTTCAACATCAGCCTGTGACTTTCACAAATAATGACAATTTCCATTTCTCCCATAAAAGAAACAAGAAAGAAAAAAAAGAACCACAGTGCATAACGAAAGAGAAGAACCCAATCAACGTTGTTATTTTCAGTCTCATTTCAGTAAATGAACAAATTCCTTGGTACTTATCAGAATGCCACTCATTTGTAATATTCAAACTGCAACATCAGCTTATATGATTTTTTTTTTTTCTTTCATACCCTCTACTTTTTCAAACACATTCTCTCTTTTTTACTCAACTAACAGATAAATTATGCTCCAATAAGCTGCTTCAACTTCTCAACCACGTCATCCATCTCTTCTTTTTGCTTCTCTCTCATCCGCATACCCAATTCTTGAGCATTTCTTTTGGCCTCCTTCCCTTTTTCCTCCACCATCACTTGTTGTATAACTCTTGCCAATTTCTCCCTCCTGAAACCCCCACTTCCCCTGTCCACCTCCATGCCCACACCAATCTCCACCACAAGTTTTGCATTCAGAGGCTGATCAAGGTGCATTGGCATGGCTATGATTGGAACTCCAAAAAGAATTGCCTCCAATGTTGAGCTCCAACCACAGTGGCTCACAAACCCACCTATGCTTGGATGTCCCAAAATCTTGGCCTGGGGGCCCATCCTTCCACAACCAGTCCTCTGTCCCCAATTCTCTGTAGAAATCCTTGTGGTAGAGCCTCATGTATTGTAACATCCTCTCCACCATGAAATCTGAGAACCCAGATGAAGCCCACATTGCTGAGCTCCAATCCATAAGCAATCTCCTCCCTCTCTTCTTCAGAAAGGAAGTACTCAGTCCCAAAAGAAACTAGCACAACTGAAGAAAGTTGTTTCTTATTGAGCCACTCCATGATCTTCTCTCCATCACCGTCCTTGTTGGCAGGTTCTTGAAGAAGAGGCCCAACAGTCACCACCTTCCTTTTCACTAATTCAGAGAGATAATCAGCATACTTGCCTTCTGTGACTCTGGATGTTTTTATCAAGACTATGTTGGATGACCTCTCCATGCACTCCCAGAACCTCTCCTTGTTCTCGTATCCATTGGCACTGGCATTCATCAACTCGGCGATTCTATGGTTCTCAGACTCGGGCAAAGTCAAAGCCGAAAAAGGGTATTCATTGAAGGGGCGATGAGTGGAGTGAGTGAAGAAAGAACAGAAGGCAGCCCCCATAGTAAGGAAAACCACAGCATTTATGTTCAGCTCACTAGCTGCAACTGAGGCCCATGGTTGAAGATAATCAAAGATGACCAAGTCTGGCTTGACGGATCTGAGGATGTCAAAGAAGGAAGACTTTGCAGAATCGAAGGCGGATTTGAGGGTGGACATGAGATGAGGAGGGAGATCCTTGGTGGTGTGATAGTGAGGAGGAAGTTGTGGGAACTCATCAGATGGAAGGTGAAGATCAATGAGTTGTATTGAAGGAACACAGTCTTGAGCAAGAAGGGTGTCTCTGAGAGGCTTTAGATTGATGGGTGTGGAGCAGAAGTATAAGTGGAAGTCCCTGTGTGAGAGCTTCTTGGCTAGCTCCAGGAAAGGAGAGATGTGACCATGAGCTAACCATGGCAACATCAGAATACTAGGTTTCTGTGTTGTGGTGCTCATTTTCCTCTCTACTTGCTTAAGCGCTAATCTGTGTTTACTGATTAATCAGGAGAAAGATTGGAAGATGAACATATCCGAAGGTAATCAACACCACGGCACATGTTTCTTTGGGGGACAATGTCAAAAAGCCTTCTTTTTTTTATCAGTTTTTGGCTAACTTATTCTCGTTGCAAAGAGTCCGAATCACAATTGCCTTCTATTGCTAATAAAATAATAACACGATGGTTTTCTCTTAAGGCCTTGTGTTATGTGCTTGTGTTTTTAATTTAAGTTTTTGAAATTTTGGTTATAAGGTAATTAACGAGGATAATCTATGCTTGGCCATGGATTTTTATAGATTAATTTCTCATAGATTAAAATGTTATAGGATTTTTAATTAGGTGAAATTTAATGGAAAAGAAGGTTGGATTGGGCCTTGGGCCCAAGGGTGGACCCTAATGGGCCAAGTGGCCGGCCCATTAAGGCCCACAAGGTGGGCTGTCGTCGGCCCAATGGAGGGGAAGAAGTGGCCGGCCCACTTCTTCCAAGGAGGCCCAAGAGAGCCCAAGCCCAAGCCCAAAGCCCATTGCATGTGTGTCTTGCCAAGTGGCAAGGAGGCCTTGCATGCATTGGCTCTTGGGAAGGCAAGGCAATGATTGCCTTTGGGGAAACTTAAGGAAGGAGATGGCCGGATGGGGGGAGGGTGTCGCACGGTGAGAGAGAGAGAGAGAGAGAGAGAGAGAGAAACTTGCGAGAGAGAGGAGGAGGCCGAGAGAGGAGGAGGAGCTGCCGTTCGCCACCGTTCACCGCCGTTTGCCGCCGTTCCTCTTTTCGTTTAAGGCAAGTCTAGGGTCCATCACCTCTCTTTGCATGTGTGTTTGCATGTTGGTTGGATTTTTGGTGGTTTAAAGCTATGAAAATGGAGTTAGGATGGGTTGTTCTTGAAGATGTATGCTGTTCTCGCACGAATCCTTGGAGTCAGAATCTTGTGGGTGCTTGCATGCATGTTTGGAGTTTGATTTTGGCTCGGATCTCTTCATGAAAGTTGTAGCTAACACCTTGAACTATGACATACTAAAATTTCGTGCAAATGATGAATATTTAAGGGGTCAAAACCTCATTCATCGGAGACCCTAGATCTGGAACTATTTTACTGACCTTGTGATAGATTTGTGGCTGCATGTTGGTTTTTATCCCGAATCTCTCTTCGACTTCTTCATGAAACTTGTAGAAAACATCTTAAGGATAAACATACTCAAATTTGAAGCAAAATGAACAAGTATAGCTTAGGAAATCAACCTGATCTTGAAGATGATGAATCTGGAGTCGCGGTATGGGACACCCGAGACTTCGTGGAACCATATGAAGGTTTTCCTTTGGTAGTTTAGCCTAAGTTTCTTCATGAAAGTTGTAGGGGATCCTTATAAGTATAACATATCCAAATTTCAGAGAAAACGAAGAAGGTTAGGTAGGTCGAACCTCCATATTTCGGACATAGGACTCTGGACATTTCGGTAATCTGACCAGTAGCTTCGTATGGCTATAAAAATTTATCTAAAATGAATTTGGCCTAGATTCCTTCGTGAAAAGTTTAGATTAATGTCTTAAATATAACCTGGTAAAATTTCATAATTTTCTGAGGTCGTCTGGGCATTTTAATTGAATTACTTAGAAAACTGTACATTCTGCCCTTGTCCGAGATTCTATGCGGAAATTTAGTAATATTGCCTTTTGTGTAGAAATTGATTGGCTATGCATTTTCTGTGGAAATTCACCATTTTATTGCATTAAATTATTATATGCTTTGATTTCATGAATTTGGGATTTGTGTGATTATTTAATTAAATTAATTGCAAAGTAGAATAAATTGGAATTTAAATAAATTCTAAATGCATTTGGTAAGTGCATTGTTATTAGTGGCATATAATTCCATAAGAACTTAATTACTATGGGTGATTGCATTTACTGCATGTATGCAAATGCTTGATGATGCATGTACAAGAACGAATGTGAGCTTGTTTTGTCATTGCATCATGTGCATGGAATATTGAGACCTAAATTGGCAAACATGAATAATGGTAAATGAGGAAACTGTTTGTGGCGGATGATAATGCCCTGGGAGTACTAGGATGCTCGGGATGGGGGGTGCCGGATGCCTGGAATGTATAGAGATACATGTCCGGATGGCACTGGGAGTATCAGGATGCCTGGAATGGTTGGGTGCCGGAAGCCTCGGAGGTCTTTGCCCGAGGGGAATCCTCGTGATGCCAATTGGGATGCGAGATGCCCGGGATGCGGGGGTGCCGGATGTCCGGTGGCCATGAATGGCATAATTCCGGAGGTTCTTCTCGCAATGCCTGGATAGGGCGCAAGTGTAAAGTACGGGATGGATGATCCCGAGAAAGGGTGATGTGATGATCAATTGAGAACTAAAGTGGAAATTAAATCATGCATATATGGTATGATGATGATGACCTGCATGAGTAATATGGCATGATGACATGCATATGTGATATAGTGTGATGATAATCACTTATGATATGGTGACATGATGACATGATGATATGATGACATGGTGACATGATGACATGTATGGATCATATGGTATGATGATGACGATGTGCATGAGTAATATGGCATGATGACATGCATATGTGATATGGTGTGATGATAATCACTTATGATATAGTGACATGATGACATGATGATATGATGACATGGTGACATGATGACATGTATGGATCATATGGTATGATGATGACGACGTGCATGAATAATATGGCATGATGACATGCATATGTGATATGATGTGATGGTAATCACTTATGATATAGTGACATGATGACATGATGATATGATGACATGGTGACATGATGACATGTATGGATCATATGGTATGATGATGACGACGTGCATGAGTAATATGGCATGATGACATGCATATGTGATATGATGTGATGATAATCACTTATGATATGGTGACATGATGACATGATGATATGATGACATGGTGACATGATGACATGTATGGATCATATGGTATGATGATGATGATCATTCATAATTTATGCTATGTACGTATTATGATTGTGATGATGAGGTATGATGGCATATACATGACTTCGAGGTAAGTACGCTGCAATGCATGAATGACATGTATATTGAAATTGTTCGTATTGTTTAAATGCATTGAGTGTTGATTGGATTCCTTTACCTGCTGAGTGGTTGTACTCACCCCTTCGGGGACCAACATTTTAGATTAGTACGATGCCGCTCCCTGCCGTCACGCGGGGAGTATTTTACGGCCTTCCATCTGATGCGGAGGTCGAGCTGACAGAGATCGATTGTCCCACCCTGCCGGGACTGACATTCATCCGTGTGCGCGCGATTGTGTCCTATGACGTGGGTCTATCTGGAGGCCCAGTCATTCAGGAGTACGTATCCGTTCACATTCGCCGTGACGGAGTGATGATGGGGATGCTGCCACCCCCATCGCCTGACGCATCGGGATGGGTGTGACGGCCCGCGTACGTGGAGTAGGAGTTGGCAACTTTTTGGGATGTGGCGAACACTAGTAGTTCGAGGGGAGGTCCTTACACGCTGTTTTAGTGGGTCGTGGGTTCCTTTTTGAGGTTGAAGGTCGAGCATGGATGAGTCTTGGCCTACCCTTTTGATGTACCGACCCGTGTTACCCTTCGTAAATATATATGTAAATAAAAGTGGTTCGGCCTTGTGCTTTCTTTTAATTGAAATAGTCGGTGTGCATTATGCTTTGTCGTGAGGGAAGCGAAGTGTTGGTGAGACTCGCCTCTTATTTCAGCTATGAGTCGCGCAAATCCTTAAAGCCTTTTTAAAAGGAAAAGAAAAGAAAATTTTTACGCCTAAGCGTCGGCACAATCTTTCTTCTATCGCTGTATAAGTTGTTTTTGTCTTGGTTTCTTTCGCATAGTATACGTGGCGACCCTATCGGGTTTTGGGGTGCCACAACTCGATACCAACCGCTATGGCACCCCTAAAACCCGATAGGGTCGCCACAGATACTATGCGAAAGAAACTAAGGCAAAAACAACTTATACGACGATAGAAGAAAGAATCGAAATTTAGGCCGAGGCCTAGGCGAAAAATTTTCTTTTCTTTTCCTTTTGAAAAGGCTTTAAGGATTTGCGCAGCTCATAGCGGAAATAAGAAGCGAGTCTCACCAACACTTCGCTTCCCTCACGACAGCACAATGCACACCAACTATTTTGATTAAACGAAAGCACAAGGCCGAACCACTTTTATTTACATATATATTTACGAAGGGTAACACGAGTCGGTACATCAAAAGGGTAGGCCAAGACTCATCCATGCTCGACCTTCAACCTCAAAAAGGAACCCACGACCCACTAAAACAACGTGTAAAGACCTCCCCTCGGACTACTAGTGTCGGCCACATCCCAAAAAGTTGCCAACTCCTACTCCACGTACGCGGGCCGTCACACCCATCCCGTGCAAGGCGGTGGGGGTGGCAACATCCCCATCATCACTCCGTCACGGCGAATGTGAACGGACACGTACTCCTGAATGACTAGGCCTCCAGATAGACTCACGTCATAGGACACAATCGCGTGCACATGAATGAACGTTAGTCCCGGCAGGGTGGGACAATCGATCTCTGTCAGCTCGACCTCCACATCAGATGGAAGGCCGTAAAATACTCCCCGCGTGACGGGGAGCGGCATCGTGCTAATCTGAAATGTTGGTCCCCGGGCGAGGGGTGAGTACAACCACTCAGCGAGTAAATGAATCCAATCACCACTCAATGCATTTAAACAATACGAACAATTTCAATATACATGTCATTCATGCATTGCAGCATACTTACCTCGAAGCCATGTATATGCCATCATATCATCATCATCATATCATCATGCCATCATGTCATCATATCATCATGCCATCATATCATCATGCCATCATATCATCATATTGTTATCTCATGGGTGAGTATCATCATACCGTGTCATATCACTTATACATGTCATCATCATGTCATATCACACATGCATGTCATCATCATGTTTCCACTTTAAATTCTCAATTGATCATCACATCACCCTTCCTCGAGATCATCCATCACATACTTTACACTCGCACCATATCCAGGCATTACGAGAAGAACCTCCGGAATTATGCCATTCATGGCCACCGGGCATTCGGCACCCCCGCATCTCGGGCATCTCGCATCCCAACTGGCATCACGAGGCATCCCCTCGGGCAAAGACCTCCGAGGCTTCCGGCACCCAACCATTCCGGGCATCCTGATACTCCCAGGGCCATCCGGTCATGTATCTCTATACATTTCCGAGCATCCGGCACCCATCCCATCCCGGGCATCCTGGTACTTCCAGGGCATTATCATCCGCCACATACAATTTCCTCATTTATCATTGTTCATGTTTGCCAATTTAGGTTTCAATATTCCATGCACATGATGCAATGACAAAACAATCTCACCTTCGTTCTTGTACATGCATCATCAAGCATTTGCATACATGCAGTAAATGCAATCACCCATAGTAATTAAGTTCTTATGGAATTATATGCCACTAATAACAATGCACTTACCAAATGCATTTAGAATTTATTCTACTTTGCAATTAATTAAGTTAAATAATCACACAAATCCCAAATTCATGAAATTAAAACATATAATAATTTAATGCAATAAAATGGTGAATTTCGACAGAAAATGCATAGCCAATCAATTTCTGCACAAAAGGCAATATTACTAAAATTTTCGCATAGAATCTCGGACAAGGGCAGAATGTGCAGTTTTCTAAGTAATTCAATTAAAATGCCCAGAAGACCTCAGAAAATTATGAAATTTTACCAGGTTATAGTTAAGACATTAATCTAAACTTTTCACGAAGGAATCTAGGCCAAATTCATTTTAGATAAATTTTTATAGCCATACGAAGCTACTGGTCAGATTACCGAAATGTCCAGAGTTCTATGTCCGAAATATTGAGATTTAACCTTACTATCCTTCTTCGTTTTCTCTGAAAATTGGATATGTTTTACTTCCGAGGATCCCCTACAACTTTCATGAAGGAACTTAGGCCAAACTACCAAAGGAAAACCTTCATATGGTTCCACGAAGTCTCGGGTGTCCCATACCGCGACTCCAGAATGTTCATCTTCAAGATCAGGTTGATTTCCTAGGCTATACTTGTTCATTTTGCTTCAAATTTGAGTATGTTGATCCTTAAGATGTGCTCTACAAGTCTCATGAAGAAGTAGAAGAGATATTCATGGTAAAAACCAACATGCAGCCACAAATTTACCACAAGGTCAGCAAAGTACACCCAGATCTAGAGTCTCCGTCGGATAGGGTTTTGACCCCTTAAATCTTCATCATTTTGCACGAAATTTTAGTATGTTATATTTCAAGGTGTTATCTACAATTTTCATGAAGATATCCAAGCCAAAATCGAACTCCAAACATGAATGCAAGCTCCCACAAGATTCTGACTCCAGTGATTCGTGCAAAAACAGCAAGCATCCTCAAGAACAAACCATCCTAACTCCATTTTCGTACCTTTAAACAACCAAAAATCCAACCAACATGCAAAACACACATGCAAAGAGAGGAGATGGACCCTAAACTTGCCTTAAACGCAAAGAGGAACGACGACAAACGGTGGTGAACGACGGCGAACGGCGGCGACGGACGGCTCCTCCTCTCTCTCGGCCGCTTCCCCTCTCTCTCGCACGCACCTCTCTCCCTCTTTCCTCACTATGCGACACTCTCTCTCTCCTCTCACTTCCCTTGGGCGACAACTCCCTCTCCCATCCGGCCACTTCCTCTTTAATTTCCCAAAAAAGCAATCATTGCCTTGCCTCTCCCATGGCCAATGCATGGCAAGCACCCTTTGCCACTTGGCAAGACTCCATGCATGGGCTTGGGCTTTTGGGCTTGGGCCATCTTGGAAGAAGTGGGCCGGCCACTTCTCCCCCTCCCTTGGGCCGACGCCAGCGCTCCTTGTGGGCCTTAATGGGCCGGCCACTTGGCCCATTAGGGTCCACCCTTGGGCCCAAGGCCCAATCCAACCTTCTTTTTCATTTTAATTAAAACTAAATTATTAATTACACCTAATTAAAAATCCTATAACATTTTATGAGAAAATTAATCTATAAAAATCCATGACCAAGCATAGATTATCCTCATTAATTACCTTATAACCAAAGTTTCAAAAACTTGAATTAAAAACACAAGGCACAAGGCACAAAGCCTTAAGAGAAAACTAAAGGCTAAAACAAACCAATAGGTAAATTCATTACCTATTTAAAAGCTTTAGGACACTCTAAGGCTTAACTTCAAAATTTGGGATGCCACAACTTAACCCATTATGAATGGTCTAGATCAAATCATTAATTATATTTATCAAATGACTTAATGATATCAGGGAATGATTCCACCAAACACCAAAGACAAATCCAATCTTTGATTCTATCTGTAGCGTATCAAGCTAATTTCAAGTTTCCCCCTTCAATTTTTACTGTCTTGCAGATGTTCTGTGATTTCTATTCAATTAGTGCTCGAGATACTAACATCCTAATAAATATTGTAGGTTTCATATCTCAGAAAGGATCTTAGACTTGCTTTTCATTTGTCATGTCCAAAGATATATTAAGAATAACTGAAAGAAAGGAAATCAATTAGTTATTCATGAAAGTCTCATTTATTAAATGACTTAGACAAAAATGGTTTGGTACATACTCCATTCTCGACCAGTGTCTATACAATTGCAATCAGATGAAATGAGTGCATTAAGTAATAAAATAATAGCATCATGCTGATATGATATCTGGTCTTGGATTTATCAAACACGGCGGACTAGTCTAAAGCAGACAGAAACTTCATTGAAATATTTAGACAAAAATGGTTTGGTAGATACTCTATTCTCGACCAGTGATACAGCTGCAATCGGTTGAAATGAGTGCATTAAGCGATAAAATGATAGCATTATGCTGATGTGACATCTGGTCTTGGATTTACAAACCACAGTGGACTAATCTAAAGCAGACAGAAACTTCATTGAAATGTATAGGAAGAATGACCGAGAGGGTTAGGCATCTGCGTTTCTTTCTTCTTTTGGGCCCATCACAAGATGGACGGAAAAAAAGATTAAATGAAGTTGACTAGGCATCAGTCTTCGCCGCCCTGATTCAACAGAGTGAAGTTCACTGCTCAGTTCCACGACAATGGTCCCGAGTGACCTTTGCAATTCTAAAGAAATTGCCAGGAACCCGAAAGACCAATAATTTTGTGGGGTTCACATATTCTCCAATTCTTCTATATAATCAGAAGCAAAGTGAGGTCTAATGCCTCATCCAAGAGCCTGCACATTAGAGCCTACCAAAACATCAAATTCTCAAACCCTCGATGTCGAGAGAATCAAATCACCACATTAACCAGAGTGCCGGAGAGGCTTTAGATTGATGGGTGTGGAGCAGAAGTATACGTGGAAGTCCCTGTGTGAGCTTCTTGGCTAGCTCCAGGAAAGGAGAGATGTGTCCATGAGCTAACCATGGCAACATCAGAATACTAGGCTTCTGTGTTGTGGTGCTCATTTTTCTCTCTATTTGCTTAAGCACTAATCTGTGTTTACTGATTAATCAGGAGAAAGATGGGAAGATGGACTTATCCAAAGATTATCAATATTTAATAGCACACCTGACCACGGCAAACGTTTCTTTGGGGGACAATGTCAAAAAACCTTCTGCTTTTGTCAGCTTTTGGTTAACTTATTCTCGTTGCAAAGAGTCCGAATCACGATTGCCTTCTATCACCAATAAAATAATAACACAAGATGTGGTAAACCCATTATGAATGGTCTAGGTTTAGTCATTAATTATATTCATCAAATACGTTAGTGATTATACGGAATGGTTCCACCAAACACCAAAGGACAAATCCAACCTTTGATTCTATTTGCATGTTAATTTCAAGTTTCCCCCTTCAATTTTTACTGTGTTACAGATGTTCTGTGATTTTCATTCAATTGGCGATCGAGCTATTAACGTCCTAATAAAAATTGTAGGTTTCATATCTCAGAAAGGATCTTAGACTTGCTCTTCATTTGTCATGTCTAAAGAGATAATTAGACAAAAAAGATTATGTACATAGGTCCTATTTGGCTCAGCATTTGAAAGCAACTTTTGGCTCTAAGAGGGTTCGGCTAAATGCAAACGTATTTAGTTCAATTTCTTGGAGAACTTTAGCAAGATGCAATTGCATCTTCAAATGACTCTAAGGGCCTTTAGCCTAAAGCAGCTCTAGAGGTCTTTTGGAAAATTGCATCTTCGAAATGCAAGTTTTGTTATTGTTCACAAGTACTGTTCATCTTCTTAGTATAATCGAACGAAGGCTAATGATCATCGGCCAAGGGGTTGCCTGCGCCAAGCGACCAGGCGGCAGTCGCCTAGGTTTGCGAGACCTAGGTGAGACTATTTAGGGGGTGCATGACAAATTACAATTTTTGTTCCAGAAACAAATTTTCTTTTCCAGACTTGTTTCCAGAATAAAAATCCGTTTGATAAAATTATTCAATTTTTCTATTTCTGAAATAGATTTTTGTTCCAGAAATAGATTTGAAATAGAAATTAGAAGTAAAAATTTTATATTTTTATATTTCTGGAACAAAAATGAGAAATAAAAATTCTTCTCATCGTTCATTCTTGCTATGAACTAGTCGTCCATCCATCGCCGTTGACCACTGTCCATCGGTTGCCCGTTGTCGCCGTTTGTTGCGATCGCCACCGCCGCCGCCGTTGCCCGCCGCCACCGCCCGGTGGTTTGTCGGCCGCCGCCGTTCGCCCGCCATTTGCCGTCTGCCCGGCCCGCCGCCCGTTCGCTCGCCGTCTACCGTCCGCCGGCCACCACCATCGGAAAAGAAGAAATTTTGTATTATTATTAAACGAATTTCTATTTTTAGAGTATAAATTTTGTGTCGTTATCAAACGAGTATTTTTGCTTAGAAACTCATCTAGAAATAGAAATAGAAAAAATTATTTCTTTCCAGAAATCAATTTTTGGCTAGAATGGCGGCTAGATTTGGCTGCTGGTGGCTAGATAAAAAATAATATTTAAAACTTTTTTTATAAAAAAATTAGCAAAAGTCCTTTGTAAAATGTAATTTTTACTAAATGGCATTTAAGCTAAAGTTGTTTCATAATACACTTTAAAATTGCAATTTATCAAACACTATTTGCATTTTGAAAAACCCATTTAACCCAAAGGTATTTGCATTTTCTTAAGAATATTTGTCTAAAGCTGAATCAAATAGGATACTCTATTCTCAACCGGTGATACAACTGCAATCAGATGAAACGAGGGCATTAAGTAATTAGATAATGGCATCATGCTGGTGTGATATCTGGTTTTGGATTTATCAACCAAAGCGGACTAATCTATAGCAGACAGAAACTTCATCGAAATGTATAGGAAGAATGACCGAAAGGGTTAAGCAGCTGCGTTTGTTTCTTCTTTTGGGCCCATCACAAGATGGGAGGGAAAAAAAGATTAAATGAAGTTGACTAGGCATCAGTCTTTCCCACCCTGATTAAAAAAAGGGCGAGTGAAGTTCACTGTTCAGTTCCAGGACAATGGTCACGAGTGGCGTTTGCAATCCTAAAGAAATTGCCAGGAACCCGAAAGACCAATAAATTTGTGGGGTTCACATATCCTCCAATTCGTCTATATAATCAGAGGCAAAGTGAGGTCCAAAGCCTCATCCAAGAGCCTGCACATTAGAGCCTACCAAAACATCAAATTCTCAAACCCTCGATGTCGAGAGAATCAAATCACCACATTAACCAGAGTGCCCAGAGAGGAAGTCAGCCGCACCATGCTGTCGACATCAGCAATCTACTATTGAAATTGAAGAGGAAGACCGAGGAGATGCCAAGACAGTTGAACCGATCCGCGGGCAGGAACTCTTGTTGCATCTTCAGAGTTCCTCACAGTCTGGCCGAGATCAATAAGAAAGCCTATCAGCCCCGCATACTCTCCATTGGCCCGTATCACCACGGCGAAGAGGAGTTCAGCATGATCGAGGAGCACAAGGGTCAATTCCTCCATGCCCTCCTCACCAGGATAGAGGAAAGTGGCATCGGGTACGCGGAGTTGGTTGAGGCCATTGCACCGATGGAAAATCAGATCCGCGAGAGCTACTCTGAAACCTTGGTCATCAGTAGCCAAGACCTCATTCAAATGATGATACTTGACGGTAGCTTCATTGTTGAGCTCTTCTGCAAAGTCGTGAGGTTGGTTAACCCGCATCCTGACGACCCGATATTGAGCATACCGTGGATGCTGCCTTTCTTGACACGAGATCTCCTGGCGCTTGAGAACCAAATCCCGTTTTCCGTCCTCAAGTGCATATTTGAATTGGCCATAAGATCAAGCAAAATCCACAGTTGCTCTTTGGCTGAGGTCGCATTGAGATTCTTCAACCGCATGGACGACAGGGAGATAGATGTTCTAGAGAGGTACTACAGCAAGGAAGGGAAGCATTTGCTCGACCTTTTCCGATTGAGCTATATCCCAGAGGCTCGACAAAAATTGAGGAGGCCAAGAAAGTTCCTCTGCCCGAATCAGCCGGCGAAGAAGCTCGATGTGGCCGGGGTCAAATTCAAGCCGAGGAATTCTTCGAGCTTCTTGGACATCAAATTCAGGAACATCAGCGGCACCCTAGAAATCCCGATCCTGAAACTCGACGACTTCCTCAGTTCTCTCTTACTCAACTTCGTTGCATTTGAGCAGTGCTACCACCACTGCACGAAGCACATCACGACCTATGCTACTTTCATGGGACGCCTCATGAACACGCCGGCCGACGCCGGGTTCCTCAGCGACCGCAAGATCTTGGAGAACTACCTCGGGGGAGATGAGGAAGTGGCTCGCTTCTTCAGTATCATCGGGAAAGACGTGGCATTCGACATCGAAAACAGCTATCTGTCTGAGGTCTTCGAGGGCGTGAACCGGTACTACCAGAACGGTTGGCACGTCCGATGGGCTGGCTTCAAGCACACGTACTTCAACACCCCCTGGTCCTTCATGTCGGCCACGGCGGCGCTCATACTTCTGATACTCACCATGGTTCAGTCCTTCTTTGCTGTCTATGCATATTTCTACCCTCCGCATAATTAGCACAAGCCTGGGTTAGCCATTTTTGGAGAGTTTTTCAAGGTCTATTTATGCAATAGATGAAGCTTGTGTTGCATCTTGCAATTGAAACTTGAGCTGCAAATTATGCGGACTCTGCTGGGTGTCATGTAATCGAAAGTTCAAATTGGTTCTTGACCACTCGCGTGTTGAATAATCAACCCATGTAAATGCAGCAGCATAAAATGATTAGCCCTGCATCTCTCTGTTTCTCCATGACTACGAGTCTACGAGGGCGACCAGATGAATCGGTCCCACGATTCTGCAGGTCTGCTAAGGAGAAAAGCCAGTGCGCTTTCTGTACCGATAAAATTTAGAAAATCTTTACCAGCTGTCCTAACTTTTGATTGAAAGTTCCCCTTCAACGAGTGTTTTCTGACCGGTAGATTCACCAAGACTCGTAGATATAACTTTATATTATTGACAAATTTACCATCGGAGATGCCAAATTTATGTCGATGACCTGGACAAAGACTTTGACCCTACCACCCACAAGGAAAATAAAAATAAAAAGTGAAATAACAAAAAAACTAGTGCAATATGCCTAATTCGAAGTGAACTCATCACTCTCCATTTTTTGAATCTCTTAAATTCTCCTTCCTAAAAATCCACGCATCTCCGCAACGCCAGCGCAACCTCATCGAAACTACATGCGCTAAGACGAATCGAGCTCATTACGATGCGATTCGTGATGGATGGCCTGGTTCGCTCTAGGAAACGATGATTAATTTTGAAATCACGACCGACGTTTTGTCATGACATGATTCGCGGTCATCAAGATCTGCCGTCGCGACATCTTGGGTGTAGTAATCAGGCTTCGAACGATGTCCAGCGGAAAGTTTGATGAAACGGGCTCAAAATAATGATGACCCACATCGAGCACTGGGCGACTTCGTGTGAATTTGAGAAGAAAAGAAAAGGGAGATTTTAAAAAAGCTGACTTGGTGCAACGAGCCTACGTGCCAAGGGAGCTTGATAATCGATTTTCAGCAACCTGTCCGAGCTGGGCCCTGCGAAAACAGAAGCTGCGAGGAATCCAGCAATGCCATTATCAACAAATATGTTGGCCCCATTTCCCCGCCGCGGACCGTTCGACGAAGATCGCTCGCTTACCTAGTCAACAAAGAAAACAAGCTTATCGCGATCTTGAACCAGTCTAGCAACCCAAGTCTTCGTCTCTCTAATTGACTGCCCAAGAAAAAGACAAAGGATCGAGTCTCTTTATACTATAATTTCCGGGCAGTTGGTGTATTCTCTTCTGTGTGGTATGGTCTGTTCTTTCATGGGTGGGAACAAAAGAGAAGCCAAAGCTTCCTCCTCTGAAAGATAGAACTTTTTTTGCTTTGAATCTACCCCAGAGCAGCATATAGTTTTTGGCAATTAAGAACAGATGTCCGGAGCATCAAACTGCCGTGGCGACGACACCGCAAAGAGCTCCGTTCACCATGTCGTCCTTATCGACGAGAGTTTCTTGTCGGAAGTGGAAGGGAGTAGGCAGGAATTGCCGAGGCTGTTGACCAGGGGGGCAGGAAGCGATTCTTGCTGCATCTTCCGAGTCCCTCAGAGCCTATCGGAGATCAATAAAAAGGCCTACCATCCTTATATCGTCTCCATCGGTCCCTTCCACCATGGGAAGACGCAATTCCAGATGATCCAGGAGCACAAATGGCGGTTCGTAGACGATCTCCTATTGCGGATGAAAAGCAAGAGAGTTGTGCTCAAGGACTTCTTCGAGGCAGTAGCTCCGATGGAAGGAGATCCGGAAGAGCTATTCGGAGACCTTGGAATTCGATGGCCGGGACCTTATCCGGATGATGGTGCTCGATGGCTGCTTCATCATCGAGCTGTTCTGGAAAGTCGCGAGTATGGTCCTACCTGATCCCCACGACCCTTTATTTACCATCGCGAGGATAGTCCCAGCTGATCTCGACGACCCTTTATTTACTATGGCTTGGGTTTTGCCTTTCATAATGAGGGATCTCCTCCGGCTCGAGAACCAAATTCCTTACTTTGTGCTGCAGAAGTTATTTGATCTCTCTGTTGGATCTGGAAATGATGGTCCCTTCTTGGCCAAGCTTGCCTTGTGGTTCTTCAACTGCCTGGTGCAGAGACCGGTGCATGTGTTGGAGAAGAACTACGATAAAGAAGGCAAGCATTTGCTTGATTTGTTCCGCTTGAGCTATATCCCCCCCGATTGCCAGGAGAAACAAAGGAGGCCAAGCAGATTCCTCCACCTGATTCAAAGCGCGAAGAAGCTCAATCAAGCTGGAGTCAAGTTCAAGCCAAGGAAGACTCACAGCATCTTGGACGTCAAATTCAGAAATGGCGTCCTTGAGATTCCACTCTTGACAATCGACGACTTCTGGAGCTCTTTGTTCCTCAATTTTGTTGCTTTTGAGCAGTGCTATCGCGATTCCTCCAAGCACTTCACAACCTATGCTAATCTTATGGGGTGTCTCATCAATACGCCTGCTGATGCTGGGTTCCTAGGCGACCACAAGATCATCGAGAATTATTTTGGGACGGACAAGGAAGTTGCCCGTTTCTTCAATAATGTCAGGAAAGATGTGGCGTTTGATATCAAAAGGAGCTATTTGTCCGAGGTCTTTGAGGAAGTGAATGGGATTTATCAGAATTATTGGCATGTCCGATGGGCTGGGTTTATGCACACATACTTCGACACTCCATGGTCCTTCATGTCCGCTGCTGCAGCTGTGTTGCTTCTGCTGCTTGCCATGACTCAGACTTTCTATACAATTTATCAATATTATAAACCTCACAAATAATTTGTAATGTTTGCTACACGAAATGCAATAGCACACTTGAAGAAGGGCAATTTATAGATGCAGAATATCAAAGCTCAGTTGTCATTATGAATTTTGTTGTTAGTTCGGGTTTATGTCTGATCACTTGTAAGATACCATATCGTAAATGACTCGAACTCATTAGCTGTCCACTGAATTTGTGCCAGCGAGAATAATGTCGTGGCTCTAAATGCAACAATATTTAGTCAGTGATCAAAGCAAAATAATTGTCAGCTCTTTAACGGTGTCATTCCAGTCCTATGCTAAGCCCCATTCAAATCTAATGTTTCTGATTCCCAAGGAAAAGGAAGAATAAGGAGCGTAATTCAACATAACCAATCTGTAGTGGGCTGTGGTTTCAATAACAGGCTGAATAGAGCGAGATGAGCTATTGCCAAAAGCCAAGGCAAAATCTGTACCTTCTATTCTAGGAGGAAAGTGTGAAGGACAGAGCCGTCCATCGTTGACTGTCCGTGTTGTCATCTTCATTGATTCCCCAATCTAGGTAGAGTTCTCCCCCTAATATTTTCAGTCAAAAGGGAAAAGTAGTTCTTATACAGCGTTAGACCCATAGAGATAGATATGCTTTTAATCCCCACATTGAATTTACCGATCCCTAGATCATTGAAAATTTGGTTCTGCTTGATAAGTAAACAGGCCCCGTATGTATTCACTTCAGCTATAACCATATAAAGGGATTCTCATCTGATATTGACATATTTCAACAAATTGCTATGAATTCCAGCTCCAAGGATTAATAGTTAGAGCATATATCTTCTACACAGTTCACCGTGAAACTTTAGAAATCAACCTCAAGACGAATAGCTCAACATATCAAATTCACATAACTAAAGAGAGGTACCTCTAAGTAAGATTCCTATATATAAAGTGACGATGCAAGATCCATGTACAGCTGAAAGCACGTTACAGGGAAGGACACGAAGAAAGCATAACAAGTGGCATTCAACTAGGTATGGAAGGAAAAAGACGCACAAGATTCTGATAGAGAAGGGATCAAACATTTTATTTTGTGCTTGAGCAAGAAATTGCTCACTGGGATTTCTGTAATCTTACATTCCAACACGTTAATCTACAGTTTCTTTTCACAACAGCAGAGCAACTTTTTTCGTTAGCAGTTGCCACCAAGGTCAAACAGATTCAGTGAGTGGCTTCTACATCTACAAGTCAAACGATCATTAACATGTCATGTAACTGGAAAGGCAAATGAAGAAGAGAATTGCCAAGATGCTTCCCGAAAATGGAGAAACTTGTGCCTAGCAATGGCCAACAAAAAGGGTATTGAAATGGTAAGACTCTGACAGGGGACAAATAGGAGAGTCGAAAGCTAATGTGATTATATCTGAAATAGGTGTATGAATTCGTGCTTCAGAGACAAATTGCAGTCACAATTTGAATGGTCATGGGAGATTTCAAGCACTTGGTGATAATCAAGTTCAGAGAAGGTGTGAGAGGGGGTGGGGGGACAATCTGCAAGGAATGGAAAAGCTGGTTTTGGGAGTAGATGCTGTCAAGTCTTTCGAGTGGCGAATCCAGCTCATTCTTAAGCTATTTCTTGCCCCCAGCAGAGTCACTACTTTCTATTGATACAATAGATGAAGTTTGTATTGCATCTTGCAATTGAAATTTGAGCTGCAAATCTTGCGGACTCTGTTGGGTGTTATGCAATCTAAAGTTCAGATTGGTTCTTGACCACTTGTGTTTGATAATCAGCCCATGTAAATGCAGCAGCATAAAATTATTAGCCTTGCATCTCTCTGTTTCTCCATGACCACGAGTGCGACCAGATGAACCGGTCCCACGATTCTGCAGGTCTGCTAGGGAGAAAGCCAGTACGCTTTCTGTACCAGTAAAATTTAGAAATTCTTTACCAGCTGTCCAAACTTTTGATAAAAATATTTTCTCGAGCGAGTGTCTTTTGACTGGTCGCTTTACCAGTACTTTCAGAAATAACTTTATATTATTAACAAAGTTACTATAGGAGATGCCAAATTTATGTCTTTGACCCAACGAAAAATAAAAATAAAAATAAAAAGAGAAATAACAAAAAATAGTGTAATACGCCTAATTCCAAATGAACTCATCAATCCCTATTTTGCATCTCTTAAATTCTCCTTCCTGATAACCCACGCATCTGCGCAACACCAGTACAACCTCGTCGAAACTCCATGCACTAAGATGAATCAAGTTTGTTACGATGCAATTCGTGACGGGGCCTGGTTCTCTCCAGGAAACAATGCTTAATCTTAAAATCACGGCGGTCATTTTCTGATGACATGATTCGCGGCCATCAAGATCTGCCGTCGCAACATCTGACTCTCGTGTGTAGTAATCAGGCTTCAAACGATGTTCAGCGGAAAGTTCATTGAAACGGGCTCGACATAATGATGACCCACATCAAGCACTCCTCCGTGCGAATTTGTAAGGAAAAGAAAGGGAGATTTAAAAAGCTGACTTGGTGCAGCAAGTCTATGTGCAAATGATTTTCAGCAACCTGTCCGAGCTGTGACCTGCGAAAAAGAAGCTGCGAGGAATCCTGCAATGCCTTGTCAACAAACATGTTGGCCCCATTTCCTCGCCTCGTACCGCTCGATTAAGATCTCTCGCTCACCGCCAACCAAGAAAACAAGCGTATCGCGCTCTTGATCGAGTCTAGCAACCCAAGTCTTCGTCTCCCTAATCGACTGCCCAAGAAAAAGACAAAGGATCGAGTCTTTTTATACGATAATTTCCGGGAAGCCGGTGCATCGTCTCTTCCGTGTGGTATGGTCCGTTCTTTCAGGGGTGGGAACAAAAGAGAAGCCAAAGCTTCCTCCTCTGAAAGATATAACTTTTTTGCCTTGAATCTATCCCAGAGCAGCATATAGTTTTTGGCAATTAAGCACAGATGTCCGGAGAATCAAACTCCTGCGGTGACCACACCGCAGAGAATGGAAGCTCCGTTCACCATGTCGTCCATATCGACACGAGTTTCTTATCGAAAGTGGAAGGGAAAATGCAGGAATTGCCAAAGCTCTTGAACACGGGGGCAGGAAAAGATTCTTGCTGCATCTTCCGAGTCCCTCATAGCCTATCGGAGATCAATGAAAAGGCGTACCGGCCTCATATTGTCTCCATCGGTCCCTTCCACCATGGGGAGCGCTTCCAGATGATCCAGGAGCACAAAGGGCAGTTCCTACGCGATCTCCTATTGCGGGCAGAGAGCAGGAGAGTTGTGCTCAAGGACTTCTTTGAGGCAGTAGCTCCGATGGAGGAGGAGATTCGGAAGAGCTATTCGGAGACCTTGAAATTTAGTGGCCTGGACCTTATCGAGATGATGGTGCTCGATGGCTGCTTCATCATCGAGCTGTTCTGCAAAGTCGCAAGGATAGCCCCGGTTCATCCCGACGGCCCTTTATTTACTATGGCTTGGGTTTTGCCTTCCTTAATGAGGGATCTCCTCCGGCTCGAGAACCAAATTCCTTACTTTGTGCTGCAGAAGTTATTTGATCTCTCTGTTGGATCCGGAAATGATGGCCCCTCCTTGGCCAAGCTTGCCTTGGGGTTCTTCAACTACACGGTGCAGAGACCGGTGCATGTGTTGGAGAAGTACTACGATAAAGAAGGCAAGCATTTGCTTGATTTGTTCCGCTTGAGCTATATCCCCCCCGGTTGCCAGGAGGAACAAAGGAGGCCAAGCAGATTCCTTCACCTGATTCAAAGTGCGAAGAAGCTTGATCAAGCTGGAGTCAAGTTCAAGCTGAGGAAGACTCCTAGCATCTTGGACGTCAAATTCAGAAATGGCGTCCTCGAGATTCCAGTCTTGACAATTGATGATTTCTGGAGCTCTTTGTTCCTCAATTTTGTTGCTTTTGAGCAGTGCTATTGCCATTCCTCCAAGTACTTCACAACCTATGCTACTCTTATGGGATGTCTCATCAATACGCCTGCTGATGCTGGGTTCCTAGGCGACCACAAGATCATCGAGAATTATTTTGGGACGGACGAGGAAGTTGCCCGTTTCTTCAATAATGTCGGGAAAGATGTGGTGTTTGATATTTACAGGAACTACTTGTCCAAGGTCTTTGAGGAAGTGAATGAGATTTATCAGAATTGTTGGAATGTCCGATGGGCTGGGTTCATGCACACATACTTCAACACTCCGTGGTCCTTCATCTCGGCTGCTGCAGCTGTGTTGCTTCTGCTGCTTACCATGACTCAGACTTTCTATACGGCTTATCAATATTATAAACCTCCCAAATAATTTGTAATGTTTGCGACAAAAAATGTAATAGCACACTTGAAAAAGGGCAATTTGTTGAAAAGGGGCAATTTGTAGATGCAGAATATCAAAGCTCAGTTGTGAATAAGAATGTTGTTGTGAGTTTGGATTTTTGCCTGACCACTTGTAAGATACCACATCGTAAACGAGTCCAACTCATTAACTGTCCACCAAATTTGTGCCAGCGAGAATAAAGTCGTGACTCTAAATGCAACAATCTTTTGCAATGATCAAAGCAAGATAAATCGTCAGCTGTCCAACCATGTCTTTCCAGTCCTATGCTAAGCCTCATTCAAATCTAATGTTTCCAATTCACAATAAAAAGGAAGAATGAGAGAGCGTAATTCAACATAACCAATCTGTAGTGGGCCGTGGTTTCGTCAACAGGCTGAATAGAGCAAGCTCAGCTATTGCCAAAAGCCAAGGTAAGATCTGTACCTTCTCTTCTAGAAGGAGGAAAGTGCGAAGGACAGAGCCGTCCATCGTTGACTGTCCATGTTGCCATCTTGAATGATTCCCCGATCTTGGTAAGGTTCTCCCCCTAATGTTTTCAGTCAAAAGGAAAAAAGTAGTTCTTATACAGCGTTAGACCCATAGTGATAGACATGCTTTTAATCCCTGCATTGAAATTAGTGATTCCTAAATTATTGCGATTAGGTTCTGCCTAATAACTTAACAGGCCCCGATATGTAGTCACTTCTGCTATAAACCATATTAAGTGATTCTCATCTGATATTGACTACAAATTTCTATGAATTCCAGCTCCAAGCATTAATAGTTAGAGCATGTATCTTCTATGCAGTTCATCGTGGAACTATGGAATTCAGCCTCAGGACAAATCGCTCGACATATCAAGATCATCCATACGCCTGCTGATGCTGGGTTCCTAGGCGACCACAAGATCATCGAGAATTATTTGGGGACGGACGAGGAAGTTGCCCGTTTCTTCTATAATGTCAGGAAAGTTGTGGCGTTTGATATCCACAGGAGCTATTTGTCCGAAGTCTTTGAGGAAGTGAACGAGTTCTATCAGAGTAAGGAATTTGGTTCAAGCACACATACTTCAGCAATCCGTGGTCGTTCTTATCGGCCGTGGTTGCTGTGGTGACTCTGGTGTTTAAAATGATTCAGTTTTTCCGTCCTTCCAAATAGTCCAAATAATCAGTAATGTTTTTTTGCACAAAATGCAATGCCATTTTCAAAAAAGCATTATGTAGCGTACCAAAGCCCAACTGTGATTATGAAATTTGTGGTGAGCTTGGGTTTATGTCTGACCTTGTGTATGATACCATTTTGTATGATACGGTGTAGATGTAGAATTCAGCCTCAGAACTAATCACTCAGCTTTAGAAATAGTCGCTTAACATATCAAAATTCGCAGAACTTAAGAGTGTACCTCTAGTTAAGATTCCTCGTATATAAGTGATGATGCAAGATCGATATATGAAAGTATATCCAATGGAAGGACATGAAAAAAATCCTAACAATAAGCATTTAAGGGTATGCATAATAATCATTGTATTTTAGGTCAGAACTATTGTTTTATTCTCATAAATCGATTTGGAAATGCAATCCATCGATAACGCAATTTTATTTTTTATTTCTAGAATAATTTTTTAATCTAGAAATATGTTCAGAACAAAAATGAGAAGTAAAAATTTTCAACTTCTTTATTTCTAAAATAAAAATGAGAAATAAAAACTTTTCTCATCGCTCGCCCTTATCATTAACCGCTCGCCCATTTTCGGCTGCCATCCATCATTACTATCTAGAACCCGCCCCCGATTTGCCACCTATCGCCTACCCGCTCGCCACTTGCAGGACGTTGTCTCCCATCGTCCGAAAGATCGAAATTTTATGTCGTTATCGAACGAATTTGTATTTCGAGAATAGTAAACACGTATTTTTGTTCAAAAATTCGTCTAGAAAATAAAAATAAGAATATTTATTTCTAGAACAAAATAATTATCATTCGCTCCCTAAATAAGTACGGAAGGAAAAAGACAGGTGTGGAAGGAAAAAGACATCAAGTTTCCAATGACCATTCTATCTTGGGTTAATACCTTGAAAAACCCCAAATTTGTACACTTATGACAAATTTACTCTAAACTAATTTTTTAACTACTAAAAACCCCAAATTGGCATACCTTTGACAAATTTATCCCAAACTGGTATATTTGTGACAAATTTATCCCCTACTAATTTTTGTTAAATTTTATTGTCAAATTACTAAGTTGAATGACATGTGTCAGTTAACTGGTACCAGTTTAAGATTTTACTCTCCGTTTGCTATAATTATAAAGTTTTTCTGGTTTTTGTGGTATTAATCCAATTTAATTGAGGGTATATTGTTACAAATGCACTAATTTGGGGTTTTTTGTGGCCAAATAATATAGTTTGAGTTAAATTTGTTACAAATGTACCGATTTGTGGTTTTTTATGGTTAATTGAAGTAAATTTATCATAGATGTATCAGTTTGAAGTTTTTTATGATCAAGAAATTAATTTGGGATAAATTTATCACACGCGTACCAATTTGAGATTTTTCATGTATTAACCCTTCTATCTTTTATACAAAAGCTAGCGAAGAAAAGATTCGTCGTGTGATGAATTAATTGGTGATAAGAAGGTGGCCCCCGGACAAGGTTCTGGAGGATAGCTCCAGGGACCCCGTCATGTCAAATCATAGCTAATAGAGAAGGCATCGAACATTTTATTTTGCGCTTGAACAAAAAGCCTCTCACCGGGACATATGGTATCTTTCCTTCCAACACATTAACCTTTAGATGCTTTTCACAGCAGCAGAGCAACTTTTTGGGTCGGTCGCCAAGGTCAAACAGATTCGAGAAGTGGCTTCTTCATCTACATGTCAACAGTGATTAACAAGTCATAATTTGGGAAAGGGAAATGAAGAAGACTGCCAAGATCCAATGGTGGAGGAACTTCTCCCTGGTCACAGCCAACCAAAGGGTATTCAATGGTTCAAACTCTGACAGCAGACAGATGGAAGTGTTCAAAGCTAATATAATGATAGCCGAAATAGGTATATACGGCACTTCAGAGACAGCTTGCAATCACGATTTGAATAGCCAGCGGAGAAGTCAAGCACTTGGTGATAATCAAGTTCAGGGAAGGTGTAGCGGGGGAAGAAAATCTGCAAGGAATGGAAAAGCTGGTTTTGGGAATACATACTGTCAAGTCTTTCGAGTGGCGAATGCCGCTCATTCTCAAGCTTTTTCTTGCCCCCAGCAGAGTCCCTACTTTCCATTGATCTATAGTGGCGGGTTTGTGTGCCCGTGTTTATGCTCAATCTTTGGTTGTCGGTTTATCTTCCAAAGCAATGCAGCTTCATAGTAACTTAGTTTTGCCTTTTCAGTCGATTTTACTTGATACTTTTGCATAGAGGCTAGATCAGCTGTCAGGTGAATAAAGAGCTCATTTGATCCTGAATATCCCACTCTGAAGATCCTATCTGCCTTGACATAATTTCCTTCTGATGACTCAAATTAATACTAGAACAGAAGCAGCCTACGCCTTTATCCAAATATTGAGAGATCGTCGCGAAGTGATTGTCCAGCTCCAAAATGCAGACACCTCCATTTCTAGAGGGAACCCGAATGGCAGTTGGAAACCTTCTCCTCTTGGTCCATTAGCTATTTCATTACAATCTCATGCCGAGTATTAATCGAAGTTTCATGGTGGTAACTTGCATCTAAAAGTTGGGGGTCTTTCAGTCAATGACATCCGTGTAGAAAAGAATTCAAGAACTTAATCTCATCAATTGATTTAGTATCAGAGAATGGGGGCTACTTTTGCCACTCAGACATCGTGCACATTGCACATGGTGTTACAGCAGACCATAAAAACATGCTTACTAACACCTAGGTTCATGTATCTATATATAGAAACCTCAATTCTTACATGGGGCTCTATGGAAACTCACCATGAAATGCAATTCATCAGTAAACAAAAATTGGACAATTGATTATGATCTGCTTGCCCGACAGTCGGTGTTTGCGAAGCAACTATTAAGAACAGAACGAACAAAAAGAGAAGCAATAAAATCACTCGTACTCGGTGCTCAATACTTGTAATCCTTCACATGGAGACTCTCTGAAGCACCTTCGACTGAACCGGCATTGCCGCTGTAAGCCCCCAAAGTAGCCTCAGAGTTGGCCTTGCACCTCGCCAGAAAAGCCTCCCTCGCCTTCTCCACATTCTCCTCCTTCCCGGCCCACGCCTTCAGGGTGCTCTGCTGAAGCGCTCTTCCATAAGAGAACGTGAGCGTCCATGGTTTTTTACCTGTTCGATGGAATGCCAAAGAGAGAAATTCTCCATTAGTTAAACACAGACTTAAAGATGGTGGTCAAAATTCATTTGAACCCATCGATTATGCTAAAAGAAAGACCTTCAATTTTGTTCATCGCGTTAAGATGCACCGTTGCCTCCTCCTCGCTTTGCCCTCCGGAGAGGAACACTATACCCGGGACCGCAGGTGGCACCGTCCGCTGCAGAGCCCTCACGGTGTACTCCGCCACCACCTCCGGCGGCACCTTGGCGGAATCCGATCCGGGAGTCACCATGTTCGGCTTCAGAAGCGTCCCTTCCAGGAGCACGTGGTGATCATTGAGCGCCTTGTAGCAAGCCGCGAGCACGCGCTCCGTAACGTCGGCGCTGCGGTCGATGTCGTGGTCGCCGTCGACGAGGATCTCGGGCTCGACGATCGGGACCAGGCCGTTCTCCTGGCAGATGATGGCGTAGCGAGCCAGGCCGTTGGCGTTCTCATTGATCGCGAGCTGGCTGGGCTCGGCCGCGCCGATCTTCAGGACGGCGCGCCACTTGGCGAAGCGGGCTCCCGCGGCGTAGTACTGCTGGCAGCGCTGGGCGAGGCCGTCGAGCCCCTGAGTGGTGGTCTCGCCGTTGGTCCCGGCGAGCTCGACGGTGCCCTTGTCGACCTTGATGCCGGGGAGGACGCCGCCCTCCTGGAGGACCTCGACGAAGGGCTTGCCGTCGGCGGTCTCCTGGAACAGAGTCTCCTCGAAGAGGATGGCGCCGCTCAGGTACTGAAGCGCTCCGGGGGTGCAGAAAAGGAGCTCGCGGTAGGTGCGGCGGTTGGTCTCGACGTTCTCGACGTTGATGGCCGCGAACCGCTTGCCGATGGTGCCGGTGGACTCGTCGGCGGCGAGGATCCCCTTGCCCGGAGTGCCGATGTAGGCGGCATTGGCGATGAGCTCGTCTGCGAAGCGACACGGAATCAGATCGAAGAATTCGTACGTGGCGATTAACTATTAACCGTAACCTCAAACGAGATTTAAGGTTGGGAGCGAAAAGAGATTTCGCGATTTACCGTGATATTTTCCCTTGTAGCAAGACATGATCTCGGCTGCGGTTGGAGAGCGGGGGCGATTAGCGGGTAGAGAGGACGAGATAATGGGGGTTGGGGGGTTGATATAGTGCATTTTCGGCGCGAAAAAGGAGGAATCGAACGAGGGCGGGCAGAGGCTGAGCTGAAAAGGTGCACGGGAGCGACGCGAATGGTAACCCCAAGAAAGGGAAATTGATTTCTGGCCGCTCTTCTTCTTGCCAAAATTAAGATCAGATAGCGGCATTTCTGATGGTGACGTCATCATATATGTTGCAAATCGCAAGGAAGATCATCGTCTCTCAAGCGGACATGTGCTCGAAATTTGGGGTTTGAGATGACTAGGTAATTTCGTCGTAGTCCTCGTGGGAGCGATTGGGCCGGGCCCAATTTAAGGTCCAGTCTGGAGCCCAACTCGAGCTCATGAAGCAGAAAATCTCCCCCCCGCGCCCTGCCGGGAGCCCGCCTAGTATTTCGACTTTTGGAACGCTCATATTAATTTCATTGGATCAGGACTACTCGTCTCACCACAATCGGGTAATTACCGCCAATCATTTTTTGCGAGGCGTTTATTTTTGGACTGGAACCTATGATCACTGGCACCTTTTTTAGGCATTATAGTAACCTCGGTGATTTTACTGGCCTACCATTCATGTCTTTCCCCTATCCTTTTCGAGCAATGCAGGAAGTGCAATATTTTATTTTATTTCTTTTTAAAAATAACATTCCATTCATTTCCCGATAAAAACAATACGGTCAAACTACAAATTAAGAAACCACTCGGGTTTACCCAGTGGCCACCCTTCCATGTTGGAAGGGGGAGGTGGCGGATTCGAATCTCCACATTCTCGGGGTTGGGGTGGGGACGAATTAATTTCGAATGGGTTTCGACTCCACACCTTATAAGGAGGCAGAGTAAAAGTCTAAAAGTGAGCGTTAGAATAAACGTAGAGTGAGACCAACCAAAAAAAAAAAAAAAAAACTACAAATCAAGACAAATCCCAAATAATTAAAAAAAAAAAAAGACTTTAGATAATAGGATAAATTGTTAAAACAAGATTATGGGTTACACACTCAAAGAGTAAATAGTAGATCTATGACTTTTTCAAATCAAAATTGGTGGTCAATTATCGAATTGTCTTTAGTAATAAACACATACCATTGTCTCAATCTCTATCTATTAGCTCTGTTATTTGATGGTGCATGTTTAGATTCGGCGTCTCCAACACTTTCGCTATCCAAAGTAAGAAGGTTGAACAAGCACATATATAAGGCCTATAAGAGCAAAACCTTCACAAATTCCTCCGATATCCTTCGGAACCAGACTTATCCACCAACAAAATCCAAGGGAAGCGAAATCCCAATATCATACATGCAAAATGCCCCAAATCTAGAATAGATTGGGATAGAAACCTTTTTGAAATGGGAGGAACAAGCTTCCGGATTTAGACTAGAACAAAAGAGAAAAACTCCCGAAACGGGATGATGGCAACACAGAAGATAGAGAACCAAAACAGCCAAAGAAATTTGGAAGTGCCAGATTTGAGTTGCAAATTCATCACTTGATACTACATGTACTTCAGCCCAATTAATGTATCAGTAGCCCAAAGACTATAGTTCTAAGGAGATATTCCACCTCAAATGCTTGATTACCAGCAATAAATAACAAAGGGAGCTTGTACAATCCATTGACTTAGGCATCCAAGTGGACAAATTTTATGTTGCTAAGATGGTCTTGAATGAGACACGACCTATGCCTATTTAGTGCTTGTGCTCGTGCACATGTGCGCATGGCTAAATCGTTACACGATTTAGTCGATAGCTTAGCTATTCAGGAATCCTTTAGAATCCAAAAGGAAGTGCTAATCTCAGCTAATTTGCCATTCAAGAGTCCAGTCTCTGTCGGATCTGTATCAGTTCAGCTTGTGCTCATTCACGATCCCGGCCAGAGGCCAACTGATTGCAGGCGGAGTTACCAAAGCGTTATGAACAGGGTTCTAAAGAAAGGTGAACAGAAGTATAGAGCTTTGAAGAATGTATGAACCGAATGGAAGGGGAAGACTATAAATTTGAATCTTTTGTGCTACCAAGTGAAGAAATGCCCTGATTATTCCGTACAGTTCACGCAATTTATGATCTTCTGAAAGTCTCCTTCCACGAGAAGTCAACCAACCCAGGAAGAGGAAGTGCGTCAAACAACATTTAAAGGTTCTACTTTGGAGGGCCAAGCTGAGAGATTGACCAAATGAGGTGATGATCTCCAATCTTTCCTAAAGCTCAAGCTGTTCGGTAAATATGGAATGAGATATTACAAGAATCCCTAAAGATTTTTGGCATATTTTCGCTCGGCTTGGCCTTTTCAGTGCTTTTGAATTTGATGCGATCGCACTTCTTCGCATTTGACACGATTAGATAAGCTCAACCAGAGTACTATATTTTGCAGGGCATGATAAAAGAGACGAGAATAATCTTTCAATTATTTCACTGGCAATTTACTAAATTCTCCACAGCTCCGAAAATGTCAACCCTCTTATCAAGTCATTTCTAGCTTTGTATGACAAAAAGAATCAGAAGTACTAATTCTTTCAAGAAACCAAGAAAACCAGATGTAAAAATCTATAGACATCAGTATAGAGAAGAGCCAAATGAAAACCAGTATACGTTTTCAGCTAGAAGTCAAATCTATCATGGACTCTTACTTGCATAAATCAACAAGGAGAATTCAATTCTGTCTTGATCTTCCATCTTCTCTTCCAACCACAATCTGCTATCAAATCCACTCCTTGTCCTAAACATGAACACCGCATAACCCAACGCCGGATTGAAGAACCAGTCGTGCAAATCCCACATCAAATCCACCAGCAAACCGTCTGTGAAAATCGTCTGGTTTCCCCTGAAATTCCACTGCAACCTCTTCACCCTCATCACCATCTTCTTATCGATGTAAACGCTCAACACCGGATGCTTAAACCCTTCGTTTTCGCAGCTGCAGCGGATTAAAATGTCGTGCACAATCCCAGTATCGCTAAACTGAGCCTTTGTGTTGTAAAGGGTATTGCCAGAACAGTGCTCTCTCCTCGAAACGAGAGAGAATTTAGCGACTGCATTACCGGTCTTGAACTTCTTCGCTATGGCTTCTTCAGCCATATCACCGAGGAAAAGGCCTAATTCCGAGTCAATCGTGACGAGCACATAGAATTCTTCAACAGGTTCTGGCCCGCTATCGTACTTGGCATTAGAGAGATCCCAGAAGACTTCGATGTGCGAATTCACGGATTCAATCACTTTGTTACCCTTCTTTTTCCGGAGGAACCGAGAATTGGTGTTGAGCAGCTTGAATGATGCAGATGGGTCATCGCCAATGTTTACGGTCAGGCCTTGACCCATGTGACTTCTGCTCCAAGTGACCGTGATGAGGAGGTGCTTTTGTGATGACAGGGTGGTTTTGTATAGACATATGACCGCATTTCTGACTGAAGGGGTCAGAGTTGGGGAGAGGCAGGCATTGTTGGAATAGCTAGAGCAATTAGATGGAGAAACTGCTATTGCATTCTCACTGAAGCAAGAAACTATATCTCTCATCTCAGGAGAAACAGAAGTGAGAAACAGGATCAGGACAAAATGGAAACTGCAAAATAGGTGCTTGCTTGATCACCTGTTGTTTTGGACCCAGAGAGAGAGAGAGAGAGAGAGAGAGAGAGAGAGAGATTGAAGGCTGGACAAGGTAGGCGATTCTGCAATCTGGGCTCTTTCTTTAATTTTTCAAAAGAGGAAATATAGATGGGAGTCTGCAAATAAGCAAGAAGGAAGGTCAGAAATCCAGGCTTCTGACAGGGCCGCCATGTATTTAATAGGAATCTCTCTCTCCCCGTCTCTCTCTCTCTCTGCGTGCTTATATTTTCCTATATGACTTAAAGAATAGAATAGAAGGCTTGACAGGAATGAGAAACATCAAGCCTTTTTCTTTACTCTTTCCTGCCAGATCATCTGAGATATCAACAACTTATAAAATAGTTGAGAGGCTGATAAAAAAATACAAAAGAAGTTTAGACCTGGCCTGAAGTCCAGCATCATGCATCGTATGATAATGGTGATATTTAATAATCTTGCCTCGAGTATTTTAATATGTGTATTGATTACAGGAAAGGGTTGAGGACAATTTTTCTTTCAATAAGTTCATTATTCCTCCTCTCTTCTGAGAGCCTGTGTTAGTTGACTCAAGAGTCTGCAACTTGCAGCAAGATGAAGAGAGGATTCATTTTAGTGCGAGAATCAGACAGAGAGGTGTGATATGACCGGGGTCGATGAGTGCCTGTTTGAATAATTTTGATGTCCCGAAGTTTTTCTCTTTTTTTGGGAGTTAAAAAGATGAGATGGGCAATGGAAGGATTACATTTACAGTGAAGCCTGTTGACCCCACAAAATAAATTATCTGCATTCCCACCAACCCGACTCCTCAACACATGTTATGATTAAAAGCAAGCCATAAAGTTTGAGAGCCAGAAATTTCTCTTTTATCTCCTGCTTTTGTACCCCTTTTTTATTTTTGATCCACATTGTTAAAATTTAGAAATTGAATATAGGATGGGAAAATAATGTGACTATTTTAATTGGTGCAGCTCAACCCCTTGCACAAAAAATCATGAAGGTGTCAGTTGGGGAGAGGCGCATTTAAACCAGGGGAAAGTCCATGGACTCATGTTTAGGACAATGAAATGATCTGACATTTCTCACAGCACCCTTTTCTCGACCGTGAATAAGCTTGCGCCACAATGACCAACCAGCCAAAACTGAAACTTCTTCAAATGGTGATTTTCCACAGTTTGCATTAGATTGATGATTAGATATGTCTGAGGGACATTAAATTTGCAACGAAGCAAAACGAGGAAATCAAGGTTTCAACCTTGAAAAGCAAGGGCCGGTTGTTGAACAAGTGGACTTTAGGGTGAGCTTTGCATTAAATGTTGATCACTGACCAAGAAATGTAAATGAGGAAGCACCATTTGGAAAAGCTTCAACTTTGAATGAAGAAATGGACAGGGGATGGAGAATCTGTGGCAGAAGAAGATCACGGAGGAGCCCAATATTAATCTTCTTTTGGCACCGAATGAGTGAAGGTTAGGAGGCATGCTTTTAAGGTTATGGACCCCAGAAGGTCTGGTCTCTGGGCACGTTCCGCAATTATGACCACGTACATAGTCCAGAATCAGAAAGAGACTGAATCTGCTACATGAAAAAAGTGGGAAAGCATCTAGGGGATTGAGCCATTTGATCTTATGCCCCACCAGAAAAATTTCCACGAGAAATTCGATTACTTGAACTGTTCTTGAAAGCTGTATCAGTCAATTACACCAACATCTTACCCAGATTCCGCAGCACATGGTACTTCCAAATTTATGAGCAACAGAGACCAGAATTGCATGGTATTACATGTGCGGTGGAACTGAAGCGCATAAGGATACCTCATAACCGGAGCAGTGCACATCTATTTTAAAAGGAAAAAAGGGGAAAGAAAAAGGAACCGAGTTAAAGCATGATATCTCTGTTAAAAAAAAAAAAGCATGATATCGTGAATTACATTTCCTAGTAAAATCATTGAAGGAGACACAATGCAGAGCGACGTGCCTCATAACATCATCAAACTCATTAAGAGTTTCAATCTTTTGGATCCTATGAACTCATGAGTTATGATCCGGTGACATCAAATGATTAATGTATGATCCACATGTCGCTGAGATATCTAACTTCTCATAAAAGTTCAAATTATGGTAATTATCATGAAACATTTCAAACTGGTACATATTTGATAAATTTACCTCAAATTAATTTTTTGACCATAAAAAACTCAAAATTAGTACATTTGTGACAAATTTATTATCTATTAATTTTCGTTAAATTAGATTAATACTATGAAAAATCACAAACCGATATACATGTAACAAATGGAGGATAAATCCTTAAATCAGTATACCCGTTAACTTCCACGTGTCATTCGACTGTAATTTATTATAAGTGTATTAGTTTGAGATTTTTTATTGTCAAAATATTGATTTTGGGTAAATTTATCCTAAGTGTACTAGTTAGAGTTTTTCGTAGTATTAATCCTTCAAAATATGGCTTTATGCTTGTTAGAGTCTTGATCTCGAGAATATGGATTCCCAATCTTTCATTTCTTTATCCTCAGCACCTTAATCTTTCCTCTTCTTTTTCTGGGTAAATGATAAAGAGGACTGCATAATCAAATGGCAGCCGCCAAATGCCCTCGTCATTCCATAAAACGTGAGAGCGACAAATGATCAAAAAACATGAGACCCCTCTTCTCTTTATGTTCTCTTTTATGATAAAAAGATCGTTCCCATCCCTAAACTGACCAATGAAGCATATCTTTCATTCTTTTTATCTCTCTTTCATATGTATTTTCTCAAGGAAACCTCGTGGAACTACGTGAACGTGCCCCTAAGAATCTCAAAAACGACCCACTAGCACACCAAATTAAAGAAATTAGCTGAGGGGTAAGTACGAATATGGAGGAGGAAGACCAGCTCATAGATAAGAGCTAACTTGATGATGAGGTCGCTTAACTACTACTACCGTTCCTGCTTCATTAAAGAATAGGAGTTATGTCATGGATGTTGCAACTCTCCCTGTAAAATACGGAACATACTATGTCATCAATGCTGCGACTTGGAAAGTCAGAATAATATCCAAAAAGTTTCCGGTAAACGGTCCTAGCCAACCGTTTTGGTAGCCACGATCGGAAGCCCCAAGACTTGGCAAAATATTCTGAAGTAGAGGGAGAGGTTGGAACGGCTCAAGACCACGATTAACGAAGCACAATTGAAGTGAACTCCATGAGCCTTTTCCCTCTGGATTGTCAAATTTTTTATCTTGCTGATCTCGAACCGCACGCTCAGAGCCGACGAACAAAAGAGCTGTGACCGTCTAGTACAAAAAACGGAAACTTAGATGGATTCAGCTGCTAAATGATTTCTGTAATTTTTTAAAAGTCTCGAAGAAAGGAAAATCAAAAAATGTTATAGCTCGAAAGACCAAGAAACTCCAAAAGGACAGAGGACCAGCAATTAATTCAAGTTGGAAAAACACTACTTGACCCAGAAAACTATGCAACTACTCACAAGATCACAATGCTCAATAGCTAACAAATCCCTGAAATCAAGGTCGCGTTTGGGGTTTGTAAAAGGCAAGACTTGGACGCAAGTTGCCTTGCTACTTTGAATGGCCAATTCCCATACGCAACGACTTTACACAAGCACCGTACTGCTATTTATCAATATCAGGTATGCAAATCACAGCCAGCTAAACTACCCCCAAGAAGCCTTCCCAAAAAAAAAAAAAAAAACTACCCCCAAGAACATTACCTCCAAAAAAAATAAAAAATTACCCCCAAGAAAAATAGAAGCGAAAAAAAATATCCAGTTTGCTTCCCATTCTCTCCTCGTTTCACTGTTCTTTCTGTCTTCTTCCTGCAACGCCCATTTGGCTTCATTAATTATCCCTTGAGGTGCTGAAATCCATTAAGAAATTGAGAATTGACATCTCACCAGACAGAGGCATGTGCAGCTCGGTTCCCCCAAGCCGAGGATTAAACTAATCCTGGGGTCTTTCTCGATCATTATTGAACCTTGCAAATCAAAGATATTATATTAATTCCCAAAAGCCGCGAAAGTTTCTTGCCCGGTTGCTCCTTGCACAAATTGTTGTCCGTTCTATTCACCTGTTAACAGAAGCCAGAAATTTGATTTGTGAAAGCGACACAATAAATTCTCCAGATCTTACTTGCATCAGTTCCTTACGTCATTAGAGGTGTTACCTTGCCCATCTTCAGACAACTTGACAATTTCCATGAAACTTCTGATCATCGACAAAATAATGCTGTCGTGCTAAGCATAAAAAGACTTTGCGCGCACACACAGCATTACTCTTGCTTACAAGAAATAAATATGGACAAGGAAGGATTTGCACATCAAGAATTTTTTCTTATACTGCAAAGATTAGTACCAGACGACTATTCCGGGCAACTCTGGTTTCCAGCAAGATTGCTGAAATTAAGTTCCTAGTCGAACGACATAGAAAACCCTTTAAAGATTAGGCAAAATGAAAATTATAACAGGCACTTTCATGCGGATAGGGAGATAAACATTCGACCAAATTAAGAATTCCACTATCATTTTGCATAGGGAAAAGTGTCATAAAAGTCCTAAACCTATTGTATTTGTGCTAATTTAATCTTAAACATTTTATTTGTGCTAATTTAATTCTAAACATTTTGATAAATGCTAATTGAGTCATTCCAATTAATCTTGACCAGATATTGTTAACGTGAACGCTGGCTGATTTATGTGATATCATCAACGTTGACACAAATAATTTTTAATAATATTTTAATAATTTCTTTTTTTTTTTCTGATTTTTCTCTTTTTGTCCTTCCTCCATCAACCACAGGTAAGGGCTAGGCGAGCTAGCCTTGTCTAGCCTTGTCTAGCATTGCGAGGTCGTTGCCTAGCTTTGTCTAGCATTGCGAGGTCGAGCCCCAACGAGAGTCTGCCTCGTAAGATTTGGCTTGGGTGAAGGTAGCCTAGGCAAGGAGAGCCCTCGCCCGGCTAGGATGACCTAACCAAGTGTCACCTTTGCCTGGAGGGGCTGGAGGGGCCGCCTTAGCCTGGGCGAGGGTCAACCTTGCCATAGCCCACTTAGCCTTGACTGGTGGTCAGTCACCAACAATGAAAGATGCAAAAGGAAGGGGAGAAAAAATAAAGAAAAAAAAAATATAAAAATAATCAAAAATCAAAACATTATTAAAATATTATTAAAAATTATCTACGACTAACTAAAATTCATTGCAAATCTTACAGAGTGGAAAGAACTGGAGGCAATTTTGTTCTTTGTCAAGCCGTAATTTTGTTAACCACAGTCCGCATAACATGGGTTTGTGCCCAGCGATCCCTTTTACAGCAGCAGAACAAGAAACCAGTGGTCAAACAAACAATCCGGTACCGACCAAAAAAAAACAAACAATCCAGCTTTCAGCAAGACACAACAGCACGAGATGAGACATAGGCAAAAAGCTGAGGCAGTACGATTGGCCCCCATGCCAAGTTTAACTTTCTGTCAATATCAATTTTGTCGTGCCAATCCGGGCGCCACCGGCAAAACGAGTACGCCGTTCAATTCGGGAAATATGAAAGGGAAAGCACATTGTTCCACCTCTTGCAGAGGCTTGCGTTCTCTCCCTCCTCAACAATTTGCTACTATGTTGAAATCATGTAGAACTAATTCGAGTTTCATCATACATAAAGGAATTACAAAGTTCGCTTCTTACAGTTGTAGCGCTAACGACGGGACAATGATCTAAACGGGTGGCTTTGCATGCGAATCCCAATTACCCTAGACATCAACAGTGAATATACTGCTGCAACAATTGAGCAGTCTCTTGCAGATACACTCACAGAAGCTATCAGTTCGCAATAATTCTTAGGTTAGAGAATTGCTTTAACGAGCCATGGTAAGATCAGCAAAGTTAATAAGTATTTAAAACTATCTCAAAGAATTCCAGACTGCAGAGCACGACTAAAGCAGCTCCCCAAACATCTCTACCTTAGCAACTCCACGTCTTCTAAGTTATGACCGTACCACTCCATAAGTTGACAGAGAATGTCAAGAGAACTGCAGGACAAATTAAAACCGGAGTAATGCTGTTCAACCATATAGATCCACTGGCGACCAACATCAACCCTTAAGGCCATGATAATCAAACCCCCACAGATTTATCCTTGTAAGCATCTTAATTCCTTTCCAATGACCATGAATCAGTTTCATCAACCAGTCAGTTCATCCATCACTGTTTGTGAAGAGGTTTAGCTTATCTCGTTATAACACTAGACACCCCACTAACAGGAGTTCCGAAACCAGGTTCTTGCATACCTCCTGTCTCCAGGATAAGGAGGAAAGAGGTATACAAAGCATTGTCAGCTTTAACTCAGGAATTACTTCCAGCAAACTCACTGAAAATTAGATTGTCAGCAATGAATCATCTGCTTCCAACAAGCAATGAAATACAGCAGTCACGAAAGATACAGCCGAAAGATCTACTGCATCGTACAATTTACTTGAGAAAACTTAAACTCGCCACAAAAGGAACAAACAAGTAATCTTACTCTCCTGATGGTAATATATGTACTGCCTTATATATTTCGCTAGAAAGCAGAAGAGAGAACGAATGCAACTGAACAATTGAAAACAAAAATAGACTTTAGCATCCATGAAGGCTCCAAAACTTTCAACTTATGAACATCCAATCCAGACATGCTACATTCCTCTTGACAGGGGGTCTTGTTAACATATTGACTGAAAAAGGCAAAGAACTAGCAACCCGCACTGTTCATAAGTCACAATCATTAAACATCACATACAGATAGAGTAGAGTTTTCAACTCAAAACCAGATAAGTTTATGACACCCTTACAAGGAACAGAAGTGGGGAAAATTGATGACCTCAATTCTAATGATGAAACAAATGTATATGAGATTGGTTCTGACCATGAAATCATTCTTCCATAGCTCGGTTTTCCTGAGATTCTTGATGAGAAACCTTGACCTTGATCTTGGGCAAAGTGAGAGATGGCTCCTCTTGAAGTACTGATGGAGCTTTGACCAGGCTGATTCCTTGCTCCAACTCCTTCGCTTCCTCTCTCTGCTTCTTTGCTTTCCTGCCCTTCATTCTGCCATTTAACCGGGACACAAATTACTTTGTCGTCACATGACGGACCTTAAAAAGAGAGAGAGAGAGAGAGAGAGAGAGAGAGCCAGAACTACGCCACTTCTAGACAAAGTTTAAAAGGAAAGAGCTAATACCTGAGCGCATGGTGCCCGGCCGCCCTATCTTCCCTAACCTTGTCTATCTTCTTAATGGCCTTTAATGTGTTCTCTGCCAGATTCCTATCATACCTCTCTGGCCGATTTCGCTTCCTCTCAAATTCAAAAGTCGAATCCTTGAAGAGGAACAGGGCATAGAGGGATTCGAAATCAGTTAATCAGAATACTCTACAGAATCTCTTGTCTGGCAAAGCAACAAGACATATGTACAGCCAAGAAAAGAAGTAACTGATAAATGAGATAACAAAGAAAGATCAAAAGCTCAAGTCACTTTGCTTACCTGGGTCATATCCTTCCCATGCAATCTCCTGTAGGCCTTGGTCCATTTTACCTTCCGAGGATTTCTCTTCATCTTAAAGTTCTTGTGGCATTTGGATCTACAAAACCGGAATACCTGTACAAATACACGCCACAATCAGGGCACACATGCGAATTCCCGGTGTTCAACCCCACTAGAAACCCAATAACAGCAAACCAACACCAGTTTCGTTGAACGCATCCAAAGAAGCAAAAACATAATGCCAATTGCAACAGAACACAAAAAGATAACAGCATGCACTTCACAATTTACAAAATTTGCAGTGAACCAGCAAAAGGAGGGGAAGTTCTCCATGACACACCTAGGGAAGATTTCGAAGTATAAGCTGCTACGACATACCTTAGCATCGTTTCGAACAAACTGTATACCATGGCCAGGGTACACGGTGGAGGAACAGAACCAGCACTTCTCCAACCTCATTGTGCCTCCTCGTCAAGATCGAAACATAAATTTCTGGACGAGGGGAAAGAAATTCGTCAGCAGCCGCAATAACAACAGTTCCCCCCCAGAGAGAGCCCAATCGATCAAACCTTCAGAGACAATATTCACCAATTTCTCACACCTCACGAACTACAGCAGCAGAAATTAAACTAAACAAAGGAACTCAGTCGACAACTCCACCACGAACAAGCCGAAGAGAGTAACGCCAGAGTTCGAGATAGCACCCATTCTAATAACCCCGAAAGGAACAGAAAAAATGAACCCTAACACCGCCCGAAATCGAAAGAGCCTTCTACCCTCCCGAAACCAGGACGAAACCCAGCAGCAATCTTCCCGGCTGATTGAGAAAGACGAAGACAGACCTCGCAGAGAGGAGAGAGAGAGAGAGAGGATGGACTTACAGGTTGCGATTCGGCGCCTCGCTTCGCCGCCGTCGGAGGACGGTGCAGGGTTTAAGGGAGGTGGAGAGAGAGTGCGCGTCGCAGGTTTGGATCGGAATTTATAGGTTAAGCCCCGAAAGATATCAGCCCGGTTCTGGTCTTCTCCTGAATATGGCCCGGATCACACGATCCGTATTCTGCTGCAACGGCCCATTCGAATTCCGTCTGGACAGGGCCCATGGACACCTCGGCCCAGATTCCTCCCTTCAAGATTTACTTGCAATTAGAAATATTCAAAGATCGACTTTTAGCATTAGCTCTTCTGGGTCCAAATTAATTTTTGTCATCAAGAAAACCAACTTTCCGTGCTAAATTAGGCCATTGACTACTTCATGAAACGACGGCCCCTTTTCTAAAGAACATTAAATGAAACCCATTGTTTTACGTTAATAACATGATTTCAAGTCCATCAGTACCCTACTATCTCCGCCGGATATAATTTGATGAATTTGCATGGCACCCATATTAAAAACATGACCGAATGAAAACAAAATGTTGCAATTCTTTCATTTTGGGTTGCCGCTATGCTCCTTTCATTGCCACATCTCTGTGCGATAGATCGCGTCGACTAGTAATGGCTCGCGTGTTGCCGGTAGGTGAGTCTACCATGGGCCGCAGCTCTGTTTCAGCTGCTCTTTGGTCTACCACCATTAGTTCATGGCATCGTTTAAGAGCCCTCCCTCTGCGCTTCTACCACCTACTTTTACACAACGCGTGCCTCTTATTCCTACCTCATCCTCATGCTTGTTTCAACATGTTGTCTCTGCAAATAAACATGGAACGCCCCATTTGTACCTACGCATGCGACCTTCACTTAACTGTCAAACCTGTGGAATCCTCGTCAAGAAGAATATGATAAAAGGAGGCAAAAAAATATGGTATTTCTAGTCAACTCAGCTCATCCCAAACTAGGCGTTATTATACAATTCCTCGTTCAATGAATAGCATTTGGAGACTTTTCAGCTATCGGTTTGTCTTTAGACGTCATCAAGTGCTTTTACCTTTTGAATTAAATTCCGACGTGTCAAGTTATGCCATGGAACATACATCTGGTTTACAATAGAGACGTTAGGGAACCACGTCCTAAAAATTAGGTATTCAGGTGGAAGTGTCCAAGACCATATAAACCACACATCGAAGTCTCGTATCTTACAATTCGGATCATAACAATGCATTTCGAGGGACTTACCCACTGGTCTTACTTTCCTAATCAACATGTAATTGCTCTTTTCCGAAATGTGTGCAAGCCTTTGCTTAGTTCCAAGTAAGGTTAGATGTGGTAAAATTGGGCTACAAATTCAGCGTGGTTAATGAATGAACGATGTAGCAGAGTCAGGTTAATCATATTCAACAATCAACAATAGTTTGTGGTATCTGAAATGTATCCATTCTTTTATGCTCTTCCTATAATGAATTCTTTATGTTTGACTATACGTGTGTGCATTTATGAGGATTAAAAAAGAACAATAATAAATAAATAAATAAACTGCAAATTTTTACGACTAGGCCTAATTCGAGCCTATCCAAATCAACCCTCAATCCTTCGATTTTATGACCATGTTGACATGGCACATTCATTAGCTATATTATTGAGTGATTATCCATTGATATTGAGTCAATGGGGGTTGTAGACAAACTTATCTATGTGTATAAACAAAGTCAATCATAAGTATTGATCGAAGAAACTTCATATTCCAAAATTGTTACTATAAACTATCTGTGGGCTATAGAATTGACAAGAATTTCCTGAGCAATTGAGAATCGGTTAGTCCCACCAAATCACCGATCAACACTTACCTTGGTATGTTCACATTGGGAAAAGTATGCAGTCAATTCATGTCGACGAAAAGTTGTGAGCTATTTTGGTAAGGTAAAAGTTGCACTGGCCTGATGTATATGCATCGAATAAATCCCTATCATCAAATGTTGTGAGACTTAAGTGATTAATAGTCAATTCACGTCAAGGTGATTCATCTCTTCCAAACATAATTCAGAGGACCAATCCCAAGAGCTCCTTTGCCAGCCTTCAGGGGTCGGCGTCAACAACTTTCTAGGTGATTGAATTGCCCACCAAAGGGCAATTTTCACTTTCCGTCACCCTATAGAAAAATGATCTAGGTCAAAGAGTTTTGGATGCTTCTACTTAACTGCAGTCTACAGTTAGGTCCCATGCTCCATGTCACTTAAGGCTCAACCAACTCACAGTTTAAGCAAACCCGTCCTTTGATCATGAAGAATATTGGAATCCACATTATGACTTCATCTTCCATGCATGAATCCTTCTTTGTATTGCCTTTATTTATCATGGACAATCATCATACAAGGTGAAAAGCTTTAAAGTGGGAAAATTACTCAATCAAGTCAACGATTTGCAATAAAAATTGACTGAAATGACTATATTATCATTTCGCGTAAAAAATAATGACTAAATTGACAAAATCGAAATATTTAGAATTGAATTGGTATTCGCATAATATATTTAAGATTAATTAGGTGATTTTTTTCATCTTGGGTGGTCCACCTTTGATGGTTAATTTGTTCTAATTTTGACTATCGAAAGGACAAAAGTATACAAAAGTTACCTGCTTGCCGTTTGAATTGTCGGGTTTTTCGCATGCGATGTCTTGAAAACTTGAGGATCCCCAGCAACAAACTTCAATAATAAAATCTGATGTCGCGTCCTTTCATTTTTTCGGAGCCTACACGTGTCTAGATATGGTTACATTTACTTCATTGGAATAAATGCCATTAACTTCCATCTAAAACAAACTTACGCGCATTTGGTTCAACATTCCTAAGGGGCTTTGAATTAGAAAAATGTTGGATTATTTGGTAACCATTTTGAAGTAGCTGCATCATTGGAAAAGCTAAAAGTCCAATGCTAGTAGGGACTAGTTTTGAACTTTCAACATTTGGCCAAATGCTAAAAGTTATTTTTTTCTTCCAAAACCATCATTACTTATTCTTCAAATTTCTGATTTTGCCCTTGTTATTATTTTTAAATGCCAAAATAATGCTAAAAAATTAAATATATTTTGGTCTTTTTAAAAAAATTATTTATATATTTGATTTTTTTAGCATTATTGTCAAAATTTATATTTAAAAAGTTGGATACGTTATTTTTTTTCAATTTTAAACAAATAAAAATTAAAAAATTCTGAAGAAGGGTTTGGTCTTCTTTTTTTCTTAAATTATATATGTGTGTTTGATTTCTTAGCATTATTTTCAAATTTATATTTAAAAAGTCGTATACATTATTTTTTCAAATTTAAAATAAAAAATAAAAAATTTCGACGAATGATTTGGTCTTTTTTAAAAATATATATGTATTCGATTTTTTTAGTATTATTGTCAAAATTTATATTTAAAAAGTTGCATACATTATTTTTTTTCAATTTTAAACAATTTAAAATTTAAAAATTCTAATTAAGGGTTTGGTCTTTTTAAATATATATGTATGTATTTGATTTTTTTAGCATTATTGTGAAAATTTATATTTAAAAAGTTGCATACATAATTTTTTTTTTCAATTTTAAGCAAATAAAAATTAAAAAATTCAGATGAAGGGTTTGGTCTTTTTTAAAAAAATTATATGTGTATTCGATTTTTTTAGTATTATTGTCAAAATTTATATTTAAAAAGTTGCATACATTATTTTTTTTCTATTTTAAACAAATAAAATTAAAAAAACTAATATTAATCACCTAAAGAGCTTTTCAAATGTGTTTTCTATTAAACAGTATTTATCTCAAAATTATTTCTCAAAGCATAGTTTACCAAACGGCCTTTGCATTTGCCTAAAGTTTCTTAGACTAAACTGCTTTGCATTTTCCCAATTTTCTTTCAAAATGCTAAACCTTAAGTCAACATGAGGTTACATGAGAATGGAATATACTATGAATTTAAGTTTGAATAGTCTAGACTGGATTTAATCTATGCATTTCGTCGGAACTATTATACAAAATATATATTATCCTTAATTAATTCAATGGTCAGTAATTCTATTCGAAAAAAAAAGATTTGGAGATTCTGGAAGCTCACGTTTGTTTGATTAGACCAATCTTTTGTTTGCTCAAGAGGTTTTAAAAGGATACAACGTCGCAGTGATATACGGTCCGTTATTGAATTTTAATAAACAAATATCCTCCTAATCTTATATGCATTTACAATGAGTTAGACTATATCCATAATCTCCTATTATCGAGCAATAATTATTTAGGGGAAATTAAAAAAGAAGTCTTCAACCTATTGCACGTATATTAATTTAGTTTTAAACATTTTAATTTAGCCAATTTAGTCTTAATTTTTTTTTTTCAGAATTTACCAATATAGTCAATCTAGCCAATTTTCCTAAAAAAAGTTGATGTCGATGCCAGTCTTCTTATATGACACGACGAGTACGTTGGACGGTTGATGCATACATGGATAATTTTTGGAAATTTTTTTATTGATGATTTTTGGAAATTTTTTCTTTTTACTAGTGGCCGGTCACCCGTTGTGGGCCACAACGCTAGTGTCAATAAGGGCAAGGCCTGGCAAGGTCACCATGGCTGAAATCTGGCCAAGTTGATCCTCATCAGCTATAGCCTATGGCCAATGGTTGGGGATCAGCCATTAGCAAAAGGAAAAGGGAAAAACAAAGAAAGAAAAAAATTTAAAAAAATTCAAAAAGTGTCTATATCAATGCCGATTGTATAACATAAGACGGTCAACATCTACGTTAACGATTTTTGGAGAAAGCACATTAGCAAATGTTTATGACTCAATGGACCAAATAGAAATATTTAAGATAGAATTGATAAAAATCCAAAATATTTAGAACTTTCTTGGTAATTTCCCTTAATTATTTATAGAGAGTTACAAATCCAAAGATATGGACTCCATTACTTGGAAATTTCACGGCTGTGTGGATGGTCTTGTAAAGGTTTCCATAAAGAAAAATGATGATAATGATGACTCGATTCTTTTTACTTTTTAGTGTCAGCAGGCACAATATGTGTGTCATAAAGCCCGGCGAAACATCCTAGCAATGAAATAAAGTCGCCACAGCATGGTCCTTGTATGGGCACTATGACGTTTCGCGCTATCTTCGTCCCTGAGAACGCCAAAGGGCCGGGGAAATAGACAGGAAGGACGTAAAAGGTGCAATTGCAAAGCATTCGCATGAAGACGCGACGGAGATGAAGACGAAGACGAAGACGAAGACTGTTCCAAAGGGAAGTGCGTGGGTCACGCGTGACCATCGACATCGACTCATCTGATGTGCTGCACATGCTGACATGAATTGCCGGGAAGGCGAGTGGCCATGGATGCCGCACGCTCCGATGGGTAGTTGTGGTGTGAACGTTTCACTCGTATTGCACTGTATTTTAATAGTCCCTTTCCAAAGGATCGTGACGACGTCCAAATTAGATCATTCATATGGTTTCGATACAATTCTACCGCACTTAACATGCTCACGGCATACTTGCTGGTGATCAATTGAGTCCATTTTTGACACATTATCTCCATAGATTTTCACTACTAAATCAAAAAAGTTAAAAAAATCACGGCCGCTCGGACTGAGATTCGTTAAATAGTCAAAATATGGTTCATTTCGATCCAATATGAAAGATTACGATGAGAGATTATAAACTCATCCACTGAAGAAGATTCCAAGACTTGAACCAAATGTTGGTGTTGCATCGAACGTGAAATTTGAATTCCTATAACGTTTCACATGCTTTGTATAAAAGCATCTCGCTAATGTAAGGAAAAAATGCATTCTTTGATATAGTATAAAACTAAAAAAATTCTTCTTAAGAACTTATTTGTTTTTTTTTGTCTTTCTTGTCTCAAAAACTCACTTTCTTAATGAACTTATATTATTTTCATTAGTCTACAATATAAGTCAAGTCCCTTTATTTATTATATCAAAGAATTTATTTATTTTCCTTATTAAACTAGTGAGATACTTTTATACAAAGCATGTAAGACATTAGAGAATATATAAGAATACACTAAAAACATTATGCACAATGAGATATCTTGATATTTTTTGTAAACAATTAAAAAATGAACAATTAGATTTGCTCTAGTGGCCACCCTTCCAACATGGAAGGGAGAGGTGGGGGGTTCGAATCCCCATATTCTTGAGGGGTTGGGGTGGGGACGATTCACTTTTAAGTGTGGGTTTCGATTCCTACGCCTTATGAAGAGGTAGGGCAAAAGTTTGAAAGTTAGAGTTAGAATAGGAATAGAGTGAGATTGACAAAAAAAAGAAAAAATTCATAAATGAGATTAATTTTTCCCAATCCAAAATAATGATAATTCACTAGCATTTTTTTTTCAAATCTTACTTTATGCAATGTTTTAATTGAATTAAATTCTGTCTACTTAACGAGTCATCCATAAATATGATGGACAACGTGAAAATGAACTAGAATTCTGTGAGATTTCTTTATTCGAAAAAATAAATTTTTATGGTAGTAATAACTAACAATAAAAAAAAAATAATGCCTTTAATATGCATGGAAAATCCACGGCAAACAAAAACTAAATATATGTAATTCTTAATTATGATAATTAAATCCTACATAGATATAGAAAAACTATAAAAAAAAAAAGGAAAGTAGATAAATGTGGGACCAATCATTTAAATTGCAATAGAATGACAGATGGCAATTTGATCTTTTTGGTAAAAATTGGATAGACTAAGTCATACAGGAGTGGAAATACGTTGTCCCAAACTCTATCCTAAAATGTGTGGTCGTGCACTGTTTGCACAAAAAATAAACCAGCTCGTGGATATGCATAAGCACATGACTAGAGTGCAACTTATTATTACACTCATGAACAATCATAATAAATATCATCAATATTGATCTATATCAATGACCATTATCAACTGTTGATATACGACGGCATATGATTGGTGATTGTTGACAAGGATATCCTTACATTTTTGTACGGTAGTTATAATTTCCAAACTCATGTGGTCGATTAAATTTTGGGGCCGCACATTTTTATCTTCTCAAGCTTTCGCAGAAGTGATTGCGATCTCAGGGTACAACTTGAATACGCTCAATTTCATTTGAAGTAAAGATATTAATCCTCTTGTTTATCTATAATATTTTTAATTCAGAGTCGCCACGGAATCTGTCTCCTCAATTGAAAATCGATTTTCGAGAAAAATATATTTTGTCGTTTAATTCAATTCGAGTGAAACGTGCACATGTTGATTTGTCGAAATGAAAATAAAAGAAAAAAAGAAAAATAGAGAGAGGTGGAGAGAGAGAGAAGAAGAAGGGGTAGGTGAGAGATTGACCGAACCACTTCCTCACCAATCCTTTCCTCCTCCCCTCAAGTCTCCCCCTACTCCCCTTGCCCCCTCCTCCTCTCATATAAGAAACCCCTTCTCTCTCCCTCCCTCCCTCAGCTTGCGGTTTCCCTTCTCGCCCCGAGGAGAAACTCCAAGCTTTTTCTCTATCTCCCTTTTGCTTAATTTATTCGCTCTAGGTTTTTTTGCCCTGTTCCTCTCCAATTTCTCTCCTCTCTTTCGTACTTATCCCAGTTGCTGTACTTGTGCCCACAAAATGCAGTCCCTATCCCCTCAAACTCCAACCAGCCTCAGGTCCGTCATCCGCCCTACCCCACGCCCGCCGCGGCTCGCCCGGGTCGCCGCCGCCGCCGCCCACCACCCGACCCGGTGCGCCTACCGCTCCGACTCCGTCCACTACCCCAACGGCGTCGGCTCCTGCAAGGCCGACTGGCAGAGCTCCTGCGCCATCCTCGCCAGCAAGATCGTCTGCCAGGACAGCCAGCCCCCTCCACCGCCGACGACGCCAACGGCGGCCGATCCGACAGCGTCGCATCCGTCAACGGGCACAAGGCCGCCGTCGACCTCACCCTCGTCCCCATCGAGGCCAACAACAAGCTCCCACCTACCGCCCCCCAGCCGCCCAAGCCGCTCACCATCACGGACCTGTCCCCGGCTCCGATGCACGGCTCTCAGCTCCGCGTCGCCTACCAGGGCGTCCCCGGAGCCTACTCCGAAGCGGCCGCCGGGAAAGCCTATCCGAAGTGCGAGGCGATCCCGTGCGACCAGTTCGAGGTCGCCTTCCAGGCCGTGGAGCTCTGGATCGCGGACCGCGCCGTCTTGCCCGTGGAGAACTCCCTCGGCGGCTCGATCCACCGGAACTACGACCTCCTCCTCCGCCACCGCCTCCACATCGTCGGCGAGGTCCAGCTCGCGGTCCACCATTGCCTCCTCGCGCTCCCCGGCACGCGCGTGGAGTACCTCTCGCGCGTGATCTCCCACCCGCAGGCGCTCTCCCAGTGCGAGCACACCCTGACGAAGCTGGCCCCGCAGGCGGCGCGTGAGGCCGTGGACGACACTGCCGGAGCCGCGGAGTACATCGCGGCGAACAACCTCCGCGACACGGCGGCGATCGCGAGCGCGCGCGCGGCGGAGCTGTACGGGCTCCAGATCCTGGCGGACGGCATCCAGGACGACTCGAGCAACGTGACCCGGTTCGTGATGCTGGCGCGTGAGCCCATCATCCCGCGGACGGACCGGCCGTTCAAGACGAGCATCGTGTTCGCGCACGAACAGGGGACGAGCGTTCTGTTCAAGGTGCTCTCGGCGTTCGCGTTCCGGAACATCAGTCTGACCAAGATCGAGTCGAGGCCCCACCGGAACCGGCCCATCCGGCTCGTCGACGACGCCAACGTCGGCACGGCGAAGCACTTCGAGTACATGTTCTACGTCGACTTCGAGGCGTCGCTCGCGGAGGTCAGGGCCCAGAACGCGCTCGCCGAAGTGCAGGAGTTCACGTCTTTCCTCAGGGTCCTCGGGAGCTATCCCATGGACATGACGCCATGGTGTCCCTCCAGAGGAGATTAGCCCTCCCCCGAAGAAAGAAGCATCAAAATTCATAGTACAAATAAATAAAAAAAAAAAAAAAAAAATTCCAAAAATAAACAGAGCAAGTGTTAATTGACTGCCGTCTACTGCACAGACAGAGGATTTTTCGTTTTCCCTTCTCTTCTTCCTAGTCCCATTGGTTCATTTCTTTGTCAATCTTTCTCTTTTCTATAATGGGGGGGTTGGGTTTGTTCGTGAATGATTGTGAAACTCCAACCCAGAACGCGAAACACCGGAGTTGGTGGGTAAATATGTGAAGCTGTGTAGGTAGGGAGGACGAAGAAGATGATGTTTAGGCTTGTCTGAATTCGTGGCGTATTACGTGTAAGAATCTGAATCCATGGTTGCCCGCTCAATCTGTCTTTCCCCTGCCGTGCTCTTGAACTGGGAAACCTGGGTTCGTTCAGATCATTGAAGAAGAAACAGTCGTTATTTTTGCGCTTTTCTCTCCTCTTCTTGAATGTTGAGATCTCTGTATTCTGGTTAAACTGTACAGTAAATTTACATTGTCACCATCTACAATCACCGTTCACCCCCTCCTTTTTCCTCTTGGCTTTCGCTCGCGCTCTCGCTCTTGCGAGCGAGAAAATCCGGGACCGCCACGTCAGCGTGGTCCCGACCACTCACGCACCGCCACGCGTGCATGGAGGGGACAAAAACCCGACCCGGACCCACCTCTCTGACGCTCTCTCTCCTCTTTCTGTTTTTTGTGCACGCGTGGCGGACCGGGACCACGCTGAACCACACAATATTGCGAGCTCGCTTTTACGTGCGGACGTGAACGTGCCAACCTGGCGATGGCGATGGGGCCCAGTTAAATTAATTTATACAGAGGGGGGTAGGTGTGGTGTGGTGGTGCTCCAAGATGGAGCACACATTCATTGGATTTGATTTCTGATTTTGAGAATCGGGGAGAATAACGTGTCTAGTTTCTTTTATGTAATCAAGGTCACTACTGTCCACAATCCATATTTTATGTTTTGCTGCTGATAATGGGGGCTGTTCGATCGACGGGTTTCGAATTAGGAAATTTGAACTCCGGAAAGGGGGGAAGCTTGAAATACTCTTGCATCTTACAATTGCTCAGGAAATCGTTACAGCCAAAAACCCGAAACCGAACTAGTTCGTAAGATTTATAGTGTATGACGACACATATGGAATAACTAAATCCTATTTAGGACAGTGGAGAAGGTACCTAAAGAGCCTGAACCGGGAGAAATTCACGTGATGGATCCGTATCCACCGAGTGAAAACAACCAGTGAGCGCGTGCGTTGGACCCGAAGCTTAGGACTGGCAAGTGGCGCAGAAGGCGGAGGAGGGAGGACCACATTGTCCGTCCTCGGAGCAAACAGACGATCCCGCATGTTAGGGTTCGGTTCGGTTTTGGCTACTGGTCCCGTCCACTTTTTCTTTTGAATTCGTTAAATTTTTCTTCACCTGTTACAGTAACTATCCTCGGAAACGCATCCACTAATCAGCATCGAGTACGCTTTTTCAGTCAATATGCTTCATCCCCGATGAGTTCGCAGGTTTTTGGCTGTTTCTTCATCAGGGCATTGCATGCATTGATGAGTCTGTTTACCTTCACATGGGATCTATCAATGGATGCAACATCTGTGCATCTAATCCATATTATTTTGCCGGTTGCCTTCTCGACATGTGCACCCATTCCATTTTATTGACCAACAAATCATAAAGGGATACGTGAATTGAAAGGTAAACAGACTCATAAATGCCTTCTTGACATGTGCACCCATTGCATATTCTTATTTTCTTCTACCTCCTTTTGTTTGCCCTCCCCTCTCCCTTCATTTATGGACTTCGATTGCGAATCATACTTGATCAATTGGTACTATGGTTTAGTTCACTAAAATAAGTTTGTGAAAGCTATTTCCCTGAAGTCATTCATAAGAAGGCTCGAGCTACAGTCAAAAGACTATAGCTCTTGCACATAACAAGACTTGTTCGAGCATGGAGTTTTGACAATAGGATGTGTTGGATAAATTCTCCTGAAGTATTTTGAAGTTGACAAAACATTTTCCTCAGTCTAGTCTGAAGACTTACAGACTCTATTGACAAAATCAATATCAAAGTCCGGAAAATTAAAGACTCATGTTTTCAAAGTCTACTCTCATGGGCCTCCAGACCGACTTTTATTCGATCTTATATGGTCTTTTATTCTAACGGCTAGAGAATATCTTTCTACCTGGATTCAAGACTAGAAGATCTTACTTTCGTAATCGAATATGTATAGATTCTCTAAAGATTTCGCAACTTATATTTGGAAGGATCTACTTATGGAAACCAAGATCCCGATTGTATGGGCGAAAGCATGATTGATGGGCTATCAACACTTACCTTAAAGAGCTAGAGATCTCTCTAATTGATTTTGTCCAACGGGTTGATTGGAAGAACTTCTTTGGAAGGTGCCAACGGTATTAAAGGCATGAAGAAGTATATAAGAGAGATGCTCCAGTTGTTGAAGGGTGCTTGGATAGAAGAATTCCAAAGTCTCGAATCTCCTTTTCTATTTTGCGATCTTATTCTTTGAGCGTTATATGTAATCAAAAGAGAGATCATATTATAGTGAGACCTTGAGGAAGTGTAGTAGAGAGCTTTTACACCGCGTGGACTCAAGTGTGAGAGATGTAATCACTCTTTTTGATTCTTAGTGAAATCCAAAGGAAGGGGCGCTGTCCGTGCGGGAGAGTGGACGTAGGCTTGGCCTGCCGAACCACTATAAATCTGGAGTCTTGATTCTCTATCCCTAATCCTTTTATCTTTCATTTGTTGTGATTGTCAATTTTAATTCATTAATATCTCATTCGGATTAATATTGTTAAAATTGCTTTAATCACCTATTCACCCCCTCTAGGTGCTAATTCTAGTCCTAACATGATGAATATGATGTCCATAGTTGCGAAGAAGTAGATATTTTGTCTTGGATATTTTATTATTTCGATCGAATATCTATGGTGGAAAGAAGTGCATACTTCTGGGTAAAGGAGGACCACGACTGCGAAGTCAAGCGAAGATGGGTCAACGATGATCGCTCCTAGGTGGAGTCACATGTCTAGATTGAGCCACACGATGTCATTTTTTGGAACCATATTGTAATAGTTAGGTTGCACATTTGTCAACTTTTTCCATCATGAGTTTCTCGTGTTAGCGAATCCGCCTCTAGGTTTTGCTCAGCTCCTATGCAAAACTGTGCACAAACTGAGCGCCGCTGGATTTGGGGCCTCGGATCGGGTTTGTGTCTGTCAGAGATATTTGATCAAACTGATCAGTCTAGCCCCGCCTTTTTTTTCTTTTTTCTTTTTTCACGGAAGTAATTTTTTCTCGATGCCAGCCACATTGCCGATAGTCATATAAACCACTTGATGCAACGTTGCTAGCCGTATAGGCCGCATCCTTTAGTTTCTTTTACGCAAATTAGCTATATCTGTTAAAATATGTCTCGAGTTTGAGTCCAATATGAAATTCAGAATATTTCGAATTGAATATGTTGCATACGTTCGAAATTGAGTAAAGAAGATCCAAAGATCAACTTCCTAAAGTTTGAATCTGCATTGGAGAATTCGGCCACTAAAATAGGAAAGTTCAACTTTGACTTGGATTTGGATTTTGTTTAAAATATATAGAGATTTTTTTTGGATAAAATCATTTTAGATAGGAATCAGAATCCTATTAGAAGTTGGCAAAAGAATAAGGGTTTTACTTATATATAGATTTGTGGCCGTGGGTGATAGGTGTGGATCACAAATTGTCTTGAAGCGTCGCGTGAGTGCTTGGTGTTTCGCCATTGATCATGAAGAGTTGGTCTTGAAGCGCCGTCTAGTTGTCGAGTGCTTGTGAGGGATTTTCTTTATTGTTCTTACTCGTGAAATACATTCAAGAAGTTTAGTGTTTGTAGCCGATTAAATCTTGAGGTAAGATTTACGTGTAATTCCTTCGTGAGATTGAGAGATTATTTTCGAGGAATTTTCGGGGCTAAACACTGTGTGAGTTATTGGGTGTAATTGGGGCTTGAGAAACACCGAGAGAGTGTTTGAGTGACTTGAGTGTGTAATCTCCTTGTATCGCTTGATCTATAGTGAAATTCGCTGATGCTCTCCCCGTGGACGTAAATCTTTACGACTGAACCACGTAAATCCGGTGTTCAATTTTTTTTTCTTCCATCTATATTATTGTTCAATCGCTCGCTTAATTTCAACAATATCGACCGCTTGTTTCTCCTCAAATTCTCTACCTTTTGCACGTCATTTTGAGAAGCCAACACCATCACCAGACTTGCCATCCTTAAACCAGCTAGATTAGATTTGGAAGTTTCGCCACGAAACAGCTAGCGGACGTTGCATCATCCGCCATCAACGTCTTCTATGCACTTTGAATTTGAGGTGATGTTAGAAATATTTAAATATTTACCAGAGATATTAAAAATATCTCCTCTAATTTTCCTCTTTTAATTATGTATATCTAATTTAATTTTCTTAGACAGTCATCTATTAAAGCTTATAAATAAGTCGATGTACTTTTCAATATGTTACATTTTTTTTATCACAAATAAGTTACATTGAAATATACATAAATTTCTCAATTTTTATTCATTGTTCTTTTCTTGGTATGAGAGTTAGTTGATCCTAAAGTACACGGGCGTTCACGCAAGTGCGCATTTGGTGTAGACTTGATTGGGTGACACATCCGATGTGGTTGGCATCGAAACACGGCAATTGTCAAATGGACTCAATTAAGTGTTTTCTTAAATGAGACTTGTGTTGCACGAAGTGAATATTGTTGAGTCTAGAATGAATTTACCGGGGGGTGTGCACAGAGATGCTTGGGGTGCACTTAGGCTTTATAGAGAAATAGTGGCTCCAATACAAAGTCAATAATAATAGTGCAGAAGAGCAAATAACGTATGATTGGTATATTTTCGATCTACAAATAACAAAGTGTACACGGGTTAATGATTATATTTGCACAATCAAAAGATATATACAAAATTTAGAGTAAATATCCTAAACATCTTTTAGCATATTTCTAAACAGTTTCCTCCACGTTGCTAATCATCGCCTAATCAATGTAAGTGCAAGACGAATGATGCCACACACTAATCGGGGAAACTGATAAGGAAGGCTGTCGAAATCGATCATCAATTCCAAACGCCAATCATTCGACAAGACACGACATTAGCTCGGGCCCGAACCTGTCTCTACATGGTCTGTCCGTGTCACTACCTACCAAAAAGAAGCCACCAGAACGATCTGCGAGGCCTTGTCTAAGAAGCTTTTCGATAATAATAATAGACAAGTTGGGTCGTGGTAGGCACCTGGAAAACGAGATCCTCGACCCCATCCGAGGTAAAAAATACCGGACTCGACGGGAGCACGTTCCCGCGGGTGCAAAGGCGCACCCGGATTTGCCAAAAAGTTTAGGGGGGATGCGTATCGTTAGGCTCTCGACCTGATTCGGTTCCCATTTCGGTCGATGCTGGCGGGGGGTTAAGAGACGTGAGCAGATGTGGACGCGATGATTGGAGGGAGAATGACGTTGCTGTCCCCCGCTGCATTATTCTAATGGAGGGGAAGGGAGGGGAGAGGGGTTTGGTGAGCACGGGAGGAGAGAGAGAATGGGGAAGGCATGATGAGATGGTGGTTCGTGACTTCCGTGGTAGGTGAAGAAAGATGCGCGCGCGTTTAGTGGTTGAGAGCTACTGCCAATGGTGGGGGCAATGACGATCTCCACACCTCTCGGTGACGTGCGTCCGTCCTTCCTCGTGGGCCCGTGGCCGGTCGTCCTCTTTGTTGCCGCCGCAGCAGCTTTCGTTGCTCGAGTTTCTTTTTCCTCCGTTTAAATTCAAGATCATCCACCTAATCGGCGGGGGTCGATTTAGTACTTTTCATATTTAGGGCGATAGGCGATCGCTTCATCATGAATGATTGTGACGAGGCGCGCATTTAGTGTCGATTTCTTTAATTGTTGAACATTTAAGTAACTGAGTAGACCTTTTGTTTTTAATCCTATTGATGAGCTTTTCTTTTGATTAAAGAGGTGGTTTGATACGGCTTTTCCTCCACCATGGTTTCAGCTGCGGAAAGGTGTCAGTAATTTTTTACAAGATGTTTGGCAAATACCTCATAAATGCAACACCGTCTCACCCAATATTAAAGTGCTGCATTTTTAACATATGTATTAACTAACATAAAAGCCACGACACCTTTACAGCACACGACTATAACACAACATAGCTAACGAGAGAGTCTGGTATAGTTTCTCCTAATTAAGTCATATTATCGCGATAAGATGGGCACCTTAAAAAATTTTGATCATATATCGACAATAACTAAAATCTTTTGCAATTCAATTCATCAAGAAATACATATTATATAGCATTTCTCAAGTCATTAATCAACTCCAAAAGTATTTTAAGAAATGGTCAACTATGCAATTTCCGATGACGAAAACAAAAGTAACAAATTCCCGATCCAGCTTTATGCAATAAATATGCTCTAAACTTCACTTTTCCTTTTCAGTTTGCGTAATGCCACGCGATGCCTCTTTTATAGTAATTAAGTAGATCAAGTTACATTTCTAATGATTAATTCAGTCGAAGTAGACATCGATAGAACGAACCATTTTAAATTCGACGCACGTCTTGTCACGGTAGAGTAGAGTGGCTTCTCGGTATATCGCTACAAGACCCACGATTACGTGCTGCGATTAGAAGATCTTGTACTCGAGAAACGTTTCCTTGGGGGGGTCCAGGTTGAAATTCTGTCCAAAAAACTATGTGGTTTTGTAGAGATACCGCTCTAGTCCTGTCCGCCCATTGGATTTGGGCTTTTCCACGGAAGGATTAGCGATGTTCGCACCCACTACCGAGGTTATTACCAACGACGAGCGAAGTTGGAAGTAAAATAAATATTAGATAAAATAAAAATATATTAAAGATAATAAATTAATGACATTAAATTTCTGATTCGACTTTAGCCTTTTTTCATACCAAAAAAGAAAAATAGAAAAATATAAGATCTAAGCAGACGACTCTTAAACAAGCCATGAAGTAATGTTCATCACCGTGAAGAATTCCTTTTACAAAAGCATTTCGCATAATGTGATTAGAATATCAACATATTCTATAAAGATTCTCATGAAAAGATATTTGAGAGAGAGTAAAGTCTCTCAGAGCGAGCTTTTTAAGACATCGATATCGACGCTTCGATTATGCAAGCGACTGCAAAATGTCGGCACAAAAACTTCTTTTATTAATTTTTTTAATAATTCCTTTCTTGCGTGACTTGACCTAAAAACTTCCACCAAACTTTTGGAGGATTGTAGTTGAGCTAAGTTGGAGTCTCGAGAGACGCTTTACCTTGGAATCTTTCTTCCCTTCTTCAAGACAGATTCAGCCCTTAATAAGTTAATATCACGTGTTTCACTTGATTCCTTTGTCCATTGAAAAATCGATTCTCTGTCGCTCATCGTTTTGCTGACCCAAAACGAGTTTAAATAAGCAACAAAAATTGGATTAACCATACATTATTCGTTTATTCGGAAAGTTTTCTCATTGGCCAATAAAAAAGGCCAATTTTCTAAATAACCCTTAATTTTTTGTTCAATTTTAATTTTGCCCCAAGTTTATTTTTGTCTAAAATAAATCCCCCAAAATTCACTCTAGTTCTAATCTGCCAACACATCCAAAAGTCATCCCCGGTTTCTTCAGAATTATAAACATTAAAGCCCTTTTAGAACCCGCAACTTTACCTTATCATCGTATGGAATAATAGTAGATTCCCGGTGGTGATAATCTTGAAGAAATTGATGATAACTTTTGAATGTTTATGTAGATTTGGGGTTAGAGGGAAAGTTGAAAATTTTATTCTAGACAAAAAAATATTGGGGAGTAGAATTGAGATTAGATCTAAAATCAGAGTTTTTGTTTTTTTTTTTTTTTTTTGGACTTTAAGTATGTCATATTCATGACAGAGTCGCCAAGTGACATATATGAACATTGTTTCTCGCATTCATATGGATTTTACACCTACCAGATGAATTTTCTTTTGTACACGCCAGCAACATTTTCCTTAAGGGGTTTTATAACAGCAGATTAAATGGTAATAAGGACGCTTTACCTAATTGACACGGGTTGCAAATAATGAAAGGTCATATTTTGTAGTTGGTTCAAACTTAGGGTTATTAAACGAGTGGGATATAATTTTTCTTATCCCAGTAATTTCACTTATTGGCATTTTTTTTTCTTCTCAAAACCGGGGAGATGCACGAGCTAGTAATAAACAAAGAGTGACTTCGACCAAACATAAATAAATAAACAAAGGGCGACGAACGAGAGTGTGGAAATGAGACACGTGGGGTTAATTAACAAGGAAAATTGTGTGCTTCGGACAAAGAAAAAAAAAATCGGCAACAACTACAGTCTCGTTAGAATTAGCAAAATAAAAATATGATAAGTTGGCAGAGGGGGTAGGAAGTATCTCCTTTTCCTTATAAGTTGGTGAGTGTGGCCTCTATGACCGCACGTTTTCTTCTAACTCTCAGTTAGGCCTGTTTTTCTTCAAGTTGAAATATGTCTTTTCCTCAATTTTTATAAGATAAGTGCATCGGAAGATCTAGAATTCATCGCGAAAATGCAACCGAGTCTTAAAAGTTTTGGATGGTGTAAAGTTCTAATACTTGTTAAAATAATGTAATCAAATCCCTCTTTATTTTTTCTAATTTGGCTAACGCAAGATGCTGATATGACTTTTTTATTTTTACCTTTCAAAGACACGTGGCACCCAATAAAAACAAAAATGATTGGAACATTTGCAAAGAAAAGAAAGAATATAAAATTTCAAGAAGCTAATTTTCTTTTGTTTGTTTGTTTGTTTGTTTGTTTTTTTTTTTTTAAATGGACAAAGGTCAAGGTGTTGTCGCTCTCCACTTTGCATTGGTGTTGACAAGGGCTGACGACCCTCATCGACCATAGGGAAGGATTGACCCTCGTGTAGTGGTTGTGACACTAGCACCACTGTTGCTGCAAAGCAAATCTAAGCAAGGGCTCACTAGCGAGGGTCGCTGTCCCTCCAACCCAATGTTGATCTAGCTTGGCTTTTGTTCCTTTTTTTCTTTGGGTACTTTTGAGCTTTTTTTTTGGGGGCACTTTTGAATCTAATTTAACCAGGCATGAGCATGGATTTATGATAGAATCGAAAATTGGAGAATTGGACCGATGTCTAATCCTAGATTTGATGTATTGAAGGTAAGTTTCAAGTTTCAAAAATTTGAAGGCCTATTTCGATGAATAGGTTTCAAGTCCTTGGAACTCGACACTTAGAACAAGTGTTTGCGTTTCTCTTGTTCGATGTCTTCCTGTAATCTTGTAGCATTTCACAGTGTCCAATGATGAGTGTATAATCTAGAACCACTGGTTTGAGTTTTCATTTACGACATATTCATAACTAAGATTTTTACTTTATTAATATTTCATATTCTTTGTATGTCTAATATGAGTTATGATCAGTAAATTATAATAATAAATAATAGTAATTAGAGGTGATTATTTCATTGCAATCGTTCAATTGAAAATACAGGTTGAGGCTAGGTAAAACTTGTAACCTATGACAACATAGATTTCAAGTTCCAAAGTATTTAGGTTCCAAAAATTTGAGAACTGATTCCGATGGATAGGTTCAAGGTTCTAGATGGAACCTGAATCGACCTTAAAACCATTCACCCCTAAATTTAACCAAGGTTTTAGAAAAAAAATATTGAGATCTAGGAGTACTTCGTGGGCTTCATCCTCTGTGACCGACTAGAAGAACTTCATGGGCTCCAACCCAGACACAGATAACTTTGTCCTCTGGGCTTATGCTTTGGCCGAGAAACTTCACAACGCTTTCTTGGACCGACCGTTTTACGAAACCATCCTTTCCTGGCCACATGCCTCTTCAATTCATTCTAAACCCGGAACGTTTGGATTTGAGGCTACTCATCTGTCAAGATGACAACTAGAATTCCACTCAAAACTTTAGAAAACTACATGAAGATTCCATGCGGTCGCAACTGACTTTGAATGCTTTTAAAGTCATAAAAAGGTTCGGTATCAGATAAAAATCACATCTCAAAGACCGAAATTTCGAGAGTTTGGCGGTGAATGTGGCAGTTTTCTTACCCAAGTCACAACTTCTTCCAAAAACTTGGAGCCGCGTCCATTGCCCTAGAACTGGAATGTTGCGTGATGCAAGCGGACCTGGACAGAACAATTTGCGTGCATTGTCAAATTTGATCCTGTCGAAAATGTTTGAGTGCCGCTGACTATTAAAACATCTTAAGAGCAGGAAATAATAATAGCCGAAGTTAGAAATAAAACAAAAGGTGCATCATTTTTCTTTGGTCAAGAAACAAAAGGTGTACTTGTACGATATATATAATATCTACCGGTTTTCTGTGGAAATGAGGAAAGGCGTTTTGATCATTTTAACTCTTCTTTTTCACTTTTTTAGCTTTGATTTTACAGCAAATTTTCTTAACCATATAAAAACAAACATGTACCCAAATCCCCCATAAAGAGATGCTGAACACGCGCCTAGTTAATCGTGCGTCCGGACTTTGGACGGACCTTTGCATGGTTTATTGCTTTTCGCAGCATGATAACTCAGAGAATCTTGCCCGCGTGTATCCCCATCACATCGAAAGGAGAAAATATTGGGTGGTCCGGGACCTCCACGTCAGCGTGGTCCCGGACCACTCAGGAGGTGCCATGTGGAGGGTGGGCCCACTTGGTGGTGTCTTCTCCCTTCTCTTTCCTCTGTCTCTCTCTTCGAAAGGCCTGGCCCACCACTGCAGCTGCTCTGACCTGACGCCCTCTCTCCCCTCTCCTCTCTCCCCGTTAAACTCCGTTCCGTTACGGAGTGAAAAATTTCCCTTCATTCAAAATGGTTCCGCGCTCACTCTCCCCCACTCTGCGCTTAATCAATCCGCTCCCCCACTCTCTGAAACTGCTAGCGAACCACCATGCCTCCCCTCCGCCGTCCCCAGCCGGCGCGCCGACGGCTCTGCCTCCGGCTCCGCACTAAAGCAATCTGCTCTCTCTCTCTGCCTTCCATGAAGTGCTGAATTTGCCAGTGAACCATGACGCTGACGTGCCTCCGTCGGTTGCCTCCGCCATTGCCTCTCGAGCCACCGTGTTGAGGTAATCTGCCAGCGAACCACGACACCGATGCGCCTCCGCCTCTGCAATCGCCTCCCGAGCCGCCGCGCCTCAGCGCTGAATCAATATGCTCTCTCTCCCCTCCGCAAAGCACTGAATCTGCTAGAGAACGCCGACGTCGACGCCGACGCGCCTCCGCCGTCGCGTTTTCCCTCATCCGCGCGACCTCCGCACTGTTCTCTCTTTCTTTTCTACGCGAAGCGCCCCTGCTTGTGAACGCCAAAGCCACCGACGTCGTCGACGCCGCCTCCCCAGCCCCGCCATCGCCTGTCAAAGCCCCATTGGCAACTCGGATACGTCCTCTACGTCTCGAAGGTTAGGGTTTTCTACGGATTTTGCTCAGTAGAGTTTTAACTTCTGTTATAATTTGCTTATCTATTTATTGAAGTGAAACATAGATGAAATTCATTTCATAGATGAAGAATCCCTTACCATCAGGTTTTTATGGCTTATATGTGAGTCAATGGAACAAGTCTTCCAAGCTCTATAATCTCATTGTCTTTGGAAAAAAGTTCATAAAATTGCTAGGTTTGCCTTAAACTATGTTGATCTGGAGTATTGGCTGAGAAAGATGCATGATTCTTTAAAAGTATCAAATGAACTATGATAAGTGTAGATCGCATATCAAGTCTATTTACAGAGCATATTTTGATCCAATTAGGTAGCTTGATCCAGCTCTATGCCGTCCAGTCTGAGAGATTCTTTGTATCAGAGTTTGCCACCTAGTATAAAGTCATCTTTGCGCTCTAGAATTCATTCTTTTCATATCAAAGAAAAGGTATTATCTCGTAATCATTCTTTTCTTGTTCAAGAAACTGAATGCATTCTACTTTCTATTGATCCAAAATACAAAATTCGAAGTCTATTTCTCAAGCTTCTTCCGTTGAGCAGGTAATGCTTTGAGAATGGTCCATATAGCTTGTCTCTGTCCAGCTCTCTGTTGCAGACATCAAAGTTGAGATGGAGCAGGTAATACCAATAAAAAAACAAAATAACTTAAGAGTGATGCAGGCATCTTCTGGGAATTCCCCTAGCGAAACCTTCTAAATGGTTTCCACAATGCTTTGCTGCTATTTAAATGGACATAACTTGCTATTAGGGAATGTTAGCCAACTCACCGGAACTCTATTACAATCATTTTCTTTTGTGATATGCATTTTTTTGGTGTGTAGGTGATGGACATCTTTTAGGTTTTTTTATTGGTATTTTTATTTTAGATAATTGCAAGTACTTTGGTGTTGCTAAGTGTTGTAAGATATATGGTTGCATCTCTTGCATTCCCATCAAATTGAGGAAATTGGAAAGCTGCACATAGGTGATAAGCTGTAAGGGTAGACCTTCATATCAGATCTTTAAGAACGCCTAAAAGTGGTTTAGCAAACTATATTTTAAAGTGCCTTTTGAATTAAACACATTAACAAAGGTTGAATTTTCTTCTTTTTTTCTGTTATTGCTAGACGTGCAACTCAAATGTCAGGATGGGTTGTACCTATGGTAGCAAATAGTACATCTTAAGATAAGTGTAACCGAAAAATATCATGCATAACTGCACCTTCTTTTATGAGCAACATGATATTTGTGAATGTATGTTAAAAGTAGCATCTGTTTGGCTTCTGGTCATTCTCTATAAAGTTCACCATTTTAAGAATTAGCATTGTAACAGAAGCCTTTGGAAACTGATATAGATTAATCTTGAAATTTTTTCCTTTCCTTGTCCCAAATAGATTAACCAATGACTTGAAGCAATACTCTTTTCTCCCGAACATAACTGGAAGATCTTTATACGTACTAGCATAACAGCCCCTTGGGCAACCATCTGCCTCTAGTTTGGTTTGAAGGAAGTTTTTGGTGCATATGTAGGATTTAGTTACTTATAACCTGTTTGGATTGGGGTTTGTAGTCGAAATGCAAGAAGTATTAATATAAATATTTGAAGTAGGCTTTGAAGAGGGTTCTCTGATGCATGACTAGTGCTCGCTGATAACCTTTTTGGCTAGAATTTTGTGATCATAGAGTTGTGGGAATCAATGAATGGAGCTACTGATATCTATTCCAATTGTTAGTTGCGTAACTACTTACTCAACAGCAGGGGATCTGGTTGCAAAAACATGTAACGAATCTTGGGTCACATACCTCAACAGAAAAGATATTTGACTTGTTAAATTTGGTCTCTTGGTGTCTTAGTGAAACAGATGAATTCATGTGATATAAGGGGAGTGTGACTACAGTTCTGAAAAGGGACCATGGATTCAAGTAGGAGATTTCAGTTACAATAGAATGTGAGACCTACACAACGATATAAATGAAAATGCAAGAAGCATTTGTAATGTAGAGCTTTAAGATTTTATTTGCCTAACTATACATTGGTGATAGGATAGTCCATGAATAGTTTTCTTCTCGTCAGACAAAGGGAATCTAATTTTTCTGATTTTTGTTCTGAACATTTCAAAATTCACCGAACATATATCAAGATCTTAGCAAGTGTAATTTCCAACTAGTTTTACCACTTTTGCATTTTTCCTTGCTCTTGTTATCTTTAAACCATGTTAATAGCTGCAATTTTATGTGTCTTTATGTTTTTCTAGTTTTTCTTCCATAGACAATACGTTTCATAGCGTGATTAGCGAGTTGAGGGAGTTGTCGCCTATTGAGCTATCCACTCTTCCTCTATTACACAAGGTATTGCTCTCACACCCCCTTCCTCTTCCTCCCTCCCTCCCTCCCTCCCTCCCTCCCTCTCTCATACTTTTAGCTACACTGTTCCATCTTCCTATGGCTACTGGTGTTTGAGGTGGAAACATAAGGAGTGGCCGTCATGAGGATAGCTGGTCCCTTTGCGATTACTGCTTTTGAATTCAGATTGAGTTACGGGTTTTTCTCCATTTCGGTCATCTTGCAAAACAACCCTAGGGGGTATATTTATGTGCAAGATGGCGATGCTTTATTTTAGCTACTTAACACTTGTTTGACATGATAAGGAAAGAAGGTTATAGACTCTCTCGCACGAATGCACGCACGCACACATGCACATAGGCACAGCTCCCTTAAAGGCGCAAATGAAGAATTCTTCTTGATTGTGATCACTGATGGTACTTAGTTGTAATTAGTATCCCTTTGCAATATCCGTATTTCTGTACTTTGTAGTAGTTTCACTCTTCATTATTACTTGGAGAATGCCTATTTATTTATGTTAAGGCTAGAAAAGTTCTGCGTTTTCTGTTTCCATTTAGTAGAAAGCTATTAGTTTCAGGACTCTCCTCTTCCATTTACTTATAATCTTATGGATTACTCGACTTATCTCTGTTGATTTCTGTTAACTTTGCCAATCCAATGGACATCAATGTAGGTGTGGTCATGGTAGGCCTTTTATTTGGAGTGTATCTGATATTTAGTCTACCTAAATGAACTATTAAATTATAACGTTTGTGCAATTTATGTTATTAGTTTTGTTCTTCCAATATCATGCACACACATATGATTGTGGGCCAATGTAGTTGATATGATATTTGCATTCAAGGTTTAAGCATAAGCTCAGATTACTTTTCATGACATTCCATGTTTTTAGTGCCTCCGGCTCCGGTGCCTGTACAATGAGAGATGCATAATGCATCGGTTCAGCAGCTCGAAGCACTTTTCAACCATCCTTCCGGTTGTCATGAGAATGGGTCATGACTTGAGAAGGGGGGTCACGTGGAAGATCATTGCAGCAGCCAGCTAAGGGATTGCAACAATTGTCAACACTTATTGAGACCAACATTTGCTACTTCCCTCCCTCTCGATTTGTCAATTTCTCTCACTTTTTGTTCAAGTGTGAACACTTTGGAATTACAATTCAATTCATTGATCTACTTAAAGGAAACTATAGTCTCCCTTGAATGTTGATCTTAATATGCTTAAGCTTGCAATATAGAGTACAACTTAATGAATCGCTGAAGTGCAATACTATAGCCACTAGTGATGAAGTTCAAAATTGTCCTTTTGTTTTGCGCAGCTAGATTTGCAAGTATTCTTACTTACTTCGATCCTTACTTGCTTGTAATTCTTACATGAATTTAGTGCACATGGACCAAATGCATTTGGATCATAGAGTACAAAGAAGTCGGTTGACTTTCACTAGGTCCAGTATCTTGGTTTCTAATTCTTAGTCCTTCATTTCTCTATATTACAAAGTCGCATGATACGTCCACAAGCTCAAACACGCATGTTGATATGTCCATAAGCTTAAAGTTCATCCAACGAGTCCAACATCTAGAGCAACTGAAAGTCCAACACAAATGTACACACCAAGAGCGAAATGATAAACCAAGCTAGAAACATCTAGGGAAATTGAGTCCCAAGAGTGGGGAGGAGAAAGCCTGTGAGGTAATTGATAATGCTGTTCTTGTCTCGTGTTTGAACTTGTGCACTTAATGGCATTTGAGTTTTGAGAATACGACTGAAGAAAAACCACATTAACCAATATGCTTAGAACAAAAGTTTCCTTACCGCTCGAGCACCGGCAAGCGGTTTAGTGTTGTGATTAATTCACAAATAGAATTCTTGCGGTGCCACATGTTTACATATTCAATGCCATAGAAAGAATTACAAGGACAAAAGAAAGAAACAAGAAAAGAAACGGCAATAGTAGGACAGAGTAGAGTGAAGGAATGCAGACGGAACCTCCAAAAAGAGCAACTCCATGCATCCAAAATGAATAATTTGAACAATATGACTTAACTCTTTGTACAGACACCAAAAGTATGTCACGTATTCTTTTCACCATCTTTTCAAACTACACTGTGATTCACCTCCCTTGCATATTCTCCCAGCCACATCTCTCCAGCTTCCAAAGCATACCTGTGTTGCCCCTACGTCGTAGGAGGAACTTTTGAGTGATGGAGATTGCGAATATTCCCCAAATTCTTTCAAAGCCATCTGGCATCTACCAGGGATGCTATGGGGCTCACTGTCTTCCAGAACTCTATGAACACGGTGGTAGACAAAAGCAGGACGTGGGATGACCATCTCTTTACCTATAAGGCGTTCTACTTTATCAAAAGGTATGTGGATTCCTTTGAGTCATCTAAATTCATTGACTCTATCAATGACATCCTCTTGCTCAGTCTGTCGTGCTTCTTCAAGCTAGCCTTGAAGGAGTCCAAATCCTAGCTCTCACTAATTCCCAACCGCTGTTTTCTCTCACTTATGTCTTGTAACATTAGTCTTCAGCAATCAGTAAAGGCGAGCAGGTTTTGGCAGACGCATCTTTAATATAATAGCTTGATTTATCCAGTGACAGGAGGCTTCCTGTTTACCTCAGACCTGCAACAACACACCACATCATCTATGTTTTAGCATAAATTTACCACTATGGAGTTCCTTTTACTATTGTAGAGGTGCTGGTTGGGTGGAAGCGGTGGTTAAAAAATGACAGAAAGTGCTCTCGAGTTTAACTAAGCCGGTATTCGTCCATTCACCAACCCATCCGAAGCCATGATGAGCTCTGCTGCAATCAGAAGCAAAAACAGAAATATCAAAAGAAACAAAGGCAAGCTTGAAAGCATTTGAGGTCGGTAGTGGGGATATCTTACTTCGCTGTTTTTGTGGCAATTGGAACAAGCCTCTGTAGAGTCTGCTCCATCTCAACTTTGATGTCTGCAACAGAGAGCTGGACAGAGACAAGCTATATGGACCATTCTCAAAGCATTACCTGCTCAACGGAAGAAGCTTGAGAAATAGACTTCGAATTTTGTATTTTGGATCAATAGAAAGTAGAATGCATTCAGTTTCTTGAACAAGAAAAGAATGATTACGAGATAATACCTTTTCTTTGATATGAAAAGAATGAATTCTAGAGCGCAAAGATGACTTTATACTAGGTGGCAAACTCTGATACAAAGAATCTCTCAGACTGGACGGCATAGAGCTGGATCAAGCTACCTAATTGGATCAAAATATGCTCTGTAAATAGACTTGATATGCGATCTACACTTATCATAGTTCATTTGATACTTTCAAAGAATCGTGCATCTTTCTCAGCCAATACTCCAGTTCAACACAGTTTAAGGCAAACCTAGCAATTTTATGAACTTTTTTTCCAAAGACAATGAGATTATAGAGCTTGGAAGACCTGCTCCATTGACTCACGTATAAGCCATAAAAACCTGGCGGCAAGGGATTCTTCATCTATGAAATGAAGTTCATCTACGTTTCACTTCAATAAACAGATAAGCACATTATAACAGAAGTTAAAACTCTACTGAGCAGAATCCGTAGAAAACCCTAACCTTCGAGACGCAGAGGACGTATCGGAGTTGCCAATAGGGCTTTGACAGACGATGGCGGGGCTCGGGAGGCGGCGTCGACGACGTCGGTGGCTTTGGCGTTCACAAGCAGGGGCGCTTCGCGTAGAAAAGAAAGAGAGAACAGTGCGGAGGTCGCGCGGATGAGGGAAAAACGCGACGGCGGAGGCGCGTCGGCGTCGACGTCGGCGTTCTCTAGCAGATTCAACGCTTTGCGGAGGGGAGAGAGAGCAGATTGATTCAGCGCTGAGGCGCGGCGGCTCGGGAGGCGATTGCAGAGGCGGAGGCGCGTCGGCGTCGTGGTTCGCTGGCAGATTGCCTCAACACGGTGGCTCGGGAGGCAACGGCGGAGGCAACCGACGGAGGCGCGTCGGCGTCATGGTTCACCAGCAGATTCAGCACTTCACGGAGGAGAGAGAGAGTAGATTGCTTTAGTGCGGAGTCGGAGGCAGAGCCGTCGGCGCGCCGGCTGGGGACGGCGGAGGGGGAGGCATGGTGGTTCGCTAGCAGTTTCAGAGAGTGGGGGAGCGGATTGATTAAGCGCAGAGTGGGGGGAGAGTGAGCGCGGAACCATTTTGAATGAAGGGAAATTTTTTTCACTCCGTAACGGAACGGAGTTTAACGGGGAGAGAGGAGAGGGGAGAGAGGGCGTCAGGTCAGAGCAGCTGCAGTGGTGGGCCAGGCCTTTCGAAGAGAGAGACAGAGGAAAGAGAAGGGAGAAGACACCACCAAGTGGGCCCACCCTCCACATGGCACCTCCTGAGTGGTCCGGGACCACGCTGACGTGGAGGTCCCGGACCACCCAATATTTTCTCCATCGAAAGATGAAACATGTGGGCACTGGGCATGCACTACAGCTGTCGAATGAAAAAACAGCCATGCGTTTCTCCAGCACGAACCGTGACTCTGCATTGCAATTAAATCGAATCGAAAGGATCGAACAATGGCTACTGTGTTCTTTCAAGGAGGTTGACTTCCTGGACGCTGTCTGTCGGAAAGTGAACACACCGCCCACCACACTGCATTGATTTCCGAACTACGTGAACCACTCGTCGGCAGACAGACTCTGACGCAAAGCACAGTCTCTCTCAGGACTCCGGGACTTTCGTGAATTGATTTCCTGTGAATTTTGTCAGGATTTTGCTTTCCTTTGCTTTTCGAGTGTCGATGCCGATCGATTCCCATCCGACGTTGGGAAACGGTCGAATGTGAATTGACCCACGACTCCATTTCACTCGCGCTAGCTCTTCTTGGATCACTTAGTTCTTGATCCGGCTCTGCACGCTACAAATAGGTCAATCCCATCTTGGGAATGGGATTTTGGGCACCTTCCGATGCTTACGTTAGCTGGAGCTTAAGAGAATTGATATTTGACCGAGTACGGACTAATATATCTCAAGAGTCTCGTACCTCGCATGGTTGAATTTAGAGTTGTTTATACAAACTTCAATAGCCCGATGTTTTGCATTTCCCTGAGACGGGTATCGTGAGGTTGTCTTCCTAGAACATGGGTATATCTGTTGACTTGCTGTTCGAGTTCGGACCTTTTTTGGGCTCTGCACTTTGGGAACTAATTAGCAACAAACTAAGTACCCTCTTCAGCATGTCTAGCTCTTTTTGTTTGAATTTTGCTATAAAACTGTTCAAAGTTCCAACATATTTAAGCAAATCTGACCTGAGCACCTTTTCTTCAGACGTGATTACAATAAAATATTGATCAATTAATCGCAAAGCATGACCTTTCTTTTGGCTTTACTAAGGAATCAAATCATCGAGTCCTCACCAGATTACGTGTCCCAAAGCTCCTGCTACACACTGCCTAAGGGAAAATTCTTGACTGGATTCCACTTCACTTGAACCAAGTCAATTGCAGCTTTTGATCATTCGAATTGAAAAAAAAAAAACTCAACAGTAATGATTACATCCAGGTGGTGGATCTTATTTCGGGTGGGGGTTTCTCCATCTCTTTATGGTCATGCAAAATACATGACTTCAAACTTGTCTTAATTCCCCCAAAGAAGAGGCTTGTGCCATAAAGGCAAATGAAGAAAGGGAGTCATAGTGGCACTCACTTTTTGCATGTACTTAAGTGCATCACTGTCCTCCTGGTACTTCCAAAGCCCCAATCACCCCATTTCTCAAAACTCTCTAAAACTCATCTTCTCCACCATCTGATCTCTGATACAAGCTCCAGACAACAATGAAGTTGGGCTTATACTCTCATGCTCTTTCAATCTTCCTCCTCTTCCTTCTTCTATCATCAAGTTCAGCTGCAAAACACGAGGCAAATGAACCGGGTAATTGCAAGCATTTATCGGTAGATCCTTCCTCAACCACATGATCATCCGTTTGAAAGATGAGGAAAGGCTAATTAAGTGGTAAGCTGTACTTTTTCCAGGGCTTGAAGAGAGAGAGATGAAGAAGATTGCCAGCTCGGGAGGTGCCATGCGAGAGGAGATGGACGGCAGTGATGATATGATCCGTAACGTACGCATTGCACAGCCCCATTGTTTTCCTTCACCTACTGCATCCGCATGTCCTTTTCTGCAATTCTTTTTCCTCGTGATCTAAATTTGCTCTTTTGTTCTGTCGTGTGGGACTTTCTTTTGGGAATTTTTTTATTGAAAAAACTCAACGCAGCTGATGGGAGAAGAGATATGCGACGATGGCGAAGAAGAATGCTTAAAAAGAAGGTTTATGTCAGAGGCGCACCTGGACTACATCTACACCCAGCAACATAAGCATTGACTAGGGATTTTGTCTCTTTGTTTCATTTCAATTAGCTAGAAGCTCCATCAGCAAAAGTTGGGATTATGCAGATCAACTTGAATTTGCTGCAGTTCCTTCATGATCATGCGGATCATGGGATATTGGTGTGATGGGACTGGAGCCCTGCCTGTACTTGTCTATAGTTGTGGTGTATTTAAGTGAGTTCATTGGCCTAATCTCTGTTGTTAATGTGAAGGATGGAACTCTGTTTTTGTATATAAGCAAAACCCAATATTTTATCGTTGTTGAATGAAGCTAAACCGGATGACAAGCTAAAAGCTTTCAAAAAACTAGAGAGAGCAGTGACAGTAGCTTAAGCGAAATCATGATAGGACTCGCGAGATCCTTAGCTCATTTGATTAATGATGTTTGATTTTGTATAGTTGCATCTGCACTTATTATCTTGTCATTCATGCAATTGGTGAAGTGTTTCTAAACTTTTAGTTTCTTGAAATTGGGCGCGGTGGCATCTTAGAAGAAATGCATAAGCTTTTCTACAGCAGGGAGATGGTCGTAGTTATGAGGTGCTTGTTTTTTGGCCGAACTTGTCAAACGCCTTGGGAAAGCTGCGATGTTTTTGTGAGATCGTGCGAAAGATGGATTGCATTCGGGTGTCCATGAGAGCTACCTAACGTTTGCATCGTCCATAACCGGTCGCTTTCCTTTGCAATTTGGGCAATTTCTGGTGACACGGAAGAACTGTCGCCTGACTGAAAATTTGCAGCACGAGGGAAGAACTAACCGGTACAGACGACCCGTTCGACGAAATGTGCTTCTGAATTACAGCGCCATCTCTAACTAGCTCTAATCAGTTCGGACAAATCGGGTTGGGTTGGACGGATCCGATTGCATCAGGTAATGAAGAAGAGACAGAGGAATCGACACCTAGCTCTTGGTTGCTTTAAATTTCGGATCGACTTTTCAAGCAATTGCAATACCCAGAAAGCTTTCCTAGCTTAGTCTATCTTTTTTCATCTTTTTTTCCGTTCGACCTGGGGCATCAAATCCAAGCAAATCTATGCTGTAGAACTTTAGGAAAAGCTGATGCTCCACTATAGGAGCTGGGAATCGCTTTGCGGAAAGCATCTTGCGCAGCACTTTTTGAAGTATTTTATTCTTAGGACTTGAACTTGGGACATGGAAGGTACAATTATTCTTGACGCTGATGTCTGGACTACTCACAGCGGAATCATTGACTTGACCAAAAAACCAAAAATTTAACCAATTTATGTCCTCGAGGCACTTGAACTTTTTAAATGGGTCAGTTTAATTTCAATATTGAGCAGTTCTTCTTAATGAATTACATTACAATTGTTCAAAAAAGTGCAGTATATTCACAAGAGAAATAATTGGGTGATAATCTCTAATTTACTATAAGAGCAATAGTCTATTTTGCACTCTAAAAAATCAATTAATAAATAATTCTAAATTATTATGATGTCTACTCTTTTAAAATTTATGACTCATAATAAGTTATTTTTCTTATAGTAACCTAAATATTATTATGCTAGTAAAACCCATATTCACAATGCTTTCTGATACTTTCCGATGAGGAAATTGCTGGAGCTATCATGGGTTGACCCGTTGAACCGGAAAGACGCACACGTGGACCAGATGGGGCCCACGTTTCCGATGGGAAGCACGAATTAGATTTGGGCTAACGTGTGTTTTAGGCCCAGGCAAGATTACGGAACGGCCCAACATGTCTAACCAGTTCGATTCCATTCCTGGGCGTTCTGGTTTGTTCATCAGATCTGTATTGGGTGAAATCTCAGTTTCAATTCCAGTTTCCCACCTTCGATTTCAGTTGCTCGCACGACGGAAAGTGCAGCTTTTCCCTAATGGAAGGCCGGTGCGGTTAGAAAGGTCGAGATGAGAAGACGGAGATGAGCCTATAATATATGATGTACCGCTCGAAATTTTCTAATTTCTTTAATGAATTAATGTAAACTTCCTATAGTAAACTCTTATAGCCAATTATCCTTATGTTTTCCCATTTATGTCAATTCGACCTTCCTATCAATCACATGTTGCGATTGGGTTTGTTGAATATTCCAAACTCAAGATAAATATTGATTGGGGTCATATGGTGCAAGGAAATCCTTATCCTAGTAGAGAATTTTGCGCGCCCCAGGGGGTGGGTCACTTTCCAGTAATTATGAGGGTGGGGTTGGGTAATATAATCCTGTTTCCGCTGTGCCCTGGTCTCTAAAAGATAGTCGATAAGTGATAGACTTAGTTAATATTAACGAAGTCATTGATGAAAAAGACAATTGACAACTTAAAGAGCATCGACAACTCGTTAAGGAAGTTATCACTAGCGAGCAATCGACGGAAAAGATGTAATTGTTGGGTGGTTATATTTATTGCTGATATTTTAGGATTTTGCAAACTCTTGTTGATGAATGTTACTGCAATTTCTTGTAAATGCAAATAGGATTATGAACTTATTTGTTCAGAACATAGGATGAGGAAGTTATCATTGTCAAATTCAGTAACCATTTGTAATAGTTGATTTTGGGCTATAGATAGTCACATTATACTCTCTGTAAAAAATCCCCAATTAATCAAGAATTCATTGTTCATGCAAATTTATTTTTATCTTGAGTTTCTTACAATTTAAATGATTGGCCGCAATTACTTCCATTCTCATACCTTTAAATTTCCTTTTCATCAATACTTCCAAAACTAGTGAAGTCGCTGACCATTACTTCGAGTACAAAGTATCCTCGTCTATGGGTATGTGTGTACACGCGCAAGATCATGGGTCCAATTTCCAAAAATTTCGGTTCATCCAAACAACCTTAAATTTGTCGAGGCCATCTTTAGTTTCGATTGACGTGCTCATCGCCAAACGGGGAAAAAAAAATCAAGTACAGTTGCAATAATTGAGGCGCATACAAAGAAACTGGCGATCTACAAGTCAATTTTGGAGTTTTCCCCTAAAATGGCATCTGAGAGAAGCACGCGAAAGAGATGCGCCAGCTCTGCTCGCTGAAGAAACAAAGACCCTTCGAATCATTCGAGATTGCTCCACGTCCCAGAAACCACCAAATCAAAAATAGACATATAGGAAGGCAAAGGAACACACGCATTTAACCGTGATTAAGACTCTATTCGTTTCACGAAAGATGTAGCGTTAAGTTATTTTTTAGAAAAATGATAATATTTTTAGGTGTTTGGTTGAAACTTGAAAATGAAATGAAAAGTATTTCCGCCGTTTGATAAGGAAATCTTTCTTCGATACACTCATTTTCAATAATAATAATAATAATTTTTTTTTTTTAAAATCAAATTTAAAATTATTTTTATTTTTATATTTTATTTTTTTTTTTTCATTCTTCTTCCTCCATTAGTCGCCTACATGACAATGGTCGGCGATTGGCACAAGGTAAGGTCGAGCTCGCCCGAGGACAACGAACTGGGTGGGGCTAGAGCCTCATTAGGCCCGAGGTCGCTAGAGCCTTGTCGACCTCTAGGGACCTTGGGTCGAGCCTTGCTCAGCTTGCTCCTTTAGCGAGGACCTGACCTTGTTGACGGCCTTGAGCGAGCTCGGGCGAGGCGAGGTGGACCCTAGCCGGCCTATGGTGAGGCTCGAGCTTCGAATGAGGAAAATAAAATAAAATTAAAAAATTAAAAATTAAAAAAAATAAAGGAAAAGATATTTATTGAAAGAAGATATGGAAAATTTTTCCTCTTTATCAAAAGAAGAAAATAAATTTTCCCATTTTAGAAAATTTTGTTTTTTATGATCAATTCATTTTTCTTGAAATGAACGTCAAAAAATTTTAAAAATGTATTTAAAAAAATTATTTTTTATGAAACCGGCAGAGTCATAAATTAAAAAATAGATCCCGATTCGGCGTTTACTGACCTCTCAATTCCACCGGGGCACACCACGTGCAAAACACCAAACCCAAAAAGAAGTGGGAATCCCCACCTTGTGGGCAACCTCAAAGATCGAATTTCTAACTGATAGAGAAAGGTGTGACGGAGCAGTAAACATGTGGAGGGAAAAAGAGAGAGAGAGGGTAGATAAGATCGGGAGGGCAAGGATGGGGGAAAAAAAGATTCTATGGACAAGAGCAGGTCCATGTCACTGTCCTCTCTCGACGTGCTGGAGTGTCTGCAATAATGGAGATAGGACGGAGAGAACACCAAATTTTTCATAAGAGGTTGAACAAGAGGAGGACCTGCCACTTGGCCCTTTTCTCTTGGAGACGCCCGGTGTCGTATGGATCCCCTCGGATGTCTGATGCGTTGCTTTCCTTGATCCTTTGCCCGATTGGAGGACGTTGTTGATAGAATTCATCTGTAGGGAAGGAGAGAGTGGTGAAAGAGATTGAATGTTTGAACCAGTAGATCTTGTCTGCTGGTGAGCAAAAGGAATCCGGACTAGAACAGATTGATCAGTCTTGGGCGATTTCCAAAGGCACTAGTCAATTTTTTGGTTCCATTTTATGAAACCGGAGAATTTTGATCTGATTTCAAATGTGGAATTGCCCATCCGGACCATCTAGATAAGACCGTTTTTTTTTATATGTAAAAAACCCTAATCTATCTCCCATTTCAGACTTTACTCATGCACATAGACACACGAGTAGCACGACTCCCATTTCACTCATGCATGTGAGTAAGATGACTAGAACGAATCAAGACACAATAATAATTGCTCATCCCGACCAATTTTTCTCACAAATTGGAAAGATCTTCATGAAGCCTACAATATTACTGTAACTCGTTGATTGTGGAAATGCCTTGATTATCAAGAACATCTTTAATTTCATCTTGAACATTGACAACAAATCAAAAAGACAAAAATTGAACACGCCACTAATTCTGTTGGCCCACCAAGAACTAGTCTAGTTCTCGAATCTTGGGCGGAAATCGGATTTTCCAAAAACTAATCACCCATGCAAAGATAATAACGGAGAAATGAGAGAACGTGTTTGCATAAGAAAGGCCTTCCATGATTTGTCTCGTACCCTTGTTAGAAAAATGATACTCACAATTCATGTTGTTGGGTGGTCTTAGACCTCTCTCATTCCAAAAACTAACTTAAAGAGTAAGGTTTCTTCTCATATTTATAAATGACAATCCCCCCTCACATATATGGCTTGGGTTGGAGGTGCAACAATCCATAACTCTCACGTGTGATTTTTTTGGGTCCAAATTTGTTGGTAAACTTGGCTCTGATATCAATATTGGGTGGTCTTAGTTTCCCTCATCTCAAAAGTTAGCTTAAAGAGTGATGCTTTCTTCACGTGTATAAATTAATTGCTAGTCTCTTCTACGATTGATGCGGGACAACCTCATTCCACTTTGTGCCGGGAATTGTCTAACGAAAGTAAATAACACAAGAGCACCACGTCAAGAGCACCACGTAACCTAAAATTGTTATAAAAAATCAATGGTGGTCGATGAAATGTCCACGATGAGGCATTAATAAATCACGAGGCCAATTGCTGAGATATTATCGAATGATGTTGGAAGTTGCTTTCAAAACAAGCCACCTCGATGTTCAACGCAATTGTCAATTCTACGTGCGCTAATCAAGCATCTTATCACGAACTTATGGAGGGAAAGGCCAACACAAAAAGAAAAGGAGAGCTTCCCTTCCCGACAATAAGAACGAAATATCTTCCTCCACCAAGAGAGTCAGGCCTAATATTAAATTTCCAGGCTCATTAGAAAATGCGTGTGGTACTTCGTTTGAAGAGCATCAAACCGTTGGCATAACTGGATTAACAGAGGCCAAGTTTTCAGCACGCCGTCGTCATGGATTGCAGACTAAAAATTTGATGCTGCAAGTTACCGATTCAAAGTAAATTTTTTTTGGCGGAGGTCAGCTTCGTTTCATCAAAAGTGGGTTTTTCACCCGAAAAGTAAAAGTCTTTCACCAAAAGTTGATTATCGTTTTGTTTTTTTTTTAAATGCTTAGAGTTTTTTGGTGATTTGGACAGGAATTCTCACGGCTTTATGGCCAAGATGAACAGGCAACTCAAAAGGAAGGTATTTGAAACGACGAGCTACAATTGAAAATGAAAGGACAATTGCATTTTATTTTATTTTTTTGGTCGAAAAGGATTGCATTGATAAGCTATTTAAAAAGTATAGTGGGAATGTATGTTTTTGATAACGGTTCCTTCCTTCCCCATGATTACACGGTGACTTTTATAGCTCAGTGATTGGACCTGAGCAAATTCTTAAAAGACTCACGGAGGAAACAGGCGGGAGCTCCGCCCTGGGGTGGGAGACCTCGTTGCTGTCCTCCTATTCCCTCTCCGTCGAGAAGACAAAAATAGACAGGAAATTATGGGACTTTCACGGTGGTGAAGATAGACACTATGTCAAGACTTCGGTTTTGGCTACCGTCGAGTAGGCAGATATAATAGCCTTCCGCGCCTGGGGTGAGTGAATGCGGATGAAATGCCCACAGCTGAACTAACACGCCTTACGGCACCGTCCCAACCACAGGCTAGCTCAGTTTCCCCGATTAGGACAGTGCCCTAAGGCATCTGCTTATAAATAGTTAGTTCTCTTAGTGGGGTTTCAGCAGCATTCCGAAGATTCTAAGCTTCTTGTTCGCACGTTGATCTTCTCTACAAGTGATTACAACTTCTAAAGCTATTGGGTTTCTCAACTGCCGCTCGGCATCCATGCTTTCAACCTTTAAGTTCATCTCTATGTCCTCCTATCGTTCTTAATACTTAACCAGATTTTAAGATGGCTAACCTTTGTTTGCTTCATCGATAAGTCTCGTTGAACGCCCTTCGAATACTTGTCAATGTCGATTTCATAGAGTCGTTGATGCCTCTCCATCATCGATGTCGATGCCATATAATCGTCAATGAATCTCCCTCATTGATGTCGATTGCTTAATGACATGTACTTCTTTTAGCAATTAATCATCTCTAGTTGATTGGACCTCGTCAATCAAACATAAAGAATTGATCATTTTTTGGTGTAAATCAAATTAATCTAAAAAATTCGCAATACATAGATTCTCTACATTTATTGCAATTATTGTGATTTTTTTAGTTAGTTTTCATGCTCCGTATCAAATTCACCTCTCTAGCTAGGTCAAAGATGTGTCGTATCTTATGCTTGTTCTACAGAATTTGCGAACAACTTTATGATAGTTCGTTTTCAAGTGATTGATCGAGTGAGTCAAATTTAATACAGGACTCGTATACTTTTCGAGATGCAAGATCTCAATCATTATATCGGTCGATCAATCCAACTTCTAAGTTATTTGTCTCTGCTTCAAAATGAACTCTCGCGCTTCTTTGCTACTAGATATGCGACCAAGCAATCCGGTTGAAGAGGAATGATCAGCAGTTGAGGCATTTAAAATCAATTGACAACTCTTCCATGATTTGAAGATTATTGTAATTAATACATCAGTATAATACTTCCACAGCATCTAAATGAAGCAGCAAATAGTACCCAACATGCATGTGATTGGACAAGTGTTATGGTATTTAGGCGAACTTCTTAATATTTACAACTATCCATTTAATAGTAAACTTGTAATAAAATAGAAGTATTCACCGGCCAATCTTTTTAAATGCTTTTCAATTTTTTCCCAACCTTTTAAACCTATTTTAAAAAAAAAATACCAACATTTCGAACTTGTTAAAAATCTATCTCGTATCTTCCAACATTATTTATGAGAGAATTTTTTTTTTTTTTTTTTTTTTTAAATTTTGATATTGCCCCTAAAAGAAGGAAGAATATTTTATTATGCAAGGGAGCAAGAAGGTAATCAAAAACCAGTTTGGGGGAGGGAGACTAATTTTAGGATAGAGATTCAATATAATTTTAAAAGGTTGGAATTTACTTTGATGATCTAAAATGATGGGGGATAATTTTTTTTTTTTTTTGTCGGTCTACTACTCTATTTCTATTCTACATTCACTCTACGAAGAAATGATGGGGATAATTTTTATTTTTTTTGGTCGGTAAATGCTACGCTATTCTACACTCACTCGCAGCCCGCCACTTGGGGCGTGGAGTCGAAACTTATTCTTGAAACTTACACGTCCCCACCCCATCCCCTGATCCCCCTGAGAAGGTGGGGATTTGACCCCTCATCTCCCCATTCCATGTTGGAATAATGAGGGATAATTGAAAAGAGGTGAAATGAGAGGTTTTTTTTTTTTTATTTGGCTGATTTGGCGTTTCATTTTTTCTTTTGGGGGGTAAAATCATTGTGGCATCAATCTTGGCCCATCTAACGCGTCGACTTTTCGTGGATATTATTATAGAAATCAATCCCCACAGTGGATATTTATTGGTGGCGCCATTAACTAGGTCACGACAAAAAACCTAAAACCGTGAGGAGAACGTGACGTCACAACGAGCACTCCCATTGGGCCACGTTCCGCAGATTGCATTGCTAAAGACGAACTATAATAATGTTTTCTATTAAGAATAAGTGTACTAAAAATCATATTTAAAAGAAAATGATCACTTTAACTGTTTTATTATTATTCTTTCTCACGTGGTGTTAGTGTGACTAAAACATAAAATACAAGAGAAAAACGACATTATTTTGGTACAAATTTAAATTTTAGCCCAAATTTTATTTAAATTAAATTAAAAAAATAAGTTAATTAAGAAAGAAAGAAAGAAAAAACTGGATAATGGGCCGTGACTCTCACCGCTGCCGTCCCACCATTTCGGGCCATTTCTGGTGATGATGGGGTGATGGTCAGGAGTTGCTCGAAAAATAATTTCAATCTCTCAAAACGCTGTCCCTATGCTACCGATCTTCAATTCCGACTTGCTCGCAGACCCTTCTGCGCTTAGAAGCGAAGCCCTATCTTATGATTATCCCCATGCTTTTGCCAGAGAGAAGTTTTCTCTCGTACTCCTCCACCAAGCTTAGGAAAGAATTGGACAGCGGGGCGCAGACACAGAATGCGTGGGGCATCCATAGGCTTGAGGCACAACCTTGAGTTTCCTCTTGCAACGTACTCAAACCAACGAAGAGCCTCAGCGGCTTCATTTTCTTCCTTCGACCGACAACGAGCCGCGCCAGATCTGAGTTTGCCCGAGGGTGGACTGTTGCTCTCATGGTGGTAACAAAAGGACATGACTATCGTGACTCGTGAGCCCCTCCGTCTTCGCCGACAGAGGGCACGATGGCAGGGGTACGATGGTTCCGTAGGCACGTGGGAGCGTGGTTGAGGTGACCATCGCTCGACATCGGTCGGGGCGTAGCAACCAATTGGCCGTTGCCCCACCATGGACTGGTGGCCGACCTCACCTAGTTTTCTTTCCTTCCTTTTCTTCTTTTTTCTAAAAAATTAATTTAGATTATTTTTAAAATCTAATTTGAATACATTTTAAGTTAAAAAATCATATTTGAACCAAAACGACGACGAACTCCCCAATGCCATATATGGGAGAAAAAAATAATAAAAAATCATGTCATCACTTTCCGTTAATCAAGTTAGATGAAATTAACCGAATGAATTGATTGAATCAATTTGATAAATTTTATGACATAATTGCATTTTTTTTTAAATTTATAACTTTATTATATTTTCATGACAAATTTTAAGTATTTCAATGCACTTATCTCTTTCCGTTAGTGTTAAGTGGTGGTAGGTATTTGAAGAATCCGGCCGCCTCCGTGCAAGACGCTCACCCCCATATTTATTGAATTGAAATGCATCCAATCATTGACGAGGTCAAGGTCACGGGGACTTCTATACTACACCGGCTCCAATTAGTATATGATGGATTTTTATCAGAAACTCTTGCTTATCTTTCTTCTCTTCTTCGTCAACACCTAGGTTACGCCCTGCTATCGTCGTTACATTTCTTAGAATCATTCAATATAATATAATATAATATAATATACTGATTGATTGGGCAACAAAATAATTTAATTCGCAAACGTAGATAAGAAAGACAGATCCGAGCACAGGCGAGAACTGTCGAAGCGTGGCACATCCCAACTTGCGTAAGCGGTGCGCATTCGTTGTTTTCGGTTGCATCGCCAGTAGCGTGGGGACCCACCGAGGATTGCTCTCCAACCTCATCCTTCCCCATCCCCGTCCGTCCTTATCCCGTTCTAACTATGGAAGCCAAACAAATTCCTCCCACGCACGCGACCAAATTGCGCGATTAGATTAGGACAATCAAATCATTTAACTAGAATACGGGACATTAAACGCAACCTAGTTTTGGTAATATGTGTTCATCGAATCCAAAACATGACATGATAATAGATCTGGTGAAGTTTATTTAAGACTCGAATATGCGTTAGTATATCCGAATCAATTCATTGGCGTGATATATTGTAATATCGAATTATGTGAGCTTACCACATTAGTTACATAAATCAATTGTAAAACTTTATCTCAAATGGTTGCGTATGCTTGATTCATGTAGAAATAAGGAGTGAAATATATGCTAAATTGAGTTGGAGCTATTAAAATATATTATTTCATGCGTGTCGTGGTGAATTTTAACATTTCGAGATGAACTCTACTTCATATGCCTAATTTGCCAAGAAAGACGTATAAAATGGGTCTATAGAGTATATAGATCTAGTCCGTTGATCACGCCAGCCTAAGAAGCCCCCCATTCAGATCAAGATCTCCGGATTCGCTGAATAATCTGTCGGAACCGACGGAAAATGGCTGGCTGAATCACTCGCACATACCTAATTTTAAATCTTAAACAAAGGTTCACTCGCCACAGGCAAATGCCGGTCTCCTTCGAACTCGATCTATCAGATTCACCTCTCTCTCTCTCGATCAACCGGTTGCAGCCGGTCGCGCTTCACAAAAATCAGGCCACTCTCGCGGGCTCTGGTATGTTCACCTCCCCTTTTATAAAGTCGCGCCCGAGCAAGGCCTCTTCCACTCCTTGTCCGCCATTCTCTTCCCCCCTGCAAAAATCTCGGCCCTCGGTTTTCTCCATAATTTGCGGTTTTGACCACTCTGGTTATGATAGCAAACGGCCGCCGGGGACTCGAGAGCGCCAGCCACTCTCCGGCTCTCGGTTTCCCTCGCCCCCGCTTCTTCCGGTACCGCCGTTTGCGGTAGCCGCCGGCGAAACACCCCCCCGAAAAAGATCCCCAAAGCCTACTTCTCTTACTATATAACTCAGCCATGCCCACTTCCAAGTCTCACCGTCCGGCACCGGAGGACAGGGGCCGGAGGGGGAAGTTGCCGAAGAAGGCGTCCTCGTTCCACGGCCGCGTTCCGCCGGCGATCGCGGCGGCGAAGGAGCTGCGCCGCCCGATGACGGCGCCTGAGCTGCTGCCGCCGGCGTCGCTGCCGGAGCCGAGGCCGCGGCTGACGAAGCTACTGCTGAACGTGACGGTGCTCGGCAGCGTCGGGGCCGTGCAGGTGGTGATGTCGCCGGAGTCGACGGTCGGGGATCTGGTGGCCGCCGTCGTGAGGCAGTACGCGAAGGAAGGGCGGCGTCCCACCCTGGCGTCGGACGATCCGTCCCGCCTCGACCTCCACTATTCGCAATTCAGCTTAGAAAGTAAGAGAATCGGAAAGCTTCGCCATCTCGATGCATTCGCGCGCAGCTTTTTCTCCTTATCCCCGCCCCGGATCGATGTCTTGTCTCTTATCCATTTTGTTTTCGGAATCACAGGTCTGGATAGAGAGGAGAAGCTGATGGCATTAGGATCGAGGAACTTCTTCGTCTGTCCCAGGAAGGCCCTCGCGGACGGTCGGGCCGAGGGCAACGGCGGCGGGGCGGCGACGGCGGCGGCGGCTACTTCGTCGTGCGCTCGCGAAGCCCAGAAAGCCGCGAAGACCGGTTTCAATTGGTTGAAGTTCATGGATTTCTTGCTACAGTAGTTGGCCGCTCCGTCATCCGCTTGCTCTCATGGCCCGATATCTAGATCAGCTTGTTCTTTGGTTCTCTCGACTCTCGAGCTCCCGCATCGTCGTCCAGACCATCTCCGATCACCTCCGCCGTAGGAAGTACGAGCGCCGCCGCTATTAGGATCCGTACCTTGAACGAGAGCGGGATCGCCATCGCATCTACCTTCTCTTCACCTTTCGCGGTTCTTGTGTAAATTCGTATTTTTATTTTTCCTCTTTAATTTGTACAGAGTTTCCCTGCTTCTGGGCCAATCTATGTAAATGTAGGATCTTCTGTCTTATGAAAATTAATGCGATGTTGTTGTTGTAATGAAGAGCTTTGTCGTCTTCTAAATTCATCCTTCAAAACAAAATCGATCGTGGACTCCACGTGATGAGACCGACTACGCATCAAATGAAATTTCCTAAAGCCGCCCGTGAGTTAGAGGAGGACATCTTTCTTCCTATTTCTTTTGGATTATCCTCCTTGGTGTTTCAATAATTTTTGCAGCTTGCCCCCCGTTTTTTTTTTTTTTTTTTTTTTCTTGAAGCCCTTAAGGGTAGGCACGAGCCAAAATTTTCTTATATATCTGATCACCAATTATAGACGGCAAATTAATCATATTTCATATATGCGTATGTGTGAAGAAATAAACGAGTTATCTGAAAATATACTTAAGAACTATACATGGATGTGATCACCGAAACTTTAGTCATGTGCACCACGCGTAATATGTTCATGAATTATTCTTTTATTGTATTACGTTTGTATTCCGTAATTTGTCTTGTGTAGGGGTGATCGGTAATTTAGAAACCAAAACCTAACCCGATAGGTTCTAATTTGATTTTTTAAAACTAGAAACAACCATATGGTTTGCACCTAGGGAGCTAGCTTGAAATCGATTTGGCTGGTTATTAGTCGGTCTGTGGTTGTGTTTGAGAATTGGGTTTATTTTGTGAAATCAGATTATTGATGTTACATATTATTCACGTAACTATGTCAAACGGTTTCTGGTTAACTGAGTGGACATGCACACTAACCTCGTAGCATGACGTCATAGGATCCTCCCGGTTCATGGCATTAACTCAGGAGCCGAGCCAACTATTACCAGTTCTAACTCGAGATCTGACCTTGAATACAGTTGGTTCGGCACGACCTAGAATTGAAACGAGGTTGATGCTCACCCCAATCACATTCTTGGAGCTCCAAACATTAAAAAAATGTGACCAATTAACCAACCAAAAGCCAGTACGAAAAAGTTCTAGGAGTCACGACGGTGGAAGTCGACGTGAGGGCGCACATTACAACCGATTTGTAAAATTGAGGGGGCTAACTGTAGATTTGAAACGTCGGAAGACCATTTGCACATACCTAAAAATTTAGATGCAATCTTCCCCTAGCCCCATGGATACCTAGACAAGGAGTTACTTCCCCTTTTTTTGTGTAAGAATTTATTGTCTTCCCCAAAATTAAACTTTGTGTACACATTTTAATGCCCATCTAAATGTAATAAATTAAATTATCAGTCTTGATACAAAAGGTTTGGTTGGTATTTGCCTTACGAAAAAATTCCAAATAAAGGGTTAGATCTTCTTTCAAATAAAGATTTGAAGTGCCTCATTTTCTCAAATAATTGGATATTATTTCAAATAAGAATCTAAATGCTATATTAGTCTCAAAGAATGGCCCAACTCACCGACCGATAATGGCTTTTCTATCCTTTATTTTCTGGATATTTTTTTGTATTAGATGAAAAAATATATTGAAAAAAATGGAAGATAGTTAGGGTTTATGTAGGCCCTTGTCGCCGCTCCCCCACCATCGTTGGGAAGGGCCGAGGATGGTGTGGATGGCTGGCGAAGGGTCAGTGAGGGTTGTCGAGCCTTGACCAATGGCCGACAAGTCTTGACAATCGCATGAGAGGGTTGTAGCCCTCACTTAGATTGGGTGAGCTCATTAATGGTAGCCCTCAACTAGATTTGGGTGAGGGTCGATGACCCCTGCTCAATTTAGGTGAGGGCTGTGATATCCCCACCATGGTTAACCGGGCTCTTATTTCCTTTTTTTTTTTTTTTTTTTTTAAATTAGTTTTATATAATTTAAATAATATTACCACCGCCCTCGCGGTTGCGTTGGCTTCAAGCTGCTCCCCCAACGCAAGGGGAGAAGTTCAAATCCCAGCGTCGTCGTTAGGGATTCTTAAGCGTGATGTCGTGGTGGTGGGTCCTGCACTAGCGTCACTCTAGGTTTACCTCGCCGGCTGCCAGCTATACGGGGGTTCTCAGGTCACCAAAAATAAAATAAAATAATATATATTTAAAATTAAAATAACATTGGACCAAAATGCTCTTAACTGGCCTGAATATTTAGCTGGCCGTCAAGTCCTTTTTTGAAACTGTCATTGTTACTTTAGGTATTTATTTGAAACTATTATGATCACTTCAGGCCCTTATTTGAGATGAAGTTCACTTCATGTCCTTATTTAAGAAAATAAGGGTATTTTAAGTCATTATTTGGAATTTTCTCTTGCTTTATTGAGCACTAAAAACTAAGGATGATCAGTTCAGGATGGGTAAATTCTAACTGGAACTTACGCTGTTATAATTAGTTCCCAATTTTTGGACTTCGGAACTTATCTCGTTTGTTTGGAATCGATTTTGGAACCTACCCTATTTTCTCGATCCACAAGAACCTGTTTTAATTTTTTTTCCCTTTTTTTGGTTCGCTTTTTATAGCAAATTATATGAGACTATGAGGTACAAAATGATTCAAAGTAAAAAATGAACAAAAGAATCCACCAAAAACAACAATTTATAAAATGAATACGCAATCACGTATAAATGATGAAAGTTCAAACACATAACATAATACATACTTGTAAAACTCCATCCTCCATTAATCCATAAACATTTTGGAGAAGAAGAAGAATGGCGAGGAGTTCCGAAGAAGGATAAAAGACGAAGGAATGCTGAGGTTAGAATTTAAAGAAAAATGAAAATGAGATTTTGGCTTTTTAAGGTGCGTTTGGTAACGATTTTATTCCCGAAAAATAATTTTTGATTAGAAATAATTTTTTTCTTATTCTATTCCCGAAAAAATTTCTAAATAAAAGAACGCGCTTGGTAATCTGTCCAAAATTTCTATTTCTAGGATAGAAATGCCTTAGTGGGATTCTTAATTTTTTTTTTGTTTCTTTTAATTTTTTAATATTTTTCTCTTTTTTCTTTTTTTCTTTTTCTTCCTTCTTTGTAGCTGGTCGCCGACCACTGTTGTAACCAACGGCCGGCTGCCGCTGTGAACAACGATCAACTGGGCGAGGTCTGGTGAGCTCGCCAAAGGCTCGCCTCGCCACTGGTGAAGCTCAACCTCGCCTAACTGGTGCAAGGTTGGCCTCGCCCTAGCATGGCAAGGACAAGCCTCGCACCGGCTGATGAGGTTGAGCTCGCCTAGCCACTGCCAGGTGACGCTGACTTGGAGGTGGCCCAATGAGGCCGAGCCTTGCTAGTGGCTAGGCAAGCTCGACCTCGCCAGATCTGCCTAGCCACGGTGAGGCTCGAGTCAAAGCCTCGGTAAGGGCCAGCAACCCTCTGGTTAGGTTGTCCGCCACAGCCGAGGCCGGTGATTGGCCAAAAGAAAGAAGAAGAAAGGGGAAGAAAAGAAGAGGAGAAAAAAAAAAAAAAAAAGAATTGTTCCTTGGAATAAGAATTAATTTTTTTTTCTACTTTTTGATTATGTTTCAAATCTATTCCCGAGAAACAAAAAAATAGATTTTTATTTTCGAGAACAAAAATTTTACCAAACAGATTTTTGTTTTGTTTTTTTTTTTTTTTTTTTTCGTTCCGAGGAACAAAAGAACATAATAGCTGTTCCGGGAATAATTACCAAACAAGGCCTTAGCTTATAAAACCAACTCCAAAACAAGATGATTCAGTCTAATTCTTGAATTGATATTCACTCGGAACTTGTTCCCAAACTAGTTACAATCTAAGTAGTACCGACACTGACACGCGACACGGGACACGACACGACACGCTGACACGTCATTTTTCAAAAAATAGAGAATTCCGACATGTTGGGATATGTTGTATATTAAATATATATATTTTTATATATGCATAATAAATTATCATTTCTATGATTATTTCAATCAAATTAATTTAAATCAAATTCATAAATAAATAAATAAATAAGCCTAGAATGAATATACACTAAAAACATTAATCTGCAATTCATTAATATCATTTATTGTTTCAATTTGACAAATTCAATTCTATTTCAATAATTCATAAAACTTGAAAAAAAAACAAGTAATTCATATTCTGGACTCGCATGTTATATATGTTGGAAGATGAGAAAAAAAAACTTAAAGGGTAAATTATATATCACAGGAAGTGAGAGTCAAAAAAGAAGAGAATATTAGGTTTTTCTTTTTTCTCCATTTATTATTTTTATAATTGTGTTTTATTTTTTTTTACATATATATGTTTTGACATCGATATCAGAATCACGTGTCAGAAACTTGTATGTCAGAATTTCAACTCGAGGATCGGAGAGTGTCGAAAAAATTGACTAGGTGTCGGAATTTTCAACATGTGTTGACCGAGTGTCCGAGAGTGTCGGACACGTGTCGAAGTGTCTGACACGACACGAAAACTCTTGGAGAGTGTCGATGCTTCGTAGGTTACAATTGATTCCAAAAATTGCGAACCTATTTCTAGACAAGTTCAAACGAGAACCAATTCTTGAACCCATTTTTTGGACAGTCCAATTTGATTCCCGAATAAAACTAGTTTGGTTGCACACCCCTACCAAGAACACCTCATCAAGAGTTAAGCAATTCAAGAACGAAAATCAAAGCGAGAAGGTAATCTGTATGCAAACCTCCGTCACTGGTAAAATCCAAATGCACCGAACGTCCCAATGTACTCCAGTCCTAGTTAAACTTCTCGAGCTCATTGATTTGTCATAGCAACGAATGATGCAACTTGAAAGTAAAGAAGAACAATATGCGAGTACCAGGCATCCTTCTCTTTCACCATGGTAAATGGATCCCAGTTATAAGCCGATATCCCATGAAAATCCGAATCTGACTCGCGTGGACTAAAACTGTACTGATGAACAAAACAAGGTCGACCAAAGGAACATCCGCAGCATGATTCAGTTTGCATGAGCGTTCCCATCAAATTAAAACTACAATTTGGACAACGACTTCCAAGGAAGATCGTCAAATTACGGGATGCAAATGCATCTTTCGAAATGATGACCACCACTAGTCGGTTTGCTTCATCCTCGTACAATCAAGTCTAGCTATCATGAGCCATCAACTGCTTGTCATATGGATTGTAAGTATTCTACAAGTAACGAGTCCTCATGATGATCAAAGCAGTAAACAGAAACTAACATCGCTGTTCCCAATCTGCTACGCATAAAATAAAGCAAGACATGACCTTAGATAACTTTGATGGATCCAAAATAACTACAGATCCTCCAGACCCAATTCTCCACGATCTGCCAGGCAACCTGTACACACAGGGAAACCATGATCAAAAAACTGGATTGATTCCTTCCCTTTTGATAAACTATAGATGTAATTTGTAAAACACTGAATCCACTTGAAGAAAATGCAGAACCTTGACCTGCAAGACTTGAAAGGTACATAAGATCATTATTGGTTTACATAATTCGCAAATAGGAGAAGTGAAGATAGAAAGCAGAACCATCAAAACCGTGAAATTGCTTCGACATAAGTCTTGATGTGTGCACACTGAATTCCTGAGAGTAAAAGATGAATAAATGACCTAAAACTACATGTCACAAGCACACTAGCAAATGCCAAGTTACTACCTTTATGCTCATCTCCAATGGAATGGGAAGTACATAAAAGTAACAAAAACAAGTCAAGCTGAGAATTTATCTCAGAAATGACACAGATGAAAGGGCTTATCCACTTTGTCATGTGCATATGTCAATTGCCAAGGCAACATGATCTTTTATGGGTCATTTTGATATGTCAAGTCATGGTCCATCAAACAAAGGCTTAAGATTCCAAAAGAAATGCAGACACTTTTTCAATTAACAGTTAAAATTTACAATCTTCAAGCAAGATAACAAGCATATTCAATAGCCAGTCAGGGCATTTTGGTAATCACAAAGTTGTGTTAACACGTTTGTGAAAATTCGTAAGCAAAATATCAAGCAGGAATCAAGTGGGGACTTGCACTACCATAGATAGTTCAAGGACAATTCTTCCATTTTATGAATACAAATTGGTTGGAGAATGCCCTACTATGCCATTAAATAATGACACAGTTACCCAAAAAATTACGTAGGACTTAGCAGGCTCACTATGTCATGAAAGAATGACAGTTACCCATAAAGTAAAGTAGGACTTTGCAGAAAAATATTGTGGAGGCAGACGGGTCAAGTTCAGCATCAGCAAATAAGTAGAAGGAAAAAAGGAAGGTGGCATGGATGCAAATCACACATAAAATCAATTATCCTATAATCATGATAAAGTAAATTTTTTTAATAGTCATATCACAGAACACTGAACCTACACAGCACCTGCACAGTGGAAAATGTGCAGTAAGATTCACATGTAAACGGAGTGCCTTCACTTAATGGTAAAGTTCCATGGAGCTAGCTGCAGGAGAAAGAAACAAACCATTAACTCGGATTCAATCAATATCCAAACACTCCATCCTGAGAAGGTGGCCGCTGCTGCTTTTGATAAGCACACAAATCCCCACTTCTCGCATGATGATTCATAGCATTTTCAAGATTGCCATTGCTGTTACGGTTAGAGTTGGCCACGTTAGCATTTTCTTGCCGTTCCCTTTCCCTGTTCCATTGTTCAATTCTGGCACGCCTCTCCTCACTACCTTCCCTAACCGGACTGGCATTCCTCCTTCCTCGTGGACTTCTACTTCTCCCTCTCCGGTGGCCAGGACTTGTGCTCCTGTGCCTCCTGCTCCTGCTATCATGATAGTCATACTCATCATGTCTCCTCCCATATCCCCTTCCTCCATAAGAGTGCTCTTCATAGCTACGGTGCCGATAGGGGCTTCGGCTCCGGCTCCGGCTCCGACTATGCCTCCGTCGATACCTCCCAAACAATTGCTGCCTCAACTCCCTATGTATGAGATGTCAACTAGTCTCATAAGAATCATGCAAAAACATTGCACTTAGCTAAGCTAATTAAATACATCATGTACCTGCTAATGCTTTTCAAATGCATAAAATTGCAGTATCCACCACGGCTGCACTTGTCTTCTTCATATTGCCTACAGGTGGCTTCTCGGAAGTCGGTGACCGGAGAGTAATCAACAATAATGGGACAGCCTGAAATGGAAGATGCCAAACATAATAAACCAAGAATGCACAGTCAATTATACTCGAGTGTTACACCAACAAGAGGTGCCCTGACCTGCATAATATCTTCCACTCAGGCTCTGAAGGGCCCTTTGCGCCTGTTCTTCCTCTCTAAACTGAACATAGACATTGCCCACCTGCTCAGGAATTTTCAAAAAAAAAAAAAGGCAGACTATGAAGCATTAAATTGTCGTGGAAAGGAGTATCGCTGATGTTCTCATTTTCAGTTGCCAGAGCAGTACCATGTGGTCAGCAAAGTTATCGCAGACATTAAGGCTCTCAATCTCTCCATACTTGTTCAGCTCTTCAAAAAGATCTTCATAAAAATCCTGCGACGCCAGGTAACAAACACATTGACCAGCAGATGATAGCAGAAAGCCACAGTATGACACCGGTCATCAATTGTCGCGATAACATGGATTAGATACAGTTCAACGAGTAACATAACAAGATGTGAATGATGGAGCCTCTGGAGCCTCCAATCCCGCAGATTCTAGAGAACAGTGCGTCCTATTCAGGAATTCGAACTCGACACGCTCGAATAATACAGTAACATGATCCCACGGCCAATTGTGCGCTCAATTCACGGTCGCGAAACATCAAAGAAAGGGACAACTCGTCAACATGGTCGAGTAAAGGAAATTAACAGACAAAGCATCAGCTCTATCTATTCCTTCCTACTCAAAATCCAGAACATGTAACCGATCGCAGTCTCCTTCATCGGAATCCGCGAGGCGAAAAAGACGAACGACGACCACGAGCATCTCAACCCTATCGGAATCTGATGACGCGGACGTCAACGTTCCGACCAAAACAGGAACGGACGGGAGCGGAAACTTGAGGGGCAAAAAAATGGAAAAAAAAAAAAAGAAAAAAGGCGAGGGGGAACGGCAAGGATACCTCGAAATGCTCCTGAATTTTGCGGGGGTCGATGGGCTGGCCCTGGGCGTCGACGCCGGGGGTGATCATGTCGGGGCGCTGGTACATGTTGGAGAGCAAGAGGGTGGGGCTGATGCTGGGCTTGGTGTGGAGCCTCGAGCAGCGGTCCCCGTGCCGGCACGCCCCGATCTTGAAGTAGAAGGGGCAGTTCACGCGGTCCTTCTCCGTCCCGAAGATCGACGCCAGATGCTCCGCCATCTCTCTCCACAGAAACTGGGAATTCAGCGAGCGACAAGACGATCGAAAGCGCTTCGCGGGGCGGGAGGTTGAGTTCGGAGGTTCTGCGAGAAGCCATGGGGTCCATTGGAATTTAGACGCCAACCGTTTCTAGATGTTTCCATTGAGATATCTTTTAATAAGTAGAACAATGCGGGGAACTCGACATGGCAGTGCTGGTTTGCCCGAGAGGTTAAGGGGGAAGACTTAAGATCTTCTGCACATAAGTGCGCGTGGGTTCGAACCCCACAGCCAGCATCATTTTTAATTTTTTGTTCGTTGCTTTCTGCCTCTTTCAACTGTTGAATTGAATCTTCATTCACACTATCTTTTCATACAATTTTGTCGAAGTGGTATGTATTTATGCGGTGGTTTTCACAGGAACTCATCAAGCCTCTGTGCACGGCCCGGTGTTGGGCAAGAAATGGGCGATTCACTAACATGTCTGGGTGTTTTATTGATAAAACTTATTCATTTCATAATAGCTATTTTCAACCGTATGAATAGCACAAGATTGGTCATAGGTTCAGCTCAAAAGAAATTCTCATCCACTATGTTAACAGAAGTCCGCATTCACTTGTGGCAGCTGAACACCAAGATGGAAAATAAAAATAAAAATGAGATAATCACCTCCCGTCGCCGGATCCATTGAGGAAAAGTAATTCGGCACTTATCATCTACTCTGTCAGTGTTCAGAGTGACGGAATATTCTAAATGATGAAGAAACGATTGATTTCGGAGCTCCCGTATCCATGCAGTTCGAGCCCTCTGAGGTTATTTTCCATGCGTACTTACCATTGCCTCGGTTCGATAAAAAAATGAGTAATGTGTCCCATGTTCTCTCCACTCTCTAGATGGGGAGCTGGAAATCAAGTTGCGTTTGAGTAATGAAACACTCGGATTCAAACATGCCGGATGTGAAGTCTGAGGTTCTGGACACAAACAAGATCTTCGATTCTCTTCACCCCAAACTGGTTAGCTGCTTCTTGTAATGAAAGATCATTGGCCTGCCCCATCTCATTATGTACCCTTAACACTCGAAATTCGGCTTAGAGCCTGATCCACTAAAGCTAGCAAACGAGGAGCTTCGAAACCAAAATCCTCCAACCATGCGATTGGGACTTAGATCGTCTCTACAAACGACGGCATCTTCCTCACCAAAAGTCCCTTCAAGCCTCCGATCAATGTCCATGGTCCAACTTCAAGGTAAAATTATCTCATGGGAGAGATAAGATAAATGTAGATAGGATTTCTAATATCCATAATAGGAAAGTTATTTTTCTCGAATAACAAACTTATTAAATTAACAAAATTGAAATTATATTTCAATATAAATAATATTTGAATTCTAATTTAAGAAATAAATAAATAAATAGAATTATTTTTAATCAATCATATTTTAATTTATATATTCAACTTTAATTCTATCTTATAATAAACATTCAATCTATAAATTAATTTTATATTTATTATATAATTTAGGTATTTTTGTATTTTAGGTATGTTAGTATAGTTTACTATTTGATAAAATTTTATTAAAGAATGATGAAAGGGAAAAAAGAAATAATAAAGAAAATAATATAAAAAAGAGGAAAAATAAAATAAAAATAAATTAAGGAATAGTATTACGAAAGATTTTCACCATCTCCGTTTATGAACATTTATGTTCATTTATAATGATATGTCATTTATATTAAAAAAAAATGTACATAATATAATATGAACATATCCGATTTTAATACTGCATTCACCAAACAATGGATAAGATATAAAAAAAAATCTCATGATTTCATATTCTATTCTATTCTGTCCTATTCCGATTAAAAATTCGAACGACTAAACGTAGCCTAAGGGAATTCATATGCAGGGCCCAAAGCTGCAATTGCCTTTTTCAATTCCTGAAAGTAGGGAGAATAGATCAGATCGACATTTAACCCATCGGCACAGAGAAATCTCATCTATATCCTCTTTGCACACATTCTTTTCAGCATAAGTGAGATCAGGTTTTGAATTCCATGTGTGTTTCCTCTGCCACTCACCAGTAGAAGCTCTGCTCTTCTTCCATGTAAGGCGTTCTTCCTCCAAAATTAAAAAGGCTTCTCTGAGCGACCCATCCATTGTGCCGTACATTACGGTGGTTACGTTTCCACCTCCTTGTGCGGCGTCCCTTGTCAAACCCTTGGAAAACAGCGACTCACTTCCATCCCTACTTATCAGATTGCAAAGGCATATGATCTATATAACAAGATCTATATAACACAAAAGGATTTGTGAAAAGAGAAAGCATCATACTGAGCTGCCCTGTTTGTAGTTTGGTGGAAAATAATTGGCACTCACTCTACTGCAAGCCAACATGGTTTTGCTAGTACCAGACATCATAAACACATACCTGAAAATCATGCAAGTCAAGGTTCAGACAACGAACCAAACCCGGTATTCATGCTTTCAGCAGATATTAGCAAATTTCATGCTTTCAGAATACTTTCATGCAATTTGGCACAAGTTTTTGAACCGCCACAGAATAAACAAAAATCATGCCAAACTTTCATGCCATAGCAAATTTCAAATACTGCAATTTTTTTTTGAACCGCCACAGACGTAACAAACCCAGAAACAGGAAAGAACCCTCTTCACTATGTTTCCAAGCTAGTTAACCTCCATGTCTTGGCGGATAGCACATCATAATTTGTCACACGATTGTTCTCTGAATGCCACTCAAGCAATCACTGAACCAGTTAACATTCTTATTCTACATTCCTACTGCTACATTCGATTCTATCAGCAGACACTGGCCACGCATGCGGAATCCATAGGTGCTGCAATGAAATTCTCTGGGTACTTCGGATAAAATTTCCTCCTCTCTTGCACTGCCAACATGCAACCATAAGCTACATTCCTTACTTAACCCTCTTGTCCTGTAAGTCAGTAGCACAATATTCTTGCATAGTCTAAGCATCCTGACTGGAAATACCCTGGATCCGAAACTCATGACCCCGGTTTCTCATCTTAAGAAACATGCGCACGAGACATCATGACTTCACACAATCGATTCTTCGATGATAGAAAATTCTAGAAGTAGCAGTATATTGAATCAACGAAACTCGAGTGCAGCTGCCACGTCTATGAGCATCGCAAGCTTGCTCTGCCACTCATCTCCCCTGCCAAAAAAAAAAAAAAAAAACAAACACGATCTGCTGCTCGGATCAACATTGAACAAGCAAATCATTGGTGATATTTAGATTGCTACGTTAGCGATTTCCAACAAAAACTTGACTCGAATGACTATATTGAAATTTCATGTAAAGGTTAAAAACAAATTGGTAAAATTAAAATGTTTATATCCGTAAAATAAATATAGGACTGATTTGAGAATTTCTCTAATTGTTACTTTCCGGTCAAAGGTCAATCAACTATCGCGTCTCCAGCTTAAGAAAAAAGTGTGGACTGTTTGGTCGAATTTTTCGTTCCTTTTTCCTTTTTTTTTTTGTCTTTATGTGAAAAATAAAACCAGTAGTTCTTTATTAGAATTATTCGAAAAAAGAATTAAATGTTGGATTTAGGCTACATTTAATTCGCTTATAGGAAAGGGTTTTCATGAAAAGTAAAAATTGTTTGCTAAACTATAATTGAAATGTCTGCAACTTCTACAATTTAAATGTTGACAATAACGTAAGCGAAATGTACTAACAAATTTATGATGAAAAAAAAATTTCAAAGTAGACTCTTTCTCTATAAAAAAAAAAATAAAGTAATTTCATGACAATAAACATTGTAACATACCCCACCTGTGGTGGGCGAGTTGGTTAGGGCGCACACTGACTACACGAAAGGCCAATGTTCGATTCCCCTCCTTGTCATGTTGCGCAACTTAAGTGAGGTGCCGTGGGTGGTGGGTCCCAGCGCTAGTACTCTCCCGGGTTTACGTCGTCGGCTTGGCTGGGCTTGTTGGTCATGGGCGGTTCTCGGGTACCAAAAAAAAAAAAATTGTAACATATGCCCTGAGAAAATAAATTCATTATCCTTAAAAATTACAAATGTCCTTAAATATTTCTTAAAACATGACTATTAGATGACATAACCGTGTCAAGTCCTTTGAAGCACTACTTTCCTCATTCACATCATCAAGATCCATTGTATATAAAATGTAATTCAAATATGCACTTTACAATGATACAACTCGTGTCATATCATCTCCACATGTGAAAATTTGCTATGCTTCAATGCATTTCAAATGTCTCGACAAATTTCAAAATAGTACTCTCCCGGGTTTACGTCGTCGGCTGCTGGCTGTTGGCTGTACGGCGGTTCTCGGGTACCAAAAAAAAAAAAAATTGTAACATATGCCCTGAGAAAATAAATTCATTATCCTTAAAAATTACAAATGTCCTTAAATATTTCTTAAAACATGACTATTAGATGACATAACCGTGTCAAGTCCTTTGAAGCACTACTTTTCTCATTCACATCATCAAGATCCATTGTATAAAAAATGTAATTCAAATATGCACTTTACAATGATACAACTCGTGTCATATCATCTCCACATGTGAAAATTTGCTATGCTTCAATGCATTTCAAATGTCTCGACAAATTTCAAAATAGTGACATTAGAGAGTATTCTCAAGACATCCGTTAACAAAGCTCAATTGATAGATGTTGACACCTAAATTTTACATTTTTATTAGGACTTAATCGTTTACAAAATTAAGAATTAGTCACTACAAAAAAAAAAAAAAGGTGAAAAGGGGCCGGGCCGGATCTCACCTGGGCCCGGCCCATGCCGGTCGTCCCCCTTCTTCCATCCTCGCGTGCAGGAAAAGAGGGGGAGGAAAAAAAAAAAAACCTAAAAAGAGAAGGAAAAAGGGGGAGGAAAAGACAGAGAGGGAAACAGGGAGGGCAAAGCCGAAAGTGACGGAGAGAAGGCCGGAGAGCGAAGCCCAGGGACCGAGAGCCACCCTCGGAACGCCCAGTCGCCGCCCGTGAGCCGCCGACCGCCACCATCTCCCCGGAACTCAGGTTGGTATTTTAACGAACACTTGGTGCGCAACTTTTAGAACTGAGCCGGCCGGAGTTCCCCCCGTTTCGGGCGAACTCCGGCCACCACCCATCCCCCCGTGTGTTCCCCGTTACCTTGGCTTGCTTCGTTAGACCCGAGGCTCGCCCGTGCGCCTCGGCCGAGCTCGAGGCCTCCGTTTCCCTTGTCGCTTGCCACCTGTTCGACGAAATGCCCGACAGATCTGGCCCACTCGGCCTTTGATCCTGCTTGGGCCCGTTGTTTGGGCCCAAGTCAGGCTTAACGGAGGCCCGAACGGTCAGGCCTAGCCCCACCGGACCGGACCCGATTCGCACCGACCGGGCCGAACCCGGGTCGGGTCAAACCAGACCCGACCCGGCCCGGAAAATTATTATTTTATTATTAATTAAATATTTTTAAAAATTAAAAAATTTCAAAAATCCAAAAATGGTAGGGTTTGATTAGGAATTGCCATGTATTGCATTTTTAGTGTAATTAGGCCTTTATTTACTCGTATATGATTACATTGCATGTTTAGTTTGCATATTTTGTTATGTTTAATTGCACGTGTTTAATTTTACTGCAATTAGGATTTTGGTAGCTATGATTGTTATTTTAAAGATTGCGCATCCGTATAATCACCTCACATGTTAGTGGATAGGTATAAAATCAATCCAAACTGCCTGCCAAAAAAATCCTTTGTGAAAATGAATAAGATTAGGTACCGAAAGAGCACTAATTGATCAATTAGTGTAATCAAGTCCCCGACCCTAGATTCTCTGGTTGCGTAGGAAGTGAGGTATACTCCCATGCCTTACTTGGTTTCTAGTCGACTCCAATAGATTAATGGCGACTCATTTTGTGCAAAATTTCTTAAAATTATTCCAACGTCATGCAAGGTATGGGCTTGGAAGAGCCCGCGCCTAATTATGGGCTTTAGGCCCGTCCTTTAGGCAATACCCCTAAACCTACTCCCTTCTCCTGAGGGTAGGTCACGACAACAGATTAGTGGAAACTAGGCAGATATAAGCATGTGCATGTTCATGCCCCCCCAAAAAAAAATAAAAAATAGAAGCATAGGCAGATATATTGGTAAGCAAACTGTGTTCATCAGGTGGATTGGTTTGGTGAGTAAGCAAAAATGAAGGACTTCTCTGATCTGTATGCGAAAAAGTCGAGAGATAATTCAGTGCACTTCGACAGTTTCTACAAGATATGTAGCTCATTAACATTTGCCAGCATGGGTGTAGCAGCAATAATGTCGGTAAAATGCTTTACAAACCATTGATCATGTAAGACTTACATGATCAATGACTATGAGTACAAAGATGGTTCATGTGATCTAGATCCAATTCAGTCTCACCTGTTCATTCGGTGAAGCCGCTAAATGAAGGGGCCCATTCAATGCAAAATCCCAAGGTATGGAGACGAAAAAGGAAGTGGCAATTAATATGCAACAGTTTTCTTCCTCCGACTAAGGTTCTCGGGCAAATGATGAGATCACTCGACAATGTCAGCAATTAGCTATTTATGCAATTCGAACAATTTTGAATTCGTCTCAATTATAAAATTCTTTAATTGAAGAGTATATAAAATAAAAGTTCTTCTTCTATTCCTCACCAAAAACAAATCTATCTCATTAATTATCCATTCATTTTGCGAAAAATAACTTTCAGAAAAATGTTTTTCGGATTTTTCAACATTTGTTTTACAGAAAATGAACTACTCGATGAAAATATTTTCCACTATTGGGAAAAAAAAATCTTCAAAAGTGGGGAAAATGTTTTCCACTTTTCAGAAAGTGGAAAACATTTTTCATAATTTCTTTCATCTCACTTTCTTTCACCAAACACGCTTTCATTTTATTTTATTCTTTTCTTTTTTATTCTTAAAAAATTGAGTTTTTAATTTTTAATTTTTCTTTTTAGTTTTCTTTCTTTCCTTCAAAAATTTAAAATTTAAAAAAATATTTTAAAATATAAATGAAGGGGTTGTTACGGGCCTCATTAAATGAAGGGGTGCAAGTAGAAGACTTTCATGGAAGATCTATGGTAGGTGTAGAGGTGGCAAATGGGTGGGTCGGGTCGGGTATGGGTCGGGTCGAAAATGGGTCGACCCATATTTGACCCATTTAACCCGTTTCGACCCATATTCTTGTAGTGTAAATCTTATGACCTATACCTAGAGGTGGCAAAATGGGTCCATGACCCATTTTTAGACCCATATTTTTCACTTATGGGTCATGAAGAGGTAATGGCCCAGCTAAAATGGGTTAAAGTGTTTTAACTTGAATTCTATATGGGTCGAAAATGGGTCACACGTTTTGACCCATTTTCGACCTATTTTCAAAACCTAAAAAGTAAAAAGTTAAAAACACATCAGCGACGCTCACAATTGCGCTTCGGCTTCGTTGACCCATTTTCGACCCACCTCCGACGCTCGCCTCCTCCGCTCGCCTCCGCCACTCGCCGCCGTAGCTCGCCTTGACGGAGCTCGGGTGAGTCGCGAGCTCGCCGGCCTTGGCCGAGCTCGGGCTCGCCTGGATCTAGCGAGTCGCAAGCTCGCCGGCCGCGACGAAGCTCTGGCTCGACTGGATCGAGCGAGCCGCGAGCTCGCCGACCATGGGCGAGCTCGGGGTCGCCCGGATCTGGCAAGCCGTGAGCGAGCCGGCCATGGCCGAGCTCGGGGTCGCCTGGATCTGGCGAGCTGCGAGCTCGCTGACTGCGACGAAGCTCGGGGTCGCCTGGATCGGCCGAGCCCCGAGCTCACCGACCACGACGGAGCTCGGCAGCTCGGGCTCACCCGGACGGGCGGAGCCTTGATCTCGCCGGACTGCGGCTTGGTCGGTCACCGTTGACGGAGCAACAATGGAGAAGAAGGAGGAGGAAAAAGAAAGAAAAGAGAAAAAAAGAAAAGAAGAAAATAATAATAATAATAATTTCAAAAAAATTAAAATAATAAAAAATTCAATTTTTTTAATGATATTTGGTAGATAGATATTCATACCGGAGAAGTATTTTTTAAATAAAGCTCGATGCTGTTTAGATTGATAAATAAAAATTCAAAACATTATAATGTAAATTTTAACTTGGTGAACTAAAATGAATCAACCAAAATTAAAAACAATTACAATTAAGAAGCTATGCATTCTTGCATTCAAGAAAATTTGTTTTAAACAAATATTATTTTCATGTCAATTATTAGCTCATCAAACTTTTTCTTATTAAGAGTTCTTCAAAAGTATTTTAATTTAAAGGTTTTTCACATTTTATTTTATTTTATTTACTTTTTAAATTTGGTGTGAAGTTTTTATTTAAGAAACTAATGTGTTTCGATAATATGGGTCGAGTCGGGTATGGGTCGGGTATAGGTCATATGATTTACACTACAAGAATATGGATCAAAACAAGTTAAATGGGTCAAATATGGGTCGACCCATTTTCGACCCAACCCATACCCGACCCGACCCACCCATTTGCCACCCATACCCATACCCGACTCATATTATCGAAACACATTTATATTTAACTCAATTTAGTTACTTAAATAAAAACTTCACACCAAATTTAAAATGTAAATAAAATAAAAAAATGTTAAAAACCTTTAAATTAAAATACTTTTGAAGAACTCTTAATAAGAAAAAGTTTGATGAGCTAATAATTGATATGAAAATAATATTTGTTTAAAACAAATCTTCTGGAATGCAAGAATGTATAGCTTATTGATTGTAATTATTTTTAATTTTGGTTGATTTATTGATTTTAGTTCATCAAGTTAAAAATTACATTATGATGTTTTGAATTTTTATTTATTAATCTAAACAGCATCGAGCTTCGTCTAAAAAGTACTTCTCCAGGTATGTATATGGATATCTATCTACCAAATATTATTAAAAAAAAAAAACTTTTTTTATTATTTTAATTTTTTTGAAATTTTTTATTATTTTATTATTATATTATTTTCTCTTTTCTTTCTTCCTCCTCCTCCTACTTCTCCATTGTTACTCCGTCGATGGTGACCGGCCAAGCCACAGTTCGACGAGATCAAGGCTCCGCTTGTCCGGGCGAGCTCGAGTTGCCGAGCTTCGTCACGGTCGGTGAGCTCGAGGCTCGGCTGATCCAGGCGAGCTCGAGCTCCGTCGCGGTCGGCAAGCTTGCGGCTCGCCAGATCCAAGCAACCTCGAGGTCGGCCATGGCCGGCAAGCTCGCAGCTTGCTCGATCCAGGCGAGCCCGAGCTCTGACGCGGCCGGCGAGCTTGCGGCTTGCCGGATCCAGGAGAGCCCAAGCTCGCCCATGGCCGGCGAGCTCGGGGCTCGCTCGATCCAGGCGAGCTTGAGCTCCGTCGCGGCCGGCGAGCTCGCCCGAGCTCTGTTGAGGCGAGCCGCAGCGGCGAGCGGCGAAGGTGGGTCGAAAATGGGTCTTTGAGGAAGCGCACCATCTTGAATGGAGGAGATTCATGTTTTTTAGGTTTTGAAAATGGGTCAGAATGTGTGACCCATTTTCGACCCATATAGAGTTGAACTTAAAATACCTTGACCCATTTTAGCTGGGCCATTATAACTTCATAACCCATATTTGACCCACTTATGAAAAATATGGGTCCAAAATGGGTCCATGACCCATTTTGCCACCTCTAGGTAGGTGCAAGAGAAATTGAAGCAGGTAAAAGGAATGGGGGCTTTGTTTCTCTTTTTCCACTTTGCATTATTGCGGAAAGAGGGAAGGAGAGCTAAATGCTCTTCGCGCATCGAGGTCAAAAGAAAAGGGACGCCACCATGAAGAGAGAGAAAGAGTGAAGAAGACTTTCTACTATAAATGATGAGACTTCTCTTAGCAATAAATGGGGTAGAAGTGCATACGGTGGCCTAGAGAAGAGGAGTTTCTTGTGGGAGATTTTTCTCGTTGTAATTACATCCAAATATTTTAGCTAGTTAAATTTTTATAATTAGAATTTATTTAATTTCTTAAGTGAGATTTCATTGAAAATTATGAAGAGGTAAATACTATATATAAGTTATTGGTGTAATTGGAGATTGAAAAATACCAGGAGAAAATATTTGAGTACTCAAATGATTATAATCTCTATTGTATCACTTGTTTACGTTAGAGTTTTAAAAGAAAATTGTTATTTTTCAAAAAAGGCGGAAGAGAGAGGAGGGAGTGTCTATTAGTCTCTGACACGTGTTTACTGTTTAATGGACTTATATGAAGCTGACGTGGGCACCTAGTATTTTCTCACCTGGCTCCCTTTCGTCTTCCTTTTCTCCTGAATCCTTCTCTGCACACCCGCATAGAGAGAGAGAGAGAGATGAGTCCTGCAGGAGTGCAAGAAGGAGATGATGCGGGCGAAGTAGTACATCCGTGGCTAGATCACCATCAGAAGGAGCTCGATGCCGGTGCTCTCTTCGTTCTCAAATCTAAAGGTAATTTCATCTCTTCTCTTTACTCTTCTCGTGTTCTCCAAGCGCCGCCGCCGCCGCCTCCTTCTCCCTTGAGGGAGACTGTCTATCACCTGATGAATATCCATAATTTCGTGTAATGTGCATTTCAAGAACATAGGTGGTGAATTTTTTTTTTTTTTTTTTTTTTTTTTTTTTTTTTTTTTTATGTATATTGAAAGACAAGTAGAGAGTCAATATGATATAATATATTTTCTTGTTTAGACTAGAGGAAAGCGCTGCTACCGCTTTAGTTTTGGGGACGGGACCATTTGGTTTGGGTCACCTCAGAGGAAAACGAGCACCATAAATATTTCCATAGATTCCAAGACTTATATGGCCAAGAAAATGCTTGTCGTTTTCACTAATTGTTCCCAACTCACAATTAAAAAAATAGCAAATGATCTCTTTTGTAATAATTAACTTTCGGCAGACTATAAACATGTTGTTTTGTAAACATGAATTCAAAAGAAAGCATGACGGCCAACTATTACCAAGTAAATCATTTCTCTTTTTGACACTATTGATATCATAATTAATCACGTCTTGTTTGAAAGTTATAAGGACAATTTTGATTAGACAGCGATACCATACCGTTGAAATTTGTCGATAGGTGACACGTCGTTATTGTCTGTGACAACTTGACGTAAGGGGTCCTTTTTCTCCAATTTTTTGTATTCTTCTTCCTCCAAGATTGGATCTAAGACAGATTTGCTGATTCCTAGACTATGGTCCCATTGTTCATATCCAAATTAATTATCAAAATATATATTTTGCGATGATGCTTGAAAGAATTTAATTGATTATTACTTGGAAATTGAAATTGAAACAGGTTCATGGCTTCATTGTGGATACCACTTGACCACCTCGATCGTGGCTCCAGCTCTTCTAAGCCTTCCCTACGCTTTCACCTTCTTGGGATGGGCGGGCGGGATCATCTGCTTGGTCATCGGAGCACTCGTGACCTTCTACTCTTACAACCTCATATCACTCGTCCTGGAGCACGACGCCCAGATGGACAATCGGCATCTACGGTTCAGAGACATGGCTCACGACATCATGGGTAAGTCCTAATTACATAACATTTCACTCAACGGCAACATTCATCTCAAAGCAACGTGTTAGCTCTCTTTTACCAATAAGCGGTTGAATGTACACAATCATTGAACGAAATGCACTCGAAACGCCTCAAATGATAATATTACGACTGACTATGTTTGACACCGAAAGTTTGTGTCCGAGATCAAGAAGTTTGCCTTGAACTTTAGAACAAATTGTTTTGAAGCACGGCACGTGGTCAATCGTTTGAATTTCAAAACGTGAATACATGTTAAGCCGTATGGTTACTTGAACTCATTCACGATGCTTTCAATCAAGTTGCACCGGATCGCACCCAATCCGCACTGCTTTTGGATTGTAAACCATGGCTAAAGTTGCAAATCATCCCAGTTTTCTTTTGTGATGTACACTTCGTAAAATCGTTGACATTTTGGGATTCCGTGCTTTGACCATTGAATTGATAGCAGCACCCATGCTATTTTTCTCTTTGGTCAGAAAAATGCAACTTTCATTTCTTTCAGGAATAGGTGAATATATAGTCGGAAAACATGTTCGGCCAACGATTGAAGCGGCGAAAGAGAAACCTTGGACATTGCAATTTCTAACGCCCTACCGTAGGAAAGTAGCTCTAGGCTGGATTTTTGAGCTACCAAATAACTCAGACCATTCTGTTTGTCATTGAATTCACGTATCACTAGCTGTTTTTGTTTATCTGAGCCAATTCTTCAGGTTTGAGTAAATTGTGGAACATAAGTGGCTTATAATCATGTTGGTCGAGCTGATTGTCATCAAGTATAATGTTAGAGATAAACCTGGTATGGCTACGTAAGCTTTTGTAGAAGTTTCTGCATTCGTGGTATATCCGGCACTGTGAAAAAGGGGGATTGCTGTGGATTTGGGCAGGGCCGAGATGGGGGAAGTTTTACGTCGGTCCAATCCAATTCATGGTCTGCTATGGTGCTGTTGTTGCTTGCACTCTTCTGGGAGGGGAATGCTCGAAGGTCTGACTACCGAAACTCTTGAGTTTGCTCCTGTTTTTGTACATGATTAGTCATACTTTAGTGTATAGAGAGGTCATTTCTCTTATAAATTCCGACACTCCCAGACGATCTACTTGCTGTCCAAGCCAGATGGGACGATGAAGCTCTATGAGTTCGTCATAATATTCGGGTGCTTGATGTTAGTCCTAGCTCAAGTACCGTCCTTTCACTCACTCAGGCACATCAATATGGTGTCCTTGGTTTTGTCCCTTCTCTACAGTGCTTGTGCCACTGGCGGTTCCATTTACATCGGTAAGTGTCAACTCGAACATGAAATTCAAGAAGCGCGCATGCTGTGCAATGGCAAAGCAAACCAGTTCATGACATCATATCTGATGTCAAGTTTCTCCTCTTTCTGTCGCAGGGCTTTCGTCCAAGGGGACTGAGAAGGACTACTCCTTGGCAGGGGACACTCCAACTCGCATCTTCGGCTTCTTCAATGCCATCGCCATTATTGCGACCACGTATGGGAATGGGATTATTCCTGAAATTCAGGTATGATAATTGTGAAATGTCTTTTTTGTTCAGTTCAACATGATTTGGTGTCCGCTTGAATTGATCAGGTGGAGAGATTCAATGAACGATAAGGGTTTAGCATTTGCGCCACCGGTTTGACTTTCGATCTGTGTAAAACGATTTATAGGCCACGTTGGCACCTCCAGTGAAGGGGAAGATGTTCAAGGGGCTGTGCGTGTGCTACGCCGTGGTCGTGGTCACTTACTTTAGCGTCGCAATCTCTGGTTATTGGGCTTTCGGCAACCAAGCAGATGCGCTCCTCCTCAGCAACTTCTTGGTTGATGGGAAGGCGCTGGTTCCGAAATGGTTCATTTTGATGACCAACATGTTCACCATTCTCCAATTGTCAGCTGTTGGTGTAGTAAGAATCTCTCTCTCTCTCGTGCGCGCACAGTGGAATATGTGACGGTGGTAACTTGAGAAGAACGAACTGTTTTTGGGCAGGTTTATCTGCAGCCTACTAATGAAGTTCTTGAGACAACGTTCGCAGACCCCATGAGTATGGAATTCTCTGCACGAAACGTCATACCTCGCCTGATCTCTCGGTCAATATCCATCATTGTGGCAACAACATTAGCTGCAATGCTCCCCTTCTTCGGAGACATCAATTCTCTGATTGGAGCATTCGGATTCCTGCCTCTCGACTTCGTCTTGCCCGTAATCTTCTACAACTTGACGTTTAAGCCATCGAGACGAAGCTCCATTTTCTGGCTGAACATCACTATTGCCGTCGTGTTCTCAACAGTGGCGGTTATTGCAGCTGTTGCAGCGGTTAGGCAAATAGCCCTGGACGCAGATACGTACCAGTTATTTGCTAATTTGTAAACAGAGGTATCTTGTTCTCAAAAGCTGGGTCGATTATATGAATGCAGATATTAGCCCCCGTTCAGTGAAACCAGGACACCAATTAGTCCACCACTCACACCAAAATTCTTTCGTAGTAATTGTAAAATAGCAGTGGAAATTCGTAAAGCAAGAACCATCGGTAGCATTTCCTTTGGTTGAAAGATGAATTGGCAGAGCTGTGATTGCTTTTTCCCCCCCTTATACAGTATGCATGCAGAGTTCAGATGGAAACTGCATATGCTATATGTAATCCTGGGTAAGAATTGATCTGGAAATGAAGTAAAACCAAACACGAAGAAAATGGGACAACAATCATTATTCTGTTAGACAAAATAATTCATATGCGGAAGCCAGGATAGATTATAGACAAACCTCCAGCCATTGTTCTTGTAGTCACGTTCGTCTGAAAAACCTGAAATCAACAAAATTGGGGACTCGCACTACTAGCCCAATTCACTCTCGTACTGATGGTGTATTCTGAATGAGAGAGTTTGTGTTAGACCTTGTCATCACCCGTCAGAAATGAACGTACGTTCCTATTTATACATCGTCTTCCATCAAGACGATTAACGAATGAACGGTTGTCACGAAAGGGTACGAAGCGTGGAAACTCTTCATGTTGAACAGTCGCAACCTTTAAGAGAAAATGCGGGTCCAAAATATGGGATCACACAAAAATAAATAACATTCTCCCACTTGATCCCATCATTTTCATCATACAGATTATCCAACTAATTCCACGAAAACTTTATGCTTAAAGAAAAGAAACAAAACACATGAATCATGGCGACATGTCCTCTAAGGGTGAGTAATATCTTCCATGTATCACAATGCATCTCATTTCTTTAATGTCAGCCTATATGTGACAACATATCTTAATGAATAAACCCCATGTTTATTCCAGAACCAAGGATAAATGTTATTCTCATAAACAACAAAATGTGTACACCAAAATTGAGAATCAACATTACAACTGAATAAGAGTTTCATACAACAAAAATCGTTCATACAACGACAAATCACATGATGGGACCTATTCCCATACTAGTTACATGATCCTTATACTTCATTGGTGGCATGCCTTTAGTTAAAGGATCGGCTATCATCAATTCAGTGCTAATGTGTTCAATGACCACTTTATTCTCCTTAACACGTTCCCTTATGACTAAATACTTAATGTCGATATGCTTACTTCGACTGCCACTTTTGGCATTTTTAGCCATAAAAACTGCAGCTGAATTGTCACAATATATTCTTAATGGCCTAGAAATAGAATCAACAATTCTAAGCCCAGCAATGAAACTCTTCAACCATACACCATGCGAGGTAGCCTCAAAACAAGAAACGAACTCAGCCTCCATAGTAGAAGTAGCGGTCAAAGTCTGCTTGGCGCTTCTCCATGACACGGCTCCGCCAACCTAACATAAAAATGTATCCAGATGTTGATTTTCGTGAATCAACGCAGCCCGCGAAGTCCGAATCCGAATAACCGACCACTTCCAATTTGTCAGTCCGTCTATACATAAGCATGTAGTCTTTGGTACCTTGAAGGTATCTCATGACTTTCTTTGCAGCTCTCCAAAGGGTCTAAACCCGGATTACTCGATATCTTCCCAACATTCCCACAGCAAAAGCGATGTCGGGTCGAGTGCAAACCTGAGCATACATCAAACTTCCAATAGCGAAGCATATGGGATGTTGTACATTTGTTCCCTTTTTAAATCGTTCTTCGGGCATTGGTTCAAATTGAACCTGTCACCCTTCACAATAGGTGCTATACTTGGTGAACAATCTTTCATCCGGAATCTCTCTAAGACCTTATTGATATAGGTTTCTTGAGATAGTCCTAAAATTCCTTGAGGTCTATCTCTATGGATCTTAATGCCAATGACATAAGATGCCTCACCCATATCCTTCATATCAAAACTCTTAGAGAGAAATTGTTTCACCTCATGTAACAACCCTTTATCATTGGTTGCAAGTAAAATATCATCCACATATAGCACAAGGAAACAAATTTTGCTCCCACTAATCTTCTGGTATATACATTGATCCATGACATTTTCTACAAAACCGAATGAAGAAATGACATCATGGAACCTTAAGTACCATTGGCGGGAGGCTTGTTTCAGGCCATATATAGATTTCTTAAGCTTGCACACCAAATGCTCACTTTACTAGAGGGGAATCCTTCAGGTGTTTCATGTAAACCTCCTCCTCTAGTTCTCCATTGAGGAATGCCGTTTTCACATCCATCTGATGTAATTCCATATCAAAATGGGCAACCAATGCCAAAACAATACGAAGAGAATCTTTCTTAGATACAGGAGAAAAGGTCTGTGTAATCGATTCCTTCCTTTTGAGTGAATCCTTTGGCAACGAGTCTAGCTTTATATCTTTCAATGTTACCTAATGAATCCTTCTTAGTTTTGAAGACCCATTTACAACCAATGGCCTTCACACCATCGTAACTCAACCAAATCCCAGACTTCGTTAGATGCCATAGAACTCATCTCTTCCTTCATGGCATTGTACCACAAATTGGATTTATCACCATCCATGGCTTGTGAAAACGTTTCAGGATCATTCTCAGCTCCAATATTGTAGTCAGACTCTTGTAAATACACAATATATTCACTAGGAATAGCCGATTTCTTTATTCTAGCAGATCTTCTCAATGTTGCATCAACATTCTCTTGAGGAGAGTGTTGCTCAACCGGTTGTTCAACAGCTTTACGGTAATTGATGAACAACTGGATCTATTAGATCAATATCAGCAGGTTGTGGAACTTCAACGATTGGTTGTTCAATAGCCGGCTGAACTGAAGGGGCATTATGAGCAATAACCAACCTTAAACTTGAAGTGGAAGGTTGAGTATCTCGTATGATCTTTCTTAGGATCAAGGTCCTTCGATTGATCGCTCCCACTAATCAAGTCATTTTCAAGAAATTTAGCGTTTCTTGATTCCACAATCCTAGTGGTATGAGATGGACAATAAAACCTGTATCCCTTAGACCTTTCGGCATATCCAATGAAATACCCACTTATGGTCCTTGGGTCCAACTTCTTTTCTTGTGGATTATAAACTCTCACTTCAGACGGGCATCCCCAAACGCGCACATGATGCAAACTCGGTTTCCAACCCTTAAATAACTCAAAAGGTGTCCTTGGGACAGCCTTGGTCGGAACTCGGTTTAATATGTACACTGCCGTCTTAAGTGCTTCAGTCCACAAGGATTTAGGAAGTTTGGAGCTGCTAAGCATACTACGCACCATGTCCAATAAAGTCCGGTTTCTTCTTTCCGCTACGCCGTTTTGGTCCGAGAACCGGGCATAGTATATTGGGCAACTATCCCATGCTCTTGAAGAAACCTTGCAAATGGACCAGGTGCTTGTCCATCTTCGTGTATCTACCATAGAATTCTCCACCTCTATCGATCTCACAATCTTAATTTGCTTACCGCATTGTTTCTCTACTTCTGCCTTAAATACCTTAAAGGCATCTAATGCTTCATACTTATTATGAATCAAATAGAGATACATGTAACGTGAGTAATCATCTATGAAGGAGATGAAGTATTTCTGACCACATGAGTCCATATCTCGGACTACAAATATCTGTATGTATGATTTCTAATATTTCGTACTCCTCTTGGCACCTTTCTTAGACTTGTTGGTCCGCTTTCCCTTTATGCAGTCCACACAAGTATCACAATCGCAAAAAATCTAAAGTATCGAGTACTCCATCATTTACTAATCGCTTAATTCTTTCTATGGAGATATGTCCCAATCTCCGATGCCATAACATAGAAGAATGTTCTTTCACAACACATCGTTTCATACCAGCTTTATCATGAACATGCATCGCATCATAATAGGCATTGTCTTGTAAATTAATTCGAAAAAGACCATCGACAAAGTGCCACTCCCAACAATTTCAGATTTAAATGATAAACAGAAGTTTGAATCTGAAAAGTTAAAAGAGTATCCCAAAGGTACAAGTCTTGAAACTGAAATTAAATTTCTAGAAAAACTAGGAACATAAAAGGTCTTTTCTAAATTCAAAACAAAGCCACTATTGAGAACTAGTCTACATGTCCCAATAGCTTCCACATGCGAACGCATCTTGTTTCCTGAATAGATGCTTTGTTCACTTCCCACTGGCTTCCTGTGGTTTTGAAAACCCTGCAAGGAATTTGAAATGTGGATTGTAGATCCGAATCAATCCACCAAGTGTTGTGACTTACATCAGTCATATTAGATTCATAACAAACACAAGAGATTGGATTACCTTTCTTCTCGAGCCAGGCCTTAAATTTGACACAATCCTTCTTCATATGCCCCTTCATTTCACGTAAGAAACATTTGGATTCTTTCTTAATGTCAGCTTGGGGAGGTATTTTACCTTTTCCCTTATACTTGCCATGGCCTCTATTCTTTCCTTGTGTTGCCAAATGAACACCTTCTCCCAATTCCATAATCAGTCTCTCCTCCTCTTGAACACACATGGTCATGAGCTAATTAATTGACCATTTATTCTTATGTGTATTGTAAGAGATCTTGAAAGGTGCATACTGTTGTGGGAGAGTGTTCAGAATATAATATACAAGAAAAGAATCAGATATCTCAACCTCAAGGTTCTTAAGTTGAGCTGCTATGTTCCTCATTTGCATGATGTGCTCACGCACACCTCTAATGCTAGTGAGCTTCAATGATGAAAACTTCATAATTAGAGTCATGGCATGCGCCTTCTCGTAACTCTCAAATTGCGCATCAATGGCCTCCAATAAGGCCTTAGCATTGCTATGCTTTGAGCAACCGAACCACGAATACTAGGAGATATCTTAGCTCTTATAAACATGGCACAAACGCGGTTGGACCGCTCCCATTGGTTATAAAGAGCTATCTCACCGAAGTGCTCGAATCGGTAGGGAGCAAGTGGTTCGTCTTTCCTTATAGCATAGTCAATGTCCATCCACCCCAATTGAAGAAGAACCGACTCCTTCCAAACTTTATAGTTCTCACCATTCAAAGGTATGGGAACATCAAACTTAAATTCAGAGAAATTCACAGGTTGCGAAACCGCATATCAAATAATCATGCTTATGTCACAAAATTTGAGGCAAATATACATAAATCATGTTTTACCAATGTAAACATGTCACAATATGAATCACATAACATAAAAACTACCTGTGGGCTAAGTTTTTAATTTAAATAGATTCATAATTACATCATGAAGAAACTACCATATTATATACCTTTTCTTAATCCCCGTGGGTAAATTAAGAAAAATAATATGATATCTCAACCTAATTAATCATATTAATACAATAAAAGTTCCTGTGGGATAAAATTCATCATATTAATATAATTAATTACAATTAACGTCCATTTCTAAATATGATCCGGAAGCTCTTAATATATAATTTAATTAATTAAAGATGCTTTGTGGCTACTCTCTAATTAATTAAATATATGAATCATTGGACATTTAATTTCATGCATAAAAATACTCATAAAAAATGCATGAAATGACACAATAAATAAATACATCAAGGGCAGAACAGTAAATAAATAAATCGGCCACGGGCTAAATTGCAAAAACACGAAAAATTTGAGGCAAAATCGAAAAAGGAGTCGCGGGCAGGAGACGAGAGGCGCGTGCCGAGATTCGCGCGGGCGCGTGCGTTGCACGCGCCTGGCAACTGCCACGGGCTGTCCGCGCGCGTGGTCCCCACGCGCCGCGCAACCGCAGCGCGCGCGCGCGCGTGGGCTCCACGCGCCTTCTTCCTCGCGCCCGTAACGATTTTCTTCGTCCTTTTCGCCGTTCCGCCGCGGTTTCGCTGGCGTTTCTTCTCCGGCAGCCCATCCTGCACACAAATAAATAATGGGTTTTGAAGAGCATGCCGGCACGACCACATGGGTTCAAATTTCGGCGAAAATGATGGACAAATTAGCCCTCAAATCAAACGAAACCTTCAAAAACGCAAATTTTCAATCACCGCGAGTTCCGCCGCCCGATTAGCCTCCGGCGAACACCAATATGCCGAAATAACTCATGGCTAATATCCCTTACGGCGGTGCGACCGTACATGGTCCGAAATCAAGGGGTGGGTCGACGGAATTTGCCGGGAATCGGCGAGTTTCTCCCTTGGCCTCAAAAACCGAAGTTCTTGTTCATGTTCTCAAAGTCCGAAAAATACACCAAAAATTCGAGAAAAACAAGGCGGAGAGGCATAAACTCGCTCCGATACCAAATGTTAGACAAAATAATTCATATGCGGAAGCCGGGATAGATTATAGACAAACCTCCAGCCATTGTTCTTGTAGTCACGTTCGTCCGAAAACCTGAAATCAACAAAATTGGGGACTCGCACTACTAACCCAATTCACTCTCGTGCGATGGTGTATTCTGAATGAGAGAGTTTGTGTTAGACCTTGTCATCACCCGTCAGAAATGAACGTACGTTCCTATTTATACATCGTCTTCCATCAAGACGATTAACGAATGAACGGTTGTCACGAAAGGGTACGAAGCGTGGAAACTCTTCATGTTGAACAGTCGCAACCTTTAAGAGAAAATGCGGGTCCAAAATATGGGATCACACAAAAATAAATAACATATTCATGAAGCATGATAACATCAGATAAGTTCGATTAACGGAGATTAAACCAAAAGAAGATTACAATAGACAATGTAAAACACGGCACCGGCAGCTTCCAAAACAACATTCTTATTCGCGAGGGCTAGAACTTTACTTCTCAGGGTCACTGCCACAGATATCCATGGACTCATTCTAGTCGTCCCGTTTCTCGAGGCTACTTTAGGCCGGTGGTGCAATAGTAATAGGGCTGGTCATGACTGGCTCTTCCTTGTCCGATCCCTCGGGGAGACTCAAGGCCGGTGGCACGATAGTAATAGGGCTGGCCATGATTGGCTCTTCCTCGTCCGATCCCTCAGGGAGACTCGAGGCCAGTGGCTGAATAGTAATAGGGGTGGCCCTGATCGGCTCTCCCTCCTCCGATCCCTCAGGTCCTGGCGATCTGTCATTTGCACTGCCTTATGCCATCTCACTTGCTTGCACAGGGACATCCACTAGTGCGCCGTCATTGACGTCACCCACAGCTATAGAAACAATAGCCAAACGCTGCTTTCTCTTGTACTTTCCCTCCATAACGTCCTCAAACGTGCTGAAAATAATCTGATTGACAGAAACCCAATCCAAATCCGGTGTTATTAGTGGCATATTCCAGTGTTATTATACGGGAAAAGCCAGACTAAAGCAGTTGCTGAACTTAAGGAGATTATGTAGAATCTCCCATTATTGAAGATATCATCAACAAGCAAAATAATTCTCCAAACATATGCCAATGATGAATACTGGAGCCATCTTGCTTGAAGAACTTGATGGTAAGAGACACCTCTGTGCCTACAAAAGTGAAAAGTTTTCTCAGGTTGAAATGCATTATCACTCCACCTTTAAAGAAATCCTGGCAGTCAAAAATGGAATAAAAAAGTTTGAATTCCATCTCATCGGCCATTATTTCTTGGTAGAACTAGACATGGCATCTTTCCCTCAGATGACCAAGTTCAAGCAGAAGCGGATTCCAAACTCTTAGCTATTTCGATGGGCTGAATGGTTTTCAAAATATTCCTTTGAAACCAAACACATTCCGGTAGGAAGAACGTGCTTGCTGACTTCTTGTCAAGACCCAAAGCACCAACCGAGATTAACATGTACATCAAAAGACCCGCTTTCCATATGCTCAACCATGGTGAAAAATACAAGATCGAGAAGATCAAAGATTTGTCAAGTTGGAAATATCCCTAGAAGATTGTGGAACAAATCCAGAATGATAGCCTCACTGAGAATCTGGAAAACCTCATGTGGCGATGCCACACAGACCTGTTCAGACTTAATGGAGGTTCGATTCTTTATCCTTTTGGATTAAATGCTGACTATCCATTCATACATCCCCTAATATGGAAGGAAGATGATTTCCCTGATCAACTCAAATGGTTATTATGGTACTTAACCAATAAGTACTTAATAGTTATTGAAGTTCCAACCAAGAGGTTCATTGCCAATCTCACTAGAATATTCTTACTCGGCAGAGGAAATCTTGAGAAAGAAAGTGATAAGAATCTCTTAGACTTTCTCAATTGGTTTTATCCTCCTACTCACTAGAAATATCTTTTGGAAAAAAAACTGAGAACCATGCAACCGAACCCTCAAGTCCACACCATTCTGTTCTTCCGACGTCCATGGCACTTTTTCAGAAATAATGGTAACATTATTAATACCCCACAGATTATAGGAACCACATCCTATAAACCCCACTTAGATAGCAGGGAAGTTCGGATTCACAAATCATATCCAGGACCTGTTGGATGTTGTGGACACCAATACCGAGAACTCCAGAGGATTTTGTGCCAGGAAAACAAGACTATCCCTGAAAATGTATGGAATTACAATGTATCCACTACATGGGATTATTATAGCCTAGCACCAAAAACCAAGGAAGCCCTCGAAGATTTCAGACAAGCTGCATCATCATAGGAACATGAAATGACAGACACAGATGACCCAGTACAATCCACCCAAGACCCCTATGCACAATGGGGAGGTCCTCTTTCCCAGGACCCCTACGATCAAGGACCTTTGTCCTTATCCTATGGTCAGCCATCCAATTGGCCTTAGCCAAGCATTCTTGCAAATGCCACAAACGCTAACAGTATCGACTAGGCACAAGAAGAAGCATCCGCATCCACATCACATCAACTGAACCAGATCCTTTCACCAGAAGACCTTGAAGCTCTTGAACAAAAATATAAAGAACATATTCTAGCAACAACACATAGCTCAAATGACTCGGACTATGACTACAATGCTCGTGACGGATGAGACCGCTGAACAAAGGTATTGTCCGTACAAGTTCACTGTATCAAGTTACAGTTCACTTTTACTATAGCAGTAGGTTAGGGAAATTACTGTTCACTGTCACTGTTCATAGCCATGCAAATAATTCCTTACCGGAAGTTTCCAGTGCCTCTGTTTGTTCTCGGACCCGTGAGCTTGGTCCTTGTTGGTTTGTGACCTCTTATTGTCTATATAAGGCAAGGAGGATGTAATGTGTTGGGCAGAGTCCCTTGAGTAAAATGAGTGTTTTGTGAAAAAAAACTCTCTATGGCTTTTTAAACTCCTATTTTTCTCCAGTCTGGTAGGATCCTCTGAGAAATGCAGCTCGGGTAAGTTAGAAATGTTATCATCCTGGCATCTTGGAGTGTCTCTAGGCTATGAACTAAAGGGCAGAGTGGTTCTGCTAAAAGGCTATCATTGAAGGGCTTGAACGGGAGTTGTTCGCCCACTGTGGGAAGACATATCTGCAGAAAATTGACTATTCCTTCCCTGGTTCTAGGTCTAGGTCCATTCATGGTATCAGAGCCATGGTTTCGTTTGTAATATTATCCATTCCATGCGCTTAGTAGGTGAATCCAGTGCTGAGAAGATCTCTTTACATCATGTCTACAAAACTTGAGATTCTCGAAGCACCTGTCTCTCTTGCTCCCTCATCCTCAACCCCTTCAAATTTTCGCGTTTCTAATGCTTCTAAGATAGACTATCTCTACGAAATCTCTCTTAGTGATGAAACTAAGATTTCTGAAACCCAGCTCTCCCTCATGAACCCTTACTCCGCTTTTGCTAAACCTACATCATCATTTTCACCTATCCGCTCCATTCGACAACTCATTCGCCAAACCCCAAAGGAAGTAAAGGAGTACATCCAATCCTCCAAGTTCGATCAACATCCCATTCCTGCTACTGAAAAGGAGTACTTTATTACTCTTCAAATTCCTCCAGAGTTTCCTAGGCAGTGGATTCAATAAGGATATACTCATGTCCACTATGGAGTTGTTCGTCTTGCTCTCACTTTTCATGGTCGCAAAAGCTTACCGGTTGTGGCAAAAATAGTGTTGTTAGATACTCGATTCTTGGAATACCAGCATGCTTGTATTGGCACTGTCCAAACTACTCTAAATGTTGGAACAGTCTTCGTGACTTTGTATCCAAACTTCAACATCGCTCTATCAGATCCCCAATTACTTTCCTTTTTGAAAGTCCAGATCCAGCTCACTGGAGCTCCTCAAACTTCTGACTCTGTTGTTGTAACACTGCATTACCAAATGGTTTATCGTGTGCTGAATCATGCCCTTGATCTAAATTTCCACAATGGAAATGAAGATGCTTTATTCAACTCCATGCAAAATGATCAAGCATCTTGCATCCATGTTCCTAGACAGATCCCGAAAGAAAAAACTATCCGAGCTCCTTCCAGAGACTTGGATTACCAACTATGAAAATTTGCATTAGCACAACAAGCCCTTCCAGTCGTCAAACTCTGAGTTCGTCAGGAAAAAAAGATGGAAGTGTCTCCATCAAACTTGGCAAGGAAAAGGAAGAAAGTCCTTCTATCTTCCAAACTCTTTTTATGATTGAACCATGTGTTCCAGAATCAATTTCCGAGCCAGATCCGAAGAAACTTGTTTGACATTTTAATAGTGATGGACATCCCGTCCATGACTATAAGGACATATTTGGTCATTGTTTCTGGGATCCTTTTTGCCAGTGCTCCTATTATACAAATTCTCCCGACGAAGTAAATCCTGATGACATACCTCGACAAAAGTGCAAAAAGCCAAAAGACCCAATGTACCAAAGGTACTTAAACAGAGACTCATCCGTTGATACCCTTGGAGAATGTGATAAGTACCAATTTATGGTTTCTTATGCACCAGCTCCCTCGCCAGAATTCATTACGCCACTACTAGCTTCACCGACACCACCACCATCACCTCCTCCATCTCCTCCTCAGAAAAAACCGGCTCTTTTCCCGTTTATAAATCAATCCTAAAGTGGGCCAGGAAACACTCCTACTCACTCGAAACTCTAGTAGAAACACCACTTACTTCTTCCATTGCCATGTTCCAGGAAGCAGACTTTCCTCCTCTTGTTCGAGAAAGTTCTAAACTCTCGTTTCCTGCTCTAGAGGAATTCATAGATCCACAAGGCAGATACCGTCATACACCTAAAATACTTGCCCCCACTTCTGTGGATGAACATGGAAGACAGAAAAGAACTCCTGCTGCTGAAGTTGTCCTAAATTAGCAATCGGAGACTCTTTTAGCACAAAACAATGCTTTTAAAACAATTGATTCCAAAATTGGATATGTGCAACAAGATCTTCAAAAGCATGATGAAACCACCAAGAAGATGCTTTCCGAATTCCAAAAAAGGCTTCATGCCTTGGAATCGGGACAACATCTAGGGTATCACTATCTCGAGAGCCCTAAGCTGGAAATAGAAAAACTCAAGTGGCAGATCCAGATCCTTGAAGAAGGAAGGTTCAATCAGTTCAATCCATATCCAATTCCAGTACGGATAGAGTATCCGCCTCCACCACCTCAGACGTCCATCTTTGCCAACATTACACAAGATCCTTCCAGAAAGGAAACAAGTCTGGCAGAAATGTGAAACCGTCTTAAGAAATTGGATCGAGTAAAGAAAGAAAGAGGAAAAGAGAAAGTACTGCCAGAATCCAGTGTTATTATACGGGAAAAGCCATATCAAATGATGTTGTCTAATCCATTGGAATCCTTTTTGAAGGATTTGAGTAATCAGGAACAACAACCTTCTGATCTTGTTATCCAGCAGACTGATCATGTCATCCCAGATAACCAGATTCTATTCCCGGCATAACAGACTTTCCCAAATATCTCTGATACTGAATCAGATTCAGTATCCCTCTCATCCTTCTCATCTTTCTCAATCCTTGTCATTGATTCATCTCTTATTGCACCCATAACATCATCCATATTTATGGCTGATCCTCTAGATCAGGATATGGAATCAAACTATTCCGAACCTGAACTTGTTCAGACAAGAAATACCGAACAAAATGTGTCTGGGACATCAAAACAGTTTTTCACCATCGATGATATCGCTTATCACAAATGGCCATAAATACTTGAAGAATTTCATACTTGGTTGAATACCCAGGCCATCATCAACCATGACATGAATGATGTCATTTTCAACTTTGTCACAAGATTCACAGATAGCCTCAAACTTTGGTGGAAATCAATGGCCGAACAAGACCAAATACATTTTCTTTGCTCACCTGATTCCAGTCATGCCATCACCCTTTTATACCACTTCTTTGTTGGAAAACCTATGGTTCTCATTGAGATAAAAAGGAGAGAATTCTTTGAAAGAAAGTGTTGTTCTCTTCACAAAAAATACCTTGATAAACATTATCGAGAAATGCTTAAACTATTTTACCATATTGGAGCTAATTCAAATCTAAAGCATGTCTACCTGACATCCATCCCCAACGAATTATCTCAAATGGTTGAGAGATATTTTCTTGTAAAACAAAGAAGAATACATGAGATTCCATTGGGCGAAATCCAGCAAGAAATCCATTTGTGCCTTGAAGAATTGTGTTTAAAACGCCAGATGGTTCGAACTTACATCACATATGACAGAGAACTCGAAACAGCCTGTTCTCGTCAGAAGCTTAAGATCAAATGCTCCAAGCAAGATTGTGATGGTACTTGTGGAAAAACCTCTCGAAAAAAGAAGCACTTCAAGAAGTTATGGATAAAGAAATCCAGACATGGCCCCAAGAACTTCCGAAAAAAGAAGAAGTGGCGATACCTTTGCAAAAGGAAAGATCGCACAAGCCACAAGAAATCAAATCGATGCTTCATCTGCAATTAGAAAGGACACTTTGCCAAAAATTGTCCCCAAGCAAGGAAATGTCAGAATCGTCTAATACATCATATAGAGAATGAAACAGGTATTTCTCTTGACAATGATGATATCGAATCTTTATTCTCTGCTGATGAAGAACCATATGAACAAACTCTTTGTGTTATCCCTTGCTACCAAACTCCCAGTGACATTCGATTCGGATTCTAAAGATATCTTTCATATATCTCCCACATCTCCAGAACAAAACCCTGACATATTTTCAAGCCAAACTCATTGTCCTCATTTTCCTGTGAAAATATTCACTTCAAAGTTTGCCAAGCCAATCACTGTCATTGCCCTCATAGATACTGGAGCAAGCTGCTCAATCCTGGATATTAAAGTTCTCTCTAAAGAGTATTAGACTCCTTATGTCTAATATTTCAACTCTGCTTCAAGAGACACTTTCTCCACAAATGTGAGAACTACCCTTGTGACCCTTCAGTTTTTCCCTCAGTGTTCCATAACTACAAAAATCTTCGAATCCAGTCTCCCCAACAAATATTTGATCATTGGTTGGGACATCATGACTCAAATTTCACAACTTCGTATCATTCCTGGAAAAGGTCTTAAGTATAAAGATCAATTCTCTGAATTTGTTAACATTCAAAGACTTTTTTTCCATTCAAATGAGTCTATTAGATCCGATCATGCAAAAACTGTTGGAATCTTGTTCAGAATCTTATTATGAATTTGCCCAAAAATGCTCTCACCCTTTATGGGAAAATCCAGAGTTCTTTGTTTGCCTTCCTTTAAAAAAGAATGAAGATATCAATCCAACAAAGGCGAGTCATATGAGAATGAAGCCAGAACACTTAGTTTTGGCTCAAAGGGAATGTTTAGAACTTATGCAACAAGGCTTTATTGAAATCGCCAATTCTCAATGGGCTTGTGAAGTCTTTTATGTCAATAAGCGTGCTGAACAGAACAAAGGAAAAATGAGATCGGTAATCAATTACTAGCCCCTTAATCTTTTCCTATAAGATGACAAATTCCATTTACCATCCAGAGTTTCCCTCTTTACTGGGTTAACGAAAGCCCACATCTATTCCAAATTCGACCTCAAAGCCGGATTTTGGCAATTGGGCATCCATCCCGATGACCGATCCAAGACAGGATTTTGTATTCCAAACCAACACTTTCAGTGGAAAGTTCTTCCTTTTGGCCTAAAGGTAGTACAATCTCTTTTCCAAAAGACCATGTGTCGAATTTTCCAACCAATCCTGTCCAGTGAAGCAGTATACATCGATGACATCCTGCTTTACAGTCCTGATGAGCAGTTACACTGCCAACTCCTTGAGCAGTTCGCAGAAATTGTTAGAAAGCATGGCATTATGCTTTCCCAGCGAAAAATGAACATTGCCCAGACAGAAATTGAATTTCTTGGTATGTAACTCAACAATGGAACATACTATCCAGAGCCACATATTACTCAAGAACTGTTAAAATTTCTTGAAGAGAATTTCACAAAGAAAGAAGTTCAGCAATTTCTTGGGATAATTAATTATCTCAGGAATTTTGTCCCATATATTACAAAACTGCTTATTCCACTCCAGACCATGCTAAAGAAAAATCCCCCACCGTCCCGATAATCCAAACTCAAGTCTTTCTAAAGATTGGAGGGAAAATTTCAAATAACGACTGAAGTACCCTTATTTTCTCAACTAAAAGTCTGAAATGAATCTTATTTTAAATAAGAGTATGAAGTGGCTATATCAGTCTCAGAGAAAAACCTAAAGTGGTTATGGTTATCTCAAATAAAGCCCTAGCCTTGTGGACTTGCCAGCTGCCAAAAAATTCCACCTAACTAAAGATATTTTCATCCACACACGATATATATAAATATAAATTAAATTAGATTAAAAATTAAGAAGAAAAATATAGGCTCCCTCTCGCCTATGGCTGCCGCCCATCACCGGTAGGGCGGCGGCAATGGTTGACAAGTTTGCTAACACTTGGTCGAGGGCCGACAACCCTCGCCAACTAAAGGCTAGAGCCAGCAGCATCGGGGGCCACAACTAGGAGGAAGCCCTCCCTCCCGAGTGTTTCTTTTCCTTTTTAAAGTTGTAATATTTTTTTTAGTTTTTTTAAAAGAAAACAGGAAAACTTTAAAAAAAAATAAAAAACTTAAAAGATGAAATTGCAATTCGCCAAGCAGTGAGTTCGGACTTTTTTTTACGACTAATATAGCAACTTCAGGCTCTTATTTGAAACAAGGTCCACTTCAAGTTTTTATTTGAGAAGATGATAGAACTTTGAGCTCTTATTTGAAATAATGTCTACTTTAAGCCCTTATTTGAAATTTTCTCTAGATTGGAAGGGAAGGAAAGTAAATGAATACTTGACTTTTGCTTGAATGTGGGTGCCTGCAATTAAAGGACCAGCAAGGCAACCGCGGATATGTCGCCTTCAGGATCTGTCATCCATAAACTCAACAATCCATACTTCCAGTTCGATGACCATTGAATAACATTAATCGAAAAGCGGCTCTGCAATAACATCAATTGGTCACGTAAAAGAATTGCAAAGTTTCTAGTAGGAGTGATGCTCGAATGTCATTGACAAAACATGGTCAATGGTAGTTGATTTTCGTCACAAACAATACTGATCAGGCAAAGTTTGTAGCATCAAAAGAGGGTTTTTTTTTACAGTGCTGTGAATCAAAACATGGCAACAGTCTGGGGCCCTTTCTGAGCTGGCCGATGGTTGACGATGATCATCAATCGTCGGTGGATTTTCATTGGTCACCTAATTGAGCCCTACAACTTTACCGTGCTCCAGCCACGGCAGAAAATCTCATCAAATTAACCCAACTGCTCATCGTCTTCTGACAAAAGTGCACTCTCTTAAGATTAAGGCCATTTCTGGATAATAATATTTCCGGCAAGTGCAGAGAAAAGGTTGATAAATCGTTCCGAAAGAATATATAAGAACGGAGTGAGAGACTGAAAAACCTCATAAATGGTTTTTTCTCCACCAGGATTGCTGCTATGGAAGGCCACAGAAGAGACTTCACCAGAAGCAGCGAGAGGAACCACCGTTCTGCTTTCTTCCTGAACATATGCTAACAGCTCTTGAATGATGTCCTGGAAACCACAGTTTTGAAGATGTTTGAAATCAGATAGCCGAGTAAGGCTGCGATGAAAGAAATCAGAAGACAACGATAACTAGATTTGCATGCATGACGATACGTACGCGTCCGACAGGCACCGTCAGTATGAACGGCATGAGGGCTGGTTTGACCATATGAACGAGCCCAGCTGCAGAGGGTGACATGTCAGTTTTTGCCATGAAACATTTGTCATTGGGTTATGTATATTCTAACATTCAATTCTATTCTTTCAATAAATCATAGAGGATTTAGAGATTCAATAAGCGAAATAAAATTCAAGAGTAATTCTGCAAATATCTATTAATGTTATGCCGGTCTCATCCCTTTGGATACCCACTAATTACGGAAAGACCCATTTCATTTGTCTCCCTGTGGATCGTACGAACCCAATTCAAACTCTTTACAGTTTTACAAGGCAAGCCCAATGGATCTGATCTATGCATCTAACCTGAACCAACCTGATCCGACCAATCAAAGATCAACATCATCCCGCCGAGACAGGGCCATTTTGTTTTTGTGGGGCACCACGGACTGCACTTGATGCAAAAATTACCCAGAAAGAACGCGGGCCATTTTTGGGAGCATCAGGGGAATCGTCGCTTGTATTTTAGAGCACTGTCGTATTATGTGGAAGTAGTTGATAGATTGAGAGATTAGATTTTCAACATTAGATCGTGGGAGATCTAAAGTTTTAATTTAAGGGGTTATGTATACATAGGGTCCCCATTTTTCGTCGGATCCAACATCCAAAGAGCAATTGAGAGCATGTAAAAAGCCCACCGAATACATCTCGATCATAATATTTGTCACTTGTCACGTCCTTATCTAAAATTGAACAAATTAGTAAAGAGGAAGTATTACACATAAATAGAAATAGTGATTGGACTGGGGAGAAACTTAGTAGGAGGATCTCGCATGAGCATTATTTATAGCCTTTCTTTGGCCTCCCTCTTCTGCGCCTCGTGGCCGAGGACGACTCGGCATGTGGAGGAGGCACAGGGAGAGCCAACGGTGCAGGTGACCCGTCCATCGGAGGTGCTGAAGTGGGAGGCAAACCCATCATATTTTCGTCAATGGGAATAGCATCCCATGTTCTTTCCAGATGGGGATGTTGGAAATCAAGTTACATTTGATTAGTGAAACCAATTGGATTCACATATGCTGGATGTGAAGTCTGAGGTTCTGGACAGAAACAAGATCTTCGATTCTCTCCACCCCGAATCGGTTCGCTGCTTCTCGTGATGAAAGATCATTGCCTTGCCCCATCTCTTGATGTACTATAATACTCGAAATTGGACTCGGAACCTAAGGGCGCGTTTGGTAACGATTCTGTTCCTGGGAACAAATTCTGATCAGAAATGATTATTTTTTATTATGTTCTCGGGAACTGATTCTGAGTAAAAAAATGTGTTTGGTAACTGTACAAAATTTCTGATTCTGGAATAGAATTGCGTTTGGTACAATGTTCATTGATTTTGTTCCAAATTAATTTATTTTAATTTTTAAATAATTTTTTCCTTTTTTTTTTTCTTTTTTCTTTTTTTTTTTTCTTTTATTTTTTTTATTTTTTCCTTTTTTCCTTTTTTTCTTTTTTTTTCTTTTTCCTTTCCTTTTCTTTTTTTCCTTTTTTTTTAATTTTTTAATTTTCTTTTTTTTTTTTTTCTTTTTTTCTTTTTTTTCCTTTTTTTTTTTTTTTTCTTTTTTTATTATTTTATTTTATTTTCTCCTATTCTTCTTTCTTTCTTTCCTTTTTTTTTTTTTTTTTTTCTTTTTCCTTTTCTTTCCTTTTTTTTTTTTATTTTTTAATTCTTTTTTAATTTTTTTTCCTTTTTCCTTTTTTTTTCTTCTTTTTATTATTTTATTATTTTATTTTTCTCCTATTCTTCTTTTTTAGTTTTTTTTTATTTTTTTCTTATTTTTTTCTTCTTCTCCTATTCTTCTTTTTTTTTTTTCTTTTTCTCCTATTCTTTTTTTTTTTTTTTTTTTTTCAGGCCGGACGAGAGCCTCCGGCGACCGGCGGCGGACGGACGGCGGCGAGGTGGCGGTCGCGGGATGGCGGTCGATGAAGAAGAAAAGAGAAGAAAAAGAGTTTCGATTCTCAATTTTGTTCCCGGAACAAGAATAAATTTTTTTTTTATTCTTGATTCTCGTCCCAACAAAGTTCCCGGGAACAAAAATTTTACCAAACGCGATTCTTGTCCCAAACTGATTCTGGGAACAAAAAATCAGAAATCTGGCACTGTTGGGATGGTTACCAAACAGGCCCTAAGTCGCTAAAGTTAGTAAATGAGAAGTTCCAAAACCAAAATTCTCCGACCATGCAATTGGGTCTAGATTGCTTCTATAAACGACGACATCTTCCTCACCGAAAGGCCCTTCAAGCCTCCAATAAGAGCTGAGCTCCTCCCTCGGCATCCGTATCGCTGCGCTTTCACATTTATACTTACTTAGGACTGATATCCGACCCCTCGTGAATATTTCATCCTCGTTTTGACCTTCCCAGAAAAACATAGGATTCAGAAGGTAACCCGCAGTGGGAAATGCAGAAAAACAACTCATCCTACCTCCGCTCCAGCTGTGCTTGTATTGGCTCAATGGAAGTTCATCAACGGCACAACTCTTTGAGGCTTCTAATATCCGAATCCGCCAGTCATGAATGGCACCCATGAAAGAATTCTCTATGTTGAAGGTGGCTAACGAGCCCGCAAAGGATGATATAGCTGCATAAAGGAATGGGCCCCGCTCCAAAAGTCGTCTCCTAAAATAGTGGTTTCAATATTGGAAACGTCATATGGAATACCGAGCTTCCAATTCTTCCACTCTTCGCTCATTACCACCTCACGAAGTGCTGCCTTTAGTTCGAGAATCCTCTGGACAGTCCAGTATGAAGGTGCTAAGACGGTGGAAATTGGGTCAGAATTTCCTTCCTGACTTCGGCTCAATGTACATCGATAAAGATGTTAAGGATAATGGCATAAATCAGGGAATCAAGATCAAATCAAATCAGTCAAGTGTTCAAATTAAGGATCTCACATAACAAACAAGTGCTAAGATCAAGGGATTATAAATTCAAATTAATTGATTCTAACGGCTTGTAATCTCTTGTATAAATACATGTCCTCAGCTCATGGAAAACGTGTCAATTGTAGAAAATATTTTTCTCATAATTCTCTCGATTCTCTTAAAATTTTTATATGATATCAGAGCTCTTCGCTCAACCGAGCCTTCGATCCCACTAGTTATCGAGTCACTCATCTCCTCTGATGCCAAAGAAGTAGCCACCATGAGTTCAACTAGTGACAACACCAACTAATGTGCAACCGATCTCATCACCATCGGCACCACTGTCCAGCTTCCTGTGAAGCTTACTACAGGCAACTTTCCCTCTTGGCGAGCACAACGTCAAGCTATTTTAATCAGGCATGATTTGCTGCGATTTGTTCACGGCACACATCCTTGGCTGTCACTTGATTTGTCCAAATCAGCCAGTGCGGAACGCACATTGTGGATCCGCCAGGACCAGCTATTGTTATCCGTCATTTTTGCCTCAATTTCTAAATCCATTTTGCTGCCGATTGCATTCAGCGAAACCTCTCATGAGCCATTGGAAAAAGTCACCAACCTTTATGCAACAAATCCCGTTCTCTAGTAATGTTTCTCAAGGACCAGTTGTCCACAATCTAGCATCAATCAAGGTCGGTTTCCGAATATCTTCAAGAATTAAAGGGTATTGCCGATGAACTCTCTATTATTGATACACCCCTTCAAGATGATAATATTGTTATACATGCCTTTTGTAGAATTGGTCCTAAATTTAAAGAATTAGCGGTTGCAATTCGCACTAGTGAAAATCCTATTTCATTTGAGGAATTACATGACAAACTTATCGCTTATGAAACTTACCTTAAACATGAAGAAAGAGCTACAAAATTCATTCTTGTCACAACTCAGTATACCGCCAAATCACGCTCTAGTCCGTCCGCGATGCCCAAAACGGACGTGGTGCTTCTCATGGTGCCCGCAACAACCCTGGCAACCAACAGTCCCGTAGAAACCTCATCCAATGGGGCAACCCATCTCAGTCTCATGACTCTCGGCCTTTATGTCAATTTTGTGACAAATACAGTCACACGGCCAAGACTTACTACCATATTCGAGGTCGTACAAATGTTGAACCTGTTGTGCACCACACAACCGCCACAAGCTCAGTCCCACAATGGCTTGTTGATTCAGGACTGTCCCAACATGTCACCAATGACTTAGCAAACCTATCTCTCCTCTCGGAGTATGAAGGGCTAGATGAAATTATTATTGGTGACAGGGCAAGTTTAAGTATTTTACATGTTGGAATGACAAAACTTGTGTCTCCCAAAAACACCTTTGTTTTACCCAACACACTTTGCGCACCATCCCTTACTCAAAATTTAATTTTTGTCTCTAAATTTTGTGCCCAAAATAATACCTCTATTGAATTTTTTGCCATGATCTTTTTGGTGAAGGATCTTTGAACGGGAGCAACATTGTTGCGCGGCGAGCATAAGCACGAAGTCTATCGGATGCCACTCTCCCTACAGCCACACAAAGACCAACCAGTAGGATTCACAGGAGAGAAAGCGTCTCACTACGATTGACATCGACGTTTAGGACATCCTTCTCTCTCCATTCAAAATTATGTAGTTAGGACATTTTCATTACCCATAAGTCTAAAGTCCAAATCCATTTCCAAATCATATTGTAATTCGTGCCAATGCAACAAAAATCATCATTTGCCATTCAATGTTTCTACTCTCTCAAGTAAAAATCTGCTATAACTCTTATACATAGATTTTTGGACCTCGGTTGATGATATCAAATATCACATTTCATTTGTCGACCATTTTACAAAATACATATGACCTTATCCTATGTAAATAAATAAATAAATAAATATGATGTTTATGCCATTTTTAGAACTTTTAAACCAATTGTCAAAAAACAATTTCAACGTCCTATTATCTCTATCTATTCCAATGGTAGAGGTGAGTATCCAAAACTCAACATTTTTTACCACATGGTATCTCTCGCTTCATCTCTCCTCTTCACACCCCCACAACACAACGGCATCGCTGAACAGGGACATCGCCATATTGTAGAAACAGGCTTAACTTTACTCCACAACGCATCTCTTCCAATCATGTTTTGGTCTTATGCCTATCATACTGCTACATATATCATCGACTACCCACCTTAATCCTTCAGTATCAATCTCCATATCAAAATTTTTTTAATCAAATGCCGAACTATCTTAAAGTTCAAATTTTCGGATGCTCATGCTGTACATGGCTCCGCTCGTACGCCAAAAACAAGCTTGATAAACATTCTCGTCCATGTATCTTCCTTGGTTACTCCCTCTCCCAAAGTGCATACAAATGTTTCGAACCCCAAATCAACCGTATTTACACTTCTCGTCACGTTGTGTTCCACAAACACATTTTTCCATATGTCATAACAAACTCCTCACCTCCAAACCTATTATCACCTACGAATCATATACGAATTCAACTCCCAATCACTTACCAACAAACAAGTCCAGCCTCACCTCCTGTCCCAACGCCGATCCAACTGCAAGCTCCTACGATTGTTGCTGACTCACTGCCTACTCCCCACGCAACAGCCATCTCTCCAGTTTGCAGCACCAATGCCATCAACGACCATCCTCAGCCCGAATCACAACCTCAACCATCATGCAACCTACCTACAACTAACCATTTACCAAAAATCCAAACCAAATTAGATAAAAATGACACACTATTGTCTACCATAAATCCCACCCCCATTTATCAATCTCCCTCATCCTCTGACACTCCACCACAATCGACTTTACCACCACCTCCACCAATCGCACTCCGCAACCATCCAATGATTACATAATCCACAAATAACATATTCAAACCCAAACAAATTCATCACACCACTAAACATCCTCTACTCGATACCATCAAACCAACATGCGTTACTCAAGCCTTGCGGGATGCCAAATAGCGACATGCCATGTTCGAAGAGTTTAATGCATTGCTATACAATGTAACATGGGAACTCACCTCTAACACATATTCTAGTAATGTCGTTGGTTGCAGGTGGATATTTCATGTGATCTAGATCCAATTCAGTCTCACCTGTTCAATCGGTGGAAGCCGCTAAATGAAGGGACCCATTCAATGCAAAATCCCTAGGTACGGAGACGAAAAAGAAAGTGGCAATTAATATGCAACAGTTTTCTTCCTCTCACGGAGGTTCTCAGGCGAATGATGAGATCCCTCGACAAATGTCAGCAATTAGCTATTTATGCAATTTGAACAATTTTGAATTCGTCTCAATTATAAAATCCTTTAATTGAAGAGTATATAAAATAAAATTTCTTCTATTCCTCACCAAAAACAAATCTATCCCATTAATTATTTGTTCATTTCACTGAAAATAACTTTTAGAAAAATATTTTTCGGATTTTTCAGCATATGTTTTACAGAAAATGAACTACTTGAGGAAAATATTTTTTACTATTAGAAAAAAAAAATCTTCAAAAGTGGGGAAAATGTTTTTCCACTTTTCAGAAAGTAGAAAACATTTTTTTATGATTTCTTCCATCTCACTTTCTTTCACCAAACACATTTCATTTTATTTTTATATTTATTATTTTTTTTCTTTTTTATACTTAAAAATTGAGTTTTTAATTTTTAATTTTAATTTTAATTTTCTTTCTTTCCTTCAAAAATTTAAAATTAAAAAAAAATATTTAAAAATAAATAAAGGGGTTGTTACGGGCCTCATTAAATGAAGGGGCGCAAGAAGAAGACTTTCATGGAAGATCTATGGTTGGTGCAAGAGAAATTGAAGCAGATAAAAGGAATGTGGGCTTTGTTTGTCTTTTTCCACTTTGCATTATTGCGTAAAGAGAGAAGGAGAGATAAGAGCTCTTCGTGCATCGAGGTCAAAAGAAAAAGGAAGCCATCACGAAGAGTGAGAGAAAGAGTGAAGAAGACTTTCTCCGTTAAATGACGAGACTTCTCTTAGCTATAAATGGGGTAGAAGTGCACCAAATTCCATAAGGTGGCCGAGAGGAGAGGAGTTTCTTGATAGAGATTTTTGTCGTTGTAATTACATCCAAATATTTTAGCTAGTTAAATTCTTATAATTAAAATTCATTTAATTTCTTAAGTGAGATTTCATTAGAAATTATGAGGAGCTAAATACTATATATGAGTTATTGGTGTAATTGAAGACTGAAAAATGCGGAGAGAAAATATTTGAGTACTGAAGTGATTATAATCTTTATTGTATCATTTATTTCTCTGTCAGAATTTTAAAAGAATAATTTTCTTTTTCAGAAAAAAGAGAAGAGAGAGGAGAGAGAGTGTTGATTAGTCTCTGACATGTGGATTCAAAATTGATACGTGTTAACTATTTAATGGACTTACATGAAGCTGACGTGGGCACCTAATATTCTCTCGCCTGGCTCCCTTTGGTCTTCCTTTTCTCCCGAATCCCTCTCTGCACACTCGCATAGAGAGAGAGAGAGAGAGAGAGAGAGAGAGAGAGAGGGGTCCTGCAGAAGTGCAAGAAGGAGATGATGCGGGCGAAGCAGTACCTCCGTGGCTAGATCACCATCAGAAGGAGCTCGATGCCGGTGCTCTCTTCGTTCTCAAATCTAAAGGTAATTTCATCTCTTCTCTTTACTCTTCTCGTGTTCTCCAAGCGCCGCCGCCGCCGCCTCCTTCTCCCTTGAGGGGAGACTGTCTATCACTTGATGAATATCCAGAATTTCGTGTAATGTGCATTTCAAGAACATAGGTGGTGAATTTTTATTTTATTTTATTTTTATTTATATATTGAAAGACAAGTAGAGAGGAAAGCGCTGCTACCGCTTTAGTTTTGGGGACAGGACCATTTGGTTTGGGTCACCTCAAAGAGGAAAACGAGCACCATAAATATCTCCATAGATTCCAAGACTTATGGCCAAGAAAATGCTTGTCGTTTTCAGTGATTGTTCCCAACTCACAATTAAAAAAATAGCAAATGATCTCTTTTGTAATAATTAACTTTCGGCAGACTATAAACATGTCGTTTTGTAAACGTGAATTCAAAAGAAAGCATGACGGTCAACTATTACCGAGTAAATCATTTCTCTTTTGGACACTATTGATATCATATTTAATCATGTCTTGTTTGAAAGTTATAATGACAATTTTGATTAGACAGCGATACCATACCGTTAAAATTTGCCGATAGGTGACACGTCGTTATTGTCCGTGACAACTTGACATAAGGGGTCCTTTTTCTCCAATTTTTTGTATTCTTCTTCCTCCAAGATTGGATCTAAGACGGATTTGCTGATTCCTGGACTATGGTCCCATTGTCCATATCCAAATTAATTATCAAAATATATTTTGCGATGCTGCTTTAAAGAATTTAACTGATTATTACTTGGAAATTGAAATTGAAACAGGTTCATGGCTTCATTGTGGATACCACTTGACCACCTCGATCGTGGCTCCAGCTCTTCTAAGCCTTCCCTACGCTTTCACCTTCTTGGGATGGACGGGCGGGATCATCTGCTTGGTCATCGGAGCACTCGTGACCTTCTACTCTTATAACCTCATATCACTCGTCCTGGAGCACGACGCCCAGATGGACAATCGGCATCTACGGTTCAGAGACATGGCTCACAACATCATGGGTAAGTCCTAATCACATAACATTTCACTCAACGGCAACATTCATCTCAAAGCAATGTGTTAACTCTCTTTTACCAATAAGTGGTTGAATGTACACAATCATTGAAAGAAATGCACTCGAAACGCCTCAAATGATAATATTATGGCGTGATTATGTTTGACACCGTAAGTCCATGTCCAAGATCAAGAGGTTCGCCTTGAACTTTAGGACAAGTTGTTTCGAAGCGCGGCACATGATCAAATCATTTGAATTTCAAAACATGCGTGAATACATGTTAACCCGTATGGTTACTTGAACTCCTTCACGATGCTTTAGATCAAGTTGCACCGGATCGCACCCAATCCGCACTGCTTTTGGATTGTAAACCATGGCTAAAGTTGCAAATCATCCCGGTTTTCTTTTGTGATGTACACTTCGTAAAATCGTTGACATTTTGAGATTCCGTGCTTTGACCATTGAATTGATAGCAGCACCCATGCTATTTTTCTCTTTGGTCAGAAAAATGCAACTTTCATTTCTTTTAGGAATAGGTGAATATATAGTTGGAAAACATGTTCGGCCAACGATTGAAGCGGCGAAAGAGAAACCTTGGACATTGCAATTTCTAACGCCCTACTGTAGGAAAGTAGCTCTAGGCTGGATTTTTTAGCTACCAAATAACTCAGACCATTCTGTTTGTCATTGAATTCACGTATCACTAGCTCTTTTTGTTTATCTGAGCCAATTCTTCAGGTTTGAGTAAATTGTGGAACATAAGTGGCTTATAATCATGTTGGTCGAGATGATTGTCATCAAGTATAATGTTAGAGATAACCTGACATGGCCACGTAAGCTTTTTTAGAAGTTTCTGCATTCGTGACATATACGGCACCGTGAAAAATGGGGATTGCTGTGGGTTTGGGCAGGGCCGAGATGGGGGAAGTTTTACGTCGGTCCAATCCAATTCATGGTCTGCTATGGTGCTGTTGTTGGTTGCACCCTCCTGGGAGGGGAATGCTTGAAGGTCTGACTATCAAAACTCTTAGTTTGCTCCTGTTTTTGTACATGATTAGTCATACTTTAGTGTATAGAGAGGTCATTTCTCTTATAAATTCCGACACTCCCAGACGATCTACTTGCTGTCCAAGCCAGATGGGACGATGAAGCTCTATGAGTTCGTCATAATATTCGGGTGCTTGATGTTAGTCCTAGCTCAAGTACCGTCCTTTCACTCACTCAGGCACATCAATATGGTGTCCTTGGTTTTGTCCCTTCTCTACAGTGCTTGTGCCACTGGCGGTTCCATTTACATCGGTAAGTGTCGACTCGAACATGAAATTCAAGAAGCGCGCATGCTGTGCAATGGCAAAGCAAACCAGTTCATGACATCATATCTGATGTCAAGTTTCTCTTCTTTCTGTCGCAGGGCTTTCGTCCAAGGGGACTGAGAAGGACTACTCCTTGGCAGGGGACACTCCAACTCGCATCTTCGGCTTCTTCAATGCCATCGCCATTATTGCGACCACGTATGGGAATGGGATTATTCCTGAAATTCAGGTATGATAATTGTGAAATGTCTGTTTTCTTTAGTTCAACATGATTTGGTGTCCGCTTGAATTGGTCAGGTGGAGAGATTCAATGAACGATAAGGGTTTAGCATTTGCGCCACCGGTTTGACTTTCGATCTGTGTAAATCGATTTATAGGCCACGTTGGCACCTCCAGTGAAGGGGAAGATGTTCAAGGGGCTGTGCGTGTGCTACGCTGTGGTCGTGGTCACTTACTTTAGCGTCGCAATCTCCGGTTATTGGGCTTTCGGCAACCAAGCAGATGCGCTCCTCCTCAGCAACTTCTTGGTTGATGGGAAGGCGCTGGTTCCGAAATGGTTCATTTTGATGACCAACATGTTCACCATTCTCCAATTGTCAGCTGTTGGTGTAGTAAGAATCTCTCTCTCGTGCGCGCACAGTGGAATATGTGACGGTGGTAACTTGAGAAGAACGAACTGTTTTTGGGCAGGTTTATCTGCAGCCTACTAATGAAGTTCTTGAGACAACGTTCGCAGACCCCATGAGTACGGAATTCTCTGCACGAAACGTCATACCTCGCCTGATCTCTCGGTCAATATCCATCATTATGGCAACAACATTAGCTGCAATGCTCCCCTTCGTCGGAGACATCATTTCTCTGGTTGGAGCATTCGGATTCCTGCCTCTCGACTTCGTCTTGCCCGTAATCTTCTACAACTTGACGTTTAAGCCATCGAGACGAAGCTCCATTTTTTGGCTGAACATCACTATTGCCGTCGTGTTCTCAACAGTGGCGGTTATTGCAGCTGTTGCAGCGGTTAGGCAAATAGCCCTGGACGCAGATACGTACCAGTTATTTGCTAATTTGTAAACAGAGGTATCTTGTTCTCAAAAGCTGGGTCGATTATATGAATGCAGATATTAGCCCCCCTTCAGTGAAACCAGGACACCAATTAGTCCACCACTCACACCAAAATTCTTTCGTAGTAATGGTAAAATAGCAGTGGAAATTCGTAAAGCAAGAACCATCGGTAGCATTTCCTTTGGTTGAAAGATGAATTGGCAGAGCTGTGATTGCTTTCCCCCCCTTATACAGTATGCATGCAGAGTTCAGATGGAAACTGCATATGCTCGTGATAGCGGAATTTCCTAACCTATTTACTATCCTATCTCTAGGTATAGTAAACCTACTCAGTTTATTAATCCACTATATCTCTATGTGAATTAAAATAAACATGAGTGCATTAAGAACTATGAATATTCCCAGCTTACAATGAGTCTTTTGGACCACCTTATCACCGAAAGCTACACAAATAACATGGTATATCTCTATCCACGTTTAATTCATGGTTATATATTATAATGAGCAATTGCATATTATCACTTCTCGTCTCAAACATGCACATCAAATCATTCAAGTGGTGGCCGGTCACTTAAAAGCATTAAGCACAATAATATATAACTCACATGAATGAAATTAATTGTAAAACATAAAAATCATGAAGTTCACATCATCATGGTTAGGCTACATCGTAGCCCTAACAAAAGAAAATTAGAACATGGTAGATGAAGAAATATAAATATAAATTAAACTCAGCATCTTGAATCAAAGAACAAGAATTTTGTCACCACTTTTGTCTTCTCTTCAAAATACTTTGAAAATCTCTCGGAACAATGAAAACGATCTAAACAAAAAAACTAAAAACTAAAACCTAGCTGCTCTTCCCTCTCTTTATTCTCCTCTTCATAAGATATATCCAAGATTCTTATCTCCAAGCAATTGCGCACAAAATCAGGAGTAAATCAGAAGATTTTGATTTGATATCTATCTCCTACCGCCGTTGATTTAAATTCCTCGATTTTCCCATCTTTTCCTTATCTTCTCCATATATCATTATTCTAAAATAAGGAAAATTCAAATAATCCTATTTTCTCATAGATATTGCATTAATTGTTGCCTAAAATTGGTAAATAACTCTATATTTATAGAGTTATCGAAATAATCCTTGGTAAGAATTGAGTAAAAAACCAAACACGGAGAAAATGGGACGACAGTCTTTATTCATGAAGCAGGATAACATCAGATAAGAAACATTAGCCGAACGCTGCTTTCTCTTGTACTTTCTCTCCATAACGTCCTCAAACGTGCTGAAAATATTCTGATTGACAGAAACCCAATCCAAATCTGGTTTTATCAGTGGCATATTTGTAAGACTACATGATAATCCAAACTCAAGTCTTTCTAAAGATTGGTGAGAAAATTTCAAATAAGGGCCGAAGTGCCATTATTTTCTCAATTAAAAGTCTGAAATAGACCTTATTTTAAATAAGGATATGAAGTGGCTATATCAGTCTCAGAGAAAAACCTAAAGTGGTTATGGTTATCTCAAATAAAGCCCTAGCCTTGCGGACTTGTCAGCTGCTGAAAAATTCCACCTAACTAAAGATATTTTCATCCACACACGATATAAATATAAATATAAATTAGATTAGATTAAAAATTAAGAAAAAGAATATAGGCTCCCTCCCGCCTATGGCCGCCGCCCATCACCAGTAGGGCGGCGGCAATGGCCGGCGAATTTGGTAACACTTGGTCGAGGCTCGGCGACCCTCGCCGACTAGAGGCTAGAGCCAGCACCAGGGGCCACAACTAGGAGGAAGCCCTCCCTCCTGAGTGTTTCTTTTCCTTTTTAAAGTTATAATATTTTTTTTTTTTAGTTTTTTTAAAGAAAAAGGAAAACCTAAAAAAATAAATTAAAAGATGAAATTGCAATTCGCCATGCAGTGAGTTCGAACTCTTTTTTTATATCCTTATTTGAAACAAAGTCCATTTCAAATTTTTATTTGAGAAAATGATAGAACTTTGAGTTCTTATTTAAAATAATGTCTACTTTAAGCCCTTTATTTGAAATTTAAAATTGGAAGAGAAGGAAAGTAAATGAAGAGATGACTTTTGCTTGAACGTGGGTGCCTGCAATTAGAGGACCAGCAAGGCATCCGCCGATATGTCGCCTTCAGGATCTGTCATCCATAAACTCAACAATCCATACTTCCAGTTCGATGACCATTGAATAACATTAATCGAAAAGCGGCTCTGCAATAACATCAATTGGTCACGTAAAAGAATTGCAAAGTTTCTAGTAGGAGTGATGCTCGAATGTCATTGACAAAACATGGTCAATGGTAGTTGATTTTCGTCACAAACAATACTGATCAGGCAAAGTTTGTAGCATCAAAAGAGGGTTTTTTATTTTTTAATTTACATGTTTTGCATTTTTATTTTCTTTAGGACCGGTGGTCAATGGCTTAAATTAAATTTTTTTTTTGGCTTAAAAGGTGGTTTTAGGGTTAACAGGGGGGCCAAACATTGGACGTGCTGATTTGGTGCGATATTATGATATTTTGAAAATTATTTAAATCGCATTTGAAATCTTTATCAATGGATGATGATGAAATCGGCATAGAATATTAATGAGATAAGGATTTTTGTGATTCGAATAAGGAATTTTCTTGAAATATTTTGTTAAAGATCACATATTTTTTGGCTATAAAAGGTGGACGTAGGGTTTAATTTCAGGGGGGCCAAACATTGTGAGAGAAAAACGTGAGTGGAGCCACAAATCATCCCATCGTTAGCATAATTTTGAACGGAGTAAGAACACAATCTCCCTCGGCTGCCGTGGCCTCGCACCACCCCTCGCTTTCTCGTAGAACAGTTGCGGAGGCGGCACCAAGGCATCTGGCACTTAACAGCCCATCATGAAGAATTCTAGGTTATGATGTTTTGAATAGGATTAAAAAAAAGAGGAAGAGACAAACTAAAGGGGAAGTGGTGGAATTTGTCTCTCCTTGAGGGTGAGATTTGAAGAACCGGCTGTGAGTTCTCAAGGGACTGACCACGTGGAATATAAAAGAAGAAGAAAGTTACGTTGGGTTCAATCGTGGATCGACGGAAAATCACTCATTATATTTTCAACAAGTCGGAATCCTAGACGTGTCTAACAACTCTTTTGACGATCCTGTCGAGCTTGTTGTCGAGCCATAACTTTCCTGCACTGCCAATTGTTCATGAAAACCGAGAAGTCCCCAACAAGTACCACCACCCACGGTGACCCACTGCCACGACGCTACCACAGCCGCCCCTTCGCCCTTGAGCCGTGCCGCGCCGAGCCTTCATCGTTGGTACATTCTACCGATTGAGTTTTTGAAAAATTCAAATTTAGGTATAGATCTATTTTATTTTATTACGTAGATTTATTAGATTTAGTTTATCGGTAGATTTATTATATTTAATTTATTAGATAGATTTGCTTTATCTTATTTTAGGTTTTGATATTTTATCTCTTTGTTTGAATTTTTTTAGAATTAGTCTTTAAGGTATGATTGATATTCCGACATGAAAGTGCCCCTCAAATTAGGGATTGACAGTCCGATTTTCGCCCGAAATCCGACTCGCAATTCCTTGCAAAAAATCGCCAATCCGATCTCATGCTCGAGATTCGATTTGCGATTTAATTTTTAAAATTGGACAACTCGATCTCATGCGCGAGATATGGTTCGCCAATTTTCGGATATCAATCTTATCTTATTTGATTTGATGTCGTGGTGTTTGAGTCGGTTTATTTTCGTAAAAGGAAAAAAATCCAAAAAAAGTTTGAATTAGGATTAGGTTTGTTTTTTTTTAATCATCTTGTATGATTAGAATGAATCATGAAAAAGAAAAAGAAAAGTGCATTCATTTAGGATGTTAGTTTTTTTATTATTATCTGAATTGCATGTTTAATTTTAATTTTGAATTTCATAAAAAAAAAAAGGAAAAAATTTAGAATTAGGGCATTCTCTGCACGTCATTGCATATTAGATAAAATTGCATGTTTGATTTTAGGTCTAGATAGATCTTTAGATGAATTGCATGATAGGTTATTTTTTTTAAAAATGCATGTTTAGAAAGCATTTAGAATAGATAGTATTTCACTTTAGTTCGATTTTCATTTTTAGTGATTTTAATTACGAATTTTCATTAAATAAAAAATAAAAAAATCATTTGTCCGTCATTAGAATTAGGTCATCTTGGTTAATTTAGATTGCATATTTAATTATTGCATGTTCATTAAAAAAATCACAAAAACTTTTACTCATTCATATAGTTTAGGACATTTTGCCATGCCATATTATTTCATTTTATATTTGAAGCATTGCATTGCATATGGACTATATTCTCGTTAAAAAGTGAAAGCAAAAATTGAGTGATTGCTTGTTAATTAGAAATCATATCTAGGATTGCTGATGTGAATTCTAATCTAACATTGCGGATGCTTTCGTTGCTATGAGGTAAGTCCTGCATTATTTAATTGCTTTCTTGAGTGTTAAATTGGTGGTATGCGCATCCGCATGAACACCTCACATGTTAGGAAAATAAATTGAAATCAATTCAAGCTGCTTGCCAAACATTTTTCAAAAACAAAAGAGAAAGGTACCGAAAGGGCGTTAGGGAAATCTAACGTAATCAAGTCCCCGTATCCAAAATCTCTGTTCGTAGGAGTAAAGTAAAACTCACGTTACTTTACTTGGGTTTCTAATCGACCCACCAAAAATAGATTAGTGGCGACTCCTAATTGAAAATCATTTGCATGTTAAGAACTTGAACCTAAGTCGTGAATTGGTGTGGGCTTGGGAGAGCCCGAGCTAAGTCTAGGCTTAGTAATCCATTAGCCAAATCATAGGTGGTTCACACCCGAAAAATTGGTCGCGACAAACTTTACCGTGCTCTAGCCACGGCAGAAAATCTCATCAAATTAACCCAACTGCTCATCGTCTTCTGACAAAAGTGCACTCTCTTAAGATTAAGGCCATTTCTGGATAATAATATTTCCGGCAAGTGCAGAGAAAAGGTTGATAAATCGTTCCGAAAGAATATATAAGAACGGAGTGAGAGACTGAAAAACCTCATAAATGGTTTTTTCTCCACCAGGATTGCTGCTATGGAAGGCCACAGAAGAGACTTCACAAGAAGCAGCGAGAGGACCACCGTTCTGCTTTCTTCCTGAACATATGCTAAATGCTCTTGAATGATGTCCTGGAAACCACAGTTTTGAAGATGTTTGAAATCAGATAGCCGAGTAAGGCTGCGATGAAAGAAATCAGAAGACAACGATAACTAGATTTGCATGCATGACGATACGTACGCGTCCGACGGGCACCGTCAGTATGAACGGCATGAGCGCTGGTTTGACCATATGAACGAGCCCAGCTGCAGAGGGTGACACGTCAGTTTTTGCCATGAAACATTTGTCATTGGGTTATGTATCAATTCTATTCTTTGGGGGTTCAAATCCCCACCTTCTCAGGCGGGGAATTGAGGTGGGGAAGATTTAATTTCAAGAGTGGGTTTTCGACTCCACGCCCGAAAGGAGGGTTGCGGGGCAAAAGTACGAGTGTGTGTTAGAATAGGATTAGCGTAAGATTGACAAAAAAATAAATAAATAAATAAATAAATCATAGAGGATTTAGAGATTCAATAAGCGAAATAAAATTCAAGAGTAATTCTGCAAATATCTATTAATGTTATGCCGGTCTCATCCCTTTGGATACCCACTAATTACGGAAAGACCCATTTCATTTGTCTCCCTGTGGACCGTACGAACCCAATTCAAACTCTTTACAGTTTTACAAGGCAAGCCCAATGGATCTGATCTATGCATCTAACCTGAACCAACCTGATCCGACCAATCAAAGATCAACATCATCCCGCCGAGACAGGGCCATTTTGTTTTTGTGGGGCACCACGGACTGCACTTGATGCAAAAATTACCCAGAAAGAACGCGGGCCATTTTTGGGAGCATCAGGGGAATCGTCGCTTGTATTTTAGAGCACTGTCGTATTATGTGGAAGTAGTTGATAGATTGAGAGATTAGATTTTCAACATTAGATCGTGGGAGATCTAAAGTTTTAATTTAAGGGGGTTATGTATACATAGGGTCCCCTTTTTTCGTCGGATCCAACATCCAAAGAGCAATTGAGAGCATGTAAAAAGCCCACCGAATACATCTCGATCATAATATTTGTCACTTGTCACGTCCTTATCTAAAATTGAACAAATTAGTAAAGAGGAAGTATTACACATAAATAGAAACAGTGATTGGACTGGGGAGAAACTTAGTAGGAGGATCTCGCATGAGCATTATTTATAGCCTTTCTTTGACCTTCCTCTTCTGCGCCTCGTGGCCGAGGACGACTCGGCATGTGGAGGAGGCACAGGGAGAGCCAACGGTGCAGGCGACTCGTCCATCGGAGGTGCTGAAGTGGGAGGCGAACCCATCATATTTTCGTCAATGGGAATAGTATCCCATGTTCTTTCCAGATGGGGATGTTGGAAATCAAGTTACATTTGATTAGTGAAACCAATTGGATTCACATATGCTGGATGTGAAATTTGAGGTTCTGGACAGAAACAAGATCTTCGATTCTCTCCACCCCGAATCGGTTCACTGCTTCTCGTGATGAAAGATCATTGCCCTGCCCCATCTCTTGATGTACTAAAATACTCGAAATTGGACTCGGAACCTAAGTCGCTAAAGTTAGTAAACGAGAAGTTCCGAAACCAAAATTCTCCGACCATGCAATTGGGTCTAGATTGCTTCTATAAACGACAGCATCTTCCTCACCGAAAGGCCCTTCAAGCCTCCAATAAGAGCTGAGCTCCTCCCTCGGCATCCGTATCGCTGCACTTTCACATTTATACTTACTTAGGACTGATATCCGACCCCTCGTGAATATTTCATCCTCGTTTTGACCTTCCCTGAAAAACATAGGATTCAGAAGGTAACCCGCAGTGGGAAGTGCAGAAAAACAACTCATCCTACCTCCGCTCCAGCTGTGCTTGTATTGGCTCAATGGAAGTTCATCAACGACACAACTCTTTGAGGCTTCTAATATCCGAATCCGCCAGTCATGAACAGCACCCATGAAAGAATTCTCTATGTTGAAGGTGGCTAACGAGCCCGCAAAGGATGATATAGCTGCATAAAGGAATGGGCCCCGCTCCAAAAGTCGTCTCCTAAAATAGTGGTTTCAATATTGGAAACGTCATCTGGAATACCGAGCTTCCATTTCTTCCATTCTTCGCTCATTACCACCTCACGAAGTGCTGCCTTTAGTTTGAGAATCCTCTGGACAGTCCAGTATGAAGGCGCTAAGACGATGGAAATTGGGTCAGAATTTCCTTCCTGACTTCGGCTCAATGTACATCGATAAAGATGTTAAAGATAATGGCACAAATCAGGGAATCAAGATCAAATCAAATCAGTCAAGTGTTCAAATTAAGGATCTCAAATAACAAGCAAGTTCTAAGATCAAGGGATTATAAATTCAATTTAATTGATTCTAACGGCTTGTAATCTCTTGTATAAATACATGTACTCAACTCATGGAAAATGTATCAGTTGCAGAAAATCTTTTTCTCATAATTCTCTCGATTCTCTTAAAAATTTATATGATATCAGAGCTCTTCGCTCAACCGAGCCTTCGATCCCATTAGTTTTCAAGTCACTCATCTCCTCCGATGCCAAAGAAGCAGCCACCATGAGTTCAACTAGTGACAACACCAACTAATGTGCAACCGATCTCATCACCATCGGCACCACTGTCCAGCTTCCTGTGAAGCTTACAGCAAGCAACTTTCCCTCTTGGCGAGCACAACGTCAAGCTATTTTAATCAGGCATGATATGCTGCAATTTGTTGACGGCACACATCCTTGGCTGTAACTTGATTCGTCTAAATCAGCCAGTGCAGAACGCACATTGTGGATCCGCCAGGACCAGCTATTGTTAGCCACCATTTTTGCCTCAATTTCTGAATCCATTTTGCCGCCAATTGCATTCAGCGAAACCTCTCAAGAGCCAATGGAATAAGGTCACCAACCTTTATGCAACAAATCTCGTTCTCTAGTAATGTTTCTCAAGGACCAGTTGTCCACAATTTGGCATCAATTGAGGTCGGTTTCCGAATATCTTCAAGAATTAAAGGGTATTGCCGATGAACTCTATTATTGATACACCCCTTCAAGATGATGATATTGTTATACTTGCCTTTCGTAGAATTGGTCCTAAATTTAAAGAATTAGCAGTTGCAATTCGCGCTAGTGAAAATCCTATTTCATTTGAGGAATTACATGACAAACTTGTTGCTTATGAAACTTACCTTAAGCCTGAAGAAAAAGCTGCAGAATTTATTCCTGTCACAACTCAGTATATCGCCAAATCACGCTCTAGTCCGTCCGCGATGCCCACAATGGACGTGGTGCTTCTCATGGTGCCCACAACAACCCTGGCAACCAACAGTCCCGTAGAAACCTCATCCAACGGGGCAACCCATCTCAGTCTCATGACTCTCGACCTTTATGTCAATTTTGCGACAAATACGGTCACACGGCCAAGACTTGCTACCATATTTGAGGCCATACAAATGTTGAACCTATTGGGCACCACCCAAACGCCACAAGCTCAGTCCCACAATGGCTTGTTGATTCAAGAGTGTCCCACCACGTCACCAATGACTTAGCAAACCTATCTCTCCTCTCGGAGTATGAAGGACCAGATGAAATTATTATTGGTGACAGGACAAGTTCAAGTATTTTGCATGTTGGAACGACAAAACTTGTGTCTCCCAAAAACACCTTTGTTTTACCCAACACACTTTGCGCACCATCCCTTACTCAAAATTTTATTTTTGTCTCTAAATTTTGTGCCCAAAATAATACCTCTATTGAATTTTTTGCCATAATCTTTTTGGTGAAGGATCCTTGAACGGGAGCGACATTGTTGCATGGCGAGCATAAGCACAAAGTCTATCGGATGCCACTCTTCCTACGGCCACACAAAGACCAACCCATAGGATTCATAGGAGAGAAAGCGGCTCACTGCGATTGACATTGACGTTGAGGACATCCTTCTCTCTCCATTCAAAATTATGTAGTTAGGACATTTTCATTACCCATAAGTCTAAAGTCCAAATCCATTTCCAAATCATATTGTAATTCGTACCAATGCAACAAAAGTCATCGTTTGTCATTCAATGTTTCTACTCTCTCAAGTAAAAATCCACTAGAACTCTTATACATCGAGGTTTGGACCTCGGTTGATGATATCAAATATCACGTTTCATTTGTCTACCATTTTACAAAATACATATGACTTTATCCTATGCAAAAAATAAAATAAAAAAAATCTGATGTTTACACCATTTTTAGAACTTTTAAACCAATCGTCGAAAAACAATTTCAACGTCCAATTATCTCTATCTATTTCGATACGTCCAATTATCTCTATCTATTTCGATACGTCCAATTATCTCTATCTATTTCGATGGCGGAGGTGAGTATCCAAAACTCAAAACATTTTTTACCACATAGTATTTCTCGCTTCATCTCTCCTCCTCACACCCCGCAACACAACGACACCGCCGAACGGGGACATCGCCATATTGTAGAAACATGCTTAACTTTACTCCACAACGCATCTCTTCCAATCATGTTTTGGTCTTATGTCTTTCAAACTACTGCATATCTCATCAACTACCCACCTTAATCCTTCAGTATCAACCTCCAAACCTATTATCACCTACGAATCACTTATGAATTCAACTCCCAATCACTGACGAACAAACAAGTCCAGCCTCGCCTCCTGTCCCAACGCCAATCCAACCGCAAGCTCCTACGATTCTGCTGACTCGTTGCCTACTCCCCATGCAACAACCATCTCTCCAGTTTGCAACACCGATGCCATCAACGACCATCCTCAGCCCAAATCACAACCTCAGCCACCACGCAACCTACCTACAATTGACCATTTACCAAAAATCTAGACCAAATCAAACAAAAATGACACGTTATTGTCTACCATAAATCCCACCCATTGGATCAATCTCCCTCATCCTCTGACACTCCACCACAACCGACCTTACCACCACCTCCACCAATCGCAACCCGCAACCATCCAATGATTACATAATCCACAAATAACATATTCAAACCCAAACAAATTCATCACACCACTAAACATCCTCTACCCGACACCATCGAACCAACATGCGTTACTCAAGTCTTGCGGGATGCCAAATAGTGACATGCCATGTCTGAGGAGTTTAATGCATTGCTATACAATGGAACATGGGAACTCACCTCTAACACATATTCCAGTAATGTTGTTGGTTGCAGGTGGATCTTTCAGATTAAACGCCGACTTGACTGTAGTATTGAGCACTACAAAGCGCATCTAGTTGCCAAAGGCTTCCACCAATGTCCCGGGATTGACTACAAGGATACCTTTACTCCTATTGTCAAACCGACCACCATTCGTGTTATGCTTTCTATTGCATTGAACCAAGAATGGCCACTTCAACGACTTGATGTCAACAATGCGTTCCTACAAGGGGATCTCACGGATGTAGTATACATGACTCAACCTTAGGGATTTATTGATCCGACTCGACCAAATCATGTATGCAAATTGAAAAAAGCTATTTACGGATTAAAACAAGCACCGAGGGCATGATACACTGCATTGATTAAATTCCTACACACTCATGACTTTCGCAGCTCCCACTTCAATCCATCCTTATTTATATACACCACAGATCCAATAACAACATTCTTCCTTATCTATGTTGACGATCTCGTCATCACAGGTAATGACACCTCTTTCATCACCAAATTCATTGGAGCACTATCTACTCATTTCTCTGTCAAAGATTTGGGAACACTTCATTACTTCCTTAACATCGAAGTGATCCCAACCAAGATAGGTATACTTTTCTCTCAACATAAGTATATCCATGACATATTACAAAAACACAAAATGGATGAAGCAAGGAGGTAGGCATTCCATTAGCCGTGGGACTCAACTTATCTGCCAATGATCCAGCCGAGGCAACCAACGCAAGTGAGTATTGAAGTCTTATTAAGGCCTTTCAATATCTCACTATCACAAGACCCAACATCACATTCTCCGTTAGCAAATTATCCCAATTCATGCAATGTCACACTATCACACATTGGGTTGCTGCTAAGCGACTTCTTCGGTACTTAAAAGGAAGCATATTTCATGGGTTACATCTAATCCGCTCCACGATATCTATTATTCATGGGTTCTTCGATGCTGATTGGGCAGGCAATACCGATGGCCAATCATCCACCTCTGCATTTGTCATCTATCTCAAACCTAATCCAATTTCTTGGAGTGGACAGAAACAACGCACAATTGCCCCATCTTCGACTGAAGCAGAGTACTGCACCGTTGCCATAGTCACAATAGAACTACAATGGGTCTGAAACCTACCGTCCAAACTTGGCATCAAACCGATCACCACTCCAACTCTGTACTGCAACAACATCGGCACCACATATATATGTGCAAATCCAGTATTTCGCTCCCAAATGAAACACATTGCCATAGATTACAACTTCGTTCGTGATGTAGTTGCAAATGGAGTGCTTCGCGTCTCCCACATCTCAACCACGGATCAACTTGCAGATACCCTCAAAAAATCATTATCCAAACCTTGGTTAAGTTATTTACGACGCAAGACTGGCATCTTCGATGGAAGCGCCATCTTGCGGGGGCATGTTAAGGATAATGGCACAAATTAGGGAATCAAGATCAAATCAAATCAGTCAAGTGCTTAAATCAAGGATCTCACATAACAAGCAAATGCTAAGATCAAGGGATTGTAAATTCAATTTGATTGATTCTAACGGCTTGCAATCTCTCGTATAAATACATGTACTCGGCTCATGGAAAATGTATCAGTTGCAGAAAATCTTTTTTTCATAATTATCTTGATTCTCTAAAAAACTTTATAAAGATAGTCCATATGCAGTTACTCGTTCATCGATTTGCCTGGCACTAATAACTATAGGTTCAAGGGATTGAGTTTCAGTTATTTGTTCCTTCGACATCTGTACAGAATTTGATGTGCAAGGAGACCAGAATATGTAAAGGATGTTTTGATTCCTGGAGAGAATTTGAAAACTTATCGACATAATCAAGGTGTGAGATTATCTATAGTACATTCGTAGGTCCTATTGTAATTATGGTTATAATTATGGTTAATGGATCAACAATAACCAATAAATTAAGATACGTCTTTTCTGTTCACATATCTATTGTATTCATGAATTCCTAAATTTTTCTATTCATGTATCTATTGATTTCATGAATTTTCTAGATTCATGTATCTTTTAGTTCATGTATTTATTGAGTTCACGAATCTCTTGAATTCATATGTCTTTGGATTCACGTATCTATTAATTCATGAATTTCGTGGATACACGCGTCTATTTAATTCATGTATCTCTTCTGTACATGAACTAAAAAGCTCTATAAATAGATAGGAACATAGAGCTTCATTAAGATTTTTGTTTTTGGTTTTTCCGACTCGATTCCAAAAGGCTTTGATATACTTTCCTACTCTTCTAATTTTTCTGAGTGCGCTGGTTCAATTGAACGATTCGACTAAGTCCTGTTTGCATAGTGCTAATCCAAAAAGGTTCGAGGTGTTGTATCTTGGGAGGCATAGTTCGTGAATCTGCGAGCACCATTGACAGGAACTAATCGCCTTAAGGAGATTCGATTATCTGTACCTCACCTCCAACTTTATGTTATTTTTCAGTAATATCTTATTTTCTTCTTCTCCAAGATTTGTAAAAGGAAGGATATTATAAAGTTGTTATCATCTTCTTTATATTGATGTTCTGATTACAACAAACAGTGTGTTTTCTCTGGATTAATTTCCAACAATCTTAAGGCAATTAGATCACTCACTGTTTGTTATTCTTGTCATATTATTAAGATGGCTGAAAACAATCAAGTGCCCTTCAATGTCCATAATGTTTCAAGAGATGTTCCTTTGGTCAATTCGACCGTTGCTATGGAAGATGTTCAACCCTCAAGGTCTGAATTTGTAACAGCCTATGCTACGAGCCCTTAGGCTAATACCAATTTTGGTGGTGCGGGTACAAGTCATACGACTAGTATGCCCGGGATTGTTTTTCAAAACAGTACTCGCCAAATGACTTTTGGCTCCGTTTTTGGAGGAGTAGTTCAATGAACTTTGCCTACTGTGATGGCAACACCTCCAGTTACATCTAATGAGAAACCGGAGAAATTTACCGGAGTGGGCTTTAAACAGTGGCAACATAAGATGTTCTTCTATCTAACCATGCTAAATATGACTAAATATTTATCGGAGGTGTTGACAAAACTCGAGCCTATAAATACGCAAACGGCGGAACGAAGGGGGGAATTCACGAGGGAAGTTTGTCGAGAAAAAAAAAGAGAGTTCCCGTAGAGAGACACGCGAGGGGGAGAGAGAAGTGAAAGAAACACAAAGAAAGGAAAAAGCTTGAAGAAAAGTCAAGGAAAGCTTCTGCAGAAAAGTAAGGGGGCGAGAGGGGAAGGGACGTGCGGCGAGACGTGAGAGAGAGAGCGAGAGTCGAAAAGAAAGAAAAGAAAAGAAGAGGAGAGAGGGATCGTCTTCTTCCTCACGCACTCCCCGCCGCACCCCCTCCACGAGCAAGCTGCCCGCGCCCGACCGCCGGTTGACTCCCCCTTGCGCGCGCGCACCGCCGCACCTCCTCCACGAAGCCCTTCGCCACCGCTTTGAGACCCACTCCGGCGCCGCTCCGCCCGCCGCACCCGGACCGCTCCGCGCCGGACACTCACGCCCGCAAGCCCCTTGCCGCCACACCGGGCCGCGAGCCGCGCCACGTCACCTCTTCCGCCGCGCCCGCGCCCAAGCTCCGCCCCTACCAGATCTAGATCCGAGCTGCTGTTGCGCTACCACACCTCCGTCCACTCGCCGTTCTCCCGCTCCGCCCGTGTCTCGGCCGATCTCCCTCGCCGACGCCCCGCTTCAGCCGCTTCGCACATCGTTGCTCCAACGCCCGCAACCTTCGCCCGTGCTTTGCTACCTTCCGATCGGGAACTCGAACGCCGCGCCACCAAGCTTGTGCTGCCCCGACGACGACGGGTCTAGATTCGAACACCGCCCCGAACGCAGCACCGTTCCGCGAGCTCCGAACGCCGCCCCTCACCGCCGGACGCCCGCGACCCATCGCGTCCGCCGAGATCCGACGTCCCCGCCCGCAAGCCATCCTCGGACGGAGCCCGCTACGTCCGACGACCGCGCCCCTTTGAAATCCCGAAGCCACGACCGCCGCGCCGCACCGAGCTTCCCCCGACGTGCAGCCGCGCTCCGCCCGTGACCCATCGCGCCGCCACCGCGCCGATCTAGCCGAGTCCGGATCTCAACCCCGACATGCAAGCCTTTGCCGACCCACGGCCCCCGCACGCCGTTCGGACCTCCGCTTCCGCCTCCGTGCTTTGCTCGATTTCACAACCCGACGCCGAGACCCGAAGACCCACTCCGGCCCGGTGCCCGTCGCCCAACAGCCCGAGCCTGCGTCCGCGGATTGCCCGGCAACCCGCGACCCGGCCCGCGCCAAACCCCGCACCTCCGCCGTCCCCTCGCCGCAGCTCCGCCTCTCCGCCGACGCCGCCCTTGCCATCCTCTTGCCGGATCGGTGGTCCCCCGATCCGCCCGTAGAAACCCACCACACGACCAAGCCGTGTGGGGGAAAACAGAAAAAGAAAAAGAAAAAGAAAAAAAAAAGAAAAAAAAAAAAAAGAGGAAAAAACCATTTAGGTAGTTCTTTTCTTTTATTTACTTATCTTTTATTTTTGTTACTTTTGTTATTTTACTTTATCTGTTCTTTTAGTATAATTACTCCTTAGTGTAAAGATGAAATTACATGGTAGGAAATTGCCTCGGAAACTAGTGATTATCAGTCTGATTTTCGCGCCCGAAATCCGACTCGCAATCACTTTAAAAATTGCTAATCCGATCTCCCGCCCGAGATCCGATTCGTGATTTATTTGAAATTGGCCAACCCGATCTCGCGTGCGAGATACGGTTTGTCAATTTAGGGTATTAATACTATGTGATTTGCTGTGGTGTTATTTAAATTAATTTTCTTTAAAAAAAAAAATCAAAAAGATGTAGGTTAGAATTAGGGTTTGCATGTTTAGAATTGAAGTTTTATTTTAAATAAAAAACAAAAAAAAAAAATCAAGTGCCTTAAGGTTGTTAGTTTTTTTTATTGCATGTTTAATTATTAGGCGATTGTTAATTTTGAAAATTAAAACAAAAAAAAAAAAAAAAAAAAAGAAAAGGGAAATTAGAGTTAGATTTGCTTTTCTTATTTTGCATGTTTAGAATAAGGATTTTATTTTGAATCATGAAAAAGAGAAAAAAAAAAACCATCATGCATAATTCATGTAGAATTAAGGCATTTTTTTGCATATCATTGCATTTTAAAGTAATATTGCATGTAATTTAATTCTAGATAATAGTTTTTAAGAAGATTGCATTTTAGTTAGGGATTTCTAAGTTAGGATAACATTCTAGTTTAAATTAGGATTTGACATAACTTCATTCCTAATTCAAATTAGATGATATTTTAATTTAGATAGATAATTTTCACATTTTTCTAATTTCGAATTTCATGGAAAATACCTAAAAATTGTCTTAGAATAAATTAATTTCATTATTTAGAATAGATTGCATGCTTATTAAGAAAACACAAAAACCTCTCATTTGCATCATGTAGTTTAGGCCATGTTATTATGTCATATCATGTCATATTAGATTACTAGCCTGCATTGCATATAGATTAAGCTCCCATTAAATAAAGTGAAAACCAAAAAGAAAAAGAAATTGCGTGTTAATTAGAAATCACATCTAAGATTGATGATGTGGATTTTGATCTAACCACGCAGATGCTTTCGTTGCTTTGAGGTAAATTTTTGCAATTTATTCACTGTTTTATCTGGGTGTTAAATTGGTGGTTTGCGCACCCGCATGATCACCTCATATGTTAGGAAGATAAATTAAAATCAATTCAAGCTGCCAGCAAAATACTTTTGAAACAAAAAGAAAAGGTACCGAAAGGGCATTAGAGAAATCTAGTGTAACCAAGTCCCCGTACCCATAATCTCTGGTTCGTAGGAGTAAAGTAAATCTCCCACTACTTTACTTGGGTTTCTAATCGACCCACCAAAAATAGATTAGTAGCGACTCCTAATTGAAAATCATTTGCATGTAAGAACTCAAACCTAAGTCGCGAATTGGTATGGGCTTGGGAGAGCCCGAGTTAAGTCTAGGCTTAGCAATCCATTAGCCGAACCCTTAGGTGGTCCAAAACCCGCTTCGGGGAGGTCGCGACAGGAGGTGTGCCTGGTAATTAGTCCAGATGAGCACGATGTCATGACGCTCGATGCATTGGAGGCTTGGAAGCATGGAGACTTCTTATGCCAAAATTATATTCTTAACTGTTTAGTGAATTCTCTATATAATGTTTATTGTAACATTGAATCTGCTAAACAATTATGGGAGTCCTTAGAGAAGAAATACAAGACCGAGGATGCTGGCACCAAGAAATTTATGGTTGCCAAATTCTTGGACTACAAGATGGTGGCTAAATCTGTCATGAGTTAGGTTCAAGAATTACAATTAATTCTGAGTGACATCTCTGCTAAGGGAATGATACTTAGTGAATCATTCCAAGTGGCAGCTATGATTGAGAAACTACCTCTGGGCTGGTCAGACTTCAAAAATTATTTGAAGCACAAACGAAAGGAGATGAGCCTTTAAGATCTCATTCTGCGCCTCATAATCGAGGAGGACAATAGAAGGAGTGCGAACCCTTCTTTTGAGCCAAAGGCCAACTGTTAGGACTAGAATTAGCACCTAAAGGGGGGTGAATAGGTGACTAAAGCGATTTTAACAATATAATCCGAATAAGAGATTAATACATTAAAAACAACAATCGCTACAAATGAAAGTCATGAAAGATAAAAGGATTAGGGATAGAGAATCAAGACTCCAGATTTATAGTGGTTCGGCTTAGACCAAGCCTACATCCACTCTCCCACGCTAATAGCCTTCTTAGCTGGATTCCACTATGCAATCAATAAGAGATTACAACTTTGAATGCAAACACTTAGTAGTAAATCACACTATCTCACTAAGTCACTCTTTTGGTATTTCTCTCAATATCACAAACGTTTAAGCTCACGAGAGACAAGTGTATGATAGAAGATCGCTCGAGACTTTGGAATTATAAATTCTACACTCTATCTCTTACTTGCTCATCGGTCCTTCATCTCCTTAAATACTCCTCCACTTCCAAACTAACCGTTGGATAGTATCTTGAGGATCGTCTTCCAATATACCCATTGGATAGCTCTGTATCAAGAAGATTTGGTAGCCGTTGAGTGACAAAGGTAGAATCCCAAATTGATTCCGATCGCCCATACAAACGAAATCTTGGTTTCCATAAGTAAAGCTTCTTCGTATAGAAAGTTCTTATCTTCAAGATCTAATTGTCAATCAATTAAGTCAATCAAATCAATCTTGATGTAGAATCCAAACCAGATCACTAGCCGTTATATCTTCGGGGCTTGTGTTACGTTCGTCGAATCTGGATGTAAAGTCGAGAGCAATAGACTTTACAATCTGAGTCCGACTGCGATAGACTTTGCAATGCTGGGTCCGAACAGATTTAGCTTTAAGGTCTGAACACAATCTATTATGTTACGCTTCAGCATAGAGTCTGTCTTCCTCGGTTCGGCTTCACATAGAGTCTCGTCTTCGGCTCTTCATTCACGTTCGATGGAGTTTGTCGAGTTGACAGACTTCGATGTAGAACAGACTTTGACACTAAAGTCTAGCGGTCTTGATTTTGACACGAAATCTGAAATCTTCAAAATATACTTTGGACATGTGTTCCGTTCAGTTTTCTGGTCGTCTTCAGACTTTGACAATATCATTTACATGTTCAATCATCTGCATGGTCTATTACTTAACCATTAAACATGTTAGTAGTCTTTGATTTATTTTGTCATCTTCAAAACATCATAAGGGATTTCCCTAACACAAATGTTGTGGAATCTTCCAAATCCAAGCAAGATAGAAAAAGGAAGATGTCTTTTCAAGGAAAGGCAAGCAGAAGGAACAGTTCCATAAATTCCAAGGGACGTGTTTTATATGCAACAAGCTTGGCCATCGTGCTAAGGATTGCAAGAAGCGCCTGAAAAAAGGCAAGAACGATGGTGCAGCCCAGCAACTGAATTTGACAGAACATGACAATATTGAGAGACCGTCTGATGTGGTAATGTCTGAAGCATCTCTGGTGTCGAACACTAATGGTTGGTGGCTAGACACAAGTGCCACAAATCACATTTGTGCAGACAAACACATGTTCTCATCTTATGAAAAGGCTGAAGAAGATGAGAAGCTTTATATGGCTAACTTTGCATCTGCAAAGATTGCCGGAAGAGGAAAGGTGATCCTGAAGTTTACATCTGGCAAGGAGGTCGCCCTGCTAAATGTGTTGCATGTACCAGAGATTCGGAAAAACCTAATTTCTGGCCCCATACTTGTCAAGAAAAGTTTCAAAGTTGTATTTGAATATGACAAATTTGTACTTTCGAAATGATGGATGTATGTGGAAAATGGTACTTGTGTAATGACCTGTTTAAAGCCAATGTGGCTGTCATTGATGTAAACTCGAATTATGTGTATCCAAAGACTATTAATAAAGAAAAGTCTTCAGTTTACACTATTGTGTCTCCTTATCTACGGCATGGTAGATTAGGGCATGTAAACTATGGTACAATGAAAAGAATAGCAAACTTGGGGTTAATTCCAAGATTTGAGTTGGATGCCCGTTACAAGTGTGAGACTTGTGTTGAGGCCAAGTTTGCCAAGAAACCTTTCAAATCCGTTGAAAGAACAAGTGAACCTCTACAATTAATTCATAGTGATCTATGTGATTTAAAGTTTGTAGAAAGTAGAGGTGGAAAGAAGTACTTCATCACATTTGTGGATGACTGTACTAGATTTTGCTATGTTTATTTACTAACTAGCAAGGATGAAACTATGAGCATGTTTGTCAAGTATAAAAATGAAGTTGAAAACCAACTTGATAAACGAATCAAAGTGCTTAGGTTTGATAGAGGAGGAGAATACAATTCAATCAATTTCAAAGAGTTTTGTGCTAGTTTTGGAATAATTCTCCAAACGACTGCACCTTATACTCCACAACAAAATGGAGTTGCTGAACGATTGAACAGGACACTAAAGGAGATGGCTAATGCCATGCTTTTGGGATCAGGTTTTACCTCAGAAATTGTGGGGGGAGGCAGTTTTAACTGCAAATTTTATTCTTAATAAAATATCCCACAAAAAGACAGGTAAAACTCCATACGAGTTATGGAATGAAAAGTTGCCATGCTACAATTTTCTAAAAGTGTAGGGGTGCATAATGTGATTTATAACGGTAAGTCTAGACACATTCATCGTAGACACAATACCGTAAGGTAGTTGCTCTTAAATGGAATCATTTCTTTAAACTTTGTAAAGTCAAAGGAAAATATTGCGAATCTGCTGACAAAAGGTTTGTCAAAAGAACAAATAAACTGCGCATCGAGGAGAATGGGTTTAAGAGCCTTAACCCAATAAAGAGATTCCAGGGTAAAACCTAACTTATGCAATTGGAGATCCCATGGTCTAGGTTCAATAGGACAATGCAAATTTTGGAAACTCTAGTGTAAGCATTGTCTCACATTCCTATGATGCAACAGTGCTTTCCTACAGCGTTATTAAGGGTATGATATACGTTTAATGATTCCTATAACTTGGGATGTAACATCCAAGTGAGATATGGTAGGATCTCTTTAATAGGAATGCACCTATATGCATGGAGCTGGCCGACTCTATAAAAATCTTTAAAGGCTAGATTTTCTAAAACACGCATGAATCCCAAGAGGTTCAGGGCCGAAAGAATGAACACAACCAAGAACCAATCTTGAATTGGAAATACTCCGTGTGAGGTTTATTGTCTAGGCTTACACAAACAACTGGCGATTCAAGGCTTAGTCCATCGACTAGTTAAGTAAGTCCAATAGGCTTTCAATAAAGAAGGTTCAAAGCGAAAGCTACCTATCTTGATGTAGTGTATTTCAACAGGCATGCTCAGATTCCTTCGAGTCAAAAATGTTTTGTTGATCCATTAATGTGGGGGATTGTTGTAATTATGGTTATAATTATGATTAATGGATCAACGATAACCAAAAATTAAGATACGTCTTTTCTGTTCACGTATCTATTGTATTCATGAATTCCTAAATTCCTAAATTTTTCTATTCATGTATCTATTGATTTCATGAATTTTCTAGATTCATGTATATTTTAGTTCATGTATTTATTGAGTTCACGAATCTCTTGAATTCATGTGTCCTTGGATTCATGAATCTCTTGGATTCACGTATCTCTTAATTCATGAATTTCGTGGATACACGCGTCTATTTAATTCATGTATCTATTCTGTACATGAACTAAAAAACTCTATAAATAGATAGGAACATGGAGCTTCATTAAGATTTTTGTTTTTGGTTTTTCCGACTCAATTCCAAAAGGCTTTGATATACTTTCCTACTCTTCTGATTTTTCTGAGTGTGCTAGTTCAATTGAACGGTTCGATTGAGTCATGTTTGCTTAGTGCTAATCCAAACAGGTTCAAGGTGTTGTATTTTGGGAGGCATAGTTCGTGAATCTGCGGAGCACCATTGGCAGGAACTAATCGCCTTAAGGAGATTCGGTTATCCGTACCTCACCTCCAATTTTATGTTATTTTTCAATGATATCTTATTTTCTTCTTCTCCAAGATTTGTAAAAGGAATGATATTATAAAGTTGTTATCATCTTCTTTATATTGATGTTCTGATTATAACAAACAGTATGTTTTCTCTGGATTAGTTTCTAACAAGTCCAACTTCAAGGTTGCATTGCCAAGCACAACAATGAATACATCTCTCTCTTTACTTAAGAAGGAATCACAAAGCCTCTCTCCCGAAGGAAATTCATATGCAGGGCCAAAAGCTGCAATTGCCTTTGTCATTTCCTGAAAGTAGGGAAAATTGATCAGATCGGCATTTAAGCCATCGGCACAGAGAAATCTCATATATATTCTCTTTGCGCACATTCTTTTTACATAAGTAAGATCAGGTTTTGAATTACATTTATGTTTCCTCTGCCTCTCACTTGTAGAAGCTCTCCTCGTTTTCCTTGCCAGGGATTCTTCCTCTAGAATCCCAAAGTTTTCTCTGAGACCCATCCATTATACCGAACATTACAGTGGTCACATTTCCACATCCTCGTGCCACTTCCCTTGTCAAACCCCTCCGAAAAAAGTTGCACGCTTTCATCCCCACTTATCAGATTCCAAAGGCATATCAAGAAGAGCTGTAAAACATAGGCATACAGGGCCAAAAAGGATTTGTAAAAATGGAGAGCATCATATTGAGCTGTCCTCTTTGTAGTTTGATGGAAATGATCAGCACTCGCTCCAATGCAAGCCAACATAGTGTTGCTAGTACCAGACATCATAAACACATACCTGAAATTCATGCAAGTCAAGGTTTACCCAACCCAGTATCCATGCTTTCAGCAGATATCAACAATTTTCATACGAATACTACTATTTGGCTTCTAAGAGAAGCCAAACTCGCGATAGCACAAGTGTTTGAACCACCACACAGGTGATGAACTCAGAAGCACAAAAAGAACAATTTCGCTATGCGCAAATTTCTCGAGCACATGGCCATGACACCAATTAACCTCCACATCTCGGCAAATAGCGTACTGTAATTCGTCATGCAATTGGGCAACATGCTGCTTTTGTCCTTATTCTCATTAAGAGATTTTGAGATGAAAATTTCATGAGTGAATGTCATCCTATCTAATTCTGTAGGATGCATGAAAATTTAAAGGTGGCTCGCCAGGCGATCAGTGAACCAGCTTAACATTCTTCTTCGACATTCCTACCGCTACATTCGACTTTATCAGCAGACATCGGCAGTTGCTGCGATGAAATTCTCTGAGTACTTCTTCAGGTGAATTTTCCTCCTGTCTTGCACTTTAACATGCGACCACAAGCTACATTCCTTACTTGACCCTCGTCCCGACACTCATTACCATGTTTGCTCATCATAAGAAAAAAGCGCACAAGACTTTACGCACAGGACTTCGCGATTTCACAGAATCAATTCTGATTTATGGAAATTCTAAAAGTAGCGGTACATTGAATTAACGAAACTCGAGCACAACTACGACGTCAATGAGCATCGCAAGCCCGCTCCACAACTCATCTCCCTTGCAAAAAAGAAGGGAAAAAAAAAAAACAATCTACCACGTGAATCAACGTTGATCAAACAAATCATTGGTGATGACTGGATTGCCTATTAATGACTTCCAGTAAAAATTTATTGGAATGATTATATTAAATTTTCATGCAAAGGTTTAAGAATAAATTAATAAATGGATATATTTATAAGTCAAGTCATATCTATACAACAGATACACACAGGGTGGTTTTGAATTTTTCCAAAGAAATTGGTAGTTGCCGGTCAAAGGTCAATTATTGCGTCTCCGGCTTAAGAAAAAGGTGTGGGTCGCTTGGTCGGATTTTTCATTTTTTTTTTTTTGGGGTCAAACTAGTAGCTCTTTATTAGAAAATGTTGGATTTAGGCCGCATTTGATCCGTTTTAAGGAAAACTTTTGGAAAAATACCTATGACTTTAGCCTAAAGGGCTTTCGTGAAAAGCAAAAACTGTTTGCTAAATTATAATTAAATAATGAAAGTTGTTTGGTGGAAATGTATTTGAAAAGTTCTTTTCTGCGATCAATTTAATTTTTTTATTTTTTTATTTGTTTAAAATTAGAAAAATAATGACCTCAACTTGTACAATTTTATGTTGACGACAATGTAAAAGAAATGTATTACAAATTTATAAATAAAAATAACAATTTTTTTTTGCTAAAAAAATCAAATGGAAAAAAATAACTTCAAAGTAGACTCTTTCTCAATTAAAAAGAGAGTAATTTCATTACGATGAACATCGTAACATATATCCCGAGAAAAGAAATTTATTATCCTTAAAAATTACAAACATCCTTAAATATTTCTTAAAATATAAATATTTGATCATGTAAACTTGTCATATCCTTTGAAGCACTAACCTCCTCATTTACTCATCAAGATTTACTATGTATAAATTGAGATCAAAATCTACTCTTGACAATGATATAGATCATGTCATATCATCGCCATATGTAAAAATTTGCTATGCTTTGCAATTTCAAAATGGTGACATTAGAGAGTATTGTCAAGATATCCGTTAACAAAACCCAGTTGATATATTAGCCGATACTAGGTAAATATAAGCATGTGCGAGGTCACAGGCCCAAAATAAATAAATAAATAAGCATAGGCAAGACATATGACATCACTACAACAGTCAACACCACTAATTACAATAAATCGACTATATGAAGACCTGTAATCTTTTTGCATTGAATAGGACTACATTTGTAGCAAATTGAAGTTATTTACCCATTTTAAAGTGGCCTTACTTATTATAAACAAATTTATACTTGCTGGATATATTGGTGAGCAAACTGTGTTCATCAGGTGGATTGGTTTGGTGGGCTAAGCAAAAACAAAGGACTTCTCCGTTTCTGTACGCAAAAAAGTCCAGAGATAATTAAAAGCATTTCTACAGTTTCCTACAAGATATGTAGCTAATTTACGCCACCAACATGGCTGTAGCAGTGATAATGTCAGTAAAAATTTTTACCAGCCATTGACCGTGTGAGACGTGCATGATCAATGAGTACATAGATAGTCCATGCGACCCAAATCCGATCAAGTCTCATTCTAAATGATGGTACCCATTCAATGCAAAACCCAAAAGTACAGAGACGGGAAAGGTGTATGCAACAGCTTTCTTCCTCATTATGCTTTTGTCTTCAAGGTTCTCAGGGGAATGATAGGGTCGGTCAACAATGTCGGCAATTAGCCATTTATACAATTCGAACAATTTTGAATTCGTCTCAAATAATTATCAATTAAATAAGATGTCAAAATCCTTTGATTGAAGAGTATATAAAATATAAGTTGTTCTTCTAATCATCACCGAAAACGAATCTATCTGAATCTTTATCTTTTCCCCCTTTTTTAAGGGGTCACACCGCGAACCTTTTCTCAACCAAACGCGTCCAGATTTAGAATGATAAATGATCGATCACGCAACCGTAAGAAATTTCGTGTAGTCCAGCTGGTTTGAATTCGGCCCACAAACCTTTATGGAAAATTCAATTGTGTAAACAGTGCAGAGTGATTGATCTCAAATCCACAAGGGAAATGATCGGATGACGCAGCGCTTCAACGGCCACGGCGACATGCGCGAATTCGAAGCACGCCCATTACAGCAACTCGGCAAAAACAAAACCAGAGCATAACTCGACATGAAATACGTGCGTACGTATATAACATACACGTACACACAGAGAATGATGCACGCTCGTACGTGTCTTAGCTTCTGTTCCATTGCCCAGCAATTATTCTGTCCAACACCCAACCCCCGCGCGCCGCGGCCCACCCCCCCCCCCCCGCCAAAAAACACCTAGCATTCTTCCTCTTCCTCTTTCCTCAGCAATGGGTCGTGTCTTCACCTACTTCGTGCCATCTGCGGCCCGAGCTGAGACGTCTCGGGGGGAATCAAATGTATATTCCCGATTCCATGGGAATGAACTGGACCCAACTCCTCCATCACATGGTCCATAATTCCAAAACAAATTTAGGATTTTATCAGTGGGGTTATCGTTTTCTTTTGGAGTACCTCCATTGAAACCCTGAGTTTTTATGTCTTGCTTCGTATCACCACGAAGAAAAATTAGTTCATATTTTCGATTTTCAGTTTTTGCTTTTGCTGCTCTTCCCTTTCTTACTTAGAGAATGAAGTTTGACATGTTTAGTCACCTTAATCACGTCGCAAGAGGATGTGTCTCTCTTATTGTGGTATTGGATTAAAGGATTGCCGAGAGCACTATGCGGTGGTTGTTGGGTTTAAGCTCTTTGGTTAAATAGCCTCCGGATGTGGAGAAAGTGAGGTGAGTGGAAACTAGGTGAGTGGAAACTAATTTGGACAACACCCAATTGCTACATTAAAAAGAAATATAGCTTTATCAATGTAGCAAGAATTATTATTCAATGACAAGAAATACTGAGCGATCACATTGACCGCTTATACGTACTTACATCTTTTTATACATAAGGAAAACTCCAGGACAGGACGTGGGTCGAAAGTTCAAATGAATTATCCAAATGGAAATCCATTTGCATTTGAGAAACGGTGAGAATCCGAACACATATGGTCTGCCTAATGTATATACACAGATCCGTACACGCAAGTCCGGTTTAAACAAACTTGGGATTCTTTTATAAACGAGTCGGTCAGGACCGGGAATATAAAGCAAGTGTGAATGTTAAGTGGATCCTAATGGCCATTGGGCGGACGAGTCAAAGGAACGAATCAAGCCATCATCCTCACCATCGAAAGGGCAACTCGTCGACTAGTATATGTTGGAAATTTCCTATAATATGGGCTTACATTAATTAATTGATTTTCTATTTTAAATAATCGGGTTAATGGATATTCCAATATTTATTGAACCCTACATCTGATTGAATTGGGTATTGGCATCTATTAATAACAGGCCTAGTTGAGCAGCAAAGTGTAGGCAATTGTGTTTAACTGAAGCCCATAATGGGAATGGCCCAGTTGACACTCTGTTGATTAAGGTTTGCTAGGTCCCCTCTCTAGCCTATAAAATGGTAGGTTATACCTATTAGTTGTTTTAATCCCATTGAAAGCTGCAATCCTGAAATAGGTCATAGAGAGGAAGATCTGGCATTCAGATAGATCACTGGTTATCAGATTGATCTATTTTCCTTCAAGTGAAGCAATGGCTCAGATATGCACGTTTTAATTTCGATGTGTTTATTGACATCGGTATTTTACAATTATATATGGATCCGTTTTTTCTTGATTGATTAGTTATTCATAAGAATAATTTTCTACATGTGGTATCTGAGCTAATCATATATGATTGTAGAACCCATTTTTTTTTTCTTTACAAATTCGAAATTTTCCTCTTTGAGCCGAATATGGGCATTATTTTTGTGTGTGGATTTTTTGCTTGATTGATCCTGAAACCATAGGGCTTTTGTTCTACATGTTGAGATCTTTCCAACCATATATAATTTGCATAATTTCGTTGAGAATTGCGAGAGAAATTTAAATTTGAAATTCTAGGGTTTATACATGAAAAAGTTCTAGAATTTTCAAATTACTTGCAATTTGATTGATGTTCATTGTTTTATATGTGTGTGTGTGTGTGTGTGTGTGTGTGTGTGTGTTTTAGCATCTTTTTATTGCATTAAAATAAGCCCCCATCTTCCTCTCCGTTCTCTAAATTTCGAAATCTTAATTTGGAAAACTGTTGCTTCATGCTCATTCCTTCAGTGACATGATTGTTTTGCCGTGAACGGCAGGATACTTGTAGTTTCGACCGGTCAGCAGTTTGTTCTAGTTCCTTTAGATACTGATGTGCTATCAGTTGCTTGTGTGCATAGTAGCAATAATTTGTCTGAAGTCTGTTTCAGCCTTTCGTGTACAGCTACTATGTCCACAATAAATTTATCTCCGGAACTAGTGGCTACCTAGCATGTGTGGGTATTGCTAGGATTTATATACATAAGTTGTCAACTAACTTGACGTGTGCATCCTTCGTCTATAGAACTGCGTTTTTTAACAATTATGTCGATTGAAGTGTTGAACAGTAATGAGTTGACTATCGGTAGTTGATTACTCGATAGACATTTATGCAGCTCCCAGTAAAAGAACTCAAATCATTTTTTTTTAGCGTGGTTTGTGCTTTGCGGTTAATCGTCTGCTTGTTTGGAAAGCGGCGGTGAAATCCCAAGGGAGGTTTCAGTCACAGTAGTGGGCTGTCCGAAATTAGTCAAATTTTTGGGTTTTGTTAGTTTTTTTTTTTTAATCGGTTTGTGAGATGGATTTCAATGCTGGAGCATGGTGGGTTTAGGTATTGGGAAATCCCATGATGCGGTCTTCTTGAACGTTGTGCTTAAAGCAGCATGAATTAAAGTAAATTTTAGATTGTTTTAAATTGGGAGGATCTGATTCTTTAGTATATAAATCTTTGTACCGAGGATATGATTATTTATTTAATTATTCTTTGTTCTTCCTTTGTGGGTGATCAAGTTAGAGAATGATCTTGAATTTGCATCGCGTACGTGTTGTGCGGGATCATCAGCTGTGGGAGTAATTTATGTATCGTTGGTTGGTTGTTGATGTCTCTCTCTTATGTCCTTAGTGCTGAGTGGCATGCCTTTGTTCAGATTATTTATATGTTACTAATTTTGAGAAATATATGGCACTGTTCTGCTTCTCGTCGCCCATTGTCGGAAAGCTTAGCGTACGGGTAGTTTGGATCTCGGGCAGTTTTACTCGAACCTTTAACTTCTCTTGACTTGGCTCAAATCATTTTTCCTGGAGAACCATTGCTTGAAACTTCTTTAAATATGATTTTAGAGTTCGATAGTTCTGACTAGATTGTACTGTTAAACTGGGGAATTGACATGGGAGATCATCTGGATTGTTCCCTCTTAGAACAAGAAAAAGAAGAAAAATCATATAGAAGATAGAGCATTATGTTATCTTGCCAAACGTGTTTTGTTCATTGCTACTGATATCGGGCCAAATGTTTGCCCTTGCTTTGATGCACACAAGGAAGGGGTGGTAACAGAGGAGCAGGAGAATATATGTGCAAATGTATTTAAAGGATAGTGCACGTTGTTTTTTTTTTTTTTTCTTCATGCTCATAAGTCTAGTGATGGGAAGTTTGGATGCTATAGGTCCATTTTGTAACTGTTCACATTTTTTAAAACCTCCTTGCCACCAAACATCAGTGGCCCCTACGTAAGGAGTTCTAAGTTCCCATTCCCAACCAGTGTGGATCTTAGGTCTCGGCAATCCACTGCAGAGTGTTGCCGGTTGTCCATTTATGTATGTACAAGAGAATGCTTTTGCATTATCGATAATTCTGTCACACTCCGTTTTTGTACCAAACTTCTGTCTATGTTTATTATATTCAGAGGGTATATATTAAAAAAATAATAATAATTTTATGCATACCTAGAAGGAAGTGTTATTGTGGTCTACTTCTGATCTAGGATTTTTTTTTTTTTTTAGCAGTCAAGGTAAAAGAACCACATTAAATAAAGTAGTAAATAAAACATCTAATTAAAATGAATCAAACAAAAGATTGGGATTCAGTTGTACAGGTTTGGTTATTCTTTATTTCTACACATGGAAAGAGTTTTGTCTCATCCTTTTTGATTGCCATAAATTTTGTAGCCTCTCGATCTTTATAGGAGGTTAGTGCAGAAAAGCTTGCTGATGTAGATTTGCCTTGAAACAAGCAAGGATTTTGTAAAACCCACGGGCCCAAAATTTGTGGAAGTGATGCTTTCTTTCAGAACATATTGCAATTCTTGCTGCAGAATCGGCGTTCATTTTTCCATTTTCTTTCATCATTTTTCCTATATGTACTTGGGACTTGACGTGAGTGCTTAAGATTTGTTGGTGGGGCTTTTATTTATTAATTTAAACATGATGACCTATTGACTAAAGGTGACAGAATGGTGGGTTGTTTTCTGTGTTGGAGTAAATGGTTACAGTGCTTGCTTAGAGTGTCCTTCATTCCGTTTTAGTTGAGGTCGAGATTGATGAACGTACGTAGCTTGGGTGCCATTCTTTTTTCTTGTAAAAATTGTAGTTCCTGCCTGGGTGCTTTTGTTTGGTATTTGGTGCACGAGTAATGCAAACTAAATACGAAACATGCTGACATCATGGGTTCTTTTATTTTTTGTCATGTGATGGCTTGGCCCTTCTGTTCGAATTTTGAGTTATAATGGAGTAGGGAAACTTGGCAACTCTATGGAATATATTTGATAGAGAAAGATGATTGACGGTTGTGTCATTTAGTAGCCAGTTGATCATTCTGCACTGCCGACATAACTCTGTTCTGGGAAATATTTCTAGTTAAAAGGATTGGCTAGCTGAATTTCAACGTGGATAGTAATATTCGCATAAGTTGGTGATTCTCTTGGTCTTTGTGGTGACTTTCCAACTAGTCTTAGAAATAAGGAGAATAACTATTCATGCTGAAAATTATTGCCCATTGACTGCAACATAGAAATCTATTCATTCAAATACTTGGCTAGCTGGATGATACACTATTTTTGATAGAGCTCTTGGAACCTCTATTATGCTATTACATAGTGGTTCCTTCTCTGCAAACTAATTTGAAATTAATGATGGAAGTTGAAATTCAGCATTTGATTGATTAGAGAATTTGATCGATATCCCAAGCTTTCATGGTTTACTATTTTGCTCGAGTGTCTTGTTAAACAAATGCACACAATATCGTTGGTGTACCAGTGGTAGTCTTGAACAGAGGAACAAGTTCTTTGGATTATTTTCGCAAGAAAGCATAGGTTTTATCATTAATTTTTTTTTTTTTTGGGATGTACTTGCGATATGTATGCGGTGGCAGTCACTAGAAATCGCAGTTGATGTGATCATATTTCTTGATGTGGGTGTTTCTCTGGGTAATGCTATGTGATGTGAATAGTTGTTCTTGTTAATGTTGAATGGCGTTGATCTGTGGTTGGAGATCCTCCGTTAATTGAAAGATATCTTGATGGAGCAATGCCTAGTCAGCAATGATATTGCGATGAAGTTGAGTTCCATCATAAGAATGAGGGTTTTTTCTGCTGTTATAGTCTCTTAAGAGTCTCCCATTTCCTATCTTTGTTGTCACGAGATGTTTTCATGGTGAGTAACACCTTGTGGCTAGTGATTTTAGTGGTTCTTTGGTGGACTAAATGTTTGATGTAGATGGGCAGCCATAAAGAGGTGAGGGCTGAGTGTTGTAGAGATTAGAGATTGCAAACAGCCATGGTATTAGATTCGAAATTTTGAAGCTGGTTAAAAAAAAAAAATTATGGCAAAAATTGTTGTTTGATAAATGCAATATGATCTTGGGAAGCACATGTCATAAGGTGCTTCATATTGTTTGATGAATTTTTTGGGCATTGATTAAATGGAACATTATTTACAAATTGTTAAAGTTTGTAAATTGTTGAAGTTCCTTATTGGTAAAAATTAGTATATACAATCACTTGCCCAAAGGAGGTTATTGTGTATATTAATTTGAAAATTGCATGAAGATAAATTCCAAAATTGAAAGATGGGGATGTATGACTCAAAAAGATTTATCTGCCCAAAGGGGATAAGTTTTTGAAAGTTATGTGTAATTCCCCTCTATATTGATATATTAGAGATGAATGATGGGAATGTGTGACTCAAAAGGTTTATCTGCCTAAAGGGGATAAATTTTTTAGAGTTATGTGTAATTCCCCTCTATATTGAGATAATGGAGATGTATAATTTAAAGGATTTGTCTACCCAAAGGGGATTGATCCTTGAAGATTATATGTAATTCTCTTTTATTGTCTCTATATATTGATATCATGGAGATGTATAATTTAAATGATTTGTCTGCCCAAAGGGGATGGATCATTGACAATTATGTGTAATTCTCCTTGTTATCGTTTCATAATCTTCATGTTGTGGAAAATAATAGTGCATTATACACTCTGCCCAAAGGGGAATTTATAATGTACTAATTATTTTTGTTGAATTGCTTATTGCCCACAATTGATCTTATTGCATTATGTGTGACAAACAGTTACCTTTATTGTAAACAACAATAATGCCACGATTGAAATATTAACTTGATAAAATATTATATTGTTAAGAACTTGGTCAAAAAGGGAGACATTGTGATTGAGAATATTAGAATTGAGTTCATGTTGGCTGATCCTCTAACAAAAGACTTATGACCCATTTTGTTTAAAGAACATGTAAAGAATATTGTCGTGACCTAATTTTTCGGGGTGAACCACCTAAAATTTGGCTAATGGATTGTTAAGCTTAGATTTAACTCGGGCTCTCCCAAGCCCATATCAATTCACGACTTAAGTTCAAATTTCTTAACATGCATATAGATTTTATCTAGTAGTCTCCACTAATCTATTTTTTGGTGGGTTGATTAGAAATTCAAGTAAAGTAACGAGAGTTTTACTTTATTCATACGAACCAGAGATTTTTGGTACGGGGACTTGATTACACTAGATTTCTCTAATGCCATTTTGGTACCATTTCTTTTATTTTCAAAAATGTTTTTTTTTTCAAACAGCTTAAATTGATTTTAACTCTATTTCCCTAACATGTGAGGTGATCATGCAGGTGTGTAAACCACAAATTTAACACCTAGATAAACAATGAATAAATTGCAAAAACTTACCTCAAAGTAACGAAAGCATATGCAATGTTAAATTAGAATCCACATCAGCAACCCTAGATATGATTTCTAATTAACATGCAATTTTTTTTTTCAATTAGTTAATGACAATCATGCAATATGCAATGCAATATTAACTAAATAACCTAATTCTAATGACATGCAATTTTTAATTGAATGGACCTAGCAAAAATACTAAATGGCATGCATCTCAATGAATCTAACCCTAATGACGTGCATATGACATTTTTTCTTTTCTTTTTCCTTAGAATAATGCAATATATCCTAGAGATTGAAACTAATTTATTCTAAGACACTTTTTGTATTTTTTATGAAATTCGGAATTAGAAAAATGTGAAAATTATCTAATTAGATTAAAATCTTATTCAATTTGTATTAGGAATTAGGTTGAGCTAAATCCTAATTTAAACTAAAATATTATCTTAATCCAAATAATCCTAAAATGCAATCTATTTAAGAAAATGCCTAAACTTATAATAAATTAAGAAAAATATTATCTAAAATTAAACTAAGTGCAATTTAACCCTAATATGCCATGACGTGCAAAATATGCCCCCTAATTCTACATGACATATGCGTGATGATTTTTTTTTTTGGCTTTTCCTTTTTTCCAAAATTAAAATTTAACATGCAATTCAAATAATAATAAAACTAGTATCCTAAATGAATGTACTTTTTTTTGTTTTTTTTTTCTTCATGATTCAAAATAAAATTCCTATTCTAAATATGCAAGATTATAAAAAAACAAACGTAATCCTAATTCAAACATTTTTTGATTTTTTTTCTTGTTATTTCAAAATTAACAATTGCCAAATAATTAAACATGCAATTCAAGTTAAAAAAACTAGCAACCTAAATTAATTGATTTGATTTTTTTATTTTTTATTTTTTATTTCAAAATTCATGATGAATAGAATGTTTTGCCTAAATATGCAAATAACCCTAAAACATGTGATATTCTAACTCAGACATATCTCAAGGTAAATGAAAACAATCAAGTCCATTCAAAATTACCCCAAAAAGAATATCACATATCGTTCAGATCAAGGGATAATATTTCGCTAGTAAAATCGATAAATTGATCTTAAGCCTTAAAGATCAAAATATCAATCTTATTCCTACTTGATTAATTATTTCATCTAAAGCCTTATAGATGAAATAAAAAATCTTGGCGCGATTGCGTATTAGGTGATATATTGGGATTTCCAATTATGCATAGATAGGTATTTCAACAAAAGAAAAAAAACATATAAAAAGATAATTAAAAAAAAAAACCTAAACTTGCCTAATAAAGTAAAGCAACAATACCTAATAATTTTTTTTCTTTTTTTTTTTTAAAGAAAAAAGGGGAATCTTGGCTGCTAGTTTTGGGGGGAATCGCCGGCGAGGACACTAGGAGCGGCACGACGGCGGTGCGGGCGAGGGACTCCGAGCGCGGGCAGAAGCAAGGCGGAGATGGCGTCAGGGCGGCAAGGCAACAAGGAGTGTTGCGGGCGGCATGGCGAGACCGGCGGACAGCGTCGCGGGCGGAGCAGGAGCTTCGGATCTCCTGGCGTTGGTCACGAGCAAGGTGAAGGGCAACCCTGGGTCGTTAGGTCACTAGATCCGTGGCGTCGGGTCACCGATCGGAGGTCGCGATGAGGTTGCAAGTGGAGTGCGACGGAGCAAGGGCTTCAGATCAACGCGGGCTCGCGGGTGGAGATTCGGAGTGGCGGTCCGGCGTTGCGGGTGCAGCTGAGTCGCGGCAGCGGCGGCAGGCAAGACGGCGACGGTGCGAGCAAGTGGCGTCGGTGCCGGCAGGGACACCCCCCACGAGGAAGATGAACAGTCACGTGGGGGGTTTTTCTTTTCCTTTTTTTTTTTTTCGATTTGGTCTCCCTCTCACGTCACTTTTTCAACTTTTCACTTTTGTGTACTTTTTCACCCCAAAAGAAAAAACCCCCTTTTACTTTGCGCGCAATGTATTTTATAGGTTCAAAAAATGTATCCTCACGACATATATTTTTTTCCTTTTTTGCTTGCGCATGATACCTCTAAATATGTCGTTGAAATATACATACCCCGCACAATATTCCCTTTTGTATTTCTTGCATATTCTATCCAGAAAAATTCCCTCTTTGCACAAAATATACCCCTCGGTGTATATTACCTAAAAATATGAAAAATCTAAACAGAATATGTGAAAAATCTTCCCTTCACCGGTGGCCTAAAATAAAATAAAACAAAATGAAAATAAAAATAAAAATAAAATGTTTCTAAACTATATGCCATGTGTGTGTTTTTTATTTTATTTATTTTAGTAAAAATTAACCCAAAAATTGTGCAAAAATTTAGGTGTCAACAGCTGCCCATTTTTGAAGGTGAGCTCGCAGAAGTTGCCTTCAACGATAAATTGAGACCTAAATTTTTATCATGCGCATGCAATGAATGATTTTTGTTTGGAAAATGAATTCCATTTTTGAATGCAATTTATATGATGGGTGGAAATGCTAATGCAAATGATAAATGAACTTACCTGGAATAACTTACCTTCAAGGAAGATAGAGTAGTTCGAGGTAGTTGGTGTTACATGTCCAGGACCCGTACTATTCTACGGTCGCCTAGAATAGTAACATGACTTTACAAATAAACTGCTTTCCCAGGAGCCGTACCATTCTACGGTCGCCAGTATGACAACGTTTGGTTGTGTTCAAGATCCGTACCATTCTATGGTCGCCTAAATGGTGATTCATTTTTCAAGACTCGTACCATTCTACGGTCGCCTTGATGGAAAATTGATTTTTCAGGACCCGTACCATTCTACGGTCGCCTGAATGGGGAAATTGCTTTTCCAGGACTCGTACCATTCTACGGTCACCTAAACAGAGGTTTTGCTTGGCTAGGACTCGAACCATTCTTCGGTCGCCCAGCGTTGCAATTTGGAGAAAAAATCTTTGGGGACAACGCAATTGAGTGTCAATGTATTCAAAAGGGGAATACCTATGCAACGACAAGTATTTGAGGTATAGAGATATACTTACCTAGTGACATCTCTATTCCTTGGGGACATGTCTCCTGCAAAACATGATCGTAAGAGAGGCAACATGCATTTGTAATCACAGACATGCATTAATTCAAGTAAGGTTCATGCGTAATGATTTCTATCAATCACACATCATCCTAATTTCAATAGAAATGATCTCGAATGATGATTCCAATCTGAACGCATGAGCATCATGGATGTGTCAAATGAAAGATCCTTCAGTATGAAAGGACTTTTCACTTCATCCTCTTTAAAAGGGGTTGTTTTATCTTGACCTTTGATGCAAGATCTTGACATCATTCTTTCTCACCATCGTCATGTCAGACAAGGGTTTGAGCAATCTCGCAAGTGGTACGACCTCACCAATCTGAGGGGTCTTTGACACGGACCGTACTGTTGGCTTGGTCAATGGCTTAACAAAGGGGACTCTTTGAGTCGAAACTATTGAAAGATGACATTTCGCAACTGTCTTAGGATTTACAAGTCAAGAAACACACGAAATAAGGCAGAAATTATCTTACTCACACTTCTTCAAGCGATGCTTTCAAGCATATAAACTCTTACGTTAATTCAAGTGCCATAATCTGAAGAGACTTTGCAAGGGACGTAACGTAGGTTCAGTTCATGAGCTGTGAAATGAAAAGATTATTAGGCTCAAAAAGCGTTTAAAGGGTCAAAGTTTGTGATCATTTTGACATTTCCACCACTTTCCTTCTCCACTGTCGAAGATTTTTCCTCATCAAATCTCCATTGATTACAACAGCATTTAAGTTTTAGTACCATCTTATTGGGGATACGACTCATTATATCAAGAGTTTGATTTTATTTTTAATTTTTTTGCATTGGTCTTGCTTTTACCAGGCACACTGCTTTTTCATGCCCCATTTTTTTGCACTTATTTTCCTTGAACAAAGTCTCCATTTTGTCAGCATTCTAGTTCATGCTACTTGAATGTTTTTGTCTTGCTCTAGTGTGAGGGATGATCACCAACTAGGTTTAATATGAAATGAATTCATAAGCTCAAGTGGGCTATGCAATGGATAAAAGTGTATAAGATAGAGAGTTAACTGCTCTTCATCATCCTTTGGCACTTTAAACTATCGTACGAGTTACAACACGAAAGCAATACATGAAGATTGATGCAAGTGTGAGTAAGAAACTTCCTATCATTCATCTCAAATTTTGTCCCCATGTGGGATGATCCTTGACAGGGATGATTTAAAAAACTCTTCACGTGTGTGGACTCAAAGGGCTAAATGATGGGTATACCCATACTGTTTCGAGTAGAGGAAGAAATTGCCTCTCATCACCTTGGATGGCGTACCCTTTGTGAGATCACCCTTTTTCTTGCAGACATGGAATTTTTCCACACAACTCACTGGGGATTAGTGTATGAAAAGTGTATGGAATAAGGCTTGCCTTTCATCATTCCAAGGTATTCCATTTGACACGTTCAATTTATCTCACACAATTCATCAATGAAGAAAAATGCAAGATTTATGACAAATTTGAACAATTCAACTCATTGAGGCATTTTATTAATCATAGAAATACTTGCAGTTCACGACATGACACGGCAAATTCTATCATGGGTAATACTTTTTGACAGCATCATAATTAACCGGAGTGGAAAATTCACGACCATCCATTTATGCCAAAATCAGGGTACCTCCAGGAAGTACCTTCTTCACCACATATGGGTCGCCATAATTCGGAGCAAACTTGCCCCCAGGATCTGGAAAAATTGGCAATAGCTTCCTTAGAACAAGATCATTTATCTCAAAATGTCTCGGTCGTACCTTTCGATCGAAGGATCTGGCAACTCTCCGCTGATAAGTTTGGCCATGACAAAGAGCCTTTAGTCTTTTCTCCTCTATCAAGTTTAACTGTTCAAGTCTTTGCTACATCCATTCAGCCTCAGACAAGTCCACTTGGGATAAAACTCTCAGAGAAGGAATCTCCACCTCCACGGGCAGAATTGCTTCCATGCGTACACCAAAGCAAAAGGGGTTGCCCCAGTAGAAGTGCGGATCGATGCCCGGTATGCCATTAGTGCAAAAGGTAATTGGTCATGCCAATCTCGATAATTCTCGGCTGTCTTAGCCAAGATCTTCTTAATGTTCTTATTAGTTGCTTCAACAACCCCATTCATTTGAGGGCGATAAGGGGACGAATTCAAATGCTTGACCTTGAACTCGCTGAACAACTTGTCAACGAGTTTATTGTTCAAGTTCGTCCCATTGTCAGTGACAATTGCTTCAGGGACGCCATAGCGAGCAATTATGTCACGTTTGATGAACTTCACAACATTGCGGGCGATGATATTCACAAAGGATGTAGCTTCGATCCATTTGGAGAAATTGTATATCGCCACCAAAATGAATCGATGCCCATTTGAAGCCTTAGGATTAATTGAGCCGATCACATCAATCCCCCACATCGAGAAAGGCCATGGCTCAGAAAATTGGTGCAACTCAATTGGCGGAACATTTATCTTATCACCATGAATATGACAGCGGTTACAACTTCGTACATGCTTGATGCAGTCACTTTCTAGTGTGAGCTAGTAGTAGTCTAATCTCATAATCTTCTTAGCCATCATGTGCCCATTCATGTGAGGGCCACATATCCCTTCATGCACTTCTTGCATGATTTGAGTGGCTTCTGCTGTCCCCACACATCGCAACAAGACCGAATCATAGGATCTCTTGAAAAGATTCTCGCCACTGATGAAGAATTTTGAGGCCATCTTCGTGATGTACTTCCTATCAGCGGGAGTGCTTCTTTCAGGAAATTCCTGCCTTTTAATGTAGTTCATGATATCGTAATACCATGGTTTTCCATCAGGTTCTTCAGTTAAGATCATACAGTAAGCCGGCTTTGCCAAAACTTCTATTTTCAACGGCTCGACTTCTAATCCGTCAGCAGTTTGTAACATAGATGACAAAGTTGCGAGTGCATCAGCAAATTGATTGTGAGATCTTGGTAGGTATTCAAACGAAATTTCTTTGAATTGCTTCACAAGACCCTCTAGATACTGGTGGTATGGGAGCAATTTAGCATCCTTGGTCTTCCATTCACCTACAGTCTGCAATATAATTAGTGCTGAATCTCCAAATACCATTAACTTGGCCACACCCATCTCGATTGCAGCTTGAAGTCCGAGTATACAAACTTCATACTCGACCACATTGTTGGTGCATGGGAATGTCAATTTTGCAACTACCGGATAGTGCTGTCCATCTGAGGATATCAGAACTACCCCAATACCAGAACTAGACAAGTTTACAGCTCCATCGAAGAACATCTTCCATGAGTCTTCATTTACACTCAAGACACGGTCATCAAGGAAATTGTCATCGTCATTAGAGACGCCTGAATTCTCGGCCAATAGATCAGCGATCGCTCGACCCTTAACCGACTTTTGTGGCCTGAATTGCACATCAAATTCGGAAATCAAAATTTGTCATTTGGCCAACTTACCCACCAGAGCTAGCCGATCAAATAAGTACTTGATGGGGTCGTTCTTTGTCACGAGAAATGTCTGGTAATGCAATGTGTATTGTCGCAATCCATGCAATACCCATACCAAAGCGGCACAAGTCTTCTCAACATCAGAATACTTCAACTCTAATATAGTGAACTTCATACTCATATAGTAAATGGCTCATTCTTTTTTATCAACAGGACTTTCCTGAGCCAACATTGCACCCAATGATTCACTATGAATGGTGAGGTAGAGAATCAAGGGATGCCTTGGTGATGGTGGGACAAGAACTGGTGGATTCATTAGATACTGCTTCAACTTGTCGAACGCCTCTTGACACTCTTCATCCTAGTTGATTTGTGCATTCTTCTTTAGGAGTTTGAAGAATGGCTTGGCAGTTTCAGATAGTTGAGAAATGAACCAAGCCATGTAATTCAGTCTTCCCAAAAGACTCCAAACTTCTTTCACTGTTGATGGAGGTTGCAGCTCGCATATGGCCTTAGCCTTAGATGGGTCAATCTCAATCCCCTTACTGCTTACAATGAATCCAAGTAATTTAATGGATGTTGCCCCCAAACACGCATATAGCGAGATTTAGCCAAAGCTTGAATTCACGAAGTCGGTCAAACAATTTCTTCACAGTTTCCATATGGCTTCTTCCAGGCCGGGTCTTTGCAATCATATCGTCAACATAGACTTCAATCTCCTAATGTATCATATCATGGAATAGTGTTATCATGGCTCATTGGTAAGTTGCCCCTGCGTTCTTGAGTCCGAAGGGCATGACCTTGTAATGAAAGGTCTCCCACGGGGTGATAAATGCAGTCTTTTCCTTGTCTTCCTCTTTCATCATTATTTGATTGTATCCAGAAAACCCATCCATAAACGAGAATAGTTCGAATCCGGCAGTACTATCCACAAGGACATCAATGTGAGGGAGTGGGAAATCGTCCTTTGGGCTCGCCTTGTTCAGATCTCGATATTGGAATATTTTTTTAAACTTGTGGCCACAAAAACAAAATTTTCAGTTATTAACCCAATAATGTCGTTTTCAATATAAAATCTTTTTCAAAATAAAATAAGTTAATTAATGTAGCCCAAGTGGGAGAATGTTGGAAATTTCTTATAATATGGGCTTACATTAATTAATTGATTTTCTATTTTAAATAATCGGGTTAATTGATATTTCAATATTTGTTGAACCCTACAGTGATCTGATTGAATTGGGTATTGGCATCTATTAATAACGGGCCTAGTTGAGCAGCAAAGTGTAGGCAATTGTGTTTAATTGAAGCCCGTAATGGCAAGGGCCCAGTTGACACTCTGTTGATTAGGGTTTGCTAGGTCCCTTCTCTAGCCTATAAAATGGTAGGTTATACCTATCAATTACTTTAATCCCATTAAAAGCTGCTAGACTGAAATATGTCATAGAGAGGAAGATCTGACATTCAGATAGATCACTGATTATCAGATTGATCTATTTTCCTTCAAGTGAAGCAATGGCTCAGACAAGTACGTTTTAATTTTGATGTGTTTATTGACATCGGTGTTTTACAATTATATATGGATCCGTTTCTTTTTGATTGATTAGTTATTCATAAGAATAATTTTCTACAGTATATTCACATACCCCTGCCTATATAATTTCATAATCATTCTTCATGATCGCTCGCTGCCTTGCTCTGTTTCGTCTTCCTTTTCTCCTCTGAAAATCCCTCTCTGCACACCCGCATAGAGAGAGAGAGGGAGGGAGGGATGGGGACTCTGGGACCAAGGTCGGTGGTGGGCGTGCAAGAAGAAGATGATGCGGGAGGAGTAGTACTTCCGCCGCAAGATCACCATCAGAAGGAGCTCGACGCTGGCGCTCTCTTCGTTCTCAAATCTAAAGGTAAACTCCATCTCTTCTCTCTGCTCTTGTCGCGCTCTGCAAGCACCACCTTCGCCGCCGCCTCCTCCCTTGGGGGGAGACTGTCGGTCACATGATGAATATCTAGAATTTCGTGCAACGTGCACTTCAAGAACATCGGTGGTGAACTTTTTTTATATTAAAAGATAAATAGACAGTTTTCTTTCTTGGCCGCTTTAGTTTTGGGGACGGGACCATTTGGTGGGGGCTAACTCAAAGAGGAAAACAAGCACCGTAAATATCTCCATCGATTTCAAGACTTACGGCCAAGGAAAAGGCTGGTCGTTTTCACTAATTCTACCCAACTCACAATTAAAAAAATAGCAAATGATTTTTTAAGTAATAATTAACTTTCGGCAGACTATATACGTCTCGTTTTGTAAACGTAAATTCAAGATAAAGTACGTCGGCCGGCTATTACTGAGCGAATCATTTCTCTTTTGGCACTATTGGCATCATAATTAATTTTGTCTGATTTGAAAGTTATAACAACGATTCCACAATTAAATAGCGGCACACGTCATACAAATTTTTTGATAGGTGGCACGTCTTTTCGCAGGTGACAACTTGATGTGAAGTATTCTAAAAAAAAAAAAAAAAAAAAAAAACTTGATGTGAAGGGTCCTTTCTTTTCTCCATTTTTTCGTGTTCTTTTTCCTCCGAGATTGTATCTCAAACAGATTTGCTGATTCCTAGTAAACGGTACCATTGTCCATATACAAATTAACTATCAAAAGATCTTTTGTGAGAATGCTTGAAAAAATCTAACTGATTTTTACCTGGAAATTGGAATTGAAATAGGCTCATGGGTTCACACTGGCTACCATTTGACCACGTCGATCGTGGCACCAGCTCTTCTGAGCCTTCCCTATGCTTTCGCCTTACTTGGATGGGTGGGTGGGATCATTTGCCTGACCGCTGGAGCGCTCGTGACCTTCTACTCCTACAACCTCGTATCACTCGTCCTAGAACACCAAGCCGAGATGGGCAATCGGCATTTGCGGTTCAGAGACATGGCTCGTGACATCATGGGTAAGTCCCAATCACAAAACATTTCACTGGCATGTGGTCAATCATTTGAATTTCAAAACATGACAAGTTGTTTCGAAGCACTGGCATGTGGTCAATCACTTGAATTTCAAAACATGCGTGGATACAAGTTAACCCGTATGGTTACTTGAACTCCTTGTTCACGATGCTTTTGATCTAGTTGCACTGTTCGCACCCATTCCACACTGTTTTTGGATTGTAATCCATGGTCAAAGCCGCAAGTCATCCCGCTTTTCTTTCGTGATGTATACACGTGACTTAGGGGGCGTTTGGTTGGGCATTTCAAAGCTTTGCGCCCTGGCCCCTTTGAAATTTTAGTGTTTGGCAAATTTTTTGAAAGCCCCTTTGCCCAAGTATGAGCATTCCAAATGCTCAATGCTCAATGCTGGGTAGGGGCAGCATTGAGCATTTGGCATTTTGGGAATGCCACGCAACTGTTCACCTCCTTCTTCTTCTTCCCCATCTGTCTTCTTCTTTTTCTTCCCGGCCACCGGACTTCTCCGGCAGCCACCATCTCCGCCGCTGCCTGAGGGTCGCGCGTCGCCGGTGACCACCGTCTGGGGGTGGCGCGACGCGCGACCCAGGCGGCGCGGACCTCAGGCGAAGCCGCCTGGGTCGCGCGGACCTCAGGCGGCGTCGCCTGAGGTCGCGCGGACCAGGCGGCGTCGCCTGGTTCGCTCGGAACCAGGCGACGCCGCCTGGTCCGCGCGACCTCAGGAGACGCCGCCTGAGGTCCGCGCGACCCAGGCGGCTTCGCCTGAGGTCGCGTGGACCAGGCGGCGTCGCCTGAGGTCCGCGCGACCTCAGGCCGCCAGATCTGGCCGCCGGACGGCCAGATCTGGCGTCTACGACCTCAGGCGCTTGAGGTCGCGCCTCCAGGCGGCGACGGCGTCGCCTGAGGTCGCGCCGCCTGGGTCCGCGCGACCTCAGGCCGCCAGATCTGGCGGTCCGGAGGCCAGATCTGGCCGCCGGACGGCCAGATCTGGCCTCTGCGCCTGAGGTCGCGGCGATGGTGTCGCCTGATCCGGCCGCCGGACGGCCAGATCTGGCCGTCCGGCACCGCCGGCCGCCGGATTTGATTTTCATTTTTTTTTTAAAAGAAAAAATTAAAAGCAAAAGCCCATTTGCAATAAGTTTTTTGCGCCAAACTATTTTTACACAAAGCCCACTTTCCAATGAGTAATTTGCAAACACCCGAAAGATTCCCGAAAACCCTTTAAATTTAAAGATATTTGCAGATTCGGCCAAGCATTCCCCAAAGTTCAACCAAACGCCCTTAATGACATTGTTGACATTTTGAGATTCCGTGCTTTGAATTGATAGCAGCACCCATGCTATTTTTATCTTCGGTCAGAAAAATGCAACTTTCATTTTGTTCAAGACTAAAGAGAAAACATTTTCGGCCAACGATTGAAGCGATGAAAGAGAAACCTTTGAGATTGCAATTTCTAATGCCGTGTGGTAGGAAAGTAGCTCTAGGCTGGTTTTTTGAGCTGCCAATGACTCAGATCATTCTGTTTGTCATTGAATTCACGAATCACCAGCTCTGTTTGTTTATCTGAGCCTAATCTTTAGGTTAGAGAAAAGTAGGGAACATAAGTGGCTTACAATCATGGTGGTCGAGCCGATTGTCGGCAAATATAATGTTAGAGATAAACCCGATACGGCTACATAAGCTTTCGTAAAGGTTTCTGCATCCGTGGCATATCTGGCACCGCGAAAATCGGGGATTGCTGTTTTGAAGTGAACAAGGCTAATAACGAAATAAAAATGGGTTTGAGCAGGGCCGAGATGGGGGAAGTTTTACGTCGGTCCAATCCAATTCATGGTCTGCTATGGTGCTGTTGTTGGTTGCACCCTTCTGGGAGGGGAATGCTTGAAGGTCTGACTACCGAAACTCTTTGAGTTTTCTCCTGTTTTTGTACATGATTAGTCATACTTTAGTGTATAGAGAGGTCATTTCTCTTATAAATTCCGACACTCCCAGACGATCTACTTGCTGTCCAAGCCAGATGGGACGATGAAGCTCTATGAGTTCGTCATAATATTCGGGTGCTTGATGTTAGCCCTAGCTCAAATACCATCCTTCCACTCGCTCAGGCACATCAATATGGTGTCCTTGGTTTTGTCCCTTCTCTACAGTGCTTGTGCCACTGGCGGCTCCATTTACATCGGTAAGTATCGACTCAGACATGAAATTCAAGTAGGGCACGTGCTGTGTAATGGCATAGTGAACCGGTTTATGACATCATGTCTGATGTCGAGTTTCTCCTCTTTCTTTGGCAGGGCTTTCGTCCAAGGGGCCCGAGAAGGACTATTCCTTGGTAGGGGACACTGCAAGTCGCACCTTCGGCATCTTCAATGCCATTGCCATTATAGCGACGACATATGGGAATGGGATTATTCCTGAAATTCAGGTCTGATACTTGGGACTTGTCTGTTTTGCTTAGTTCAATATGATTTGGTGTCCGATTGAATTGGCCGGGTTCAAAGATTCAATGAACGATAAGGGTTTACCATTTGCGCCACTGGTTTAACTTTCAATCTGTGTAAATCGATTTATAGGCCACGTTGGCGCCTCCAGTGAAGGGGAAGATGTTCAAGGGGCTGTGCGTGTGCTACGCCGTGGTCTTGGTCACTTTCTTTAGCGTCGCAATCTCCGGTTATTGGGCTTTCGGCAACCAAGCAGATCCGCTCCTCCTCAGCAACTTCTTGGTTAACGGGAAGGCGCTGCTTCCGAAATGGTTCATTTTGATGACCAACATGTTCACCATTCTCCAATTGTCAGCTGTTGGTGTAGTAAGAATCTCTCTCTCTCTCTCTCTCTCTCTCTCTCTCTCTCTCTCTCTCTCTCTCTCTCTCTCTCTCTCTCTCTCTCGTGCGCGCACAGTGGAATATGTGACGGTGGTAAATTGAGAAGAACGAATTGTTTTTGGGCAGGTTTATCTGCAGCCTACTAATGAAGTTCTCGAGAAAACGTTCGCAGACCCCATGAGTACGGAATTCTCTGCACGAAACGTCATACCTCGCCTGATCTCTCGGTCGATATCAGTCATTGTGGCAACAACAATAGCAGCAATGCTCCCCTTCTTTGGAGACATCAATTCTCTGATTGGAGCATTCGGATTCCTGCCTCTCGACTTTGTCTTGCCCGTGGTCTTCTACAACTTGACGTTTAAGCCATCAAGACGAAGCCTCATTTTCTGGCTGAACATCACTATTGCCGTAGTGTTCTCGACAGTGTCGGTTATTGCAGCTATTGCGGCGGTTAGGCAAATAGCCATCGACGCGGATACGTACCAGTTATTTGCTAATTTGTAAACAGATGCATATTGTTCTCCAAAGCTGGTTCAATTATAATAAAGCAGATATTAGCCCCCGTTCAGTGAAACCAGGACACCAATTCGTCCACCACTCACACCGAAATTTTTTCACAATAATGGTAAAATAACAGTGGAAATTTGTAAAGCGAGAACTATCAGTAGCATTTCCTTTGGTTGAAAGATGAATTTGCAAAGCTATGATTGCTTCTGTTGGGAAAAACCGATTCCCAGAAAACGGATTCGACACTATATCGAACCCCTAAACTAATGCGGAAGACGAGCCCGGGAAAAACACATGTATCATCGATCCTAAGGCACATCACATAGACGAACGTACCTTGTATCCACAGACCAAACACCGACGCCGATTTGAGGAAGAGAAACTGATCCCGTTCGATCCGATGACGTCAGTTTGCCTCGAAGGGAAGATATGTGTCGCCTCTTGCACACTGTTCTTTCCTTTTGAAAGTGTTTGAGGGAGAGAGAGAGGAGGAACGTACGTTATGCCAAAAGGTACGTTCCTCCCTCTTTATTTCCCTTTATATACGTTCCCTCCAAGAATAAACGTGTCCCTTCATCATATTCCTTCATCCATGGGCCCCAATTTTGTGGGCCGGGCTTTTAGGCCCATCGTGGGCGGGCCAACTTAAGCCCATATATTAATTAAAACCATCATCTCCCACTCGCACATGGTGGGCCAAAAACCAACATGGGCGGACAGGCCCTACTTAGGCCCATCAATTGAAAATCCATCAACTCCCACTTGATAGAGTGGCCCGAACAGAATTCTATTTTCCTCATTACAACATTCATACTGGTGAATAGTCCGTGCGACCAGCATACTTTGAGAGTCCGTTGCCATACATCTGTTAGGAATATATAGCAGCTCATAATGGGCATCACATTCCGAGTAAATTTAGTATACCCTAGATCGATCGATCACATTTATATCTCTCTTAATCTCTTTTAATCGATCGATCACATTTATATCTCTCTTAAAGTCATAATTGGTCGACCAGTGAATACAAAACTACAATATGATTCTCCAAATCCGATCTTCCTCTTTCCTTCAAACTCTCAATTTCAGTTCAACTTGCTTTTCTAGAAATGTCACATTAGATCGAATCAATTCATGACCATTGGCAACATCCTAAGATAGCAAACACTAAATAGAAATCTTGAGAATAAGTAAAAGTCATGAGAGCACTAAAAAATTGAGGAATTCTTTTCCTCAAGAGTGTCACATGGCATTAAAAGTTTAGATCAAACTTTTGCCACTCTTATTGATCATATCATGCATACGTAGTATGAAATACGTATTACGGTATTTAACTCATTTCCCATGGAGTGTATGTCTACACCTTCAATACCGTACAGATGATAGTTCAAACATACTTAATGTCTAACTTGAGTTCACATATCTACTCATTCACAAAATTCATCAGAACTCACATCTGGCATCATAGACAGATAAAGTAAAATATATGGGTTATTTTACTTTCGGACATGGTACATATCATGTCCTCATCTTAACACTTAGTTAAGGCGACATATATATTTTAAGCTTCAGCTCTCGATTATCACCTAGATAATAAGCTTTAAAACCGTCTCATCTCTATTTATCACATAGTAAATAGAGGCGATTACCCGTGTGAGTGGGCTAATCTTATATCTGTCCGACATACTAGCTCAACTTAATGTAATGCACTGAGCATTAAGATGCATAAAGATCAAACAAAAATTCATAGGCATTAATGATGAAAAAAAAAAAAAAAAAAAAATTCATTAAATGTTAACAACTCAGGGAAACTACAATATGCAGTACATCAGACTCTACGCAATCCTAGAGATTTTACTTGACCACAAAACGCATCTCTAGGTATTGGCTTTGTCATAAGATCTGCTACCATTTTATGCGTAGATATGTACTGTAAGTTCACATCCTTTCGTGCAACCATTTCTTTGACAAAATTATACTTTTTATATATATATTTGGTCTTGCCATGATATTTTGGATCTTTGGTATACGCTATAGCTGCTTGGCTATCACAATTAACTAATAATGGATTTGTAGCTTTCTCAATAACACCTAAATGATCCAAAAAACTCTTAAGCCAAACTCCTTCTTATATTACTGCTGATAATGCCACGAACTCAGCTTTCATCGTGGACAAGGCTATTCACGTTTGTTTCTTAGTGCTCCAACATATGGTGCCATTATTCAATAAGAAAACAAACCTAGAGGTAGATTTCCTTTCATCTAAATCTCCTCCCTAATCAGTATCAGAATAGCCTTCGAGTCGCAGATCCTTTACTTGATAACTCAACGTATAATCAGCAGTTCCCTTTAGATACCTCAGATTCTTTTAATGGCTTTCCAATGTGCTTGACCTGGATTGGATTGGTATCTACTCACCATTCCGACTGCAAAACATATGTCAGGTCTTGTACACCTCATAGCATGCATCAAGCTCTCAACAGCACTAGCATAAGGAACATGTTTCATTTGTTCCTTTTCTTGTGGAGTCCTTGGACACAGTCTATGGCTCAATCCTTCACCTTTTGCAATAGGAGTGTCTATGGGTTTACAATCTGGCATACGAAATCGTTCAAGAACCTTATTTATATATGTTTCTTGCGAAAGAGATAACGATCTCTTCGAACGATCTCTTGAAATCTTAACTCCAAGAATGTATGCAGCCTCACCCATATCCTTCATCTTAAAGTTGGAAAACAACCAACTCTTGACAATATTAACAAACTCCATATTGCTTCCGGCAATTAGTATATCATCAACATATAACGATATGATCACAAATTGATCTTTGGATCTTTTGATATATACACAATGATCATCATCTATCATTGTAAAATCATATGCCATTATGGCATTATGAAAACGTATATACCATTGCCTTGACGACTGCTTAAAGCCGTATATCGATCTCAAAAGTCGACATACTTTTTTCTTCTAGGCCTTTCATTATGAAACCAGCAGGTTGTTCCATATATATTTCTTCCTCTAATTCTTAATTGGGGAAAGCAGTCTTTACATCCATTTGATGTAACTCAAGATCCATACTAGCCACTATTGTCAGAATAATGCGAATCGAGGTAAATTTCACTACAGGAGAAAAAAGTTTCTTCATAATCAATTCCTTCCTGTTGATTATACCCATTCGCCTCAAGGCGAGCCTTATGCCTTTCTATCGAGCCATCAACTTTTCGCTTTATTTTGAAAACCCACTTGTTCCCAATAGCTTTGCGTCCCTTTGGAAGATCAACCAGTTCCCAAACTTGGTTTGACTTTATTGACTCAATCTCTTGTTCCATTGCATGAATCTATTTTTCCTTACTAGGGCAATTCAGAGCCTCATTAATATTTCTTGGCTCATCCTCATCTTGCGGAGTAATCATAAAAGTTTCCCCTTCAATGTCAAAACGTCGACGGGGAATACTTTGGCGACTTGTTCGCCGAATGGGAGATTGTACAATTTGCACATCATTCCCCATTATGCTCCCACTAGGATTAGATAATGATGATGTCATCTCATCATGTGGTTGTAATTGCGAATGAGTTGAATTCAATTCATCATTTCTCATATTACTCCCACTTGGACGAACTCCATTAATATCGTTATCTTGATCCAAGGTTTCAAATAGGGAGTAATCTTCCCCTATTTCGCCCTTCTTAGGAAATTCATCCTCTAAGAATGTGACATCCCATGATTCAAATTCAGTTATACTCCCACTTTTCTACTCACCTATGAACACATACCCTTTCAAGTGTTCGGAGTATCTTATGAAAATACTATTCTTTCCTTTGGGACCCAATTTCCCAAACTTGTGAGAGGGCTCATGAGTATAGGCAGCACAACCCCATGGTTTAAGAAAACTTAAGTCTGGTTTTCTACCTGTCCATAACTCATATGGAGTAGAAGTAACTGATTTGGAAGGCACCCGGTTAAGTATATATGCAACGCATCACTCCAAAAAGTAATAAGTAAGTTAGCATGCGCCATCATTGATCTAACCATTTTCAGTAGGGTTCTGTTTCTTCTCTCCGCAGCACCATTTTGTTGAGAAGTATATTGAATAGACAACTGTCTATCTATTCCTTTTTCATCACATAATTTTCTGAACTCATCAGATAAATATTCACGACCTCGATCAGATCTTAATACTTTTATTTTCTTGTCTAATTGATTTTCTACCAAGTTCATAAACCTTTTGAAACAACTTAATGCTTCAGATTTATGATAAATCAAATAGACATATCCGAATCGAGTATAATCATCTATAAAAGTGATGAAATAAACAGCCCCATGCATTCCTTTCACATTCATTGGACCACAGACGTCAGAATGTGTTAAATGCAAAGAAAATTCAGCTCTTTTACTTTTTCCAAATGATTTCCTTGTCGTTTTCCCTACCAGGCAATGCTCACATATGGGCAAATCGACTCTTTCAATATTGCCTAACAAGCCCTCTTTGACTAGTCTATTCATACGTTGTTGGCCAATATGACCAAGTTTAGCATGCCACACATTCACATCATTATCATATGAATTAGGGGACGTGAGAAGGGAATAACAAACATTTGCATTAATATAGTCAATATCTAATACAATGAATCCATTCGGAAAATAACCACAATCATAGTATTTTGTATTCAAATACAAATCTACACCTCTATTATGGAAGTTCACATTAAAACCAAACTTAACCAACACTAAAACAGACACTAAATTTCGACGAATCTCCGGAGCATACAACACATCATGTAGGAATAATGTGCGCCCATCACGCATGTTCAGTTGGTAGGTGCCAATTCCTTTCACTTCAGCTCTGGAGTTGTTTACCACATAGATCCACTTAGTTCCAGTCGAAACTCGTCGAAATTCCACGAAAGATTCTCTATCCTTCGCTACATGGTCCGTCGCTCCTGAATCTATAGTCCACAAAGGATTAGACTCAGTCAAGAATACAGAACTTGACACATATGCAAAGTTCTCAATAGTACAAAGGGTGTGTACCTTCCTTGGCTCGCGACAATTGCGGGCATAGTGACCCCTCTGGTCACAGTTGTAGATATTCTTCACATGAGGACGTTTTCCTCTCTTCACACGAGGACGTTTTCCTCTCTTTTGTTGGTTAATTCTTGGTTTCTTGCAAGAATGACTTGATCCCTTGCTTTCCCACATATTGAACGAGTCAATGCGCTTGCGCTTAGAGCTTGATAATCCTACTAAGCTAAAAGCAACACAGCAAATATTTGTATCCCGCTCAAATGCCTTGTGGCGATCATCTGCTAGCTCATGGTGGCGCACAGCATTCTCAAGATCTTCCATAACATGGTCAAGAGCTTTTAGTACTTCTTTGTTCAAATCAGCAATTATGTTCTTGGTTGCTGAATCCATTTATCTGAACATATCAAACATATATGCACGAAATATTAATGCATATCACTTATGCATCTATTTTGCACAAACACATCATATTAATTAATAATTTTAAGTAAGGTTTCAGAATCAAAATGTCACTATGTTTCCAATCATCCTCCAAAAATCCTAACTTAAAACTATCATTAATATAATTTTTTATGCAAAGTAAATTCTATGAAGCTACAAAAACTTCTATGAACTACCCACAACAGTTAACAACAACAGAAAGCAAATAATATTTGACATCCAATAATGATATAATAATTGTGCTTTCACATAATACAACTAATATATTAGTTGCTATATCAACAACAAACAGGTAGAATACATTACATTAGATATTCACAAAGCACACTTAATAAAGATCAGCCATAACATCTAAAACTAAGGCATCATACAACGGATAGGAAAAGTTTCTACTTGGATCAATTTCTTTTTCTTTTCCTCTGTAAATTTTCGGGCATTTTTGACAGCCACGGAAAAACAGACGGATATCCCTTTGGATTTCTCCTACGCACATTCATTCCTTGCTTAATCGAAGTCATTCCTTGGGTCGCAGTCTTTGTGGCTCCAACTCGATGATACTCATCTACAAATTCCATTACTAGCTCCCTACAACTAGTAAATCCTTTGACCTCCCATAGGTGATTCAACACTCCTTGCCATTCTAATGGAAGAGTGTTCATAAAGAATCGCATCATATGAGTATCTGGCATGGGATAACCGTTCCAAATAACTTCTTGAATTTTGTTGTTGACCTCTACAACATGATCAATTATGTCGTCACTCTCCCATCGATAACCATTCAAATCGGCTATCAATCTTGAAAGCCTTTCCTTTTGTTCATTTGACATTATGCGCACAAATGCACGCGGCTTATGGGGAGGCATTGTTCCTGTAACAAATGCAGAACAACAAAAAAAAAAGGGGGATTACATATAATCCACGTAGACATAATTGAAAAAAGAAACAAATCCTTTTTTTTTTTTTGTCAACGGTCAACAGTCAATGGTCAATAGGTCAACGGTCACCGGGGTCGGGTCGGGTCGGGCCGGTCGGACGAACCGACCGGCACGTGCGGCCCGCGTGCAGCGGGCGCGTGCACGCGTCGGCTCCGCGCGCACGTGCGACGCATGCGCGTGCGTGTGCAAATCGGCGCGTGCAACGCGCCGAATGCACGTTTCACGCCGGCTGCGCGTACGAACGCGTCCGGCAGCCTTTGGCGGCGTTCCGCCACCCGTCGTGCTCGTCTCGACAAGACCTTCCATCCAGAGCCTTCAAAAATAGATTTCGACTTACAGAGACCCCGAAAAATGGATGAACAGTGCTCGGGTGTCGAGATTTTTTCGCCCCGATCGGTGTCGGCCGATTAAATTCACGAAAAAAAACTAAGAAATCATCCATGAACATGAAAGGGGTCGGGAAAAACATGGAAATGGATCGGAAAACAAGAACTACGGCTCTGATACCAATGTTGGGAAAAACCGATTCCCAGAAAACGAATTCGACACTAAATCGAACCCCTAAACTAATGCGGAAGACAAGCCCGGGAAAAACACATGTATCACCGATCCTAAGGCACATCACATAGACAAATGTACCTTGTATCCACAGACTAAACACCGACGCCGATTTGAGGAAGTGAAACTGATCCCGTTCGATCCGATGACGTCAGTTTGCCTTGAAGGGAAGATGAATGTCGCCTCTTGCGCACTGTTCTTTCCTTTGGAAAGTGTTTGAGGGAGAGATAGAGGAGGAACGTACGTTATGCCAAAAGGTACGTTCCTCCTCTTTATTTCCTTTATATACGTTCCCTCCAAGAAGAAACGTGTCCCTTCATCATATTCCTTCATCCATGGGCCCCAATTTTGTGGGCCGGGCTTTTAGGCTCATCGTGGGGGGCCAACTTAAGCCCATATATTAATTAAAACCATCAGCTTCTTTTCCCCCTTATACAGTATGCATGCACAGTTCAGATGGAAACTGCATATACTAAATGCAATCCATGGTAAGAATTGATCTGGAAACGAAGTAAATCCAAACATGAAGAAAATGGGACAACGGTCATTATTCATAAAGCATGATAACATTAGATAAGTCCAATTCACGGAAACCAAACTGAAAGAAGATAATGATAGACAATGGAAAATGGCAGCAGTGGCAGCTTCCAAAACAACGTTTTTGTTCACCAGGGCTAGAACTTCACTTCTCAGGGTCACTGCCACAGATATCCATGGACTCATTCTGCTCATCCAGTGTCTCGAGGCTACTTGAGGCCGGTGGCACAATGGTAATAGGGCTGGCCATGACCGGCTCTTCCCCGTCCGATCCCTCGGGGAGACTCAAGGCCGGTGGTACAATAGTAATAGTGGTGGCCATGATCATCTCTTCCTCGTCCGATGCCTCACGGAGACCCAAGGCCTGCGGCAGAATAGCAATATGGGTGGCCCTGATCAGCTCTTCCTACTCCGATTCCTCAGTTCCTGGCGAGCTGCCATTTGCACTGCCTTCCACCATCTCATCCGCTTGCACGGGGATGTCCACCATTTCGCTGTCATTGACTTCGTGCGCAGCTGCAGAAGCATTAACCGAAGGCTGCTTTCTCTTGTGCTTCCTCTCCATGACATCTTCAAATGTGCCGAAAATAATCTGATTGACAGGAACTCAATCCAATCCAGTGTTATCAGTGGCATATTTGTAAGACTACATCATGATCTAAATCGGAGTCTTTCCAAAGATTGGAAGTAAAGGAAAGTGAATGAAGATATGACTTTTACTTGAACATGGTTGGCTGCAATTAGAGGACCAGCAAGGCTGCCACCAATATGTCGCCCTTGAGGATCTGTCATTAATAAACTCAACATTCCATACTTCCGGTTCAATGACCCTTTCAGAACAATAATCGGAAAGCGGCCCTGCAATAACATCAATTGATCACATAAAAGAATTGCAAAGTTTCTAGTGAGAATGACGCTCGAATTTCATTGACAAAACATGACCAATCGTAGTTGATTTTCGTCGCAAACAGTACTAATCGGGCGAAGTTTGTAGCATCAAACGAGGGTCTTTCTACACTGCTGTGAACCAAAACATGGCAACAGTGTTGGGCCCTTTCTGAGCTGGACGATGGTTGACGATGATCGTCAATTGTCGGTGGATTTTCATCAGTCACCTAATTGAGCCCTACAGCTTTGCCGTGTTCCGGCAACGGCACAGCAGAAAATCCCATCAAATTAAGCCAACTACTCAACGTCTTCTGTCAAAAGTGCACATCTGAAGATTTAGGCCATATCTGGAGAATAATATTTCCGGCGAGTGCAGAGAAAAGGTCCATAACTCGTTCCAAAGGAATAAATAAGGACGGAGTGAGAGACTGAAAAACCTCATATATGGTTTTTTCTCCACCAGGATTGCTGCTATGGAAGGCCACATAAGAGACTTCACCAACGGCAGTGAGAGGAACCACTGTTCTACTTTCTTCCGGAACACATGCTGAGAGCTCTTGAATGATGTCTTGAAAACCACAGTTTTGAAGATGTTTGAAATCAGATTGCCGGCTAAGGCAGTGATGAAAGAAATCAGAAGACGACGATAACTAGATTTGCATGAATGACGATACATACGCATCCCATGGGCACCGTCAGTATGAACGGCATGAGGTCTGATCCAACCGAATGAACGAGCCCGGCTGCAAAGAGTCACGTTAGTTTTCGCCATGAACCATATGTCATTGGGCTATGCATGATCTAACGTTCAATTCTATTCTTTCAATGAATCATAGAGATTTTAGAGATTCAAGAAGCAAAACAAAATTCGAGGGTAATTCCGTAAATATATTGTGCTAGTTTCGACCCATTGAATACCCACTAGTTATAAAAAGACCAATTTCATTTTTCTTCTTTTGAACCTTATGAACACAATTCAAACTCTCTACAGTTTTGCAGGACAAGCCCAATAGACTTGATTCACGCATCCGACCCAAACCGACCTGATCCGACCAATCAAAGATCAACATCGTCCTGCCGAGATCGGGCCATTTTGCCTTTGGGGGGCCCCACGAACTACCCTTGATGCAAAAATTACTTGGAAAGAACTCGAGGCCATTTTTGGGACCATTGCAGGAATCGTCACTTGTATTTTAGAGCAATGTCTTATCACATGGAAGTAGTCGATAGATTGGGAGATTAGATTTTCAACATTAGATCGTGAGAGGAGATCTAAAATTTTAATTTAAGGGGGTTGTGTATATATAGGGGCCCCTTTTATTTGTCAAATCTCACATCCAAAGAGCAATCAGAGCATGTAAAAAGCCCATCAGATGCATCTCCAATGTCAAATGATAATAATATTTGTTACTTGCTGCGTCATTATTTAAAATTGAGCATATTAGTAAAGAGGAAGTATTACACATAAATAAAGACGTCGATCAGATTGAGAGGGAACTTACTAGGAGGAACTCGCATGAGTCTTATCTTATAGCCTTTCTGCGCCCGGCGGCCAAGGATGACTCGGCATGTGGAGGAAGTGCAGGGAGAGCCAACGGTGCAGGTGACCCGTTGGCCGGTGGTGCCGGTGTGGGAGGCGGACCCATCATATTTTCATTGATGTTGGACTTTCGAGGGCGACCACGTTTCCTCTTCTCCTTGGTGCTCGGCTCGGGGTTCGCAGCCAGCACCAATTCTCCTCCCGCACTGGCGTCAGCGGCCACCGTAGCTTCTAGGGACGGCAAGGTCTCGTTTGGGTCCTCCTTTTGCACTCCCTCAGCCTCGACAGTCTGCTTTAGCTTGTCCATGGCGAAAAGTTTTGCCACACAATCCTGCATAGACATGAAAATGAAATTACACGAAAATGAAGTTACGCTAATTTTGAATATACGATTCTTGAGTTCCTCTCTAGATCGATCTCTTTCAAAAGGGCTATAGAAAATGAAAATGAGGGAAGCAATACTTAAATCTTGAGAAGGAGCTAGACAAGAGCCTCGACTCTTTTCTTGTAATTTGTCCTTAGGACCTGTGGAGAACAGTATAAGGGCAGTGGTATTTATAGGGTCCTTAGATATATTGCATTCCTCTTCTACCCCTCATGCCTTGAAAATATGAGTTGGACCCTGGTTTTATATTTTTGAGTCAGAACAAATTACATTAATTTTATTCCTTGAAATTGCCTAAATTTGTAAGGAATTTGCTTATCGTTTTTCCTTGTATTTTCATAGAGAGAGAGAGAGAGTAAGAGGGTGGTTTTTGGCATGGCCATAGGATTGCTACAATTCACACCAATTTTTTGGATTTTTCCTTGGATTTTATTCCCTTATTTGAAAAACCTAGCCGTTTACGGCATCTAAATGAGAGCGAGTGCATAATCTTTAACTCGGGCTCGAGTTAATGACCGAATCTGGCCAAAAGTCTGCTCCATGGAAGAACACACGCGTCGCATCCCCATTGCTGGAAGCTGTTAAAGTAATTTGTATTAAACTTGCCTTCGTTTAAGAGAGAATCCCTATCCAATGCAATTATGAATTATGGATTGTAGCGGCAAATAGGCGAGGGCATTGAGCTATGAGAATAGTACATGTTCCCTAGATTTATTTTTCGAGTTTTAGGAAAAACTGTTTCTCCTTGATTTGCTAGTAAGCTCCTTGTAAATCAAATGTTATTAATAAGTTGGTATCATGGATTCATGAAACTAACGACTCAAATTTTTTTTTGGCTTGCACATATTTTTGTTAGTGAATAGGCCCGGATAATCACCGAGATTCACCCAGGCACAATTGTATTTTTAGAAACACTTTTAGTAATCCCAAAATGTAACATATTTTGGGAGAGGCCATTCTAATTTCTCCAATTAAAACCAGAATTTGGGTACCTTTTTTGTGTGAATTTTAGTTTGCAAATCCTAATCATTACAGAATTATATTCTGCCTAGAATTTATGATCAAACCTAGCCATAGTTTGCCAAACGTAATACAAGGCATGCTTCGGGTTGTTGTTGTGTGTAGTTTGTAGTAGTATTCGTACAAGCTATCTTCGCTATCACTAATTATTACATTTCAATACTTTCATAACAATACACTTTTTTGAGAAAATCCAAATATATTGTGTAAATAATTCCCTCCAAGTCACTTTATAACTGAGCATGCAATCGAAAAAATCCAGATATTTTCTAATTTCGAAAAATTTTCCTTCAATTTAAGTGAAAACAATATTACACAAATTCAGTCAATATACTGTACAAATTGGCATGATGGTTTTAGAGGCGTAAAGCTTTTAGGCCTAGACGTCTTCAGGTGAATAGACCTGCAAGATCGTTGTGGCTTGCCCAAACACTATTAATTGTTATTAAAGCGAGGAATTCATATTTTAATTCAAATTTAATAAGTTGGATGATATATGTATTGGCCAAGATTTAAAAAAATAGATTGCATTGGCTCTAATAGAGCAAAGCCTACCAATAACGAGTTATAACGAATCTAGAAAGACTCCATTTTCAACACATTTAGTCGAAAGGATCTACTTTGGTCTAATGACGCAACCTCCTTTTATAGAGTTGAAAATGTTTTTTCCCCTAATGCCTTACAAAAATATAAGAAGAAATATTCGTAGTTGTATGTCATTAGTCAACTGTCACTCATAATCTAACTAATAAGAAAAAGTTCTTACGAATTATATATTTTGGACAGGTAATATTTCATTCTTAAAGTTAAATCATTATTGTTCTCTTATACCTAAAAGTGTCAAAATGGGTCATGGATCTATTCTTTAACTCATATTTTTAGAACCAAGCCGTATTGATGATGTTTAACTATTTAAAGAGTCGGGTTAATCTGGATTTATAAAAAATAATAATAATAATAAAGTCAATCGGACTAAATCTTCGTGGTTTTCTAAAGATCCTATTTATTGCCACTTGCTATTGGGACACTCGATTGGATGAGTAGGATAGAACCACACATACTCACTTGGGTCACCGTACAAATTATGATTCAGAATCCTCCCACCGTAGCAACAAGGTGCAACCAGTGTCGAAAGACAGATAGAGACACGCTAGACGAGTCTAGCAAGAAAGTGGATTGGTGTCACTGACGAATGGAGGCGCGACAACAAGGACTCTCGACAACTAATCTTTCGAATTTTTATCGATTTTTTTTTCTAAAAAAAACCTAGCCGTTTACATCGTCTAAATAATGGCAAGTGCGTAATCTCAAAAGGCTCGAACTAATGACCAAATCCAATCAAAAGTTCACTACATGGAAAGAACACACGCATTGCGTCCTCATTGCATGGAGCCTTTATAGTAGTCCTTATTCAACTTGCCTTCACTTAAGAGAGAATTCTACCAAATACAGTAATGAATTACGAAACGTAGTGGTGATTGGATGAGCACATAAAATTATGAAAAAAGGCACATATTCGAGATTTATTTTCCGATCTCTAGTAAAAGGTTGTTTCTCCATGATTTGCTACGAAGCTCCTTGTAAATCAAATGTTACTAACAATTTGGCATCATGGATTTATGGGTCTAATTCTCTGAAAAAGACTCCGATTTTAAAGCTTAGTCACAATTCTAGCCTCAACTTTTTTTTTGTCAAAAATAAACCTTCAACTTTAGGTACAATCCTGAATTTGCCCCAAAACTTTTTTCTAAAAAAATCGCCAAATTTTAGCTCTTGTCCGAAATCTGCCCTCATTAGCCCCCCTTCAAAAATCGCCATTACTTGTCCCCGATTTCCCTAATTTTCATATCAAATAATAGTTTCATCTAGAAATAATTTTTAGGTCACCTTACTAATGTGGATTTGTTACTGACATGGAAATTCCATGTTACACAATGAACGATTTTTGGATGGAGGATTAATGAGGATAGATTAAGACTAAGGGTCCGTTCGTTTCGCAGAAAATGAGCAATTTCCAAAAAATATTTTTCGGAAAGTCATTTTCTAGGAAAATGACTATATTTTCCGATGTTTGGCTGAAACCTAAACTTTGAGTAGAAAATATTTTCCACTGTTCGTTAGCTAATTTAATTATTTGCATTTTTTATAAAATCGAAATTTTTTCCTTTTTCTTTTCCTGCCTCCTCCTTCTTCCTCCTCCTTCCTCCACCGCCGCATGCACGCTGCCGCACGGCCTGGGGCGGAGCTCGCAACTCGCCGGATCCAGGCTCGCAGCTCGCCCGGATCCGATGAGCCGCGAGCTCCACCCCAGTCGCCGGCCGCCGTCGTGGTCGACGATCGACTAAGGCTAAGGAAGAAAGTTTTTTTTTTTTTTTTTTTTTTTTTTTTTTTGGTCTAAAAGGAAGAAAGATGAAAATGAAAGAAAGAAAAGAAAAAAAGAAAAAGAAAAGAAAGCATAAAAATAAAACAAAAATATGTTGGTGAGAAGAAGCAAGGTGGAAGAAGTTATGGAAAATATTTTCCACTTTTCAAAAATGGAAAACATTTTCCTTATTTTTTAAGGTTGTTTTTCCAATGATAGAAAACATTTTCCTTGAGTAGTTAATTTTCCGTGAAACGAATACCGGAAAATCCTAAAAACGTTTTCCTGGAAGTCATTTTCCGCGAAACGAACGGACTCTTGAAAGTTGGTAATATTTTTTAGACAAAAAAAAATTGGGGCAGATTTGAGGCTAGATTAAAATTGATGAGTTTTTTAGACATATTTGGGATTAGAAATAAAATGGGGTTTTTTAGACAAAAAAAAATAAATTGAAGCAAGATTGGAATTAAACCTAAAGTTAGAGTTTTTTCAAAAGCAAAAAAGAAAAAAACGGGGATGGAATTGGAAATAGACCTATAATTTGGGTTTTTAGAGAACCAGGTTTGGATTCATGGGACTAACGGCTCAATTTTTCCCAGCTTGCACGTTTTCTTTTTAAAGTGAATAGGCCCGGACAATCGATGTGGTCCGCCCAAACACCACCATAATTGTAGAAACCCTTCTAGCTCAGACCAAAATGTAACACTATGATTTCTCCAATTAAAAGCAGAATTTGGGTTTCTTTTTTTTTTTTTGCATGAATTTTAGTTTCCAAAAGTAAAGATCCTAATCGTTAACGAAGTTAATTTCTGGCTGGAATATGATGATCGAAGCCACTATTTGCCCTACATAATGCAAGGCATGCATCATATTTTTGTTGTGTGTAGTTCATAGTAATATCCGTGCAAGTCATCTTCATTATCACTAATTAGTACATTTCATTATATATAAACTGATGAGAAAATCCAATAAATAATAACCGAGGAATAAAGTTAAAATCTAATAAAACTCTTATCTTAACTACAAAATTACTAACTTATGCCTTCACTCTAACAAAAGGACTTCTACGCGCTAACAAATCGCAACATGGAATTTAAACGCAAAACTTGATCACGCCTTAACTTCCTCCTCCGAACCCCAAACCAAACTAATTTATAGTCAATAGAGAACCCTTACTTCACCGTCCCAAAATCAAGCCGAAAGGTGACAAAATATAGGCCCGAAGCTGCTGGACGCGTACTGTTTACTGCACGCGGGAAACTTTGAAATTTTGTTTCGGACAAACCACAAGCTCAAATCACGATCCGTAAAATCCCATGGCTTCACAACAACCTAAATTATCATTCCTATGAAAATATGCGGCTCAACAACTCCAAAATCGGACTTCGCCACTTGATTTTCCAATAATTCCGAATTTGAGCCCTAAACCCAAAAATAACTTCAATTGGACGAACGAGGGGCCTAATCTCTTACCAAGTGCTGCATTATGGAGTCGAGTCGGCTTGGCTAGACATCCGTGGTTTGCACGTGCCAAAACCTCTTTTCTTTCTTCCCCTTTCTCTTCTTCTTCTTCTTTTCTTTCTTCTGCCCGATCGTGGGCTTTCTTTCCTTTTTATCTCTTCCCCTTTTTCTGTTTTCTTTTTCTTTCTTTCTTTAAAGTGGGTCCCACCAACTTTTCTTTTTCTTTGACTCGGTCAAAAACCCATATTTTACATTATGTTTTTGTCTTCAAGGTTCTCAGGGGAATGATAGGATCGGTCAACAATGTCGGCAATTAGCCATTTATACAATTCGAACAATTTTGAATTCTTCTCAAATAATTATCAATTGAATAAGATGTCAAAATCCTTTGATTGAAGAGTATATAAAACACAAGTTGTTCTTCTAATCATCACCGGAAACCAATCTATCTGAATCTTTATCTTTTCTCCCTTTTTTTAAGGGGTCACACTGCGAACCTTTGCTCAACCAAACACGTACATCCCACTCGTTGACTTTTCTTCCGGGTTTAGAATGATAAATGATCGATCACGCAACCCTAAGAAATTTCGTGTCGTCCAGCTGGTTTGAATTAGGCCCACAAACCTTTATGGAAAATTCAATTGTGTAAACAGTGAAGCGTGATTGATCCCAAATCCACAAGGGAAATGATCGGATGACGCAGCGCTTCAACGGCCACGGCGACATGCGCGAATTCGAAGCACGCCTATTACAGCAACTCGGCAAAAACAAAACCAGAGCATAACTCGACATGAAATACGTGCGTACGTGTATAACATACACGTACACACACACACACAAAATGATACACGCTCGTACGTGTCTTAGCTTCTGTTCCATTGCCCAGCAATTATTCTGTCCAACACCCAACTCCCACCCCCACGCCAAAAAACACCAACCACTCTTCCTCTTCCTCTTTCCTCAGCAACGGGTCGTGTCTTCACCTACTTCGTGCCATCCGCCGCCCGAGCTGAGACGTCTCGGAGGGAATCAAATGTATATCCCCGATTCCATGGGAATGAACTGGACCCAGCTCCTCCATCACATGGTCCATAATTCCAAACAAATTTAGGATTTTGTCAGTGGGGTTATCGTTTTCTTTTGGAGTACCTCCATTGAAACCCTGAATTTTTATGTTTTGCTTCGTATCACCACGAAGAAAAATTAGTTCATATTTTCGATTTTCAGTTTTTGCTTTTGCTGCTCTTCCCTTTCTTACTTAGAGAATGTAGTTTGACATGTTTAGTCACCTTAATCACGTCGCAAGAGGATGTGTCTCTCTTATTGTGGTATTGGATTAAAGGATTGCCGAGAGCACTATGCGGTGGTAGTTGGGTTTAAGCTTTTTGGTTAAATAGCCTACGGATGTGGAGAAAGTGAGGGGAGTGGAAACTAATTTGGACAACACCCAATTGCTACATTAAAAAGAAATATAGCTTTATCAATGTAGCAAGAATTATTATTCAATGACAAGAAACACTGAGCGATCACATTGACCGCTTATACGTACTTACATCTTTTAATACATAAGGAAAACTTTAGGACAGGACGTGGGTCGAAAGTCCAAACGAATGATCCAAATGGAAATTCATTTGCATTTGAGAAACGGTGAGAATCCGAACACATACGGTCTGCCTAATGTATATACACAGATCCGTACACGCAAGTCCGGTTTAAACAAACCTGGGATTCTTTTATAAACGAGTCGGTCAGGACGGGGAATATAAAAGCAAGTGTGAATGTTAAGTGGATCCTGATGGCCATTGGGCGGACGAGTCAAAGGAACGAATCATGCCATCATCCTCGCCATCGAAAGGGCAACTCGTTGACTAGTATATTCACATCTCCCTGCCTATATAATTTCGTAATCATTCTTCACGATCGCTCGCTGCCTTGCTCTGTTTCGTCTTCCTTTTCTCCTCTGAAAATCCCTCTCTGCACACCCGCATAGAGAGAGAGAGAGAGAGAGAGAGAGAGGGAGGGAGGGATGGGGACTCTGGGACCAAGGTCGGTGGTGGGCGTGCAAGAAGAAGATGATGCGGGAGGAGTAGTACTTCCGCCGCAAGATCACCATCAGAAGGAGCTCGACGCTGGCGCTCTCTTCGTTCTCAAATCTAAAGGTAAACTCCATCTCTTCTCTCTGCTCTTCTCGTGCTCTGCAAGCACCACCTTCGCCGCCGGCGCCGCCAGCACCACCACCTCCTCCGCCGCCGCCTCCTCCCTTGTGGGGAGACTGTCGGTCACATGATGAATATCTAGAATTTCGTGTAACGTGCACTTCAAGAACATCGGTGGTGAACTTTTTTTATGTTAAAAGATAAATAGAGTTTTTTTTTTTTTTTTGGGGGCCGAAATAGGGAGTTTTTTTTTGTCAGAAAATAGGCAGTTGATAAGGTGACATCTTTCTTGTTTAGCCTAAAGGAGAGTGCTGTGGCCGCTTTAGTTTCGGGGACGGGACCATTTGGTGGGGAAAACAAGCACCATAAATATCTCCATCGATTCCAAGACTTACGGCCAAGGAAAATGCTGGTCGTTTTCACTAATTCTACCCAACTCACAATTAAAAAAATAGCAAATGATTTTTTAAGTAATAATTAACTTTCGGAAGACTATATACATGTCGTTTTGTAAACGTAAATTCAAGATAAAGCACGCCAGCCAACTATTACCGAGCGAATCATTTCTCTTTTGGCACTATTGGCATCATAATTAATCTTGTCTCATTTGAAAGTCAGAACAACGATTCCACAATTAAATAGCGGCACCACGTCATACAAATTTTCTGATAGGTGGCACATCTCTTTTGCGGGTTACAACTTGATGTGAAGGGTCCTTTCTTTTCTCCATTTTTTCGTGTTCTTTTTCCTCCGAGATTGTATCTCAAACAGATTTGTTGATTCCTAGTAAACGGTCTCATTGTCCATATCCAAATTAACTATCAAAAGATATTTTGTGAGAATGCTAGGAAAAATCTAACTGATTATTACCTGGAAATTGGAATTGAAACAGGCTCATGGGTTCACGCTGGATATCATTTGACCACGTCGATTGTGGCACCAGCTCTTCTGAGCCTTCCTTATGCTTTCACCTTACTTGGATGGGTGGGCGGGATCATTTGCCTAATCGTTGGAGCGCTCGTGACCTTCTACTCATACAACCTCATATCACTCGTCCTGGAGCACCAAGCCGAGATGGGCAATCGGCATTTGCGGTTCAGAGACATGGCTCGCGACATCATGGGTAAGTCCCAATTACAAAACATTTCATTGGCACGTGGTCAATCATTTGAATTTCAAAACATGACAAGTTGTTTCAAAGCATTGGCACGTGGTCAATCACTTGAATTTCAAAACATGCGTGGGTGGATACAAGTTAACCCGTATGGTTACTTGAACTCCTTGTTTACGATGCTTTTGATCTAGTTGCACTGATGGCATCCATTCCACTGTTTTTGGATTGTAATCCATGGTCAAAGCCGCAAGTCATCCCGCTTTTCTTTCGTGACGTATACACGTGACTTAATGACATTGTTGACATTTTGAGATTCCGTGCTTTGAATTGATAGCAGCACCCATGCTATTTTTATCTTCGGTCAGAAAAATGCAACTTTCATTTTGTTCAAGACTAAAGAGAAAACATTTTCGGCCAACGATTGAAGCGATGAAAGAGAAACCTTTGACATTGCAATTTCTAATGCCGTGTGGCAGGAAAGTAGCTCTAGGCTGGTTTTTTGAGCTGCCAATGACTCAGATCATTCTGTTTGTCATTGAATTCACGAATCACCAGCTCTGTTTGTTTATCTGAGCCTAATCTTTCGGTTAGAGAAAAGTAGGGCACATAAGTGGCTTATAATCATGGTGGTCGAGCCGATTGTCGGCAAATATAATGTTAGAGATAAACCCGATACGGCTACATAAGCTTTCGTAAAGGTTTCTGCATTCGTGGCATATCTGGCACCGCGAAAATCGGGGATTGCTAATAACGAAATAAAAATGGGTTTGAGCAGGGCCGAGATGGGGGAAGTTTTACGTCGGTCCAATCCAATTCATGGTCTGCTATGGTGCTGTTGTTGCTTGCACCCTTCTGGGAGGGGAATGCTTGAAGGTCTGAATACCGAAACTCTTTGAGTTTTCTCCTGTTTTTGTACATGATTAGTCATACTTTAGTGTATAGAAAGGTCATTTCTCTTATAAATTCCGACACTCCCAGACGATCTACTTGCTGTCCAAGCCAGATGGGACGATGAAGCTCTATGAGTTCGTCATAATATTCGGGTGCTTGATGTTAGCCCTAGCTCAAATACCATCCTTCCACTCGCTCAGGCACATCAATATGGTGTCCTTGGTTTTGTCCCTTCTCTACAGTGCTTGTGCCACTGGCGGCTCCATTTACATCGGTAAGTATCGACTCAGACATGAAATTCAAGTAGGGCACGTGCTGTGTAATGGCATAGTGAACCGGTTCATGACATCATCTCTGATGTCGAGTTTCTCCTCTTTCTTTGGCAGGGCTTTCATCCAAGGGGCCGGAGAAAGACTATTCCTTGGTAGGGGACACTACAAGTCGCACCTTCGGCATCTTCAATGCCATTGCCATTATAGCGACGACATATGGGAATGGGATTATTCCTGAAATTCAGGTCTGATACTTGGGACGTGTCTGTTTTGCTTAGTTCAATATGATTTGATGTCCGCTTGAATTGGCCGGGTGGAGAGATTCAATGAACGATAAGGGTTTACCATTTGTGCCACCGGTTTAACTTTCAATCTGTGTAAATCAATTTATAGGCCACGTTGGCACCTCCAGTGAAGGGGAAGATGTTCAAGGGGCTGTGCGTGTGCTACGCCGTGGTCGTGGTCACTTTCTTTAGCGTCGCAATCTCCGGTTATTGGGCTTTCGGCAACCAAGCAGATGCGCTTCTCCTCAGCAACTTCTTGGTTGACAGGGAGGCGCTGCTTCCGAAATGGTTCATTTTGATGACCAACATGTTCACCATTCTCCAATTGTCAGCTGTTGGTGTAGTAAGAATCTCTCTCTCTCTCTCTCTCTCTCTCGTGCGCGCTCAGTGGAATATGTGACGGTGGTAACTTGAGAAGAACAAATTGTTTTTGGGCAGGTTTATCTGCAGCCTACTAACGAAGTTCTCGAGAAAACGTTCGCAGACCCCATGAGTACGGAATTCTCTGCACGAAACGTCATACCTCGCCTGATCTCTCGGTCGATATCAGTCATTGTGGCAACAACAATAGCAGCAATGCTCCCCTTCTTTGGAGACATTAATTCTCTGATTGGAGCATTCGGATTCCTGCCTCTCGACTTTGTCTTGCCCGTGGTCTTCTACAACTTGACGTTTCAGCCATCAAGACGAAGCCTCATTTTCTGGCTGAACATCACTATTGCCGTAGTGTTCTCGACAGTGTCGGTTATTGCAGCTATTGCGGCGGTTAGGCAAATAGCCATCGATGCGGATACGTACCAGTTATTTGCTAATTTGTAAACAGATGTATATTGTTCTCCAAAGCTGGTTCAATTATAATAATGCAGATATTAGCCCCCGTTCAGTAAAACCAGGACACCAATTCGTCCACCACTCACACCGAAATTCTTTCACAGTGATGGTAAAATAACAGTGGAAATTTGTAAAGCAAGAACTATCAGTAGCATTTCCTTTGGTTGAAAGATGAATTTGCAGAGCTGTGATTGCTTCTTTTCCCCCCTTATACAGTATGCATGCACAGTTCAGATGGAAACTGCATATGCTAAATGCAATCCATGGTAAGAATTGATCTGGAAACGAAGTAAATCCAAACATGAAGAAAATGGGACAACAGTCATTATTCATAAAGCATGATAACATTAGATAAGTCCGATTCACGGAAACCAAACTAAAAGAAGATAACAATAGACAATGGAAAATGGCAGCAGCAGCGGCTTCCAAAACAACGTTCTTGTTCACCAGGGCTAGAACTTCATTTCTCAGGGTCACTGCCACAGATATCCATGGACTCATTCTGCTCGTCCAGTGTCTCGGGGCTACTTGAGGCCGGCGGCACAATGGTATTAGGGCTGGCCATGATCAGCTCTTCCCCGTCTGATCCCTCAGGGAGACTTGAGGCCGGTGGTACAATAGTAATAGGGGTGGCCATGATCGGCTCTTCCTCGTCCGATCCCTCAGGGAGACCCAAGGCCTGCGGCAGAATAGCAATAGGGGTGGCCCTGACCAGCTCTTCCTCCTCCGATTCCTCAGTTCCTGGCGAGCTGCCATTTGCACTGCCTTCCACCATCTCACCCGCTTGCACGGGGATGTCCACCATTTCGCTGTCATTGACTTCGTGCGCAGCTGTAGAAGCATTAACCGAACGCTGCTTTCTCTTATACTTCCTCTCCATGACATCTTCAAATGTGCCGGAAATAATCTGATTGACAGGAACCCAATCCAAATCCGGTGTCATCAGTGGCATATTTGTAAGACTACATCATAATCTAAATCGGAGTCTTTCCAAAGATCGGAAGTAAAGGAAAGTGAATGAAGATATGACTTTTACTTGAACATGGTTGGCTGCAATTAGAGGACCAGCAAGGCTGCCACCAATATGTCGCCCTTGAGGATCTGCCATCCATAAACTCAACATTCCATACTTCCGGTTCAATGACCCTTGCAGAACAATAATCGCAAAGCGGCCCTGCAATAACATCAATTGGTCACATAAAAGAATTGCAAAGTTTCTAGTGAGAATGACGCTCGAATTTCACTGACAAAACATGGCCAATCGTAGTTGATTTTCGTCACAAACAGTACTAATCGGGCGAAGTTTGTAGCATCAAATGAGGGTCTTTCTACACTGCTGTGAACCAAAACATGGCAACAGTCTTGGGCCCTTTCTGAGCTGGCCGATGGTTGACGATGATCGTCAATCGTCGGTGGATTTTCATCAGTCACCTAATTGAGCCCTACAGCTTTGCTGTGTTCCGGCCACAGCACAGCAGAAAATCCCATCAAATTAAGCCAACTACTCAACGTCTTCTGTCAAAAGTGCACATCTCAAGATTTAGGTCATATCTGGAGAATAATATTTCCGGCGAGTGCAGAGAAAAGGTCCGTAACTCGTTCCAAAGGAATAAATAAGGACGGAGTGAGAGACTGAAAAACCTCATATATGGTTTTTTCTCCACCAGGATTGCTGCTATGGAAGGCCACATAAGAGACTTCACCAACGGCAGTGAGAGGAACCACTGTTCTACTTTCTTCCGGAACACATGCTGAGAGCTCTTGAATGATGTCCTGAAAACCACAGTTTTGAAGATGTTTGAAATCAGATTGCCGGCTAAGGCGGCGATGAAAGAAATCAGAAGACGACGATAACTAGATTTGCATGAATGACGATACATACGCATCCCATGGGCACCGTCAGTATGAACGGCTTGAGGTCTGATCCAACCGTATGAACGAGCCCGGCTGCAAAGAGAGTCACGTTAATTTTCGCCATGAACCATATGTCATTGGGCTATGCATGATCTAACGTTCAATTCTATTCTTTCAATAAATCATAGAGATTTTAGAGATTCAAGAAGCAAAACAAAATTCGTGGGTAATTCCATAAATATATTGTGCTAGTTTCGACCCATTGAATACCCACTAGTTATAAAAAGACTAATTTCATTTTTCTTCTTTTGAACCTTATGAACCCAATTCAAACTCTCTATAGTTTTGCAGTACAAGCCCAATAGACTTGATTCGCGCATCCAACCCAAACCGACCTGATGTGACCAATCAAAGATCAACATCGTCCTGCCGAGATCGGGCCGTTTTGCCTTTGGGGGGCCCCGCGAACTACCCTTGATGCAAAAATTACTTGGAAAGAACTCAAGGCCATTTTTGGGACCATTGCAGGAATCGTCACTTGTATTTTAGAGCAATGATCGTGAGAGGAGATTTAAAATTTTAATTTAAGGGGTTTGTGTATATATAGGGGCCCCTTTATTCGTAAGACCCACGTCCAAAGAGCAATCAGAGCATGTAAAAAGCCCATCATATGCATCTCTAATGTCAAATGATAATAATGTTTGTCACTTGCTGTGTCATTATTTAAAATTGTGCATATTAGTAAAGAGGAAGTATTACACATAAATAAAGACGGCGATCAGATTGAGAGGGAACTTACTAGGAGGAACTCGCATGAGTCTTATCTTATAGCCTTTCTTCGGCCTCCCTCTTCTGCGCCCGGCGGCCGAGGATGACTCGGCATGTGGAGGAGGCTCAGGGAGAGCCAACGGTGCAGGTGACCCGTCGGCCGGTGGTGCCGGTGTGGGAGGCGGACCCACCATATTTTCGTTGATGTTGGACTTTCGAGGGCGACCACGTTTCCTCTTCTCCTTGGTGCTCGGTTCGGGGTTCGTAGCCAGCACCAATTCTCCTCCCTCACTGGCGTCAGCGGCCACCATAGCTTTCGGGGACGGCAAGGTCTCGTTTGGGTCCTCCTTTTGCACTCCCTCAGCCTCGACAATCTGCTTTAGCTTGTCCATGGCGAAAAGTTTTGCCACACAATCCTGCATAGACATGAAAATGAAATTACACGAAAATGAAGTTACACTAATTTCGAATATACGATTCTTGAGTTCCTCTCTAGATCAATCTCTTTCAAAAGGGCTATAGAAAATGAAAATGAGAGGGAAGCAATACTTAAATCCTGAGAAGGAGCTAGACAAGATCCTCGACTCTTTTCTTGTAATTTGTCCTTAGGACCTGTGGAGAACAGTATAAGGGCAGTGGTATTTATAGGGTCCTTAGAAATATTGCATTCCTCTTCTACCCCTCATGCCTTGAAAATATGAGTTGGACCCTGGTTTTATATTTTTGAGTAAGAACAAATTACATTAATTTTATTCCTTGAAATTGCCTAAATTTGTAAGGAATTTTCTTATCGTTTTTCCTTGTATTTTCATAGAGAGAGAGTAAGAGGGTGGTTTTTGGCATGGCCATAGGATTGCTACAATTCACACCAATTTTTTGGATTATTCCATGGATTTTATTCCCTTATTTGAAAAACCTAGCCGTTTACGGCATCTAAATGAGAGCAAGTGCATAATCTCAAACTCGGGCTCGAGTTAATGACCGAATCTGGCCAAAAGTCTGCTCCATGGAAGAACACACGCGTCGCATCCCCATTGCTGGAAGCTGTTAAAGTAATTTGTATTAAACTTGCCTTCGTTTAAGAGAGAATCCCTATCCAATGCAATTATGAATTATGGATTGTAGCGGCAAATAGACGAGGGCATTGAGTTATGAGAATAGTACATGTTCCCTAGATTTATTTTTTGAGTTTTAGGAAATATTGTTTCTCCTTGATTTGCGAGTAAGCTCCTTCTAAATCAAATGTTCATGGATTCATGAAACTAACGACTCGAATTTTTTTTTGGCTTGCACGTATTTTTGTTAGTGAATAGGCCCGGATAATCACCGAGATTCACCCAGGCACAATTATATTTTTAGAAACACTTTTAGGTCATCCCAAAATGTAACATTTTGGGAGAGGCCATTCTAATTTCTCCAATTAAAACCAGAATTTGGGTACCTTTTTTGTGTAAATTTTAGTTTGCAAATCCTAATCATTACAGAATTATATTCTGCCTAGAATTTATGATCAAACCTAGCCATAGTTTGCCAAACGTAATACAAGGCATGCGTCGGGTTGTTGTTGTGTGTAGTTTGTAGTCCGACCAAACAGTATTTATTTCTATTTTTTAATTCCCAGGAGTAGTTTTGGAACAGAATCACATTTAGTAAATTTTTTATTCCCGGGGACAAATTTGTAGTAGAATCAAGAATCAAAAATAAATTGATTCTTTGTTCTTGAGAACAATTCTAAAATCAAATCTACCTATTTTCTTTTTCTTTTCTTTTTCCTCCTCTTTTTCTTGTTCTTCTTCCCTCTCTCTTGTTCTTCAAGTGCCGCCACCGCCGCCATTGCCGTCGCTACCGCCGCCGCCCCCCGCTGAACACCGCCATCTGCTGCCCATCGCCCCCAGTCGCCGACGAGCTCGTCAGAGGCTCACCTAGCTACCGGCGAGGCCAAGCCTCACGGTGGCCAGGCGGGCCTCCCTCTGGCCACCGACGAGCCTCGCCTAGCCGGGCGAGGCTCGACCTTGCCCAAATCTAGCGATGCCGAGCTCGCCCAGCCAAGGCTTGGCCTCGCCAAGGGCCAGCAACGCTCCAATGAGGTCGCCAGTCATCCCAAGGCTGGCGACTAGCCACCTTGAAGAAGAAGAAGAAGGGGAGAAAGAAAGGAAAAAAAGAAAAGAAGAAAAAAGGGAAAAAAATGATTTGAAACAGGAATTGAAATTTTGCTATATATAGAATACATATTTAATTGTATTTTAATTTATTATTTAGTATTTATATTTATAGTTTATACTATAGTTTATTATTTACTATTTAATAAAAATTTGATTAGTTAATATTTTTATTACTTAGTATAAATATAATTAATCAATAGAATTTCTATGATTTGATAAAATTTTAGAATGGAATAGAATTCTAAATTCGAATTCTTTTGAAATTGAAAATATAATAATATATAATATGATTTATTCACTCATAAGAAGATAATTATATTGGTGAGTGGTCCATGAGAATTCAATATCAAATTTACACTCATCTAAAAATGTAATTGAAAATGTACCAAACGCGTTTTTTTACTCAAAAATTATTTATGGGAACAAAATCAAAAAGAATCATTTATAATCAGAAATTGTTCCCAAGAACAAAATGATTACCAAACGCGCCCAGTGTAGAAAGTGGATTGGTGTCACTGACGAATGGAGGCGTGACAACAAGGGCTCTTGACAATTAATCTTTTGAATTTTTATCGATCTTATTTTTTCTAAAAAAAAACCTAGCCGTTTACAGCATCTAAATAATGGCAAGTGCATAATCTCAAACTTAGGCTCGAATTAATGACCAAATCCAATCAAAAGTTCACTACATGGAAAGAACACACGCATTGCGTCCTCATTGCATGGAGCCTTTATAGTAGTCCTTATTCAACTTGCCTTCACTTAAGAGAGAATTCTATCAAATACAGTAATGAATTACGAAATGTAGTGGCGATTGGATGAGCACATAAAATTATGAAAAAGGCAGATATTCGAGATTTATTTTCCGATCTCTAGTAAAAGGTTGTTTCTCCATGATTTGCTACGAAGCTCCTTGTAAATCAAATGTTACTAACAATTTGGCATCATGGATTTATGGGTCTAATTCTCTGAAAAAGACTCCGATTTTAAGCTTAGTCACAATTCTAGCCCCAACTTTTTTTGTCAAAAATAAACCTTCAACTTTAGGTACAATCCCAAATTTGCCCCAAAACTTTTTTCTAAAAAAATCACCAAATTTTAGCTCTTGTCCGAAATCTGCCCTCATTAGCCCCCACTTCAAAAATCGCCGTTACTCGTCCCTGATTTCCCTAATTTTCTTATCAAATAATAGTTTCATCTAGAAATAATTTTTAGGTCACCTTACTAATGTGGATTTGTTATGTTACACAATGAGCGATTTTTGGATGGAGGATTAATGAGGATCGATTAAGACTAAGTTGAAAGTTGGTAATATTTTTTAGAAAAAAAAAATTTGGGGCGGATTTGAGGCTAGATTAAAACTGATGAGTTTTTTAGACATATTTGGGACTAGAAATAAAATTAGGGTTTTTTAGACAAAAATAAATAAATAAATCGAAGCAAGATTGGAATTAAACCTAAAGTTAGAGTTTTTTCAAAAGCAAAAAAGAAAAAAAGGGATAGAATTGGAAATAGACTTATAATTTGGGTTTTTAGAGAACTAGATTTGGATTCATGGGACTAACGGCTCAATTTTTCCCAGCTTGCACGTTTTCTTTTTAAAGTGAATAGGCCCGGACAATCGATGTGGTCCGCCCAAGCACTACCATAAATTGCAGAAACCCTTCTAGCTCAGACCAAAATGTAACACTATGATTTCTCCAATTAAAACCAGAATTTGGGTTTTTTTTTTTTTTTTTTTATAAATTTTAGTTTCCAAAAGTAAAGATCCCAATCGTTAACAAAGTTAATTTATGGCTGGAATATGATGATCGAAGCCACTATTTGCCCTACATAATGCAAGGCATGCATCATATTTTTGTTGTGTGTAGTTCATAGTAATATCCGTGCAAGTCATCTTCGTTATCACTAATTAGTACATTTCATTATAATACAAACTAATGAGAAAATCCAATAAATGTGTACATATAGTAAATAAGTCCCTCCAAGTCACTTTATAAATGAGGATGTAAAGCAAAAAATCAAAATAATTTCTAATTTCCAAAAAAAATCTTGTTCATATTTAAGTCAAAACAAGATTACATAGGTTATTCACTAACACAAAATCCATTCCAACTTTTGTTATTCCTGGCAAACTCATTTCAATATGTTGGTACCGAAGACATTGACCATTGACCCTGCCAATTTCTATAACAAAATAATCTACTTGATTTTTCTTTTTCTTTTTATGGAATAGTTGTAACGAGCTGCGACGTCCCAGGGCGTCACGTACTAAGCGCAAACAGATTTATTTATTATTATAATCTTTAATAATTGTGAATTCCATTTATAATGATCACTATTGAAGGTTAGCATGTATAACATGGATTATTTAAAATCTATAGTTTATACTATGAAGTTATCCTGCAAACACTCTACAAATTATTAATATTGGCCAATTCATTGATACACATAGACAAGATCACAAGAAACTTCATTTCTCCTTACCATCATCAAGGCCTACAAAATTTATTAACCTGGACTCTTTCCATGTTCACTGCCTATATATACAACATATTTATAACAAAAGTAAGGCTTAACAAAAGCCAGGGATAAAGGGTGAGGGTGTCTACTCCACGAGTTCCCACACAAGCCCACGTTCAAAAGAAAACAAAAGATAGTCAGCTTCTACATGATCAAAGGCATCTAGGCGCCATCCATCCCAACTCCTGCTCCATCATCACTAAAAGGGATAGGGCCAAACATCGCTCCATTGTGCTTGACAAACCATGCGACAAACTTCGTAGGGATCATCTTAGCTCTACCATTATCCATCCATAACGTGGCCTCATATTTGGAGAAGGTCAGCTCAACATCAGAGTCATACACATCGGTGAAAGTAACCTCAATGTTCGATATCACTCCATAACGAGCTAATGGCGGCACATCCATACTATCAATCTAAAAAATGTAAGGTATGAGCAAAACTATGCCCAGTAAAGAATGATAAAACTCTAACTTAAACAATCCATAGCCATCAATATTATAAGGGAATCATAATCCAAGCAATTTAGGATACTAAAATAGAATTGTCACAAGCATAAACAATCGGATATTAACACATCATATATGTAATCACCTTCTATGCATCCATTTCTATACTTACCTTTTTCAAAGTCAATTTCACATCAAATACAATGCAACAATAATGAATGGACTCACTCGCCAAGTTCAATTATATTTAGTGTGCATATAATCCACCCTCGATCAGTCACTAACCGGAACTTTGCCGGCCCGATTGAGTCACTTCCGGAAGTTACCTTATCCGGACTTCCACAATATTTCTATTATGGGCATCTCACTCCGAGGCATCCCGGCATCACTCAACCGAGGTCCTCCCAAGACCACTCAGCAAGGGGCATCTCACTCCGAGGCATCTCAGTATCACACAACTAAGGCATCCTTGATCACACACAAGGGCATCTCACTCCAAGGCATCCCGGTATCTCTCTACCGAGGCATCCAAGACCACTCAGCAAGGGCATCCCAAACTTCCGGGGGCATCACCGGTATCTTTGTACCGATGGGTTCATTCACTCACTTAAGCACACGTTTCACACCACCACACCTTTAATTAAGGCATTTATCGTATGCAAAAGAAAAGACTCCAAAGTATCTAACTATATATATAATTCTCATGATCCTAGCACACGTGCGTGTCCAAATTATAAGATAAAACCCATTACGACATGTCCCATACCATGCCGAACAAATATTTATCCCATAATCAAGCACTATGCACCGCACTCATTGCGCTCGCATGATACTATATACACTTATATCTCAAATGATGTATGAGACTTATTCTAACATGACTAATATCTATTATGAAATTATTAGACTATATGCGTGTCATGCAAGTCTAATATAAAAGACACAACATCTATTATGTGTTCTCGGGTTAAGACAATTTACTAGCTAAATGTACAGTTTCGGTTTTGAACACAGAAGGTATATCAATTCTTGTCGAAGTACTACCAATTTTTAGTATGTTATATTAGAGACACAGATTAATATTTTCCGTGAAGAAACTTAAGTCTGAATCTCACTGTATTAAGAGTAACAATTGCCATAATCTTTACTAGCACCCTGTATCGACGTCCAGATTCTTTATCTACAAAGAAAATTGTTTCACTAGCCAACTCTTATCCATTTAATCTCAAATTTTTACACGTCATTCCTTAAGATGTGTTCTACAATTTTCATTGAGGAATCAAAGTCCGAATATAACTAGGTAAATACAGAAAATTCGTATAATCAATAAAGGTCAAACCATTTCTCACAAAAAACAGTATACTAATTTTACTAAATTCACTTCTATCTCTATGTTTTTATATTCATATGGTTATAGCTACGTATATAACTTGATCTTATAGATGTTCTATCATGTAGAATGGTTCTTTCTTATTTCCATTAACATACATAAAGAAAATAAATACAAACAGAAGACTCCATAATTGTTTTCACCTAGAACAGAATAGGTACACGATTTCCTTTACTTCTAACCCGACTAAACCACTTATCTTTTCACAAACTTCTTCTACAATACTTCAATGCCTAATCACAGCAACTTAAGGCACCTTCGGCATGTCTTTCTCTAACAAATAATCAATCCACAACTCGGCTCGAAGTGTTGTTGCATCCGTGAGTTCACTCACCACGATTTATACCAAATCCATTCACTCGGCAACCATTTCATCACTTCACTCAACAAAACAACATACTTACACTTGGATTTCGAAACATGCAAGGCTCAAAAACAACATGCAATGGCTTCTACCTTTAATCTAACACTTACTCAGCTTAGATTAACCACAAAACAACAACTACAAATCAGATCCTTCACTATTTGATTAGATCCGCAAGCTTTCTTGACGAAACGATGGATAACTTTCAACTTAGAGTTATATCTTTCCTTACCTTAGTTCAGCTATCAAACAACACAAAGATACTTCAAGATCAACACCACATAAGGGCCCTAACCATATTTCGACTCGTGATCAATCCATAGATACCGATAGAAAATAAATAGGCACAAAAAATCTCGCATGCAAAAGGAGAAATCGCTGGTTTTGTTGCCAGTTCTTCACTACTCATCTGAGAGAGACACGAAGAAGAAGATGAATGTGGGTTTTCGGTCTTGAAGAGAGAGAGAGAGGTTTCGAAAATTTAAGAAGGGAAATAGGCCTACAAACTAATCCCTAGGCTAGACTAATGATGAGATTTGCTAATAATTAGGTGCCTTGTTGATTGTTTTCGGTTTGTGGGAATTGAATCCATGGGTGGTGAAGAAAAACGAAGGGGAAAAGGGAAGTGTCGTGGCCTCCAAGTGTGATGTCCCTTGCCATTTGTCACTCAAATTTAATTAGGTTCTAATACATGTCATTAGTTGCTTCATTAGTTTCTAATGTCTTTCAATTAATTTCCTTTTGTTTCTACTTGATTTCAATTATACAAAATCATAACATATATAACATATCGACTAGTTAATGTTAGTCTAAAAAGAATCTATCACAAAATGCTAAAGTTAGAAATTTATATTAGCATTACAATCATTAATCAAATTATCATATTTATAATCCATAAATCTTAACCGAAAATAAAATCACTCAGGCCTAAATATTCATCTCTGGCCCAACGGGCTTAATCTATAATAATCCGGCCCACTAAACTAAATTTACGAATCTAATAATTCCGAACCTTGGCTCACTTTAAGCCAAGTCCAATCCCATAATCTCTCACTCGAATTTACAAGCCTAGTTCTAAATAATCATACGGCCCGCTTGCTCCTCAAGCCCACTCAATCCTCACAGTCCATCGGGTTCACTTTCTAGCCCGATCTAAAATAATCCAAACTTCTAATGATCCAATTATACTAATGAAGGTCGGTGAAATTTGGGATGTCACAATAGTACTACGTAACTAGATGATTTATGCTAATTATTATGTACTAATGCTAATGTGAATCGATGAAAAGATAGTTACCAGACAGGAAAACTTGTATTTCGAAACATTCAGAGGCTCAAAAATATAATCAATTAAGGCTCCGTTTGGTAACATTTCTATTTCTCTCAATTTTTGTTCTTTTATTCCTTAAAACAAAAAAAAAAAAAAAACAAAACAAAACAAAACAAAAAAATGGAAATCTATTTGGTAACATCAACTAATCTTTCAATTCCCCATAATAGAAAAATGACCAGGGAATATATTTGAAATAGAAATAAGAAATAGAAAAAAAAACAGTTTCTTGTTCCGAGGAATAATATCTATAAATAAGTTTTTTTTTTTTTTTTTTTCTTCCTCGTCGATCACCACTGTCCGCTGGCCGGCGGTAAGGAAACATAAGAAAAATAAAATAAAATAATCTTTAAAAATTATTAAAAAATTAAAAGAAATTTTATGTTACAAAAGAATTTGTGGATCATGTCAAAACACATTTTATTCTTTTTTCATTCGGAGAATAGAAATTTTGTGTAGTTACCAAACATCTTCTTTTATTCAAAAATTATTCCAGAAAATATAAATAGAAAAATACTATTTTTGAAAAAAAAAATTATTCCCTAAAACAAAAGCATTACCAAATGAAGCTTAAGAAAGCGATAGATATATTTAATTTGCTCCCAAGTGTCTAAATGTGTACTCAACTTTTTTCCAGCATTTTAATGTTATGGAATTATATCCAATTTTTTAAATTTATCCATCGATTTTATTTTCCTTATTTGAAAATCCTAGCCGTTTACGGCATCTAAATAGAGATTAATTGCATAATCTCAAATTTAGACTCGAATTAATAACCGAATCTGGACAAAAGTTCGCTCCATGAAAAGAACACACGGGTGGCGTCCTCATTGCAGTCTTATTCACTTGCCTTTCCATAAAAGTTATCGTATCCGATACGGTAATAAACTACAGATTGTAGCGGCAATTAGGGCGCATTAAGTTATGGAAATAGTATATGCTACCGAGATTTATTTTTCGATTTTCTAATAAAAGGTTGTTTCTCCATAATTTGCTACTAAGCTCCTCATAAATAAGATGTTACTAACAATTTGGCATCATGGATTCATGGGACAAACGGCTCGATTTTTTTTTGGCTTGCAAGTATTCTTTTTAAGTGAATGGACCCGGATATGATCATCATGCTCTGCCCAAGCAAAACTAAATTTATAGAAATCCCTTATGTCAGACCATAATATAACATTTTTGTGAGTGGCCATTTTAATTTCTTCTATTAAAACTAGAATTTGAATTATTTTTTTCGCATAGATTTTAGTTTCCAAAAATAAAAAAACCTAATCGTTACGAAATTAGTTTCTGGCCGGAACTTATGATGAAATCTAAACGGGAGAAGTGCCAAAAAAGTCATAAACCTTTTGACTTTGTGCCAATTTAGTCCTAAACATTTTTTTGGTGCCGATTTAGTCCTAAACATTTTTATGTTGTGCCAATTTAGTTCTTTCCGGCCAAAATTGGCCGGATTTTGCTGATTGGATGCCAACCGGCTGACGTGGCCTAATCAGCGCTAACGTGGACAACTTTTAATAATTTTTTTTTTTTTTCATCTTCTACCTCCAGCCGGTCGCCGGAGCTCGACCTCGCTGGCCACCTCGCCAGTGGCCGCGGCCTCGCGCCGAGCGGCGAGGCTCGCCCTCGCTGGATTTGGCAAGGGCGAGGGTCAACCCTCGCTAGATCCTCGCCCACTCGGCGCGAGGCCGCCCTCAAGGCCTAGGCAACAAGGCTCGCCCATGGCTGGCAAGGGCAAGCCCCGCCAGCTCGGCCTCGCCACCCAGGCCTCAAGGGCGGTCTCGTGCCGGGCGGGCGAGGCTCGTCCTCGCCGGATCTGGCGAGGGTCAACCCTCGCCCTCGCTAGATCGGGTGAGGGCGAGCCTTGCCCGCTCGGTGCGAGGCCACCCTCAAGGCTGGGTGGCAAGGCCGACGGTGCCCTCGCCGACCATGGGCGAGGCTCGCCGCCCAGCCTCAAGGGCGGCCTCGCCCGCCCGACGCGAGGCCACCCTCGAGGCCTAGGCGCGAGCCTCGCCGCCGCGGCGCGAGGCCGCCCTCACGGCCGCAGCCACTAGCGAGGTGGCCGACGAGGTCGACCTCGACCTCGCCGGCCGTCACCTCTGGCCGGTCGCCAAGCTCCGGCAACCGGTTGGAGGTAGAAGATGAGAAGAAAAAATTCAAAAATATTAAAATATTATTAAAAGTTGTCAACGTCAGCACCGATCAGGCCACGTCAGCCGACCGGCGTCCAGTCAGCAAAATCCAGCCAATTTTGGCCAGAAATGACTAAATTGGCACAACATAAAAAGGTTTATGACTAATCAGCACCAAAAAAATGTTTATGACTAAATCGGCACAAAGCCAAAAGGTTTAGGACTTTTTTGGCACTTCTCCTAAATCTAAACGCTACTTGACACACGTGATGCACGGCATATGTTGCATTTTTGTTGGGTGTAGTCTGTAGTACTATTTGTGCAAGTCATCTTCTTTATCAATGATTTCATTATAGAACAAACTGATGAGAAAATCCAATAAATGTAAACGCACATATTGTAAATAATTCCTTCCGAGTGACTTAATAAATGAGTAAAAAAACGAATTTCGAAACATTACCATTCATATCTAAGTCAAAACAGGATTACATAGGTTTAGTCATTATTATTTGCAAATTGGCATCATGGATTCATGGGCATAATGTTTCTAAGCTCATATGCTTTCAAGTAAATAGACCCGCATAATCCTTGTGGCTTGTTCAAATATAATTAATTGCCCCAGTGACCACTATTCCTACATGATAAGAAGAAGGTGGGAAGTTTGAATCATCATCTTCTCAAGGAGGTTGGGGTAGAGATGATCGAGCTTCAAATATAAATTTTGACTTCGATGTCTTGCAAGGAAGTTAAGCAAAAGTCTAAGAATAAGCGTTAGAGTGGCAGTAGAATAGGAACGATCGAAAAGGAGAAAAAAAAAAAGACCTCTTAGGTTGAACCTTCCACAAACTAGAGTTTGCAACATGGGTAAGGGATTATTATTTTAAATCATATTTAATAAATTGGGTGATACATGGATTGGCTAAGACTGGAAGATACTAGATAGGTTGCAATGGGTCTAATAGAAGAAAGCCCGGCGAATGCTGAGTTCTAATAAGCCGAAAAAGAAACCGCTTTCAACTCATTTAATTAAAAGAAGCTACTTTGGTCCGTCGGCGCCACTTTCTCACTCGGTCTCTGTCCTTATGGCACTAATTGGGCTTTTCAGGCCCAAAGTGGCATCAGCCTGTTCCTAATTACGTATAAAACCTTGCATATTTTGGACCTATAAGGTTATAACATTGGATACTTAAACTCATTGTTGGTCTCTTATGCATAGAAGTGTCAAATTGAGTAATGCATCCATTATTTAACTCATACTTTTAGGCCCGAATTGAATATAAGCTGTTTAAATATTTAAACGGTCATATGAAAATGAGTTTAAAAAAGTATAGTCAATCAGATTGGACCTTAGCAGATTATCAGAGAACCCATTTTGATCCATTTTTGGCGAATTGCCTTTGGGCACGCTAAAATGGACGAGCAGGATCGAACCATGCATACTTACTTGAGTCACCACATAAATTATAAGTCACAATTCAATGACCATCCTCAAAATGAGTCGCAATCTCGATATAGAGATATATAGAGAGATGTGCCGCATGCATCGAGCGAGCAAAGGGGCTAGCGTTTTCAACAATTAGAGGCGCGACCACAAGGGCTCTCGGTAGCAATGGTCGACGACGATGTGGTGACTAGTTTGAAAGTTCTTTGTTGTCGGCATTTATGTTGGCTCTTTCATTTCTCTAGCACTGATGTCATGAAGAAGAAGATCAAAGATGAAAATAAAGAAAATAAAATATAAAATATAGAAATAATTAATAATTAATTGAAAAATTAGAACCAAGCTCAATCTCCCAAAGACATATTATCACCGAACAAAAATGGGTAAACTTTAATGGTTAAGAATAATTGCCATGATACCAAGGTAGAGTATGAATCGCTAAACTTGTATTACATGAAAATGGGTCGATATTAATTAAGTAAGTTAATTTGAACCGGATCAATTTTCGACTCACTCTAACCTACTCAATTGCCTGTTTAATAGGTATACCATACGAACGTGGCTCAATCACTAATCACAAATTCATCTTAACTTTAATTATTCCTGTCAAATTCATTTCAGTGTGCTATTGGTACATTAGAGGTTGATGGTGACACTCTCAATTAATACATTCAAATAATTCACTCGATTTTTCTTTTTTTCTTTTTTTTATGTGGAATAGTAGTAGAATAACTACAAGATTTCGGCTAATCATAATATACTCATAACGACGACGGGGCCGATGAGAAAACAATCACCCGATAGGAAAAAAAAAACCGTATTTTGATGCATTTAGAGACTCGAAAATTCAATTAATTAAAGAAGCGATGGTTATATTGAATTTGCTCTTTCGATGTTGCCTAAACTTTTACTCCATTTTATTCCAAAATTTTGCCAAGATCAAATTTTTTCAGTACTAGAGTTTGCAATTTGAAAACCTTTTATTCTCAGGATTATTTAAAATTGCCAAAAATTTAAAAAGTTCATGTTTTTTCTTCTTTTATTCCCATTTAATAGAAGAATCAGGGAAAATTCTAAATAAAAGGCCTAACGTGCCTTCATTTTTTTAAAATAAGAGTGAAGTGGGCATTGTTTCAAATAAAAACCTAAAGTGCTATTATTTTCTCAAGTAATGATGTAAAGTGAATCTTATTTCAAATAAGGGCCTAAAGTAATGTCTATTTCAAATAAAAACCTAATTTTCCAACTAGTCAATGGCATTTTAGTCAATTACCTTTTTTAAAAAAAAATTCCTTCTTTCTTTCTTCTTCCCCTTTTCCTTTCTTTTTTCCTTTTTCTAGTTTTTCTTTCTTCTTCCGACCATCGGCAATGTCGAAAAGGGCTGAGCGACAAGTTGCCCTCACCCAATTTGGCGAGAGTCCTGGGCAAGGCGACCCCAAGGAGCGAGATCCACCCTCGCTAGATTTGGGCTAGGGTCACCTCCCCAACAATTGGCGAGGATCACTAAGCCCTCATCGGCACAAGGCGAGGGCTTGCAAGCCCTTGCCAACCTTACCAACAGCCGACGAGAGATGCCGAGCCCTTGCCAACAATCACTAGCCCTCTCCGAAAGGAATAAAAAATAGTTTGAAATCAAAATTGTAATTAAAGGAAAATATCCATAATCAGTTAGAATATTTACCTGATCGGCGAAATCGGGCTCTTATTTAAAATAACCACTATCACTTTATGCCTTTATTCGAAGTACTCCAAGCTTTTATTTGACACAAAATCCATTTTTGGCCCTTATTTAAACTCTTTATTTGGAATTTTTCCGGAGAATTATAAAAGCAATTTGGGATTAAAATCAAGCCCTCAAAAGCTTGGAAAACCTGAAAACGAAAGAACAGCCCATCCTCGCGAGGCAGTCGGGTCGTGCATCTCTTCTGCTCGCTCTGCTCTGCCTCCGGGAACCAGAGACAATGGAAGGAGAAGCAGATAGATCCGACGCCTCCGCAGACGCCTCCGCGCTGCGCAAGAAGCATCTGGCGATGCTCGAGCGCCTCTCCAACCGCCACCAATCCCGCCCCGACAAGCCCGACCCGCCGCCCGCCTCCTCCTCCTCCTTCGAATCCACCTCCTCCTTCCTCTCCCTCTTCGGCGAGTCCAGGCGGTCCATTGAGTCCCGCCTCGCCCAGTGCCGCCTCGCCGACCCGTCCCTGCTCAAGCTCCATTTCGACGAGATCTCCGCCTCCATCGCCGACCTCGAGAAGCTCGTCGCGGAGAGCTCCTACTACTTGCCCTCCTACGAAGTCCGGTCCTCTCTGAAGACCATCTCCGATCTGAAGCAGGCCCTCGACAATCTGAGCTCCGAGCTGATCCCCAAGAAGAAGTTCTCTTTCAAGAACAAGCCCGCGAGAAAGGAACCGACGGCGCCCTCGTTGAAGGGAGCTGACGCGGCAGATTGCGATTCGAGGCCGGCCGCGAAAGCTGGGAGCTTGGCAGTCGCCGTGCCCGATTCGCCGGGTTTTAGAAACAGGGCAAACGAGGTTTTGGCAAAGGACGTGAGGGGATTGGAGGTCGGGGAGTTCACACTGTCGGATCTGGAGTCGTGCGAAGTGAGGCTGATTGGGTGCGCGAGGGCGCTGTTCGTGCACAAGCTGAGGAATTGCAGGGTCTACGCAGGGCCTGTGACCGGATCAGTCCTGATCGAGGAGGCGGAGAACTGCGTGTTCCTGCTGGCGTCGCACCAGATAAGGATCCACAACGCCAAGGCGAGCGATTTCTACTTGAGGGTGAGGAGCCGGCCCATCGTCGAGGATTGCTCGGGGGTGAGGTTCGCGCCGTATCGCCTCCATTATCGGGGAATCGAGCGGGATCTTGAGGACGCCGGACTCGGTGAAGAAACCGGGAACTGGTCCAAGGTCGACGATTTCAAGTGGTTGAGGGCCGCACAATCTCCAAATTGGTCCGTTTTGCCGGACGACGAGCGCATTGAAACTGTCGACATCTCCGATTTGTCTGCTTGAGAGAGCTCGCGACAGTGAGAGATCGTGCCAAGATTTCGGTGGGAGTTTTGTCTGTCTGTTCTGTTACCGGCTTATGCCGATTCGACTGATCTCTATCCTCTTCATTTTTGCGGCTATGTTGTTGATGCCTGTGCTTGATACCCTCTCGGGAGAGAAATGCATTTTGTCTACCACCGACAAAAGCACTGACCATCATCTGCATCACTTGGTTCCTGAATCTGTCTTGCACTTATGTTCGAATCATTCTCCAATGCCATGCATTGCTTTCCAAGAGACAGCTGAAGGGTTCGAATCTTTTTCTTTTCTTTGCATGAAATGTGGCATCAGCTTACTGTCAAAGATGAAACAGGTCGAGAGGCATTTGATCGTGTGCTGACGTCCGTCGCAATGTCTAGGGGACGAAACTGATGCAGTGTAAGCTTCATAAGATCCAGGCAAAGCCCATATAGCTTTGGGGATTAAAAGCATCTTGGGATTTCATTTCTAGTTTCTGGAAAGAACGAAAAAAACATCATTGGGTTCGCTGTCAGCGTAACGCCTGTTGATCACAGCACCCATTAATCTCAAATCTCGTAGCTCATACAGAGATCCGGTTGTCACATACTCGGGTAATACCTTAATGTAAAATATTGTATTTCACAGCTGGAGAAAGGCCGAAAAGAACGAAGTTCTGATCTCAGTATAAGCATCGCACCAGCCGTGCATAACGACTTCGAAACTATGCAGGTACGCTCAAAACCCTTTGGGCCATTCTCTAGGTGTAGGCTCAGGTCATTTAACGTTGATGGTTATTCTTTCATAGAATAGAAGCAAAGACAAAGATGATTGATCAGATTCTGGCTACGTGAAAAGGGGAAAAAAGTATAACAAACGACGAGTAAGAAGCGAGTCTGCAAAATCATTCCTACAAGCAGGCATATAACAGTGCAGCTTAGTTAATAACTTACTTTCCGCACATTTAAGGCAACAGGGAGAAAAGAGTCCGATCTTGCCGGCACATCTCGACACGTCCGTTTTCTTCTTCGATCTTATAGGCATCACAATTGCATCCCTGCATCGACCTCCTTACCTGCAACCTCCCGTAGGAGCTCAATGGCAAGTTCCCATATGCAGCCAAGTCAAGCCTGTGGATCCACTTGTCGAGCTTTTTGTGTCGTTCCCTTCCTTTCGGCAACCTCTCATGATATGATAATCTCAGTAGCCTCCCCAAATGGCATTTTCTCCACCTTCAATCGCTCTAAGGACGATAAACTCCAAACAATCAAATTAATGCAGCATTAGAGTGCATAGCTTCCGTGAGCCGCTCTTAACAGAGTCTTGCTCTGTCACTACCATAACATTTGGGGACAATCCCCACAAAGCATTGAGGAAATTATCCATCTGGCAACGACCCAGCTGAATCAGTACTTGGGCTACTCCCATTTGCCAGGTCTTTCTCAAGTAGTTCACCGAGCGCGTTTTTGGCTCATCAGCAAGACCCTGCGTGAGTTAGTTCCATTTCAGTGGAAGAGGCGATCTTTTCAGGTGACGTTCATCGTCAAAGGCCAATAGGGTACGCAACTGAAGAACTGAGTTGACTGCCAGAGCCTAGCCAGTCTTCACACGCAACTTTTCAATCTCGAGACTTTCTAATTTGCTAACTATTGGATTAAACGGAAATGACATACCCAATATTTCTGCTTCTTCAGTCAAAATGCGGGCAGCAAAATCTAAGGCCTCTTCGTGTTGATGAATCCCTGTAATCCTTAGAACGGGAGGTCCTTCAGGCCGTCCGTTCAAAGATTGAAGAAGAGCAAACCGCTGTATGGATCTACCTGCGTCGAGATCAAACAATTTGAACCATCTTCTCCAACTCCATAGCTTCCATTATAGCTCGATAAGGGACCACAAAAGCGGACTTCAAGAATGGAAACAGTTCGAAGAACAGCTTCCGGACAAGAAACTCTTAAGGCAGCAATGATTTTTTAGTAGAATTAAAAGGCTCATGAAGGCCCGGCCTCGACTTTAATATCCGGTTAGCCAGAGACTCTGAGAAGTATGCCGTGATCTGTTGCATAGTATCCCCATCGGGAGATGCGAGCTAAGAGATTTGGTCGAGAGCCATGTTTGCATATTTTCAAGGGTTACTGATGGCGAAGTTATCCACACAAGCTAGTTACAAATGTATCAAGTATACCCGTTCCTTGGATTCTAGTTCCTTCAGCAACGAGTGCGGTGACCCAAAACCCAGCAAAAGTGGCATCATCGGACAGAGCTGAAGAGGAGAGGATGTTACGGATGAAGACCCGTCATCTTGAAACATCGGCATAATCAATCAAAGACTCGACAATACCTCTGGAAATTGTCGCAGGCAGTGATTGTCCTAAAGGAGGTGACTCGGACAGTCCCCGGGAATACTCTAATCAGTAATCTACTTCAGAAGACAGCAGACATCTATCCTTCACTCCAGAAGATGACAGAAAGAGGAAGAGAGAAGGAATTAAAAAAAAAAAAAACAGCAGAAAAGAATTGAGCGAACTCTATCCAGAGCGATCAAGTCGATGTATCAGATTGGGCAACGAGAATGGTGAAGACAAGTTAACCAATTGGAGAAGCTATGATAATATTAGGCAATTTCTACCATCTAACAAGACGTGAAAGAAATTGGACTGACAGAATCCAGCAAACAAAACAAGAAGTGACGCAAAGTAGTATAATACAGAGTGAAGAACAACAAATCTGTGCCAATTAAGCGAAAGAGCGGACACCCAGAAAAGAAAAACAAATAAAATCCTCACCAGGAGTCGTAATCCGTGAAGAGGAACTGACTGAATTGAAACCACAAGCGACTTGAGAGAGATCTGGGGTTCTTTAAGTCTGAGCTCTGTTAGCAGGAATAGTATAACTCAAATGAGCAAGCTCACAAAGTGGGACTCCATCCAGTATTCTATACAAGAATTATCTTCTCCTCTCACTATTTCCTTCTCTACCTCATGTAGCCAAATAGAAAAGAGCAGAAACATGCCACCGAATGGGAATCACTATGAAACCTGAAAATCATACTGTTCTTACCAATGTAATCAACAGTTTGCCAAACATAGAAATTCTGTCCCCGTTTCAAAGAATGAGATGGGATAATATAATTTATGTGCGAGCATCTGCTGCTACTGAACCCCGCTCCATTTAGCCCAATCTACAAATTGCATTCCACCATAGATATTGTTGGCAAACCGCACACCGACAGTGAAAGCCATTGCGACAGGTGGGACATTCTTTGCCATAGGTGATGCTTCAACCAGGCACTCAAGGCCATTTACAATTTGATAACGTGTGTTGGAAGATACCGCAAGGAAAACACCTGAGAGAGAAGCAAAGTCATTAAACAGAACAGAATCATGCAATTTCAAATGGATGTCTAGCTGTACATGCAAAGCACTACGGTTAAAGTTCCAATGCGGAAAAGATCTTGCTGCTTGCTCTCCAGCTCTTATCAGACAACATATAAAGAATGAACAATAATATGTGAACAAGAATCTAGCCCGCCAGAGCCAAAGTGTTGCGGATTTTTCACTGTAACCTCCAGCAACGGCCTTAAAATGCATAAAGTGTGAGCAGATAAAAAAAAAAAAAAAAAGGATTAGCAGAAAAGAACGAAACAACAGCTACTCAAATACCAAGTAATTTTCCAGGCGATGACCTCTCTATAATTACTTGAACAGATACCTAAAAATTGTCAATTGAACTTACCCCAAAGTGCAGCACTTTGTATGAGAGGTGGCACGGGTATATCCTCCTCTGATTTCTTAATGTTCCTGAAGATAACAATGCACTCATACGATCAGCCATGTAGTGAAGAGGTAATGGCAAGAGCAAATCCATGACAGCTCTGCGACTATTATGACCAAGGTCCATGTGCTTTGTTCACGTATGTGAGCAGACTGTGTGGATGTGGGTGTTAGAGAGACATAGAGCTATGCAACCAAGCAACACAAGTTTTTTCTGTAATCCCAACATCATTTGAAGAGAAAGCAGTTACCTACCATGTTCCAGAAATTCATTTTTGTGCATATATAAACATGCTTACAGTGCTTTGACGGATAATTAAAATGGAAAAAAAAAGTAAAGTCACCAGCGCCAGAAGTTCCACATCAAACTCCATAACAGTGAAAGTAAAGATCTGCAAAATAATGCTGGTGGACAATAGGTTTTGTTGTCTACCTTTTCGCAGTCATGATCAAATTCGCTATACCTTGACCTATAAGACCACATCCAAATCCCACCGATCCATACAATACACCCTGGATAAAAAAATGAAATACTCAGCCAACCAAACAATTAAAGTCTACAAGTAGAAACACAACTAACAAAATCCTGAACACATGTTAAGCATGGGTGAGGGAAATCGAAAGAAGCTTGGAAACTACAAAATTCAATTACCAATCTAGTTCCCACCTCAAAATTGAAAGAAATGTCCTTTGAGCTACATTACAAATCTAGCTATGGTTGATACCTTGTAAAAATATGTAGCAATCCGCTGCTTAACAGAGAACCTACAACCTGGCCTTTCAGCTTCAAAAACACTGCACAGATTAAAGGATATGTAACTATAATCATCAAAAGCTCAACAGGAAATGATATAACATATATCTTGCATTTACTGACATAAGCCATTTTCACTAATTGTACTGAATCAAACACTGAACGATCAAATCAAAACCTGAACAATGTGCTAGTACAGCTTAAAAAAAAAAAAAAAAAAGGGTTAACAAGGGCCACATCCCTACTACCACTGACATTTATCAGACAGAGAATAACGCTATTAACTACTTGGTCCAAAGAGGTAAACTGACTAGCTAGGGTTGTTCTTCGAAGTAAATAAATTAATTCTAGGTGTTTTCATCAAATCACCTCCTTTCAACAATTATAGGAAACAAATAGAATAGTGATTTACACGACATCAACAGCTCAATCTCATAACTCCATCCACCACTAAAGTTTCAAATGATAAGAAGAATGTCGCAGAGAAGCAAAACCTGCTGGGAAGAGAACCACAAGCATGTTGAATGCGTCCAAACAAACTTCTTGACATAGACTTCTGCCCTATGCGAACATATGGTGCTAACATACCAACTAAAGCAATGTCTACCACCACACCAACCAACAAATCAGCCATGTATAGCTCAAACTCTGACCAAAAATCCTTGCCCCTCTTCTGAACTTCAGCAAAAGTTGCACAGCAGGAATCGATGACTATCTGCACCATGCAAGATAACAAAGGAGCTTAGTATGCCACTACATCACAAAGTCTAAGACTGACAAAATCCAACTCGAAGGTCATGCAAGAAGCAGTTCCACTCTCTCTATAGGTGTCAAGTGCCATCTACGAATATATGATAACATTGCACAGAGGCAATTCCACTGACGAAAACAGAACATCGATGTACCTCAGTTCCAACTTTGAAAAGAAAAGAAGGATCGGCCAACATCCGGTTCCGAAGCATTGAGCAGTGATTCATCAGAAAACCCAGTGGCCAATATGACCCCTACAAGTTTGATGTGAGTATAAGCACCAGAGACAGAGCTTCAATACAGAAAATGCACCGCTGAAAGACAGAGATTCAACTCGACTACTGGACATATAAAGATGACCAATTCACTCGGCAACCTTCCCAGTCTTATTTTTAATATACACCGAAAAAGTCGGGAGGACAAGTTTTGATGGCAACAGTCTCTTCGCTGCCCAGAAAAAGAAGAACCTTTATGTTCCTGAGACGCGATTCACATTTCACCTTCCGACTCCAATTTTCGGCTTTCCATCTAGTAATATCTCAAAAATATCTCCTCACAAGTTCATCCACCGTTGGTTTGATGTTTGATGATAAAAACACGAGCGAAGCCATGATATTCTCGAAGAACTAACGGCATGGAAACGACAAATTTGAGACCCATTCACAATTCGAAACGCGAAAGAACCTGCAAATCCAGATATCGTCGAAGAATAAGCTCGCGAAGCCCCGTGCTCTTGGCGGCCTCTAACATCTCGGCAGGAAGCTTCGCTCCTCGCGCTTCCGTTTCTCTCAATACATCTTCGTACTTCAATATCGGACCGAACTCCTCTTCCTCGCTCTCGCCGCCGTCGCCGCCTCCACCGTTGTCGCCCCCACCTCCGCTGCCTCCGCGGGGCCCGTCGTCTTCGCCACCGCCGCCCCCGCCGCCATCAATCGTCGGTTCGGCTCTACCCTCCAAAACGCCGCGGCTCACCTGAGCCGTCCTCGTCGGGGCGGATTCCGAGCTCGAGCACCTGGCGACGGTGAAAGCCGGCCCGTCTCCCGCCGAAGATCGGCGTAACGACAATGCGGCGGGCGGAGTTCCGTAGCTAGGGTTCTTGACGGAGCAGACGATCCTCAACTCAAACGTCGCGCCGTTGCTCTTGCTCGTGGAAGTCGAGAAATGCGACGGCTGCCAATTGAGCGAGCTCGCGGGCATGGTCTCTGCGACGCGAGAGAGAGCTACACAGAGAGAGAGAGAGAGTCGAGATCGGAAGTGCTGAGGGTCGACGATGCGAATCGGAATCGGAGAGGATGATCCTTGGAGAATGCCTGAATTGCAAATGGAATCGCAAGAACTTCGTACTTAGACATCAAAAAATGAGCAAAGAAGAGAGAAAAAGAAAAGCAAAACAAAACAGCACGTCGCCTGAGAGATTCGAACTCTCGCGGGGAAACCCCATGTACTTAGCAGGCACACGCCTTAACCACTCGGCCAAAGCGACGTTGATGCCTCTAATGGTAAGATACGTATTAGATACTTTTCATTCCGTTCTATGGTCCTATTCAGGATCTTATTCCTTTATCTCGTTAAATTTTTTCTGAGGTGTAAGATAAAAGAAAAATCTGTCACTATCTGTCACTAAAGCATAGTTTGAGGTACCGTTTCAAAAAACTATAAGCTTTAAAATACAACATTCAAAAATGATCTTTATTGATTTGTTGAAATTTGAACTTAGTATTTAAAATGTGACACAACAAGTGAACCATCATCACTGACATGCTTGTTTATGCTTTGGCAGCAAAAGGTCCTGCCTTATCCAAATTATGAAAAATTTTATGTAAAGTTAAGTGTCAAAATTTTGTATGCCATGAAAATTTCAAGTGTAATGGGCTTAAAAAAAGTCAAATAAATTTGAATGAGCAAAAAGGAAAAATCTTTCCAAGCACCTCCAAACTTAGTACGTCAATTCCAAAAATTATATCGTATGTCTCATCACACAATTCGAAAAATTATATCGTATGTCTCATCACACAAGAAACACAAAGATAAAGCAAAGTGTCTTGTGACCAACAGTGAAAATTTTATTGACTCCAACTTTAATGATATGAAATCACAGATGATCATAGATTAAGGCACAATTAATCATCAAATTGTTTAGTTTTCCCGGCCGTAATGGAACAAAAGCAGTGGCTTGCCCACCCCCGAGGTCGGTTAAGGCGAAACTAACATATTCCCAAATTAAGCGAGTTAAGGGGCATGGGTTGCTGCATCAGCGATGATGGAGAGCAAAAGCGAATGATAAAACCGACGCAGCATCGGGTAATTTCCAAAAGATAACAGCAATCCACCATCCTTCCTTATATACTGCATTCCAATTTCCAAAGGGAACTCGTCCGAGCAAAGCCCCATCCAACGAGTTCATGTGAATTGGCTGGCGGGGCGGCGTCGTTACTGACAGCAAATCAAAACAGAGAAGCATCACGATACAGAAAGAACCGAAAGATGCTGATGATGCCAATGAAATGAAACATGGAAATTGATCAGTGATGCATCTCGCACGATACCTGCAGAAGACTCGATACACCCAATACAAACCGGCATATGGTTTGTTCTTTCAATGGGTGGAGATGGGACTAGTGCATGCCCAAAAGAAAAGAGAGAAAATATGCAGATTCCAGACGCCAGTTCGGCAAATCTACCTTCACTTGTGAATATAATGTCCAATTAATGGTTTCTGCTTTCCCAAGTGTTTGCTGCACGCACTGTTGGAATGCCCAAAACATGTGCTCCGCACTGTCCGCAGTGCTTAATGTGATTGCAATAGACTGATCAATCGATGGAGGAGAAAGAACTAGAACATAGCCTAAATAAAGTTATATAGAATGCCCTTGAGAAAAAAATAAAATAAAATAGGGGAACAGCAATCAAACCCCCGGATTACAGCAGATTGCTTTTATTGAATGCTCTGCACCCCCAACTGTAGCTTAAGATTCGCTTATAAATTACATCGCTAAGATACACATCCCTCAGAATGTCTTCTAGATTTTGCAGAGACAATGTTCCCCGAGCACTTGACTACCAACATGGGAGAGAGAAACCAACGTATACAAAAAATCAACCCATTTGGACGGTACTAAAACCTTACAAAAGAATTGAAACGCCTGCAACAGCCAGCATCCAACACGAGAACCCTCGAGTGGCCAGTTTTTCGACCACATTAGCTCGATGCAACTGGCCTTGACATGGCCTTTTTGATGGCCTCGGCATATGTCTTGTGTTGATAGGTAAGCGTTGCTTCAAGCAAGTCCCAGAGGGATGTTTTGGGATTCCAACCTGCACGAGCATGGTAATTAATTCAGAGCCACTTTAAAAGTTTAAGATGGGTAAGACAGACCAAAAAAAGAACAGCATACCCAATTGCCTATTAATGATGGTCATGTCCGGGATTCTCTTGTCACTGTCATCATAACCCTCGCCGTAGAACTCCTTGGAACTAACGTCGACCGTAGGTACATCCAAAGCTGCCTCCGCACTGACCTTTGAGTAGATCTGTGTAAAAGCATAAACAATAGTTATATCATAGGGCACGGAAGCTTTATATGTGTGATTAAGTTACAATAAAGCAGAAAAGTGCAACATCTTCACCTGAGTCATCATTTCAGCAAGCTGCCTAACCGTTACTTCGTTGTTGGGGTTACCCACATTAAAAATGTGCCCATTAGCCCTCTCTGGGTTTTCCTGAGAAGTCACTGCACTGTCAGCTGTCAAATCTGAATGGCAACACAAATACTCAAACAAAAAGGGGAAAAGGTGAACCCACAATCATAAGAAGAACAGCTTCAATAGCATCCTTAATGTAAATGAAAGTTCTCTGTGACTGGCCACCATCGACGAGTTTGAGTTGCTCACGACGTAGCAGAGCCTGCAAAAAGGGAGAACAAAAATGTATATTACTAAAGATGCTAGACGATTTATGGAGCAAAATTCAAAATGAATGGATTCCCATAATAGAGAAAGGAGTTACATTACTAAAGCATGCCAAAACCCTGGGTACACCCTCACTTGGACCATCAATGCCAGGTATAAAATCCATCCTGGGTCCTATCCAGTTAAAAGGCCTCACTATAGTGAACTCGAGAGCATTTTCTGCTCCTTCGGCTGCGCCATGGAGATGAAAGTAAGCCGTATGAAAGAAAAAAGTAAAAATTCGCAAATCAATGAACAAATCGCTCACCATAAATCAACCTCTCGATCAATTGTTTTGCACATGCATAGGACCACCTCTGCTTTTCAATTGAGCCAAAAATGCAGGGAGAGGCATCCTCCTTGAGAACAAAATATGCAGGGTCCTGCAAAGCAGATAATGTATACCGATTCAGGCTTTGTTTAGATCAAGCATGCGAAAAATGACACACCATGATGCAAACAGTCTCTTTCTAAAAGCCAGAAAACAGCTAGTTAGTTGCATGCCCTGTTCACAATAACTGACTGGACCTACTTCCACAAAATCAATCTGTACCCTCTCAAAATGGCCATCGAGTGCTGAAGGACCACTCATCAATGAATTAAAGAATCTCACCCATATTTAAATGCAAATATGCAATATGAACACCATAGCATCACAAAAAACAAAAGGGTTGATCTTGGATCTAGGTGCAGCAACGAGTTCTTTGCTCGGACTCCCTGTTGAAATGCCCTCAATTTAGGGGCATCCAGATAGATTCCAATCACCTAACAAATGACATATGGATATTGCTTCCTGAGTACCACTAAACTCCCATTCAGCCAATGACATGCAGTAAATCTACACTTTCAAGACATTGATAACGAATCGAGTGAGGTAAATTATACATTAGGAGAAAACTAAACACGTAACATAAATTATGGAGTTGTCGAACGCACAGATTATTTTAACAGAGTAGGAATGATGGAGACTTTCAGATTTAACAGAACACTAGCAGCAACTCCCAAGACTTTCTCGACTAGGAAGTGGTCACAAATCCTTCTGCAATACTGCACATTTTCTATATACGAGGCAAATCTCTTTCAACATTTGGGCCATGATGCTATAAAATAGGACCAATCAACAGATCTGTGATCAGTCAAAGGGAGCAAAAAGTAATCCAGTCTCTGGAATAGTTAAGACCATACAAATGCTAGTGCATAACTAGAAAAGAAAAGAAATAAACATGGAACTAGATAGCAGGGCATTAGCACAAAAGCACATCGAGAAAGGGAAGTCACACCTGACGAAGTGGGCTATCTTTAGGGAGGAAGCTACCAATCGTTTTCCCATACACTTCGCAGGTGGAAAAGTGAATGAGCCGCTTGTTGTTCTCCGAACAGTACTTTACCTAAAATTGACAGCAGAATCAGACATCAACTTCAACGAATTCCTTCAATAAAAAAATCGAAGTCTAAACTATAGATCACCGAAATCAATTCTTGAAAGCGAACATTCTACGAGAAACAGAAATGCCATACCACAGGGAGCGCGTCGATGAAGTTACTGTAGATCGTGTCGAGAGGCCGAGTGTTGTAATCGGCGGGAGTACAGATCGCGGCGAGGTTGATCGTCTGGAAGCAAGGGACGACAACGAATTTCAGCGTCAAAAAAACCACTTATAAAGCTGCTAAACGGCGCATACAACTAAGCAACTAAGACCAAGAGCAGAATCGCAAGGCGCAATCCATCGACCACCGCATCCAAAACATGACTGATGATGAATGAACTCCTCGTTTCCAGAGAACGAGAGAGAGAGAGAGAGAGAGAGATGAAGAAGCATAAGCAGCAGAATCACCGAGCGAGAGAGAGAGAGAGGGAGGGAGTACCAGATCTGACATCTTGATGAGGCCTTCGAGGCGAGAGTCGTGCTTGATGTTGATGCGGTGGAACTGGATGCGGCCGGCCCAGGGGAGGGACTCGGGCTCGAGGAGGTGCCTGATCTTGTCGTCGTAGACGTCGAGGGCGAGCACCTTGTGCGGCGTCTCCGCCATCAGCTTCTCGCACAGATGGGAGCCGATGAAGCCCCCCGCGCCGATCATGCATATCGTCATCGGCGCGATCGCCCTCCCGTCCAGATCTACTCTCGCCATGCTCCCTGCTCTCTCTCTCTCTCTCTAGAATCTACGAATGCAGAAATGGAAGAGTCGGATGATGGTGATAATGGAGGGTGGGATCGATGCGGCCTTTTACTTCTGGCTATTATCTGGTTTCGCAGAGAAGGGGGAAACGACTTATAAGTTGGATTGGGTGGGAAATCAATGGAGGTGGGTATTTAATGGGGGACTCTAGAGAGAGAGAGAGAGAGAGAGAGAGAGGGAGAGTGGTGGTGGAATGGGGTTGGGATCCTCTACAAAGCCTCTCGTTTATTCGGGGGTGAGCTCGTTTTTTGGGAGTACGCTGGGATGATTTGGGGTAGTGGGAGCTACTCGCCGCGCCATTGCTCCACGTCAGCAGATAGTTGCAGCTGGCTACCCTTTCGGCGATTCATTTCTCTTTTTTTTTTATTATATTGTTTGAAATAATTAATTAATAAAAATAATTTAATTTTTTGTCAGTCATTTCAATAATTAAAAAAAAATTATGCTCGAATATTATTGTGAACGATAAAATTATATCAATAATTAAAAAAATTATGCTAATATTATTTATTTTTATTTATGGAAACCATACAAGCAGTAGTCTTTAAGAAAATATTTTCTCAATCATTTATTTTTCGCGAGACGAAGATGGTTTTAAATAAAAATGTTATTGTTGGAGATAAGTAAGACATTTACTAGGAATGTTGTGAACTTATATTTGCTCACATTCTTGGTGAGCGTTGATTAAAAAGCATTTATCAATATTTCATTCTTTTAAAAGTAAAATTCCCAATCAAAAGGTTCTTACCACCAATTTCCAACTAAAAGTTGAAATAACGACTTTCGACACACTTTCAATTATACAACCGTTACACAAATTCATAAATTCATATAGTCTAAATAAATAAAAAATTAAAATTCGAATGAGCATAAAATATTTTTTAGCAAGTGCACAGAGGACATTATTTAATATTTTTTCTCCTTAAAAGAAAAGGCAGCCGAAAATTCGAGATCCAGAGCTCATGCACGGCATGCTTCCATGGCCGCGCCTATCGGACTTTCATGGATTCCAACCTAGTACATGTCCCATATCAGCCGGTGCACGTAACTAGACTAACATGGTGACTTCTTCTCTCTCTTTCGTAAATTAGATTTTGACCAACTCGTGAAAATTTCCGTAAGAAGCAACGACCAGCGAGTGGGGTCGTTTCATTGCACGACAACACTCGGCGAAACGAGACAAAGGAAAAATGGCAGTTTCCGCGTTCCGTCTCTGTGCAGAAAGAGCGGGCCATGTGGTTGGCTTTCTAGCAGTGAGCTGTCCTGTCCGTGCTCAGGTGGGTCCCTTTTTTTTTTCCCCTCTCTTTTCCGCTTCTGAAGCTGGAAATTCCGCACCGCGGCTCGTTTTGATCCACGCGCATTCCCACGCGCCGGTCCCGAGAGGAATCTCGCGTGCCTCCTCAGGAAGGAAAAGAATGTCCCCCGTCCCATCCGTAATCGTTTCGTCTAATTTAATTACAGAACCAAATCGGAGGTGTAATCCAGCTTTAGGCGATCGCCTTTTCGCTGAGTGGGGAATTTGGAAAAGCCGGGAAAGCGAGACATTCCCTTCGCGGGCTGTGGCTGAAGTAACGTCGAGATAAGACAAGCACGAATCGACAGCGGATGGCATCGGATCGTGGAGTGCCGAGCAAGGAAACGTGTCTTGGTTGAGACTGATGTCGCGCGTGCCTGAAGAATTCGCCGACGCCTTGATTTTTTTGTTGGGTAAAATTGGAGCCGGAACGCTTTTGTTGTCACGGCTACTCTGATTTCCACGAGCTGAAAGTGATTTTGGATTATTCCTTAAAAGAAATTTCAATCGTATTGAAAATTGCAAAATTTTCAATTTTAATTTCACAATTTCTAAGATACTGTGTTTCATATTAAAGAAAATAACACAAATGATATTTTAATTTTGATTCAATAAGCAATGTAGTCTTGAACTTTAATTTATTTAATACGATTTTTAAATTTTAATCTAATATGTATTGTGGTTCATAAACTTTTAATTTGCTCGATATGATATATGAACTTTTTTTATGAGTTTAATTTGATCCTGATACTTTATGAAAATATCAATTATTAACCCTTATCTTAAATTAATTAAAACACCACATTGAATATTTGAATATAATTATAAGATTATATTAAATATGTACTAAAAGTCTACATACCACATTAAACATTAGACAAAAATTCAAAATCACATTACATATTAGGCAAAAGCTTAAGAATTATTTGTATTATTATTCATTTCATGTTTTTGTTCGGATCGGTGTCCTAACAATTTAGTTTTCTATATGCTTGGTTGGAAGTTTTGAACAAAGAATACAAGGAGATAGTGGATCTTCGTTTGAATAACCAATTTATCCGTTGAATGGACTTTCTAGGTGCCCTCGCTCACGTCGCCCGGCTCCTAAGGGATTCCTCCACGTGCGCGAGCGTGGTTTTCCGTTAGTCTCGTCGAGTTTACGCCACTTCCGTATCATCGCCGTGTTAGCAAATTGCCACGTCACTTAAAATGAGGTACGCTCTGCTTTGGTTACTAATCGGTTCGCTTATGAAGTCAGGATTTTCACTGATTTCTCGGGCGTGCCCTCGTTTACTAATCTCACTGCTACTACTAGACCGGAGAGACTCTTGCCTGAAGTATCGCGAAAGAAACGAATATCGCACGACATCCAAGGAAATGGTCGTCTCGAGAAAAAGCTTGCAAATCTAACATCACGCACGTGATACGCGACCCTACATTTCTCAGCGCTTCCCAGGATGACAATTGCGAATTTGCTCCACGTGTCACGACCGAGCATAATCAATAATCCAGAACGAGAAACACGTGGACATTTGTTGGTCGGAATGCATCTGAACATCCAGATTTTCAGGGGAAATTTGATTTTGTTTTGGACCACTCGAAAATGAACCTATCCAACAGGCGAGTCAAGCCGAAAATGTAATTCCTTTACAACGCAAATCTAGTAATTCATATTAAATTCATATTACTAAAACACTTTCGCACGGTATCTCTCAATCAAGAGTACAAGGCCAATAAGTCAATTGAGAAATATTCGGTATGATCTTACAATGGATGTTTCATCCATCCCTCCACCTTCACTGGCATGGGCAGCTATAGCAACCAACCAGTTCCTCAAACGTCTCTTATGAGGTGCGGTGGAATTTATCTTCCCCACCTAAAGAACGCCCTAGTTTCCGAATGTAAATTTTTCTTCCCCATCTATGAGGTTTTCAGAATTCAAACAAAGCAATTTTAGGATATACTCGAATCTAAACAAATTTAATATAATTTATACCCAAACCGAGGTAGCGAGAGTTTGAATTGAGCGAATAAGAAAATCATAAAGGTGAGTTAGGCCTAACGTATATATTATGTTTAAACTTAAGGGGAAAACCACAAAAACTCCAAAACTTTACCTAAAGTGACAAATTTATCAAAAAAAAAAAAAATTACATGAAAAATCCCGAAATTTGCCATTCGTGACATATTTACCTCAAACTTTTTTTTATAACATAAAAAATCATAAACTTCTATCTATATGACACATTTACCTCAAGCTATAAGGTATTTTGGTATTTTTACTTTTTATTTTCTTTTTTCTTTTTTTCTTCTTCTTCTCTCTTCCCTCCGTCGACCATGGTGGAGGGAAGTCGGCGTCAGGCAAGGGTCACCCTCACTTGGGCTGGCTAGGGCCACCCTTGCTGGCGTTGGGAGAGGGCGGCTCTCAGCTAGGTTGGGTGACCCTTGCCAGTGTCGGGTGAGGGCACCCCTTTCCAGGCCCTCGCCGGTGTTGGGCGAGGGATGCCCTTGCCGGATCTGGCAAGGGCCGTCCTCGCCCAACGCAGGCAAAGGAAGCCCTCATCGGTGTTTGGTGAGGACGATCCTCGCCAGATTTGGCGAGGGCATCCCTTGCCTGATGCTGGCGAGGGCATCCCTTGCCTGATGCTGGCAAGGGCGGCTCTAGCCAACCTAGGTGAGGGCAACCTTCATTCGACGTCAACAAGGGCAACCCTCGCTTGACGCCGATGAGGGCAGCCCTCGTTGAACATCGGCTTCCCTCCGCCGGCTTCGCCATTGCCAATGCAGGGAAGAGAGAAAAAGGAAAAGGAAAAACAAAACAAAAAAAGACGAAAATGCCCTTGATGGGGTAAATGTGTTATAGTTTGCAAAGTTTTGGGTTTTTCATGTCATAAAAAAAAGTTTGGAATAAATTTGTCACTTTGAGCAAGGTTTTAAGTTTTTTTTTTTGTCTTTTCCCTTAAACTTATTACGATAATATGAGTGGGGATGGCTTATACTCCCAATTGATTGAAAGGCATGAGGTCTCGAGGTTCAGAGTCATAAGGCAGCGCTCCTAAGCTACTAGAGGGCTTTCATAGTTTTAATCTATATTTTATTAATAGTTTGAATTTAAACCCATGAATAATTATTTGGTATATATTATCTTTCTCTTTATAATTGATAAATGTATAAGACAGATGCGACGTGCTAATTATAGTGGAATAAAACCCCAGGTTCCGCAGGGTAAATGCATTAAAAAATGACAAATTTTAGCGGATGGTGCCGCTACAGTTGGTGGCGAACTCTTAATGTAATCATAATTAAATGGTAAATTAGGATAAAATTCTCGTGTTTCGAATTATCTTTATCAATTTTACTTTCTATTTCATTGTAATTGTGCATCTAATTCTAACAAATATAATTAATCCACGTAATAACTCAGCTTACCAAATTATTCTATGACTCATTTCGAAGGTCTACTCTTCAATTAGAGGGGTAAGTGGTTTGATTCGATTATGTTTTTATGAAAAACATAATTGAACCCAATTGATAAGTGAATTCACTAAACCAAACTAAAATCCACTCCAAACCGAAATCGAATTGAACCGAAATCCCAATTCAATTAGGTTCGATTTTTACTTCTGTTTATGTTTTTTTTTTGCCGTTAGATATCGTACCCCTTTCAATAAATTTGTTATTAAATTTTTATTTATTTTCTTTCATTTTCTTCTTCATTTGGTCGCCGGCAAAGAAAAATGAAAAAAAAAAAAAGGAAAAAGATTTTTTTTTTTGATTTTATCAATTTAGTTCGGTTAACCGAATCAATAAAAACCATTTAAAAATTTTTGATTTTTAATATTATTAAAAACGAAAAAAATCGAACTTCTCAATTCAATTGGGTTCAGTTGAGTTCGGATTTTGACATTCTTATACGAAAAGATACCAAGATACCAAGATACCAATGTTGTTATCGAGTCTCGGAAGCATTTACTTATTCTCGATTAAGGAAAAAACTGCAGTCTCGAGCCCGTCGCCCTTCCTCCACTTGCATAATAACGTTAAGCCACGTGCCGAAGACGGCACGGCCTCTCAAATCAAGAGGGCATCGATGCTTCACTTTCGGGCGCGAATCGATCCCACTCGGGGTCCCATCTGGCGATCTCGAGGTAAGCGCGTTTTTCCAGCGTACTTCTCGCGGGAAACGGCGAAACAGAAGGACGCCGAAGCGGCACCGACAGGAGGATGAATTTACGCATTTGCCACTGCGACGCGACGAGCGCGCGTTCATCGACAGGTTGGTGCGTACTTGGAGTTGGGCCGCAGCTAAGCTTGTCCCACCACCACCGCGAGCGGCCCATCGGCCCAGGGTTCGATTAGGACCCCGATCCCGGCGCTCTCAAAGCCCGCCCAACCGAGTCCCTTCTTCCTTCCTGGATAAAGAGTTTTTGCCCAAACGAGCGCTTGAGGATGAGAGGACGATGAAGGTTCCGAAGGTCGCAGACGCCATCTAGACGGAGTCATTTGAACTCGGAAGTGATTGGTTCTGAGTGCCATTGACGACCAAATTCCGAGTGATTGGAATTCCAGATCGAGCTTAGTCCGGGTTTCTTTCTTGGACAATGGATTTATTTACTTGGATATCTTTCCACATTCCTGCATTCTGAGTAGTCTTTGATAATTTGAAAGCCTAAACCGAGCTCACAAGTTGGCTGGACAATCTCCCACTCACTCCGATTGGTCGTGCCCCCGAGGGTCGAGATTTGAACTGCAAACCGAGCTCGGGTTTGAATATGGAAATATCTGCTCCACTCTTGACTCAATTAGTTTCATTTCCCGAAGGAGGTGTGCAGGGTGCTGGCATTTCCAATGAAAGCATAGCCGCCGGGCGAATTCTGGCGCCAGGATTTCATCAGAGGTCTGGACGGAGCTACCACTAGCCCGATTCCGTGACGAAGGGGAGCAACGCATTGTGAAAAAGAACAAGAGCTGCTGATGTGTGTTCATTGTATGCTCACTACGGAGGCAATGATGACCCGCTCGTCTCAAGGAAGGAAATGAACAGGGGTCGAATCGTGCTCGCTGCGGGGAAAAAGCTTGGGAGGCGTCCTCAAAATGAACCGCGGTTTTCTCTTCCATACGCAACGCACCGGGTCTCTTCCTTGGCTCGTTTGCAAAGGCTGTTTGGGAGTCCCACATCGGGGCAAAGCGGAAGAGAGAGGAGGTGAAATGACTATAAGATACGGGCTCGGAGTAAATTGCAACATACTTACCTGGACGGGGTCGATGGGCGATCAGGAAGGCCCATGGCCTAGGTTAGCGACCTCCATTGCACTACGGAGGGGCGCTCGCCTAAGGTCAGTCCATAGTGGCTGAGCCTACGTCATAATTTGTGGCAGCGGGGGCCTGCGTTCGCGCGGCCCCTACCAATTTCAGTTTAATGCTTATCGATGATAGGGGCCTCTTTTCAAATGCTGGTTACGTACGGAGAGGCGTGGGAACTCTGGACCTTGCGGTCTAGCTCACCGTGCAAATTGCATCTTAATGGGCTTCTTTGGGAGGGAAGAAACGGAATAGAGAGAGTGCTGCGTCGGTTTTGTCTCCATATGACGAAGAAACAGCCGAAGGTCACACTCGATCGATCATCTTGGACCGTGCCCATGTGCCCATGCGCATTTGATCTAGAAATCTAATACGATGTTTTTCTCGCAAGTGGACAAGGTCATCTTAGTCGCGTCAAATCGGATGTTTTTCTCACAATCTTTTTATAAGCAGTGTTTATACATCTTAAATCGGTGTTTGTTGTTTTCGTGTTTTGAAAAATTGTGATTGAACTTGATTAGTTTTTGACATATCACATGGTGTTTTATTAGTATCACAGCGAGAGGTCGATATGAGTGCTACTTCAACCCAAACTAAGGAGGAAAAATATCATTTTAAATAAGAGAAAAAAAATATCATTTTAAATAAGAGATATGCCTCACCAGCAGATCTTGTGAATCTAGCACAAGAACAGCAACGAAATTTCAGTCGATGGCAGAAGCAAGAACAGAACAAACCCAAAATTACCGTCGAACTTGGTCGGTGGAAGCCTCCGGAAGAGGATGAACTGAAACTCAACGTCGACGCTTCCTGGCTCCCAGGCGAATTCCTCTGCTCAATTGCTGGAATCATCCGTGATTCTACGGGAAGGGTTGTCACAGGTTACGCCCTTGAAGCTAGGGCTTCTTCATCTCAACAAGCCGAAGCCCTTTCTCTCTGGCACAGGTTGATGTACTTGAAGGAGAAAGTAAATCCGCACGTGGGGAACCCCTCTGTTCAATCAGTTCGCTGGGTGTGCGAGAGTGACTGTTCAAGTTTGGTGGAGATGGTCTTGGGCCGGGCCGAACCCCCATGGAATCTGAAGGACATCATGGAGAGGTGCCGAGATCTACTAACACATTGCAATTCGGCCCAGATCCTCTTTTGCTCGCGAGAAGCGAATAGAGCGGCTGATTGGGTTGCCAGATCACACCGAGCTAGAAAATTACCAGTAAATTGGGCGAGCTTTCCCCCTCTTCTCCTTTCAAAAATTCTCTGTTCGGAATTCTATCCGTTGATGTCTTGTAAGACTTGTTTTTTCCGTGAATTAATGCAGCTTCTTATTTGTCCAAAAAAAAAAAAAATAAGAGATATGTCTCGTGTCACCATCTTAGCTACTTGAAGATTAAAATATGGGCTTTCACATTGTGACACACGATTATTTTGTGAATAGAAATTTTGGTAAATGTGGATCGTCATTACACATAATATTTCCACACATTATTTGGAAATTATGGAAGGCGGCTTGACCTCAATCTCAGTATTCCATTTTCTTGTCCCCTACGGATGGTGACCCTGGAACAACAATAGAAGTGCAAAATGGAGGATGCACGACACGAAAGTAAAACAAGCAGAAGAACACATCACACTGCCTAAATCCTGGTGCCAGCCAACATTACTCTGGTTTTCCTTATTCAAAAACAGAAATTCGTGGACGCTTCCAGGTAAAAGCTGAAAGAGTGCCTCAGAAGCCAGTACAGCTCAAATGAAGAGTTCATCAAGACACGCCATTAGGGTAATATAGGTGGAACCATCGCCCTTTGTTTTCTCCCTGCTGCACAAAACAATCACTCTGTTTCCCTTGGCATGTCGGGTCGGATCTCATTGATTTCTATGTCGAGCGAAAAAGGGTCTATGCTTATGTCCTCGATGAATTGCAATTACTAGCTAAGAGTGTGACTGCAAAGATTGAAATGCAGCGAGGTTCGAGTTCAAGTAACAGTTCATGTACCCTGCTTAGTGATTCCTGGGATCATTCTTGCTAAACTGACTGCATATCAAAGATTGAAGGAATATGATAGCATTGTCTCTAGTGCATTCGTGATCAATTGGATAAATTTAAAAGATTAATATTTTATACTTCAGTAATATCACTAGCCATGCCGGGCCAATGCAATATCGCCGAACTAATCATAATTATCCATTTTTATTAACATGTCTGTAAACTAGAATGCTTAGAAATTTAAGATAACAAAAGATCCAATTAGATCAGTGATACCATTCGGCTTTGATGCCTCCATACCACTAATAGAAGATGATCTTATCTTTTCTCTGATCAGTAAAACTACAAAATATGGTTATAGAACGTTGAGTTTTTTTTCCTTGTCTTACTGTAACTTTTTTTCAAATCCTATTCATTTCTACTCTCTGTATAGTTGGGGACGAAATGTCATCAAGACCTTCAAGACGAACTCGCATGGAAAGTTACCTCTTCCATTAGGATTGCAAGTCTTCTACCACAATAATGTTATGTCAACGAGGTTCTACATATGATGGCCACCAATCATCTGCCGGACTAGACCAGAAATTTATTTAATTAATTAGGTCAGACCAGGCCTAACACCATTAAAGAAGAAGGTATGCGTGAGTCTAAAGCTTGGAGATTTCGTCAGGTTAATTTCTTGCAACACATGCACTTTCAACCTCCAACAATTTCTTTGCCCTTCTTTTTCTCTCCTTAGACCAGTTCGCGCGGTTTATCAGCTTCTTCCAAACGCTCTCACTCTCCTATATAGTGTCCAACACTTTTCCTCAATGTAGCTGATCATAAGTTCTCCGCATGTGTTCTTGAGTGTTGGAGACAATGGGCTTATCCCGTCGTTTAGGTGCGTCATGTTCGCTTGGAGTGATGCTGGTGACAATGCTGTGCGTGGTGGTCGACGGGCAGCCTCTGGTGCCTTCCATGTTCGTGTTCGGGGACTCGGTCGTGGATACGGGCAACAACAACCACCTCTACACCATCGTCAAGGCAAACTTCCCTCCGTATGGCCGGGACTTCATCAAGCACCAGCCCACCGGGAGGTTCTGTAATGGCAAGACCGCCGCTGACTTCACTGGTACACATATAAACATACATGTCGTGCGCCATTTTTCAAATTCTGTACACTCTCCATATCTGTTCCTTCTTTATCGGTTTTGAGGAGTAGGCAATGTGGTTCATGTGTGACTAAATGATATGTGTGATTGGTGGCAGCTGAAAACATTGGGTTTACTTCTTACCCACCAGCCTATCTCAGCGAAAAGGCCAAAGGAAAGCACCTTCTCATCGGTGCCAATTTCGCTTCCGCTTCTTCCGGTTACTATGACTCAACAGCAAAACTATATGTACTCTTCTCTCTCTCTTTCTTGATTTTGTAACATTTGATAAAACTAATGCCCCGACCGGACGCTGTATAAATGGATTTCATTAAGCTGGTTATTGCATCTCTAGCTTCAGTATCGACTTTGGCAAGTCTAAATACTGACTAACAATGTGCAATTGTGGGTTGTGGTGGGTGTAGCATACGATTTCGTTGACTGAGCAGCTGAAGTACTACAAGGAGTACCAGAACAAGATCATAAAGATCGCGGCCAAGTACAAAGCAAACGTGACAGCGATCATATCAGATGGACTCTACCTCGTCAGTGCCGGAAGCAGCGACTTTGCCCAGAACTATTACATCAACCCTCTTCTCTACAAAGTCTACACGCCTGACCAATTCTCAGACCTTCTCATGCAAGACTACTCCATTTTCATTCAGGTTCTCTCTCCTTTTCGAGGGTCTATGTCAATTCTAATCAGTTTAATGCAAAATATATAATTATGGTCAAAAGAGAATTGTGATGTGTAACGTCAAAATGGTGTTTTTTCGCTGTAGGAACTCTACTCGTTAGGGGCAAGAAAGATTGGGGTGACCACGCTGCCGCCGCTCGGGTGTTTGCCGGCAACAATCACGATATTTGGCAACCACAGCGAGGGTTGCGTCACCAAGCTGAACAGGGACGCGGTCTCCTTCAACAAGAAGCTCAATGCCACTTCTCAGAGCTTGCTGAGCAAGCTCTCCGGCCTTAATCTGGTGGTCCTAGACATCTACCAGCCTCTCTACGACATCGTTCAAAAGCCCTCCGACAGCGGTACGTGAAAATTCCTATTTCAAATAATCAGGGAATACACCTTCCGATATAAGTAATGGCCACCCCAAGCGAAAATGCATAAATTGGTGACCTTGACAGGTTTTGCCGAGGCGAGGAGAGCGTGTTGCGGGACAGGCTTGTTAGAAACATCGATCTTGTGCAACCCAAAGTCAGTGGGCACGTGCGCAAATGCAACGGAATACGTGTTCTGGGACGGTTTTCATCCAACAGAGGCGGCCAACAAGATATTGTCTGATGATCTACTCACCAGTGGCATCTCCCTCATCTTCGAGCAAGGGTCATAAATACAGAACTTCTGACATTCTAGTTCCGCTCTACTGTCTTCAATACCTAGTGTCATACCATGTGTGCGAGAGAGGTGAGAATAAATTACATGTACGAACACTCCTGGTTGTGTTACATTACCCCTTCATATATAAAAGGGCAATAACATTTTTATCCCATGATCTACAAGACAGATAACCATAGCACCTGTGATAATTCCAAACTCGCAAATGAACAGCTCACCATCACAACAATAACCATCCTAATGATCTTGGTAGCTTAGTTTAATGATGACAAATAGACCTAGCAACCCTCATATTGATGTCTTCTTTTCTTTTCTATTCGTTTTCCACGTCTTTAGCAGTGCACCAGGGTTACAATTCAAAATCATGTCACTCTTTGAGATCCTCCTAGGACCAACGGGAAGGAACAATGGCAGAAATGAAATGTATGCGTAACTGGTCCACAAATTTCAATTATGAAAGCCGGTGAAAACGAGGATATGCACTCTGGGAGACCGTCTCCCCAAAAAATTAATTCTCTTCCACCTCACAACAAAGAATCATACATCCTCCTTGACGAATGCTAAGTTTATCTGATGACCAAATGAGAACGCTACACTTGAGTAATCCAGCAATTGGGGCATCAGCAATCCAAGACTTGAGAAGAAGATAATAGGCGGGTGATCCACTTCTCATTACTTCATCAAAATTTCTTTCACAGTAACCATCTGCAACTTCAGTAGAACTCCAAGCAAAGGTGACCACTACTTATATCTATATACCTCCCACAAAATTTCCAGCAAGAGCTCAGACAATTTCGGTGAATGCAGAGAGAGGGTCTAGGACACGAGACAAAACAGACAGGCTAGTCATGTCTATTTGGTCCTGTCAGACGAAGTTAGAGTTTCCACGTGATGTTGCTTGGGGGCTCCATCGACTTTGATTTCCCCCACAACATGCTCCATTGCTTCCCTTTCAACCTTCTGCTCCTTTTCATCCGAGACATTTTGTTCTTCAGACGGGATAATTTTACCAGCTGTAGAAGGCTGAAGAACTCGAGGACTCCCAGAAATCCACTTATGAACAAGGCATCGAGCAGCTGTAGGCCTCTTTTCGGGCACGAAGTCAAGTATGGGCACAAGGAATTCAGCCATGTCATTTGCATCCTGCTCACTGAAATTGTACTTTTCCAGGAGAACCTTGTTAAGAGGCCAGAAACGTAATCTGCGGACATGTCTCAACTCACCATTTCTGTTGAAGTAATCACGAGAGTATCGACCACCTATTGCAATCTGAAAGAGATATCACTTTAGTCGCTTGAATAAGCCTAACATACAGAAGCACGGGATAACCACTGCTGTCACAACAAAAACTAACAAATTATCTATAAAAATGTAGCTTAATGCACCTATAGCTACCAGATGAGCTACCTTACGAGGCATCATGCCAAGAAGTTCCATCATCAGTGCCAAATGGTCCTGCAAAATTAACCAAAAGAAGAGAAGTAACACCTAAATATAAGCATCTCATAATTAACAAAACTGGCAGATCTAAAATATTCCAGAATCCTCAAAGGAACTGTGACATGTGATGATAGACCGGGTTTTCAACAGAAGAAAACTAGTTAAAGGATAGAGAAATCCCACAAGAAAAACGACAGTACTCGATGCTACATTGATGAGTAAATACCTCATCGCGCTCGTAGTTCTTGCCGCTATGAGGATCAAAGAGGACATCGCCAGTGGCCAACTCAAAGCAAATGCATGCAAGGGACCATAAATCTGCAGAAGTTGAATATCTACTACCCAAAATAACCTCTGGACACCTGTACTGTCTCGTCTGAATGTCATTTGTAAATTGTTTATGAGTCCAACAAGCATTTCCAAAATCGACCAATTTACATTTGAGATCAATTTCTGCCAGAAGCTTCTGCCTTGTGGCTCGACTCCGACTTCTATGATGTGTATTTCCTTCATAGGCATCCTTATTTTCATCACTTTTAGATGAATCATCCTTGTTCAAAGAATCATGAGATCGCTCATCGATCGAATCTTCAGATTCTTTTTCATCATTGTTACTACTTGCTGGCTCAAAAGCTTTGGAATCTCCCTCCTCACAAAGTTCCTCTGCCACACAGCCTTGAGCTGCCTTCTTGGCCTTCTTTCGGATCTTCTTCTTTTGGTTCTTAGTTAAATTCCCATTCATGCTCTTAGTCTCCTTGGAAATAGAAGACACTCGTGCTGCCTCATCCTTGCTTGTTGAGAGAATAAGTGGAGCACCTGATTTTGTGGGATCTTTAGACGGATCGATCATTGACAAAAGTAAGATGTTCTCCGGCTTCAGATCAGTGTGTATAACAGAAAGCTGTCGATGTAAATAATCCAGACCCACTAAAATATGGAAACAGAGTTCTTTAACCATGTGGAGAGGGACCCCTCTGTAATCACTACACTTGATAAGGGTCAAAAGATTATCCCCCAGGTACTCGAAAACCATACAAACGTGCTGTCCATTTGGCCCAGAGTGCTTAAAGTGATCCAAAAGCTTCACCACACACTTTTTATCAGCAGGATCTCCCTCTGCTATCTGCTTGAGAATCTTTATCTCATCCATTGCAGCCTCTGTGTAATGCTGAGCGCTCTTCTGGATCTTCAAAGCTACATAACGCTACAAATAATGAATTTCTCCAGTTGTTAACGACTAGAACAGAGAGTATTATTGGCAACATCCCGAATCAGTTGATGCAATTAAGACAAGAGTCCACTACATAAAAGAAGACATGAAAAATCTCAAGAGTAACCAGACAAACTGAGACTTACACAATATCTAGGAATTTCCAATAGAGGTATCAGCATTTTAATTACTAAGAACTAAGGAGCAAGGTCGTCTACTCAGGGAAGCCTCACACAGTTGCAAAACAACTACCCATGAAGCTAGTATACACATTCCTTTCCGCAACTAACGTACCTGAGTGAACTGATTGCTGGCTCAATTAACCCAAATTTTCAGTATTTCGAGTAAAGAACATCACACTTACATACACGTACTTCTACATCACCCAATATGCCACTAATCCCTATCATCAACGCTTCCGCTCGAACAAACAACAGCAACTTACGAGTTAGACAGCACGCATTGCAAAGTGTCTACCCTCAGTCATTTTACTTTGCAGCCAAATCTTTACTCTCCTAAACTCCATTCCTCTTCCCATTTCCCTCATCGCAGTTTTCCGACCAATCAAACAGAGATCCCCCAAGGAGAGGACGAACGTACCGATTTTTGAGTGTCCCAAGCGAGCCACACGGTGGAGAAGTGCCCCCACCCGAGCTTGCTCTGCACCACGTAGCACCCATTCTTGAAGGCGTCGCCCACGCGCACCGCGTGGTACCCTCCCTTCTTGTAATCCTCCGTCCCCTCGTCCTCCGACGTGTAGTCGCTCGCCGCGCTCCTCACGTCGTCGTAGCCGCCGCCCTTGCCCTTGCCCTTGCCCTTGCCCTTGCCCTCCGCCATCGGACGAGACCCTAATTCGACGACCGACTTCGAATCGCTTCGATTGATTTGGCGACGAACCGCCACAGAGAGAGAGAGATTCGGATGGTGTACTGGTGGCGATGAGGGAGGAGAATTGGGAATTAGGGTTTTCCTGACTAGAGCGAGCTTTGCCTCTGCCGGCAGCTTAAAGAAATGGAGAAATTAATGGGACAGCGACCGCGGAGGGGACAGCTTCTCCACGTGCGCGCGCGCGTGGGGTACCGCCATCGTCTGGGAAAATGAGTAGGCGGACGCGGGGGTGCGTCACGCGCCGTGACGTGCGACCGCGAGTGGATATCGGGCCCACATAAAGGCCCGCGTTTCGTGTCCATGGAGGCGGCGGATCGCCATTGCGGGCCAGTGTTAGCGGGCTTGACGTGAGGAATAAGTGCGGGCTAGGCCTAGTGGGCCGAACGAAATAGGCCCGCTTGTTCTTCCCCTTTCTACCTGTTGCCAATTAAGGGGCCCATCTGTTTATGTGGATCTCTCGTGCTACAAAATCTTCTGAAAGCAGAACTCCGTCTTTAGCCCTTTCGTCCGCCGGAAGGGAAAAAAGTCTTTATCCCTCGCTAAATCGCATATCGTAACAAGAAAAAACTCCACACCTCAGTTCACAGAATCTGGCTCAACGTTGAGAGGCACCAGTTTAATTTTGAGATGGTACGAGGAAACGGCGTGGTAAGCACCTCTTCTCATTGAAGAGTAGACTAGTCAAATGGGTCGATCTGGCCAGTAGGATGAAAATAGTTTGACCCAAATAAACCAATTTTCCTGCGGTGCAAATCTAATAATCTCCACTCAATTTGACTCATACCTAACCTATACATGACTCGGTTCATATTTACTAAAATGCTTTCATTTTTCACTCAATCTAGAAAAACTCATACTCAAATTGAGTTAAGAATGCGGAGTAAGCGAGCACGAAATCAAGTGTTGGCGAGAGAAAATGAAAAAAAACTCATAGAGGCGAGTTGACTCAAAATAAGTTGTAAACCCATTTAGCATCCATATTATATTTAAACCCATCTAGGACTCATTTTTCAAATAAAACCAATCTATATAATAACTCAACCTATTATATGTGGGTTAAGAAATGGTTTAGGATTGTTTGTCGAAGAGACAAACTTGGAAGTCGCTTGCAAAGTATGGAAATGCTAATTCGTATGCAAAATGCACGATACATCCAATCTCCACCCATGCATTAATCATCCTTATCCAACAACCTTAGTCAGATTAAGCGTGCGATTATCTATGCGGTGGGCAGTCGTCCTAGTCAGACTATTGATAAGTCAGAGGGCAGCAAAGCACATCTCGATTTGGTCTCCAATGATTACACTTTTCAATTCGGACGTTCACAAGCAAAAAATGGGATCGATCGCCGGGACGACGCCGAAAAGAGGCTGTGCGCCCGAAAGATTAGGTGGCGTCCGTTTGTCAACCTATTTCGTTAACGTAGGTGATGACGAAGGGGGCTTGTCCTTTGTGGGGGGAAAAGATAATGCAATACATATCGTGGCACTGGTCATCCGACACGACGGTCTAACACGTCTCTCGTCCACTCGTTCGTTCGACAAATCGGGGACCCAAAAATCACCACACCGATCGCGGGCGGGAGGCGTCGAGTGGCCCCGCAGGTTGAATCCCACATATCTTTATTGGACTGATGACCTCAGCGCTGACGGATGGTTGGTTAAAATGATGGACTTATCAGAATTACGTGCGTTGGTTCACACCGGCGTGGACCTTAATGCGCGTGGAAAACCGGCGGTTTTCATGTGCCATTTCTAGTGTCATGATTACCATGTGTGCGCGTGTACGTGCATATCTTTTTATTGCATTGGGAATCTTTGATTTTAGGAGTCCTTGCATCGAACGAGGTCGTTTCGGATGAGCATGGGACACCGTCGGAGAAATTTTCGAAGTTTTAGTAGATATTTATGCTGATACATTTGTTTAATATGTGCCGCGATATTTGTTAGGTAAAGTAAGTTCATTTACTCTCTCTTCAGTTTAGGGAAATGACAATGCAAGGGTCCAAACTTTTGATGAGTACTAGGGGTGAGCGATTCCAAAATGATTAGGTTCAAGATTTTAAATCTTGAACTTATCTTGTCAGAATAAACCTCCAATTTTTGGAAATCTGAAACTTACCTTATAGACCCTAGACTCGATCATGTCGGTCCGATCCGGTCCAATTCAAAGCTTACTCGAGAACCGGCCAATGCCTTTTTCTTTTATTCGTTCAAAGGAAAAAACTTCGATAACACATCTTTATTTATTCACAATTGAGACAAATAGCAATTACTATAAAATAGTAGAGCAACAAATGGGGAGAAATACGGCACGAAACAAACAAAATCATAAAGTAGTTGGGAAGTGTCCAACTCATCGTTTAGTCAAGCAAAATGAAAGTTTAAGCAATGTCAGAAATTCTCATTTGCCAAAAGTAACAAGTCATAAAAGATAAACACATAAAATAAAATAAATAATAAAAAGTTCAAAACATATGCCATAAAACATGAATTATAGAACTTAATCTGGCCTCATGCTGGGCAAAATAATTGGTTTTTTTTATCCTATTTGCTCCAAACATACATCTTACTTGTGGTTGTAGTGCAAGTGTTTGAGTCTTATGGTCCACAGATATGATAAAAAGATTGGGTTTTGCCTGTTGTTCAGTTATCCTTCTTTTGTTGTGATTGATGCTTGATAGTTGAAGTGAAGTCCCCCTATGGTGATCGTAAACAGCTTAACCTGAATTTCCAATCAAAATACGAGGATTAGGATTTTCTCAATCCGACTCCACACCTAGAACTGGGAATTGTACTAGAAATGGGCAGGTAGGGTTGGTCTGATCCAATTTCAAGGTCCACCATAAACCAACGCTCACCCTTAATGAGTGCCTAATTCACTATAGACATTGATGAGAGAGAGAGAGAGAGAGAGAGAGAGAGAGAGAGAGAGAGAGAGAGAGAGAGAGAGAGAGAGTCGGTGAAGATGGTGGCAATTACCCAATGTGGACATCATCAGCCGATATGGTAATGGTGTAGACATCAACGGCAATGGTGGATGATGTGTCGGTGCCGGAAAGTGCAAGTGAACCGTTTGAAGATAAATGAGGTGGCGCAAAAACAGAAAAGAGGAAAGAAAAATGAAAGAGAAAAGCATGAACGAAAAAAGTAAAAGGGAAATTGAGCGAATGAAATTTTTTTATTTATTTTAGATGGAGATGACATAAATCTTATTAAGTAAGCGAGTCATATCAATAATTGTGCTTACCATTTTATTTATCAAATAAACCATGTCGGTAAAGACACAAGACATGACAATTTATTTATGATTAGGATAGTGTTCCACCTAACTCAGCAATTTGTATTCTTAATCATGAGTAAGTAGGAAATCTATGGGATAGGGTTACTAACGAAATAAACGAAACGCTTCTCGGTATTGGAGTAATTTGTTGCGATGCACATCAAGAGACAACGTCCTTCTGGTATACAATATCTTGAGCCAATACATGCTTTATTATTCATGAAGGAACCTCTTGTCTTTCCCTCCAAACCATATTAAAGTACACAATCATCGAGGGACGAGCCATCTACTTCCCCAGTTGTTGGATACGCATAAAATATGGCAAATCAGACTGTTCTCTAGCGACAACATGTCTTCCTTTATTTTCATCACCGACGAGTCCCCCTCCGAAGTAGGATAGTGCATGCCAACTCCCTCAATTTTTGACCTTTTATTGTTTATCACTATCATATATAGCTTTGAAGTGTATAATAATAAGACCAAAAAAAAAAAATGAAAAAGAAAACTACAACCAGCGACTGCAGCCAAGTAAGGGGTTGGTAGCCTAACAACCCCCTGGTTTAAGTGAGGTCACAAATTCTGTCCAGCAACCTCATATATGCTTGCATGCAGAGAGCATAGTCTGCATACGATCCATCTAAATATGACGTAAATTAAAAGCTTTATTTTCTCTAGATGACTCGATCTGTTTAGAGGGTATAGCAGTTCCCTTTGAACCTCTCCAGGTGATCCTTGTGAAGTGGGATGAATGCATCTATGCTTCCGTCGCCCTTGAAAGATGGCGAAAGAAGCATGATCCCCTCTATTGGGAAGTAGGAGGGCATGAACATGAAAGGGCTCCCGCATCCGAAATCCAGGTCGTAGAATGGAAATCGCAGCCAACTATCCACCTCCAAATTGGCCGGGGACGGGTTTATGTTCTCCGTGGGATAGAGATCTTCCTCCTTCAGCTTGTAGCTCGCGAAATCGATGAATGACTTGAAGTAACGATCGTCTACCTTCGAAACGGCCTCGTGGATGACCTTCGTTGCGTACGATATTGGCTCGTTCAAGAGATCCTTGACCTTGGCCTTTGGAAAAGCCCAAAGGACCAAGTTGCCAAAATAATTGTTTGAGATTCTGGGGTTCAGCCTCATTCGACCATTTACAGAGATTCTCACCTGAGTCGTCTCGAATTCACTCAATGCACGTGCCCGAGTTATACATCTCCATAGATGAGCAACCAAGCACTCGAACGTGCTATACATTTTGTTGGGCTGCGTTTGGCCATTCGAAGTGCCGGTTGGAGATGATACAATAATCTGATCGGATTTAAAGTCTAGGGGACTTCTTATATCCTCATTAAGGGACAAAGAAGCCCTAGATTTGAGCTTGGCAAGAAAATCCGTGGTAAAATGGACTTTGTGAATCACAACTTCTTCGGCAAGAATGCTGTCATCGAAATCATCATCGATCTCGATTGGCTTCTTGCTTGTGTACTCCACCCCTGTGTGCTGGAACTCGAACTTTGGTGGATCTCGAGGAACGAATATAGTTCGGTCATGCATCGGGAGTGGGGCCATCTCGAGCCCTCGGCAAGCCTTGCCCCATGCAACCAAGAAGTTGCTGGTGGCATGGCCATCGGCTACAAGGTGGTGAGCGGTGAACCCGACCACGAGCGAGCCGCAACTGAACCTGGTGAGTTGGACCTGGACCAACTCCTCCACGTCCTTCAGGCTCGGATGAAGAGTCAGCAAAACGGGCGACGGCGTCGAGGGCATCGATTCCTCGAGGATATCGTTGACAGACGCCTCGACGAATCGAACCCCTTTGTCATTCAAGAAAATGACGGGATCGCCTTTGTCGTTCTTGCCCAACCTCCCCGCCCACTCTCTATACACCGACAAGACCTTTTGCAGCCCTCGTTTTATGGTAAGATTCGGAGGTGTCGGGGGATGATAGGCGTAGATAACCGCCATTTGGCCATCGTAGTTTGCATTATCGAAAGGGGTAAGGGGAATGCACAGGGTGGTCGATGGAGGAGGACCATCGTAACAAGGTTTGATGATCCTCGAGCTCTCTATCTTGACCTTCATGTTGCCAAAGCTGATCTGGTTTTTTCGTTTGGAAAGGCTTCTTTGTTTGGCTTTGTACGTAGGAGAGAAAACAAATGGAGCTTTTTATAGAGCCCCCCTGAAAAGCTAACCACGATCTAACACAGAGATTTCGGGCACTTTTGCGTTTGTCCTATATAGAAAATTGCGGAAGTTGCCCTTCAAAGAGAGAAAAATTTGGCCGGTCCATGAGGGCACTTATTTTATTATGTGAAGCTGCTGTTCGTAGTGGTTACGAAAATTTCATGTGCACACTAAAGGGTTGACTTTAGCATGAGTTGATTTTATTATGGTATTCTCTTTATTTATATTTCAGCTTGCGAACGTGAAGGTCAGTACTCTATGGGAAGAGAGAACATAACGAGGAGGAGGAGAATTTGAAGGAGTCGGTTGGTGCGTATGTAGACATTGCATTGCGCATCCGTAGGAGGAAAATAATGCGTTGATCATTCAGCATGATCGGCAAGGTTTGGCGTCCGTTTAGATACATGCATGATCGCTTGAACGATAATGGATGATGATGATGAGAGTGAAGTCAGAGCTAGTTCTCGTCAATGTTTACTTCCATTCGATGGCCCAAATTGTACTAAATTTCTCATTATACATACTTGGAGAGAATTTTGATTATACCAGTTAATCGGGTTGACGAATTTTCTGATAAAAAAACCCTAGTTTAAGGCAAGACACAAAAAAATGAAATATTCCATGAGATCGTTTGTTAAAGTTAATCATATTAAAGATGTTGACTACAACGTGAGCTAATTGAGGATTAGGTCATATGAAATCCCTTGCACATCAGATAGTTTGAGTAAGTTAATCGTTGCGGTTATTTTTTTGAAATCTATTAGTTAAAAGATAGAGCCTCCCAAAGTTTGCCAAACCAAACACTCTTTCTTGGACACGTGTACAGGTAGGTATTGGGAATTATAGGAAAGTAGAACACACTTTTTATTAAGATTAGGTCGACCCATGAGATCCCCATAAAAAACATGTGTCCCCACTACGTTAATAGAAAAAGAAGTCGGTACAGGATAATGATTTTTGTAGACGGCAATAATTTTTGGTCTATGATTAAATGCCATCAAAATCCATTTTTAGTAGCAAATTATTGGGTGCTACCAAAATATTTTGATTGGCAATTTAAAAGTAAATTGAGAATTTTTTTGTTCATTCGGCTTGGCCCAATCGATCTCCTTAAATAAGACGAAGTATCATGAATTGATAATTTCACTGCATCGAAGAAAGCTAGTCAATTGTAAAAATAAAAAAGACAGTTTCCTAAGTCAAATTTGAAATAAATTGGATATTTGTTTAAAATCAACATTTTGGATGAAAAATCTGGAATAAGCTAATCACATTCGAGGATGAGAATCAAGGGCTCATTTTTCTCCTCTCTATTAGAGGAGGCTCCTCCCTTCACAGACGGAGACATGTCGAAAACATGTGAAATTATTATCGAGAGATAATAATTAACGGAACTCTTTATAAGTGAATACAGTAGTCGGAAATTATGTTCCATACATTCGAAATTAACTCAATTCGATACATATTTTCCGATCAAGATTCGGATTGAAAATCTTATTCCTGTACAAACCTTGTTTTTATTTATTATTTTTCTAATTGGCTAAGTGACGAAAAGCCTATTCCACCAACAAAAAAATGCCCTACCCGCCACATTCCTTGACCTCAAGCTGAACCCCCTTTTCATAACCAGTCAATTCACTAATCGAGCACGAGATAAGGTAGTTTGACTATAACTATCACGGTTTTGAACATAACGTGTTTTCTTTTTTTCACGTCTCTGCATTAGTTGAGACATGGCCATCACATCCATACATCACATCTAACCGCGACGGAATTAACAACCAGTATTAGCACACTGGAAATTTTGCACTTGCCCATCAGTTTTCAGGTCAACCAAATCATCATATCCTTGTCATGGATGAGTCTGAATTTTACATTGGATTGTCAAAACGTTTAATGGTTGGCAATCACGAGATTAGACACAAATAAATATTCAAGATTAGGTACAGCGCAAGGAGAAAAAGATGACGAGTTTGGGGGGGCGTCGTGGAATTCGTGACTTAATATACGACCAGAAAAAGACATGGGAGGCGGCATCTGGACTGTGCCACCGGCCCCCTTTTCTCGGCTCTTGCAGGGACCAAACCTAACACCTCTCCACTTGTCAATTTTAAGGTAATTTAAGGTCGACCGTCCTCTATAATTAGGGAGGTCGACAGAAATAGGGAGTAGGAAACCTAACGTTTTAAATGATTTGTCCGGGAAGCATTTGGGTGAACATTTACGTGCGAATGTCAATCGATGCGTCTCACTCGCTGACACCTGCAATTTCCCCCACTAGGCTTGGGCGTTTGTTGAGATTGAAGCATCTAGTCCTCGACCTCTTTGAGAATAAACTTTGGAATAATTCTGGATTATTCGCATACCCATTTGTTAATAAATCTGAATTATCTGCTTGTTTTAGTTTGAATTATCATTTGATGCATTCTAGATGAAGAAAATGGGGACATGGATTGATTTGAAGACCTAACAGCAATCTGTGCCTCACGGAATGAGATCGCGAAAAATATTCTCCCGAACATTCCCCATCCTATACAAACAATGCCCTCTTCGAGTGCCTTCAGGACAGCATTGATTATATAAGAGTTTTCATTTAACCAAGAGTCATTGACTCATAGGATCTTCACAAAAAGCAAATATTGCTTGATGAACGTCTTATGAATTACTTATTGCGAAGCAATTCCTAGAACAAGCAAGGATTTGGTTTGACTTTAGAAATGGGCCTTGGGTATAATACAAATACTGAAAACAAAGGTCTTTAAGATAATGCAAATTATACTTGGTAAAAACTCTTTACAAAATGACCTGGGGTTCAAATAGTGTTTAACAAAAAGAACTTTTGCAAGGGACTTCGATTTTTTTTTATCTTTTTTATTAAAATAAATTCAAACCCTTCCATGAAGCCAACAAAAGGCTTAGGCCGCCAATGAGCCAAATCTGGTGTCGATGGCCGTTGACTTAGGGCGAGGCAACCCTTGGCAACATGACCTATGCGGCTGTTGCACGACCTTGGGTGAGGGTCGCCTAAGGTTGTCGACTTAAGCGGCAGTCACCTAAGGTCATGCAACCTTTGGTGGCGTCTTTTGGGTGGTGCAACCGTTGCCAACCCTTCACTAGCTAGATCTGGCCTTGCTGGTCCTCATAAGCCACCCTCACGCAAAGAAGATGAATAGTAATAAGGAGGAGCAAAACTAGAAATTAAAGAATTGATGAGATTAGTTTTGGAAGAAAAAATAAATTTTAATCATAGTTTCAACATTTCCCAAATACAACTTCTCGAGGCCGGATGAGATTGGGTTTTCAGCATTCCCACGGCCAACATTTGGTTGAAGGTTACGTTTAAATGCTTACTACACAAACATCTTAGCGTTTCCTCTAGGGGCTTTAAATGTTGAAAGCCCATTAAGAAAACTAAATCAAACGCACTCTAAAGGTGCTTTTATTTCGCTGAAAATGATTAATTTAGAAAATATCTTCCTATAACCAAACTCTTTTCCCGTGCTCTCTCTTCTCTCGACCTTCAATCACTGCTAACCTCTGCCATCCTGCCATTGCACCGCAATTGGGTGTTGTCGACCCTTCCCGCCTAGGCAGATTCGATATCTTTGAACCGAGAAAAATAAGGTCGATACTAGACAACTTTATTCTCTATATCATCTGCACGGCTTTTGTCACCTTGAACTGGCTTTCTAACTTAAAAAGAACTCCAGAATGGGATCAATTAACAAATGCGCTCGGCCTCATTGTCGAACTCATCGAAAACGAACCGACGTCTTTCGTCATCAGCACCTTCTCCATTTTGAAGAATCAGCTCATTAGCATCGACCAATGGGCACGCGCTAAGTCAATGTAATCTTCGGCGAACAAGGAATCTAGTGAACTTTCACATGCCCGAAAGATCATCTTAAATTGCGTCCACATTCATTGGCTTCTTCCAACGATTCTCGAGACATGATTGAGGGAAAGCGTGTGTCGCCAAATGCAAAGTTCTTTGTTAGGTAAGGATTAGTTTAACCCCGACAGAAGGGCTTATCCAAGATACGAGCTTAGATGCAGGGCGTTGGTGGTCGTTGCCATCCCTAATTTTTTAGCATTATATGCACCGATTGACAAAAAAAAAGTTACTTTGAGGATTCAGATCGTTGTGTCTGGTGGTTCCTCTTTTGAGATAGTACCTGGACAAGTAGGTGCTAACTTCCCGCCGGAGGTCACTCCTAGTTGTTATCAGGGAATTGAACTATCTAAGGGCATGCATCCTATGGAATGATATTTTGATGAACTCCATGACATTCTCTCTTTGATAAAATATTCTATGTGTATGGAGAAATTACCAAAAAAGTCCACTAAACTCATTGCACTCGTACTAATTCAATTCTAAATATTTAAATATAGCCAATTTAGCCCTCAATATTTTGCCAATTTAGCCTTTCTGTCCAATTTGAACTGAGAATCACTGATGTGGATATCAACTGTTCTACATGACACGATCGGTGTTAACGTGAACAATTTTTGAAATTTTTATATTATTTTTTGGAATTTTTATATTTTCTTTTCTTTTCTCTTCTTTATTTTTTATTCTTCCTTTGCCGGTCATATGCCATTGTCAAGGCCTGAAAAAAAAAAAAAAAAAAAAAAAAAAAAAAAAAAAAAAAAAAGGTGGGCTTGGCTATGACCTCATATTAAAAGGCCCGCGGACTTTGGCCTGGGTCTTCCCGCCCGAACAATGCAATGTAAGTTTTGGATTACGGACATACCTGAGCAACCCAACATTCGAGCCGATCCAAGCCCACGCAATGACCACCTCTAATGAGTATTAAGTATCGCATATAGTTTCGTGTTTAGCAAGTAAAAAGGTGGTTCGTTGAGATTTTGTTTTTTCAAAACAGGGATTTCGCATCCCCCAATATTTTCTCTTATTCTGTTTTCCTCCCCTTTTCTCAGTTGACCCGGGCAAAGGAACCACTATGCATTTCTCCATATTCCTTCCCCATTTTGGGCACACATGTAACGTGTTTCCACCACCTAAACCAAAACGAAATCCATTTATGTCTTTGCTGTCCAAGACGAAGATGGCCCGTCAGGTTGAGAACCTCCCGAAGACGAGGATAGAGTGGGCCGTCGCCTGATAGGACTTGGGCTTAGGAAAAGTTCAACTCTCGGCGGGTTAGCAGAGATGATAGTCGGACAGATTTTGGGCGAGCAAGGCTCGCTGTCGGAAGTAACGTTGTTGTCCAATCCGAATATTTTCAAGCCTGGGCAGGCCCAGTTCGATTGAGTTTAGATTTTCCACGCAAAAATCCATGCTCGGACTCACTTATTCAGCCTTTCGAGCCTCGCAAACCTCGGATTGGCTCAGGATAATCGAACGGGCTTCTGAGTTCGGAGCCCGGTGAATTCAAATTCTTGCGCTTGCATCTCTGCACCTCTTTTGATCTCTCCTGCGTGCGAGGATCCCAAGAGGTTTTTTCTATCCTTAGAGCCTTTTGTGGATTGAAAGTGGAAATATCGTGCGGATGAATTTCCCTTGGTCGCAATATGGTTGAGTCCGATGATGCATAACTACGTCCAAAGCATGGTGCGAACTGCGAAGTAATGAACTACACCTATTGCTGTCACATAAAAGATGGCACTGATGTTTAGCTAACCCAGTCGAACGTGAAAATGGAGGACTGACCAACCGATTTGCCTGACTTTGTTCGTAACGGTACATTGCGTTTTCTTGCAACGAACCGAATGGCCGCTCGGCAATGATATTTCGAATATTAAAAATTATCCAAATTATTCTCCTCGTACAACTTGTACGTGATTATTGTTCTATGATAAATTGTCTGCATAAACCGTGGGTGCAATACTAATAAATCTGCTGTATGAAATTGCGTGTGGAAAGTGAGATTGGTTTAGACATGAAACGTGGGGTGAATAAATAATAAAACGGACTTGCTTTATTTGACTTACGATCTTCCACAGGCTAAGGAAAACAATAATGCTTTATATTTTTAATGTTCTTTTTAAAGTGTTCATTTTTAAATGGCACGACTCACCGCACTCAACTCTATCCAGCTAAGTTCACGGTCACGAAAGATTATTTTGACGATAGTTGCGTTTTCTTCGTATCGACGTCTTTCTATTTTCTTCACCTGCATCAAATCAATGTGAGGGAACATGACAGACATCATGACCCACATGCGCGCTCCTAAATATAAAACCCTAATGTAAGGCATGGGGCACATTATAAATTTAATTACTTGGGCTTGGGGTTTGGTATGTTCGTACGCGACGGCTAACCAATCACCTTTGCAAACAAGAAGAAGAATCGCAACTGCTCTCAAAAAGGGCATCCTAATCCCTAAACCGAAAAACCTCGCACGGTACAGGTCCAATGCGACTCACCGGGGGGTCGCCTCTCCGCTGCACCGCGCCCCACGGGAACACGGTGGGGGCGATCCCATCCACCCGACACGTGCACCGGTTCGGTTCCTTTCGCAGGACCGGGCGAGAGCGGGCCAGTAGATTCTCGAAACGTGTCCCCGTGATGCTTTCCGCAATGCGCGCATTAAAACTTCTGCCCGGGTGTACGGACAAGTGCGTCCCAGCCTCGTCGTTCCCGACCTGCGAGGAAACGAGGTTTTTTTTTTTTCCTCTCTTTTTTCTTCTTTTCTGTTCTCCTTTCGTTTCTCCTTTTCGCTTTCGCTTTAAATTCCTTTTTCCACGTCCCCTTGCTAAGAATAAAAGTCAGACGACAACATGGGTTACTTAAAAATGGAATAAGATTGGCCAGAAGCAGGTTCTCTTCTCTTGCTTTTCTTTGGAATTTTTGTTTAATCTGGCGAGAAGATGCGAGCTTTTGTCTAGTCGCATAAAGTAAAAGGGTAATGTGGAATGAAGGGTAATGTGAAAGGAAGTAAGTTCGTTTGTAAAAGTTATTCGATTCTTTTAAAGCGCTCCATTGCATTGGACAAAGAGGAACATTTTCACCATGTCTAATTATGCTGTTTTTAACTAAAAAATAGTGTTCGACGAGACTTGTTAAGGAGACCCATTAGAAATTTGAACAATTTATAATAATCTAAGTGCAGTGTATGGAAATAATTTTCTCTCTTTTCTTGCTTCTTCTTCCTTTTTGAATGTATTGACCTAAAAATAAAACCCTTTACATTGATCAAAGGAAATATTGTGTTGTTATCTTAGGAAGACAATTGTTGTTATCTACATTTGACACAAGTATTTTGCACATAACAACAAATAAAAGATAGGGATGAGATTTGTTCCACAAATCACTCGAATTGAATGAATCTCAACCATTTATGTCATAGAATCCACGTGAGAGCTATTCTATCCCAAGCTTTTATTTAATGGTGAGAGAAAAGGTAATGCGAAAGGAAGCAAGTTCAATTGCAAAAGTTGTTCGATTCTTGAAATGCTTCATTGCATTGGCCAAAGAGCAACATTCTTACCTTGTCTAATTATTATGTTTTTACTTTTAAAATAGTGTTTGACAACGCTTATTGACGAGAATCATGGGAAATTTGAGCAATTTATAATGATCTAGGTACAATGTATGGAGATAAATTTCTCCCTTTTCTTGCTTCTTTCTTCTTTTTTTGAATGTATCGGATTTTTCTATTGTTGATTTGAAAAGAAAACCCTCTGCGTTGGTCGAGGAAACATGCAAAAGGTCTATACAAGTGTGTATTTCTATCCCATAAATAGACTAGTGAGGATCAAATGGTATGTTACATTGTTGTCTTAGGAAAGCATATGCTATTATCTACACTATATATTTGATATTTCGCACATAACAACAAATAAAAAATAGGGATGAGATGCGTTCCAAAAAACTACTGCTTAAATCTAGTTTACATGAATCAAATGAATCTCAATTATTACTATCGTGCAATCTACGTGAGTCATATTATCCCAAGCTTTTATTTAATCACCGAGAGAAAGGGTAATGTGAAAGGAAGCAAGTTCAATTGTAAAAGTTATTCGATTCTTAAAACGCTTCATTGCATTAGGCCAAAGAGGAACATTCTTATATCTTGTTAACAATATGTAAAAGTTTGCGGGAAAAAAAAAACAAAAGATACAAAAATTGGAGAATCTTGCAAACATGGAAATATGGTTTACTACTAGACTAGAGGAGAAAATGTTTTAGTCTAGGGAACAGGCTGAAGTCCATGCAAGTGTGTATTTCTATTTAATAGACAAACTAGTGAGGATCAAATGGTGTGTAGCATTGCTCTCTCAGGAATGCAATTGCCGTGATGTATATTTTACACCAGTATTTTGCACACAACAACAAATAAAAGGCCAGGATGGGATGTATTCCGAAAAACTATTGCTTATATCCAATTTATATAAATTGAATGGATGTCAATTATTATTATTATCACAAAATCCACGCAGGATCCATTTCATCCCGTGCTTTTTTTCAAGTCAGCAAGTCCGGCTGTAAAAGTTGCTCCACTCTTTAAACACTTCATTGCATTGGACCAAAAGTCCAAAGAGGAGCATTCCTACTATGTCTGTCATCATGTTCACTTTAAAATTTCCAATGATGCTCATTTACGAACCACCAAAAATTTGAGCAATTTACAATACTCTAGGTACAGCGTGCCGGAATAAATTAATCCCTTTTATTGCTTCCTCTTTGCTTTTTTTTTTTTTTTTTTGTAACGCACGAATCTTTTTCACCATTGAATTAAAAATAAATATCATATGGGAGTCGAGAAAACAAGTCAAAATCTATGTAGTTGTGTATTTCCACTTCGTATATGGACTATTAAGAATTAAATGGGGAGAAGTACACTATTGGTGCCATAAGTTGTGTACGACGCTTACTTTGGTGCCAAAAATTTCCGTCGGATCACTTAAGTGCCAAATCGGAGGAAAAATGATAACTTTGGTGCCACCGGCAGAAATTCCGGCCAAAATGATTACGTGGCTTTTATATTTAAAAAAAAAAAAAAAAATCGTGTGGCTTAAGATTGTCCACGGTGGATGGCATAAAACAACGCCGTTTTCCTTTCTTCGTAAGAAATGATGTCATTTCTTGCCATCCACCGTGGATTCACATAAGAAACGACGCCGCGTTGCTCCATAGCAAAAAACGATGTCGCTGAAGAGGGAGTAAAATAGGGTTCGTATATAGTTCTCGACACCGGCCGTAGATCGCTCACCCACCGTCGATCACCCACCATCGTTCGCTCGCCCGCCATCGCTCGGCCATCGCTATAGTTGCGCCGTCATTCACGATCGTTTGTTGGCTACGTCCCCAACTCTTGCTCACTCAGGTTTGTCATGTTCTGGTCAATTTAGTGAAAAGTTTAGGGTTCCGATGGGCAAGTGAGGGCGCGGAGGGCAAATTGAGGGCTCGGCTCACGGGGGAAAGTAGTAGGGAAAGTGGTGGGGATGTCACTTTTATGGGGACGGAATAGAAAAATTGAGGGTTCGTTCGCTTTCTATTGTGGGGACTGAATGAAAAATAGGGCACAGAGGGGCTTAACTTGGAGGGAAATAGTGGTAGGACCGAATTTGTTTGTTTAATTAATTGGACTGCTTCTGTGGGGAACCGAATGTGATTGAATTGAAAAATGGGTGGTGGGGACCTCACTATGTTTATTTAATTCGGTTTCTTTTGTTTCTGTAAATGCACCAAATTTGGGAGATTTTAATTGCATTTGTTTCTTAATAGCAAAACGACAAGGACCTGCATGTGAAGTTGCTAATTCTGTCATGTGGTGCCAACAAAACGACAATGACTCTTTTTCTTTTTTTTCATTGGGTGCAACATCAACATGGACACAAATCAGGTATGTGTCATTGTTTGCTATGGTGGAGAGTTTGTTATTGGCACTAAAGATTGGGAATATAGTGATGGAAGTGAAGGTACTATCTATGTCGATGTTTGGAAGCCATCATATATTGATTTTCTGAGGAATTTGGTGTATTTTTTACGATGCAAAGTGCAAAAAATACATTACTGTGTTCCTGGGAAGGAATTGAATGATGGGTTGAGATTTTTTAATGACGATAATGATATTAAGGATATCATTTACCATTTTCTTCACGGTGAAGAAGCTAAGGTATATGTTGAGTATTATAGTGAGGATGGGGATGAGCAGACCACTGAAGGAAGAGAAGTGAGAGATCCCGTTCAAGTGAGTAATCAAGTCGGGGATGAGTTTAGGTTAGATGAATGGCAAAATGAGAGGGAGAGAAGTCATATTGATAGAGATGAACAAATAGGGAGATGTCCTGAAATCTTAGGTGAAGATTTAGATGAAGATGTGGGCGATGAAGATTTCATTGGATTAGAATGGGAAATTGCTTTATCCAATGAATCGGAAGATGAATGTTTGGCTTTAGTAAATTTGCCAAGTGATGAAGATGATGATAAACTCGCATAGTCAAGACAAAAGCAAAGGGAATTTCTGAAGAAAAAACTTGCAGCTTCAGCAAAAAGGCCCAAGCCAATATATAGGGATGGAGATCCAGTTAAAGGTAATAGAAGTGAAGATGAAGAAAGTTGCAGTGATGAAGTTGCTGGTTCGGAAAATGAGCTTGACAATGATGATGAAGAACCTGCTCGTCGAAGAAAGAGTAAGTACCCTTGCTATGATCCGACTGTTCATAAACCCGTTTTGTTGGTGGGCATGAGATTTGACGATACCAAAAAGTTCAAGGAAGCTGTTGTGAAAAACTCTATTGGTGAACAGAGGAGCGTTCAATTCATTAAAAACACGAAGGAATTTATGAGAGCTAAGTGCTCACAACCCAATTGTGAGTGGAAGCTCTATGGCGCGCTGAGTAAGAATGGGTCATTCCAGATTAGGTCATTCCAGGAGGAGCATACTTGTCCAATTATCTTTAACAATAAAAGAGTAACAAGTGTGTAGTTATCAAAGCATTTTTTCAATACTCTCAAAGCAATGCTCAAGATCAAGAGTCCTCAATTTCAACATTTAGTGAAGGAGCAAGTGGGGGTTAATGTGTCGATGAATCAATGTAAGAGAGCTAAGATGAGGGTAATGAAGATATTGATGGGTGGGTATAAGGAATAATATGCGCAGGTATGGGATTATGCTAGCGAATGCATGTTTCAAAACCCATCTAGTAGGGTATATGTAGAGATTGTGGAGAGGTCACTCCCTGATCTTGGGCCTAGATTTGATAGATTTTATGTCTGTTTTGATGCATACAAACGGGGCTTCTTGGCTGGTTGTAGAAGAGTTATAGGATTGGATTGATACTTTTTAGAGGGTTTATGCAAGGGAGAGTTGTTGGCTGTTGTGGGGAGAGATGCCAATAATCAAATATTCCCGATAGCTTGGGCAGTGGTGAAGATAGAGAACAATGATATTTGGTCTTGGTTCCTAAAAAATTTAATGGCTGACCTTGAGATAACCGATGGGGAATGATGGGCATTCATGAGCGACCAACAGAATTACTCCCTTTTAATACTAATCACTTGCATATTTTTCCTAACTTGTATTTATTGGTTTAAATTTTTGTAGGGACTTATTCCTGCATTGGCTTAGTTGATGCCACATGCTGAGCATAGAATGTGCGCGAGGCACATATATGCAAACTGGTTAAGGAACTTCAAAGGAGATAAGCTGCAGAAGCAGTTTTGGCAGATAGCAAAGAGTCCGAACATGGCTGATTTCAGATTAGCCAAACAAGGATTGTTGCAGCTGACAAGTGAAGGTTTTGATGCATTATTCCAGACAGAAGCTAAGCACTGGTGTCGGGCCTTCTTTAGTGAATAGTTCAAATGCGATATCATTAATAACAACCTTAGTGAAGCTTTCAATAGCAGAATTTTAGAGGTCAGGTGCAAACCAATCATCAGCATGCTTGATGATATTCGAGTTATGATTATGACTAGACTGCATAGGCAAAGAGATGAGGCTACGAAATGGAGTAGAGACTATGACCCTAGGATTGTAAAGAGATTGGATGCAAACATTGCTACTAGTAGGTTCTGCCATCCAGTTTAGAATGGAGATAATGGATATGAGATTATTCAGAATCAAGATAAGTACGTTGTCAACCTAGATAGAATAAAGTGTTCATGCCGAGCCAGGCAACTAAATGGAATTCCCTATGCCCATGCCATTTGTGCTATTCATATGAAGTAAGAAAACCTAGATGATTACTTACATGATTGATACAAAAAAAAAACTCATACCTTGCTTCATACCAATTCATGATACAGCCTATCAGAAGCAGCAAATTTTGGGAGCCAACAAATTATGAAAGCCCTTTACCTTTACCGCTGAATAAGCAAATAGGAAAGCCAAAAAAGAGACGAAGAATGCAGCCGAAATAGGCATCAAGTCAGATGATGAGTATGACTAGGTCAAAGATGAAATGCTCCTATTGCCTCAAGGAATGGCACAATAAGAAATGTTGTGAGCTGAAAAAACAGTATCAACAGCAAGATGTAATGGTTGATTCAGTGCCAGGGATAGGACCTACTGAAGAGCTTCTTGTTGGGCCTACTCAAGAGAGGACAGAAGGCCCTGCTGTAATGCCTACTGAATGACAAACGGAAAGCCATGCTGTAAGGTAAGTATCATCTTTGCCTCAGTAGATTTACAGTTCTTATTCGATAGAGTTTGATGGTTGACCATGTGTACTGGCTTCTGTTGTGCTTTTCCTATCATGCACTTGTAATTTGAGAAGTTTTCTCCATTTGTTTCCACTATGAAAATGAGTAGATGTCTAATTATTTGTTGTAGTTGGTCATAATCCTAATACAGTACATTGTTGTAAGGCTTACTAAAGGGCCATAAAAAAAGGCCATGTTACAGGCTCAAGTGCAAGGACGGGGATTGGAATGGGCAGGACATCAACAACAACAACTGAGTCAACTGTTAAGCAAACAAGAAAAAATATTATGTAAGTTGTACATCGCTATGTTTGGTCTTTTATGGGCTGAAATTTACATTTGTTATGTGTTTCTCAGGTGAGAAGATGAGCAACTGCACAAGTTGCAGAGGTTGCTACAAGGATTGTTGCTGCTGAAAATGCTGCACCATAACGAACAAGATGGGCTCTTGGAAAAAGATTAAGGCAATATGGTTATGGGATTTACACAGATGAACGTACTGGGATGACTATTTTGAATGTAATATTTGGAGGCCTCATGCATTTAATTTGCTGTACTTCAATTCATTTGGTTAACAATATCACTATGTTCTTGTAACTTGAGAGAACTTCGGAGGTACTTCTCTCTCAAGGTGGGCCAACTCAAGAATCAAGGGCGCAGCCAAAGAAGAATGCTCCAAAGAAAAAGAAGACAGCGGGTATAGTTGCGAAACAGCCATCAAAAAAGAACCCAGCACCAATTCCATCTCAACCAACGATTGGGAGCAGTAGTGATGATATGGACCGACACATGACACGTGCTAGAACAAAAATAGCCGCTGTCAAAAACAAGGAAAAGGAAAATGAAGTGACAGAAAGCCCAATTAAAGAACCTGCACATCCAGTTCGAAAGAGTGCTCGATTATGAATCAATTCAAAGCTCCAAGAGGAAAATGAGATCAAGGTGTTGTTAATATTGATTGATGGGAGTATGTTGGGCATGGTCTCTTTTTATGTGGTGCTAGACATGGTCTATTTTCATGTTTTCTTTTTTTAGGAGGGTGTTGGATATTATATCATTAATGGTAGTTGCTGCCTATATATTGCCATTGTTTTTTTTTTAAGAGGGTGCTGAACTTTCGATGATTAGGAAGTGAAGTTAGACATGTTTTTCTTTTCTTTTGTAAACAATCAATCAATGTTAATGGCAAGTACTGGATTTACGATTTTCTCTTGTGTTGGTTTCGGTTAGAGTGCTAGCAAGTCAGTTATGCTATATATTTTATTTTTGCTGTTGTTGCAATGTTGCTGTTGCTAGTTGAAGTTGTGGATTATAATGAATTTATGGGGTTATGGTTATATGTGCTGCTGCAAGAACATTTTAGATGCCGGTACATCTTGTTGCATCAACACTTGTGGGCTGGTGCAAGAAGATGCACCAGCAACCCAACTAGTGCAAGAACAAGGTGCAAGTCAAGTGACGTATGGCACTAACATGTTATTTTTTAAAAAACTTATGCAACATAAGTGATCACTTTGTAATCACGACTGGCACTTAAATAATCACTTTGTAATCACGACTGGCACTTAAATGATCACTTTTATAAAAACTTGGCACTTAAGCGATCACTATTTACAACTTATGGTACTGAAATGGTCAATCGTGAATTTGCCACCATCCTTTAATTTCGCCATGGTTTGCAATTGCAGCAAACCAGCAAACTAGCAAACAAGCAAACCATTACCAAATAACAAATGCAACAAACCATTACCAAATAAAAAATGCAGCAAACCATTACCAAATAAAAAAATGCAACAAACCATTACCAAATAAAAAATGCAGCAAACAATTATATTTGAAGCAAAAACTAACAAAAACAAACATTGATAATATACAACTAAATAACAAAACTTTTAAGTGCTCACAACTAATGCTTTTCAAGTCCAACTTTGCATTTCTACCCATAGATTACAACAAAAAAACCTTCTGCTTCATACAAAATTTGCAGCAAATCAAAAACAAATTTTACTTATAAATAATCCAATACATGTGCATATTTCACGTCTTTGACTATGGTAGACATACAAACTTCTTCTTATTACTCACTATACATTTGAATAAACTACCCAAGAGAATAAGAACACAATCAACGCTCGATAAAAGTTTCTTTCAATTTTCAGCCTTGAAACCTCCATCTTCAAATGGTCCACTAGAGATGTTAAACTCTTCATTTGAGCTTGCATTGAGTCGACATCCTCCAACTCGTCCATTAATGTAGGTGGAGGTTGATTTCAATCTTCAAGTAACTCCAATATCACCTCTATCGCTCGATTAGAGAATTTTCTATCAACCCATTTGAAATATCGGCACTTCGAGCCTTCTCTATATCTGCCGCACCCATGGAATCTTCTCCCGGGATTCAACTAAGACCAAGATGTTCTTTTCGAACTCGGTAACCCATAATAACAATAACACTCACCATCTAATTCGCTTTTCTTATAAGAATGTGAGTCGCTATTGAAACTTATGTCCTCCATTTGCAAGAGCAAGCTGATAATTTTGGGAGAAAATCGAAGTATACACTCGAAATGGTCGAATTGGGGATTTATGGTTTTCAACTTCCGATTCTAGTTGAAATTGGGGATTTATGGTTTCTTATTTGGGGGAAAACGGTAACGGCGTCGTTTTGTTCTTTGTATGCTGATTGTATTATCCAGCGATCCACGTCAGCGTCAAAAATTAATAAAAAACTGTCACGTCGGGTTTCCGACCAATTAAATCGGCGATGGCACCAAGGTGATTGTTTTTCAAAAATTTTGGCACTTAAGTGATCCGACGAAAACTTTTGGCACTAAAGTGAGCGCCGTACACAACTTATGGCACCAATAATGTATTTCTCTCGAATTAAATGTATATCTCATGGAATCCACGTGAGATCCATTTTTATCGAAGACCTGTGTTTCATCCATGTAATAATAGACCGACTCCCTACAGGAATTTTCCATCGAGCACTAAAGATGATTTTATATTCATGTCAAAAAACTTTTCACAGTTTTATATTCATATGAATAAATCATTTATAATACAGTATTGAATTGAAGTGTAGCGATTCTCACTGAATCCTGAGGATGGTTCCTTCCCTACCTGATGGCTTTTTGTATCTATTTACCGGTTGTTCATACCGTGCTTTTCCTTTCTTATCTGGTAGTGGGTTGCCACGTATGTGGCTTTTTCCGGCATCTCTCCACTCATTATGATTCGTTGTTTTGAGTGTGGGTTTTGATGCCGTGTTCTTTTTGTTCACTCGATCTTTTTCAATATATTAATTACCTTTCACCAAAAAACAAAATTTAAGTGTAGCAATACATGGCCCTCATGACTTTAATGAGGTTAGGTAACATTAAAACCCAATCCAACTCATTTCACACCCCCTAGTAACAGGGACGCTGGATTTGATTGATAGAGGCACCATCTAAGCTTAGTCCAGACTTATTGACCGGAAAAATAAAATAAAATAGTCCAGACTAGATATTCACGTTCCTCGGTCTAACGATGCAAGAAATCCACTATCGATCGTGAAAAAGAAAAAAGAAAAAAAAAAGTGGCAGCTATTTATCGAAAGACCTCCATCCGGTGTTCGAGTTTTGAGTGCTTTACGGAAGACTTTACCCGAGAATAGGCAAAGACCAATTTGAAAATTGGTCCCTTAATTATCAGCGAAGGTGTGGACTTAATCAGTCGGGTTATCATCGACAGGTAATAGTCATTTATAAACTGAACTATAGAAAACTTCAAAAGATTTGAAAATTAGCCAGCGAAGTTATCAAGCCCACACAACGTGAAGGTTATTGACAAGAATCTTAAAGTTAATCCACGAAGTCATCCATATCCACGCGCAATCAACACAAGAGTTAATCCACAAAGTCATTCATATCCACGCGCAATTAACACAAGAATAACCGATGCGTGGTTAGTTCTATTGCTGCTTTTTTTTAGAACTATTGTAACTTCTTATAAAGAAATTGTTATTAGATAATAAATTACCAATGAACTTTTTTTTGGATAATATAATTTTTCTATGGAGCTATTTAATTATTTGAATTTAGCAACCGCTTTACGTGACCATCCATAATGAATTACAAATATTGCGACTGTGTTCATTGTAAGCCCCTATTAATCATGACAAAATCTGTCATCTTTTAGCAATGCAATCTTTCAATTATCCTTATCTATTGTCTCAAGATCTCTCTCGTTGCTTAAATTGGGACGAAATATCTTTTAATTATCATCTTGTCATCCATTAAATTCCACTAGAATATCATAATCGATCATTGTGATCCATTAACACTTCTATTCGAGTCGCCACATAATCCATCCCCATCTAATAAAAATCGAAAAATTAATTCCAGTGAAAGATCGGTTGGGCGAAACAAGTTTGCGGACTTTACAGGGTATTTAATGAATTTCTGAGTGGTTAGGTCTCCACACCTATGCGTCTTCATTAATTACTATGCACACATCTTTAATGACTACATGCATTAATTACTATTGCACGAAAAATCAAAACTACCCACTACAAGTACAATCTATTGAAGAAGCAATCACGGGATTTACACATCTTTAATGACTACATACTAATCATTGCTAGCTTAAGAGAAGATATCCAGTTCTCGTCTTCAATGAACTTCGGCTATATTTTAAGCATGCATAGCTAAGAAAAATAGAGTTTCGTTTGTTTCATAAAAATATATAACTTTAAAAAAAAAATTCTAAAAACAATTATTTTTTCACTTTTTTTTTAAAAAAAAATTTGTCGAAAGAAACTCACATCAAGATGCAAATTATAAGCGACGTGGCAAAGAAAAAGAACTTCGAAACCCGATGGTACGTTCTTCTAATGCTTGAAATCCATAACTCCCGGGGTGGTCCCCCTCCTGTCTCTCTGCCTCTCTCTCTCTCGTCAGGGATCCTATCGTTTCGCGCCACGTTCTTCCTCACTCGCGAGTCGAATCAGTCGACGATCCTTCGCACGCTCGCAAATTCGAAAATCGGATTCGAATCAAGTGGCGATCGTAGTCGTAACGGACACGGAAGGAAAGCAAAAGCGATCGCCAGAAACAAAATAGACGCCTCGGCTGGCCCGGGGATGTTGTACGGACAAACCTCTCCTTCGAAAGACCCGTCCGTCTTTAATCTCGTCTTTATTATCCTATTAAAAAAGGCCCTGTTCATCGGCTTTATCCTCCTTTATTTATTATTTTTTAAAAATTTTAAGTAATAAAATTCGATTTTTCCATCTGCTTTTTTTTTTTTAATTTCCCGCCGCCACGGGCCTACGATAGGACGTCGTGGGAGGCGAACAATCATTCCGCGGTCGCGGGAAACCGGCCCCGCGCGATCCTCGACGTCCGTTGGTAGCCACACGTGGCGACATCGGGAGCCTCCCGCGCTCTCTCTCTCTCGCAGACGGAAGCTTCGGCAATAAGATTTGGAGTCGGGGGTTGACCAAGTGGGGCCCGGCCCGCTTTCTCTCAGGACCGGATTTCCAATAATGCCCTCGCCGGCCGTGGTGGGAGACTTCCGACGTCTCTCTTTAATCTTTATTCAGCGGCTTTTCTTTACCCCCAAAGGTGCCAGTGCCTCGACACTGTACGGCCCCCAATCAGTAAACATTCTGTTTCGAAACCATGTCCATCGGATCCTCGTTTTTGCGGATGACCATGTTCATATTTAACTCGTACGCATTTAATAAGTTCGAGGATTCTGTTTCGATTTAATGTTTAAGAATATTTATCTATCGCAAATCCAATCTAATTCGATATGCAGCACTCATTGAAGGATTTTTGCACATATCATGATCTTTCACACAATGAAATTATCTCAACCGCTAAATTACAAACCACTCATCGCCGTTGGATGAAGAATTGCTACTAAATCACTTTTTTTCAGAGCTTGATTTCAAAATACATAATCATTCGTAATTACTGATCGATCAGATAGCTTAGATGCTTCATATGTACCTATTTAAATTACGCACTCACGCCAATCTCGTGATTTGACTTGTGTCGAATTCATCAAGAAGACTTGGGGCGGGCTAATAATATTTTTTTACTTCGATCGGGCAGAAATGCTTCCCCCGTGAGTTAAATCCTAAATTCCAATTTTTCTCACTTGATTCTTCGAGTGAGATTTGGATAATAAATTTCACACGATTGAAGTAAAAGAGATTCGGCTAGGCTCCGTGTCCGTGGCATGTCCCATTACGCTAACGTCCAAAACACGAGAGAGATGCGTGCGAGCGAGGCCTTGAAGACGCTTCTCCCGGTCTTCTCATATGCCAAAAAAGAAAAATATAAATATTATTTATCGGAAGAGAAAAGAATATTTTAATAGGCCGAGAAAATCGCCCAGAGAAAAAGTTCACCCTAAGCCCCGGTGCTAAAGCGACTTTAGCGCCACGTCATATTTTTCCTTAGCGGGCTAATCATCCCTTTTTTTCTCTTGACGATTTCTTTTTCCCCCACTCTGTATTATATCTCACAGCTCAGGCGCCTCTCTTTTTCTAAATTTTTCGCCTCTCTTTCTCTCTTCGCTCTCCAACCGCATTCCTCCCTCGAATCGCCATCCCCCTCCATCTTTCCCCCTCAATGTCGCGCCGTGGCGGCGGCGGCGGTGGCCGCGCCGGAGGCAGGCGATCGGACGCTCGCGGCGATCAGCCGGCCCCGTCGATTCAGCGCGGCGGCGGAGGAAGAGGAGGTGGCGGTGGTGCCGGCAGGGGACGCGGTTACGCCGGCGCTGTCGGCGGTCCCGGTCAACGTCCGTCTCCGGCTCCGTCTCCGTCTCCTTCGCCGGTTCCGCCGGCTGTTGCTGCTGGGAGTCCCGCAGCGGCTACTAGTGTTGCGGCCGCCTCTCCCAGAGCGTCTACCTCGGCGGCGGCGGCGGCTCCGGCTCCGGCTCCTCCCCCCGTCGCGCCGGCTCCGGATGTTCCTCTGAGCGGCGAGCTCGAGCGGCAGCTCACATTGCAGGCTCCGGCGCCACCGCCCCTCTCGTCGAAGGGGATCAGATTCCCGCAGAGGCCGGGCTTCGGAACGGCCGGGAGGAAGTGCGTGGTTCGAGCGAACCACTTTCTAGTCCAAGTAGCCGACAAGGATTTTCACCACTACGACGTAACGATCTCCTCCTTCGTCTCATTTTGTTTGGCGAATCGCGTTTGCCTGTGAAATTTCTTGTCATCTTGCTCAAATCGTCCCACTCTGTGCCACTTTTGGTCATAAGCAGGGTGTGCATGCGTGGGTTTTAGCTAGCGTTTTTTGCTCTCTTTTCCTTGATGAATCCATCTGCGGGGTTAAGCTATATTTTTCTTCTTCTTCATCATATGTTCCGTATTACATTTTTTTTTTTTTGTTTCCCTTTTACGTGCTCTATTCTGGCATTGTGGCTTTTGGTTTTGTTAGTCAGCGGCCTTTGCTGAGTCCAGCATGTCGAATCACGAACCGTTTCGGTATCTTTTTTTTTTTTTTCTCTCTCTCTTTTCCATGGGTGATTTTTTTTTTTTTTTTGACTTTTATGTAATGGCCGGGATTTTTTCCCTTCGCTTGTTTTTTTTTTTAGTTGTTGATGCTGAGGTCGTCTTGCAGGGACACTTGCCCAGATTAGTTGTCTGGTCGAGGAGCTTTTGTGGTGATTTTTTCGTCATCATTCGTCCCAGTAGTTTTGAGTTGAAAGTTTTTGTTAATTTTCTGATATTGTCTTTTGACGCTAAATCGAATTTTTTTTTTCGGAAATTAGTAATAGTTAATTTTGTGGGCTAAGATGTTGATGGTGTTTCCTGAGCAGTGGTCTGTCTTTTTTTTTTTCCCCAACTTCTGCAATGCTTCTCCAAGGAATGGGAGAAGTCCTATTTACCTTCACTTCTCTACCTCAATATCTGTAATTCTGTTGAATAAATTGATTCTGCTTAGCACTCTAAATCCTCATGGTAATGTAATGTACATTTCCCTTCGAGAGCTTTTGTGGTGGTCTTTTCGTCATCACTTGTCCCAGTAGATTTGAGTTGAAACTTTCCTTGTTAATTTCCTGATATTCTCTTCTGACCCTGGATTTTTTGGGCTTAGATGTTGATCATGTCTCCTGAGCAGTCGCCTGTCTGTTTTTCCTTTTCCAAGTTTTTGCAATGCTTCTTTGAGGAATGGGAGAAGTCCTATTTACTTTCACCTCCCCTCCTCAATACTGCGATTCTGTTGAATGAATTGTTTCTGCTTAGCACGTTAAATCCTCATAGTAATGTACTTTCCCCTTCAGGAGCTTTTGTGGTGATCATTTCATCATTATTTGTCCCAGTAGATTTGAGTTGAAACTTTTCTTGTTAATTTTCTGATATTCTCTTCTGACACTGAACTGTTTTCTCGGGAATTAGTACTAGTTAATTTTTCTGGGCTAGGATGTTGATCATGTTTCCTGAGCAGTGGCCTGTCCTCTTGGTGTTTTTTTGCCCCCGAGTTCTGCAATCTTGGGAGAAGCCCTATTTACCTTCACTTCTCTTCCTTAATATCTGTAATTCTGTTTAATAAATTGTTTCTTGGTCAATTTGTCGTGCCATATTATGCCATGAATTTGCTGACATTATCTTCGGCACGTGATGATTTAGGTATCTATTGATCCAGTGATTGCTTCCAAGAAAATTAATAGGGAGATATTAGCTGTTCTTGTCAAAGAGTATTGGGAGACTCATTTAGGTAGAAGGAGGCCGGCCTATGATGGTAGAAAAAGTCTTTACACAGCAGGACCATTGCCTTTCAACAACAAGGTGTTTTCTGTGAAATTGGTAGAAAATGATGGAGCTTCTGGTAGTTCTTCTCAATCGAGAAGGTGAACTTTCTTTATTGTTTTGGCAATAAATAAGCATTTGACAATTCTTTAGTTTTTAATTTGGAGGCATCATGCAGGAAGGATCGTGAATTCAAGGTGACTATATCGCTGGTCGCTAAAACTGATCTTCATCATCTTCGGCAGTTTATTGAGGGTAGACAATTGGATTGTCCGCAGGAGATAATACAAGTTCTTGACGTGGTCCTTAGAGCCTCTCCATCTGAAAAGTAACTTCGCAACTCATATACATTATTTTTTTATGGTTAACTTGTGTCCACTATGTACTCTTGCTTCCTCTATGTATCCATCCATCTATTGACTTGTTGAATTCATTATTGTAGGTATGCTGTTGTTGGACGATCATTTTTCTCACCTGATTTAGGGCTCAAAGGTGACCTTGGTGACGGTTTAGAATACTGGAGAGGATATTACCAGTCTATAAGACCTACACAGTTTGGGCTCTCACTGAATATAGGTACCTCACTTGAGCAGCCAATTATCTTTGCTCATGTACATTAGCCAATCTTGCATACCTATCTGAATGGTACTAATTCACTCTATGCGATTTTCTTGAGCTGTAGATGTGTCGGCTAGAGCTTTCTATGAGCCAGTTCTGGTTACTGAGTTTGTTGCAAAACACTTCAACCGTCGAGATCTGTCGAGGTCATTGTCTGATCCAGACCGTATTAAGGTATGACCCATGAATGCATCTGCATTGTATAGTGGGAAAAAAAAAGCAAAAGGAAGAATTACATATCTGTGAAATCTGCGGGAACTGAAATGGAATTTGTTTTATCCATATTATCTCTGTATGTGTGGGTTCCTGTCGGTGAGCATGTGTGTTTTGGGTGGAGGGAGAGGGGTACTGTTGTTTAATTTCTCTTTGGATGGTTATTTGGCATTGCGTTTTTTTATGAAAGTGAGTTTCGAAAACCTCTCTCATTTTAGACATTGCTGTTGCCCTTTTTGGGATCTTAGGTGAAGAAGGCTTTGAAGGGAATCAGGGTGGAAATCACTCATACAGGATATCGGAGAACTTACAAGATTACTGGTTTGTCAAATAAGCCATTGATGCAAACCACGTGAGGATTTTTTTTCTCTTTTGCATTGCTTTATCTGGTTCTACCCTAGTTTTAAATGCATGTATGGTAGCACACAGTTTATTTTGTATTTAGGAAAGAAGATTAGATGTTGAAGACCCTATCGTTAAATATATCAAGAACAAAACACAATAACCTGAGATATTTCTGTGCCTCTCTTGTGGAAGATATTGCTATGCAGGAATATGCTTCATATGTATTGAAAATATAGTCTCCATGTTGGATGGTTTACCATTTAGTTATATGTTTCCACCTTCTCTTCTGGCAAAGTAAATGTCCTTTGAACAACTCCCCCATTGCCATATTGTCGACACCCTCTTGTATGAAATTCTCTCCAGGAAAAATTTGGTGTGGCTTATCGAGTAAAAGAAAAAAGGAAACATTGATATGAGATGATGGCTCGTAGGAGCTGTTTTGACTTGTTTTATTTTTGAGATGATAGGGAATTGTTGCCTATGGTGTGGTGCTTCTTTTCATTTTTGTAAGTTCTAAACCAAAATGTCTTCACTTGAAATCTTTGACATGATTATGGTAGCATTATTTCAATCCTCCCTGAATCTAGTACATGTTCTTGTGCTCCTGTGATAAACCTCAAGGAACTGTAACCTATTTTCTCAATTCTCATAGTAATCTTTGTGTTTTACAAAATGTTCACAATGTTTATTCGGTCAATCAGGTTTTTGCTTGATGACCGCAAAACAGAGAAGTCTGTTGTTGATTACTTCCAGGACAAATACAAAATTGATTTGCAATATAAATCACTGCCTGCGCTACTAGCTGGAAGTGACACAAAGCCTGTCTTCTTACCGATGGAGGTTTCATTTGATGATGATGAGACTTTTTATTTCTTTTTATTCTCTTTTAAGAAGCCTGCTTTATTTAGCTCTTGTCATGAAAGGTCTGGCTTTTCTGTTTGCAGCTTTGTAGAATTGTTGATGGGCAGAGGTACACTAAAAAATTGAATGAACGGCAAGTAACTGCTCTGTTAAGGGCGACTTGCCAACGCCCTTACGACAGGGAAAAGAGTATCAGGCAGGTAGGAAATGTTAGCTGGCTTCATATGTTCATTCTTTTGATAAGGATCTTCTAGGCAGTGCAATTTCCAGGCTAAGCTAGCTCATTCTTGTGCAGATGGTTGATGGGAATAAATATGATGATGAACTCCTCCTAACGACAGAATTTGGGATGTCGGTGGGAAAGGAACTTGCTTCCATTGAGGCTCGTGTCTTGCCACCCCCAATGGTATGCTGTAGTACATCTTTGTTGTGGGAAACTGAATGCCTGACGTAGTTGCATTCTATTTCTTCTAGTTTCGTCATCTGACTTTTGCTATTGATGCAGCTTAAGTATCATGAAACTGGTCGAGATGCAACGGTTGGTCCACTGATGGGACAGTGGAATATGATTAACAAGGTGAGCTACCTCCATCTATTGTCAATTGATATTCATCTTCTGATGTGCACTCGATACATTGCTGCAGTGATGGTTGGTGCAGAAAAATTCAATAAACAAACATTGTAGTGTTATCTTTAGTTGATTATCTTAACATTTTGACCGCGATCAATTCTTCTTTTTTCCATTTGTTTACAGAAAATGATCAATGGAGGTAGAGTGGATACCTGGACCTGTGTAAACTTCTCAAGGTTGAATGCAAATATGACTCGTCAATTTTGTGACGAATTGGTCAACATGTGTAGTAGTAAAGGGATGGTAGGTATCTTTGACAGAGCAATGTCATGTAATGGAATATCCTCTCTTTTTTCTTTTTTTTTGGTGATGTTATGAGATACAAATTTTTTGCACCTTAGCAAAATTTAATATCCTCACAGGCTTTTAACCCACAACCTGTACTCCCTATACGTCATGGTCAACCCAACCAGATTGAAAGAGTCCTTGTGGATATTAATAGAGAATCTCGGGCAAGCCTTGCAAACTCAAATCTACCTCGCAAAGAACTTCAGCTGTTAGTAATTATCTTACCAGACATGACTGGATCTTATGGTAAGTTATCCTTTAATTGTCATCTTTAGAGCTCTTACGGAGTTAAAATTTTCCCTGTTCTGATGACCATTTGTTTCACAGGAAAGATTAAAAGAATATGCGAAACTGAATTGGGAATTGTCTCACAGTGTTGCCAACCTAGACAAGCTGCAAAAATGAGCAAGCAATATTTTGAAAATCTTTCACTGAAAATTAATGTCAAGGTAGCGAGGTTCTTTTCTGCATGAATTTTCTATTTCTTCGATTATGATTATTGATCATTCTGCTTGATGGTCATAGGTTGGTGGAAGGAATACTGTTCTGAATGACGCCGTCCTGAGAAGAATCCCTCTCATCACTGATTTGCCAACCATAATCTTTGGGGCTGATGTAACACACCCACAACCTGGAGATGATACTAATCCATCCATAGCAGCTGTATGCTTTTCGCTTTTCTGTTGTCATATGATACTTTGAAAGTGTTAAAACAATTGATGGTATCGATATGACCAGGTGGTAGCTTCCATGGACTGGCCAGAGGTGACAAAATATAGAGGTCTTGTTTCTGCTCAAACTCACCGGCAGGAAATCATTAATGATTTGTATATCCAGAAACAGACCTCAGAGGGGAAAGCTGGAGGAATGATTAGGTAAGGTCTTGTTTGTTCTCTTTGGTGCCTGTCATTAATATGCTTTCCCCTAACTCACTTCCACATTCTCTGCAGGGAACTGCTTATTGCCTTCAGAAGATCTACTGGGCATAAACCTCATAGGATAATATTTTATAGGTGTTGTACTTTTTTTGTTGTGCTAAAGTAGATAGCTTTGTTTGTCATTGCCATTGAAGTTTGATTGTCACTGCAGGGATGGGGTGAGTGAAGGTCAATTCTCTCAAGTTCTTCTTTATGAAATGGATGCGATTCGCAAGGTATTTAGTGGGAATAAGTCCATGGAATATTCGCTCATCATCTTTCTTTTAAGTAGATCTTAAGAGTCATTTTTCTAGTTATAACTTGAGTCGGTGTTGCCATAGGCTTGTGCCTCACTTGAAGAGGGTTATTTGCCACGAGTTACTTTCGTTGTGGTGCAAAAGAGGCACCACACACGCCTCTTTCCTGAGAATTATAACAGACGCGATTCAATGGACAAGAGCGGCAATATACTACCTGGTATGGTACCTCTTAAATGTTCTTGTTAATTTAGCAAAGTGTCTAGCTTTTCAAGTACTTAAATTTTTAGTACATTTGATTAGGTACTGTTGTCGATACTCACATCTGCCACCCCACTGAATTTGATTTTTTCCTCAATAGCCATGCTGGAATTCAGGTGACACCCATCTCCTTTATGCTAAGTGAAACACACCAATTGATGTTACGATTGAACTCTTGCTTTGTTATGTAAAGGCCGTGTGTACTGTAACATGCATTAATATGATGTAGGGTACTAGCAGACCATCTCACTATCATGTATTACTTGATGAGAACAATTTTACTGCCAATGCTCTCCAAACCCTCACGAACAATTTGTGCTACACGTAAGTACTCTTCTGCCCAACTGATTTCACTCATTGCCTAGAGAATAGTTACTTTAGATCATATCTTATTGTTATATTTGAACTCTGCAGATATGCTCGATGTACACGCTCGGTGTCAATAGGTTCGATCAGGATCTGTTACTTTTCAGCATTGAACTTTTTTTCTTTAAAACCCCCGTTCAAACTTTTTACTCCACTGACATTTTGTGCATCCTGCAGTGCCTCCTGCTTATTATGCACATTTAGCAGCCTTTCGAGCGAGGTATTACATAGAGGGGGACGGGTCGGATACTGGGTCATCAGGAGGAGGAAGGGGCACCAAGGAGGGGATTCCTGTCGAGATCCGGGCACTTCCTTCCATCAAAGATAATGTCAAAGATGTAATGTTTTATTGCTGATGCGTTGGGCACTAAGGAGGGATCGCACTGTTTTACTGGAAATATACTCAGCGTCACTTCACTGGAAATATACTCAGCGTCACTTCACGCGACATACATTTTGGGTTTTGGTTCATGTGAAAACAAACACTAGACTCAGTTAGGAACTGGTGGGACCTCTTAGGCAATTGTCAGGTTTCGTGTTAGACACCTTTTGATGTTCGGTATCGCTTTTGGTGCGGATGTTAATATTGATAGTGCAGGTTATTGCATTTGGTGCGGATGTTAATATTGACAGCACCTCACATGCTCCCAATGAGGTTTACTTGATTGTGCAGAAGAAAGCTGCGTGTGCAAGAAAGTTTACAATGCAGTTGATGATGTTCCTAAGCAGAACCGATGACAGATTTCATTCTTTGGACATGCTTTCTAGCATTCACTTTATGATTGAAAGATGTGCCATAGATTCGAAATTTCAAATTAGTTGTCATTGGCATTTTGGATTAAGGGTAGTGAGGAAAGACGTTAGAACTCTATTGAGCTTTCCCCTTAAGATAGGGAATGCAATCCATGTCATCGATTGACATTGTAATCTGACACCCTTGTGTCGTGACAAGGTAAGAGTGTGCGAAGCCCAATCCTTGCATCCAGTACCAATTACTGATGCTTCCTAAAAGTCTCATTAGATATAATCAAACATTACTTTAACAAGCCTAGTTGAAAGGGGAAATTTTTTTAATAATTCTCAAGCGAAAAATATAAATAAATATACAGGGTAGAAAGTATCCCTCGCCGACGGCTGCATGGTTGCACCACGTACAACCTGGCCTCTACGTTACACGGAGAAAAAGAGGGATGTTTCTGTACACGCAAGGAAAGGGTGCAAAGAAACACCGAGGGATATTTTCCTTGCGTAAATGCTAAAAAGGCCTAAAAATGCTTCCGAGCAAGGATATGGTGATGAAACAGACTCTCAGTCCCCATTGAAAGAATCCAAAAGGTGCAACCCTATCCGAACCACCGCCACGACTCATTTGCCCCGCATGGAAGTACTCTCCTTGGCCCTTGCTGTTGGTCGTGGTAGTGGAGACATTGACCGAGAGGGAACCTGGGAAGATGCATTTATGCAAACACGGAAAATTTACTGTTTGCTGAAGGGATGGAATTGCTTGTTCAATTTGTGAAAACGCTGACAGCATGTTGAAAAATAAAGGAGGAACTCATCCTAATTAGATTCTTGCTCAGTCTCAATTGGGATGAAGAGAAAGCAACTCACAGTCGTAGTTAGTCCATCCAAGCCGCTGGCCAGCCAGGTCATATACGACGATTTTGTTTTTCAGAACAAGATCTGTAGAAAAAGGGCAGTGACCTTGAATACTTTAGAGGTAGAGAGTCCAAGGTATGCACATCCACATCGATCCATACCCATGATGTCATAAGCATGATGTGAAGAATGCAAAAGAATGTCCTTTCTTGAGGTCCCCGCGAAACACGAATGAGAACTAACTTTGGCCCTAAAATATAAAGACCCCTCTATAGCGTTTCCCATTTCTCGAGTTACACTATAAGCATATGCAAAAAGCAAACTGAAAGGTCATGCTTCGTACTTTTCCCAGGCTATATTAACAGGAAGTTGTGCAAACTGAAATTGCCAAGCTTATGGAGGAGGCACATACGGGATAAAAAACAATCGTTCTTTAGGAAACTGTCAACTTCATATGTATGAGTTCATCCATATGATTGGGTCACCTTTGATTCATGCTAACAAGATATTTGCATGTTTATTAGGAAACATCAAAACAGAATAGATTCGGACACACACAAATGCTAGTTGTTTGAGGAAAAAGCAATAAAAAGTTAAATTCAACTTATACAAGAGGGTTCAAGCCAATGAGAGAGGGGAAATAGGGATAAAACATATACCAGACAGTCTCACCTCCTAATATTGTTCTAGCTTGGCCCTGAGCCTTTGAAAAGCCCGGACACCAGACTGTAGAACCATCCTGTGAGGACAATATTCACAACATCTGTCAACATAGTGCATACCAAGACAGCCACCTAACAGCCCATGTCACCAAGAAAAATTAAATAGCTCCTGTGACCAGATCAGATGCAAATTGGCGGGTAGAGAATAGAGAAGCAAATTTAGAGACTTGTAAGCTTTAATGAACAGCATTCAACAGTTTCTTCCAGAGAAATCTAGATCTCAACTAGACAAAAGAATCTTATAGTGTAGCAGCGGTAAGACAAGAACAAGAAACCTGTTGACACAACGACAATCCAGAATGAAGTCCTCAACATAAAGCCACATAAAGTGAATCATTGCAAATCACAATCCAATTATTAGCCAAACCCAGCAAATTTAAATTGCAGTTTTTCAGCAACTGAAATAAATAATGAATGTTTTGAAGAATCTAAATAGATAGAACCATGACTTCAGATCATTTTAACCACTTACAAAAGCACTTTGCTGCACAAGATACTCCTGAGGGCTTAAGATCATTGAGGCCCTGCCTTCAAAATTAAAACTTACTTGAGGGAATACGTCAACGACACTGCACATGCACAAGCCTTCTGTCAACAGTAGCTTTTTTAACCAAAGGGACTTCATAAAAATGAATCGAGAGGTCATTTAGGAAAGACTGACTTGGAGGTAGTCAAAAAACAGTGATTTCCCTCGTTTATAAGCATGCGCACAGTTTGAGAAACACTGATTGCAATCTGCATGAAACAAAATAATGGTGTTAGGCCTGCAACCTTAGTCCTACTTCTTTGAAACTTTTGTTAACTCTTGGGTGGATAATTAACTTTCTAACCTACTTATCCCAGTAGGATTTTAAGCAATGTGCAGGCAACAGTGTTTTCTTCCAAAACTTACAGCATTGACAAGTGTATCGTAAGCTTCCTCAACAAGGTATGCCAAAGTTGTTCCTGTGTCAACTATGGTTCCACGATCAGTTGATGTTGCAAATACTGATGGATCTATGGAAAGAGGTTGACCATTCAAGGAAATGCTTTGCAGATTCAAGTTATAATAAGGCCTGCAAATTGGACAAGCAGCCCAGTAAAATGAACATAGATGCAACATGATTTGAAATTTTTTGTATGATTAGAAGAAGTCGGAAGGTGGGATAAGACTGACTGCTGGTTGTATCAGAACATGGAAGCACCCAATTTTTTCATCCAGTAGAAATCTCCAGATTAAGGATTAGGATTATAGACCGACAATAATTTAAACGTGGTATAAAAGGGATCCAAAAGGAACTTTCCTATTGTAGATGCATGCATCCATGCAATACTGAGTTTATCCTTGGGATAAGAATTAAAGCAAAACTTAGTTAGGATGGCAAATTTGCTACATATTACATCACAATAACACAGAAAAAGAGGCTCCAACATATCAGAGGCTGTGAAGCATCCAGTAGGCACACTAACCAGTGCGAGTTATAAGCATGCAGAGCTACACAATCAAGCCTTCCAAAAAGAAGAGAAAGCATAAAAAATATATCAGCTTTATTTGACACTCTAAGAACAATGCGCAACATTTTTTCATTTTCACTATGAACTTACTGTGAAGGCACAAGTGGAGTGTACACGATATTTGGATCCAGAATTTCACCAAGAACTAGTGTACCGCCACCATCACCATCTCCTCTCAAGCAGTGTGAGAACGCTCGGGGAGCTACTCCGAGTAAAGCCAGTTGAGAGACAACAGATGTTTCCTGCTGCCCAAGTCCAAAAATCCCATCAATTGTCTTACCTGACTCTTGCAAGTCCCCTGTTTGTGAAGTGCTGCACCTGCTCAATCAACCATGAAATTAACTAGAACCCCTTCAGCGTCATTAAGAAGGACCAGCAAACTTACTTTTACATGTTTAAGATTTACTTACCCAAACATAACAGCAGCTGACGAATTCACAAGAGTATTCCCTTCCAACGTGTCGAATGTAATCAAGTCCGTCACGTAATATCCAGAAGCCCTACTACCATCTTCATACGCAAGCGAGTAACTACACAAATTGCTCTGAGTGGGACATACAGAATCCGATGTTTGAACCCCCGGACTGCATCTTTCATCTGAGCAAGAGATTACTGAAGCTGATGACGAGCTCCCCGGATCGAAAACATGAAGCGGCATCTATTGGGAGTCGCAGCATATCCAGTGACATTTACTCAGATTAAAAAACTTCAAGCATTAGAAAGTGCAGGTTAACACACGCGATATGCTAAAACATATACATTGAGTGCATTTGTTCGAGGGCAGCCATTACAGGAGCCGCAACTGACCCACAGAAGGTCGCTTCCAGTATCTATCTGTACATAGAACTCCCTCGGAGGAGTACCTAATTGAATTCTCGCGTAATACAGCCTGCAGAGAAGAAGCCACGACCTAAGCACAATCAGCACCATATCCGAGGTCAATTCGAATGGAACGAAGGACCTAAAACCTCTCTAACCAGCACCAGCGGACATATTCAGCTCCACACGCGAAACGCAAGCCGCATTCGAAGCCCACTAATCCCGACATGCGATTTCCCGAAGCATAATCTCCAAAAACATGCAGCACGCGAGAGGATCGGATTCAGTACCCGAGGACCATAGGATCGGAGGTGCCGCCGACCGGGAAATCGACGACGCCGTCGACAGCCCGCAGCATCCTCCGGTGCCGTGCCCGGTCGCGATCCCTGAGCCGGCCCAGCTCGACGACGCGAGCGGGCGGGAAGGCCCTCTCCAGCGTCAGCGCCGCCGGGGAGCCGCCGGGGAGAAGCGCCGCCGCCGCCGGCAGCAGCGCGATCGCGATCAGGGCCCACGCGCCGGCAGAGGTGGGGGCCACGACGTTCCGCATTGGAGAGGATGGAGGGAAATGAAGTGAGGGGAGTGACAGTGAGAAACTGAGGATGGGTTGGGAGTTCGAAAAGTTGGGGGGGAGTTTTGTCAAAACTGCGTCTTTCTTCGCAGAAATGGGCCCCACTTCTTTGTAAGGGTCTTTGCAAAGTCAGTTACCGCCAGCTTTTCTTTTTCTTTTTTTGAAGACAAAATTTTCTTTCCAGACTCTGGAATATTTCCTGTGACGAAAAACCTTTCGACTTTTTCCGATAGGACATTCAAATGTGAAAGGATCTTTTTAATTCTCGAACAAATTTCATACGTGACGTTCGATCCATCCAAATGGGGGAATTACCGCCGTCTCATCATCAACTCAAGCTTAGACTAACTTAATTTGAACAACTTTGTGCCCCTCATTTTAATCAGAAACACATAGTTCGAGTTAAGGTTTCATGAAATCAAATTGAGGAGAGGAGAGGATTCTCATTTAGACGAAATAAAGTCTGAAGCAAAATTGGGATAGAATGTAATGTTAGAGTTCTTTTAAAGAATTAGGCCAGAGTCTGAGATATTCAAATTCATGAAATCTCTTGAAATTAGAGTCACGTGTTGAATGGAATGATAACCTTTTCATAAGACTCTTGATAATTGAGGACATCATGCGATCAATTCCATGATAACCCGGGCATATAAATCATTTCTTAAAATCACCGAATTGAATTGCCACATTGTACATGTAGACTGAATGACACATGAATGGGGCAGTGTTATATCTGACTTTGGTGCGATGGGGAACCCGACATATTCCAGAGCACCATGATTTTCCATGAGATCAAGACTTACCATAATTCGAAAAGCCAGCACTATAATTGGACCGACACAAATTCACCAGAAATGAACCGCGCAGCTTCCGAGAAGGTTCCTAGCTCGATGTGAAAGCGCGTACCTTCTGCACTATTTGGTCGGCCTTTTGGAAGTTCGAGAAAGTTTTGGAAAAATAGAAAATATCACTTTTTTTCGGTTGAAGAAATATCCCTTTCATTATTAAGTAGGGAAAGTACAATAACGTTATCCCAAGTCAAATCATAATAAAGATAAGGGACAACGGGGAGGTTTACACAACAAATTTATTGCAAAGGGAGCCGTGGAGCCGTTTCAGTAGGCTTTCGCAATTCAATTCACGGCCCGATTTGTTTCTCACGGACAGATAGCTACGGGCACCCCAGCTAGAGAGCCCAACAATTGTCGACGGTCCACCACGGTCGACTGGATAGCCCACGGGACCTCATCTCGGCTCAGGATCGCGTTTCTTGTTGTCAAATTTTTAGTCACGAGCTGAAACTAAACTACTGTAGTTACTTGACTCTGCTCACTAAATTGAAGGGCTCTCGTTCGTGCCTTCTCCACAAAGTACAAACCTTCCCTCAAGGCTAGGGTTTCCACGATGAGGGCGGACGAGCAAGGACTTTTTTGATGAAGCCACCCACGAGAGCCCGCAATGGTCTCTACATAATCCGGCAACGGCTCCCTGTTTTGAGTCGCTACACCAAGATCCATCCACATTTAATTTTGACGAGCCTGTAGGCAATGGAGACCACTCTTCCTTTGGCAAACCTCCCATTTCATTTCTTTGCTATTTGGCATTACTAGGATTCCACTTTCTATAAAGTTCTAGATCACTGCTTGCTTCGTCCACAAGCTTCGTCCACAATTTTGTATGGCTTTGGTTTGTTGGTCCGAAAGACCCATGCATTTCTTTCTTTACAGATCAGCCATAACCCCTAGTTGTCGGGGGCATGAGAGGAGAGATAAAAAGCTGTGGTTTCACTTCACTTTTCTCTTCCGCATTGACTTTTCATCCCACGACAAAGCAACTTTTAAGATATCATATATAGTAGAACAAAATAAGTAATTTATTAAAGTAATTTACAATATGTTCGTAGAGATTTTTTTCTTTTTCTAGTCAGAATATTTGCAGCAATTGACCTCTACACGAATTCAAGAACTAATCAAATGTTGTTGTGTTTCCTTACAGATATATATATATTTATTATTATTTTTTTTGCGGGAAAATTAACCTATTACACTTTTGTCGATTCGGTCCTAAATATTTTAATCATATTAATTAAGTCCAAAACATTTTCATAACTTACTAATATAGCTTATTCGACTAATTTTAGCCAAAATTGATGACGTGGATATTGGCCATCTTACGTAACATAGCTGACATTGACATTAATATTTTATTATATATATTTCCCTTTCCCCTTCTATTTTCATTTTGGGATTTTATGAGTGGAGGGCCAGCGGGCCGCGGTACTCGCAGTGGCAGGGCCTATTGCGGTGTCCTTGTATTCGCCTGATAGGACTTGGGCTTAGTGAACTGGGCAAAGCCCAGTAGCGAGTCGTTTGATTTTGTTGGTTGAAGAGGTGCGGAATCCGACTCTGCGCCTCTTTCAATCTCACTTCGATCCTCTTTGTGGATTTAAAATGAAAAATATTATGTGGATGAATTCCTCTTGGTTGGAATTTGGTCGAGTCCGATGGTGTCTCAACGTCCAAACCATGGCAAGATAATAATCTACGTCCGTCGCTGTCACGTAAATGATGGCACTATCTCTCAGCTTACCTAGCGTAAATGATGGCACTATCTCTCAGCTTACCTAATTGAACATAAATTGGAATACTGACTAATTAATTTGCATGTCTTTGTTCGTGACAAAACATTGCATCTTCTCACGATGAACTGAATAGTTGTTCGACAGCAATATATGTATTTTTTTATTTTTTTTATGGTCAGAAGGAAAATATTCATTTCACATGGGAAAGAGATGCATAACTTCATGACCTAACCAATTCAAGAAAATTTTACTCCAGTGCAAATCCGAAGAATGAAACAACTTAATATAGCTTGGCTATAGACTCATTCTTTCCACTAGAATGGATCTGTTATAAATTCAAAGCACAACCAACGGATGATCATGGAAACTCGCATTATTATTAGTGATGAGGACACATCGAAATTTTCCTTTCCAATAGCTACGGCTTTGCCAAAAGGCGGTGCGCGCCCAGTTTTGGCAGCACGATCATCGTATAAAGACAACAACAACGACACCGATAGGTTGAAAGAGCACAAATAATACCTTATAAATCCTAGATCTATAACTAGATCGGGATACAAAATCACTCAAATCTATATTTAACTCTAAATCATGATAGAATAGCTACAAAACATATACTAGTCGATTACAAAATCACTTTTAGATAAGCTCAACGATGGTATATTGAACTCGTCCGTGATTGTTGTTACGTGATATATGGTCTATACATACCATGGGTGTGATAGTAATAAATCTACCGCTAAAAAGTGTTGGCAAGGAGCAAAATTTGTCAGGATACTGAACATGGTGCGAATAAGTGTCATCCAGTTTTGACAATCCATGGACGATGGAAAATGATAATACTTTATATTTTAACATTCTTCTTAAAAAAATAATTTTTAAGTATCACAACAACTATGTAATCTCATCATACTTAACTCTATTCAATCAAATATATAGAGTTGCAAAAGACATTTGCAATAATGATTGCGTTTTCTTCATATTGACTTTTAACCATACCCAATAGATGTAAGAAAACATGATCGATATCAGGACACGTGTGCGTCCCGGTCGGGCTACTAAATCCCAAATCTACCATACCCGCGTTACAAATCAATTACTTTCGGTGGAGGTTTGGTGCGTTTGGACGTGGCAGCTAACGAATCTCTTTTTATAAACAAAGGAGAATCGCATCTGCTAACGAAAAGGTCTAAATCCTAATTCCTGACCAAAGACCTGGCACAGTACGAGTCCAACGCGACCCACCGGTGGTCCATTTCGCCGAAACCAACCCCCCCCGGGTCACTTCTCCGCTACATCGCACCTCCCCGGGAAACAGTGGACACGATCCCCTTCGACTGACACGTGTAATCGACGTCGCTGCTCCGACCGGGTCGGTCGTGAGCGGGACCAGTAGTTTCTCGAAACGTGTCCACGCCAATGCTTCCTACGAGGGGCTAGGACGCAGAAAGAATAAACTTCTTCCCGATTGTACGGACAATGATCAAGCCTCGTTCGTAGCGACCTGCGAGGAAACGTCTGTTTTTTTTTTTTTTTAAATTGGGTTTTCTCCCATTCTTTTCCTCCTTCGCTTTCGCTTTAAATTCCTTTTCCACGTCGCCTTCCCAAGAATCAAAGTCAGACCGACAAAACGTGAACTTAGAATGAAATGAGATTGGTCGGATGCAGGCTCTTTATCTTTATTTTTCATCTTTTGTTTAGTTTGGCAAGAAGATGCCGGCTTTCTATCTAGTCGCATATAGAAAAAAGATAATGTGAAAAGAAGCGAGTTCAGTCGTAAAAGTGATTCGATTCTTCGTGAGCTTCATTACTTTGTGTCAAAGAAAAACATTATTGCCACGTTTAATCATTGTCTTTTTACTTCCCGAGAATTTGAAAATTTTATAATAATCTAGGTATAACATATGGAAATATATTTCTTTGTTTTTCTTGCTCTTTTTTTTTTTAACCTTGAACTCACCGATTTTGTTTATCATCGGATCAAAAAAAATAAATTATGTTGGGCAAGAGAACATGCAAAAGGTTTATGCTAATGTGTATTTCTATCCCATAGACAGACCGGTGAAGATCAAATGATATGTCGCGTTGTTGTTGTGGGAAGGCAATAGTTGTTATCTACACTCAACACTGATATTTTGTACATGACAACCGATGAAAAAAAATGGATGAGATGTATTCCATATGATTATTGCTAAAATCTAGATCACATGAATCGAATGAATCTCAACTATTATTATAATGGGATCTATGTGAGGCCCATTTTATCTCAAGCTTTTATCTAGTCACATAGAGAAAATAGGTAATACGAGAGGGAGCAAGCTCAGCTGTAAAAGTTGCTAGATTCTCAAAGCACTTCATCACATTAGGCCAAAGAGGAACATTTGTACCATGTCTAATTATTATGTATTCACTTTTAAAATAGTTTCTCACGACACTTATTAAAAAATAATTTTTTTACGTCAGCCTAGGGAATAGGCCAAAGCCTATGCAAGTGTGTGTTTTTAATTATATGGACAAACCGGTGAAGATCAAATGGCATGTAATAGGAAGATGATTGTTGTGATCTACATTTTGTATCAGCATTTTGCACATGACAGCAATTAAAATGTGGGGATGAGATGCATTCCAAAAAATTAGTGCTTGAATTCGATTCACATGAATTGAATGAATCTCAACTATTATTTTCATGAAATCCATGCGGGATCCGTTTCCTACAATGCTTAATCACGAAGATAAAGGGCGATGCGATCAGAAGCAAGATCAATCGTAAAAGCTGTTCGACTCTTAAAATGATTCATTGCATTGGACCAACGAGGAATATTCTTACTATGCCTATTATTATGTTTACTTTACAGTTTTCAAAGGCACTTGTTAACGAGACCACCAAAAATTTGAGCAATTTATAATAATCAAGGTACGACATGTTGAGATAAATTAATCCCTTCCGTTGCTTCCTCTCTCTCTCTCTCTCAATATTTTTTTTCAACGCACGGATCTTGTTCACTGTTGATTTTTTTAAAAAAAAACTCTACACGAATTGAGGGAACAAATCACAGTGTGCAATTATGTATTTCTTTTCCATAGATGGACTAAAAGATTATCTACAAAATCATTGATATCGACGATGCTATTTTAATATTGCTATAACTCCTCATAGAAAAATTATTGCTAGATAATAAGAGACGGTGGAGTGATTTCTTATGGATAATGTAAATTTTCATAATCATTAAGAAGTTATTTATTTATTTGAATTTAGTAACCATTGTATGCAACCGTATGTATCCAGTTATAAATACCCTAAGCATGTTCATTGTAAGTGCCCCTTACACTCATGACAAAAACCTGCCATCTTTTATCAATGCAATATTTCAATTATCCTTAATATCCCCTTTTTATCTATGGCGCCAAAATGTCTCGTCATTAATTAAATTCTGATGAATTATCTATAAGTCATCGTCATGTTACTGATTATATTCCAATAGAATAGCATCATCGCACCATGTGATCCATTAAGTCACTACATAATCAGTTTCTATATGATAAAAATTGAAGAATGAAATTTGACAAAAGATCAATTCTTCATCGATTAAATTCTAGCGAAACAAATTCATGGATTTTGCAGGATATCATTCTAAACAATCAGGTCTTCGTGTCCACATGTCTTGGTTATTGACAAAAGGGATTTCACATAATTCCGAAATCCAATATGCACCTCTTTTTCTTTTCTTTTTCTTTTTTGTCGACGACATGCACCTTGATTTAAAATAGGAAAATAATCTCCCGCCGTAAGTATCAGCTTTTGCTTTCCAAAACTACCATGGCACCAAAACTTAAAATTACCCAGTACAATCTCTTGGAGAAGTAACCACCGCATTTACGCATCTCTATTGGCCACTCACTGTGTGTCCACTGAGTTCCTTCAAAATCCGATTCCTTTTTTCCCGCGTCACTCCTCTGCGGTCATGCATGAGCTCACTGCATTCATCGACACTGATTGCTACTAGCTTAGGGGTTAAGCACTCGTTAATCATAGCTAAGGTAAATACAGCTAATTTAAAGTACAAATTATAAGCAAACCTGATGTCATATGATTGAGATAGCTTCTGTTTTTCTAAAACAAAGTTGAATTGTGCATCTTGAGTCCACAAGTACAAGAACAGTTCTCTGCATTGTTGCAATGCTTGTTGTGATTCTGCATTGAAGACTTGAAATCATATGCTATTGAAGGGAACAAACTCAATTTATAGTTTCATAGTCATATAATCAGATTGAGTTTGTTTTTCAGAGCTTTATCTTTATTTTTTTGGGTTCTCCTGGCAATCTTTCATTTCCTGCATTGATGCTGTTCAATGTCATTTGTCACTCGGCTGAGTTGGAGATTTTTATGTTGCTGTCTGGATCTTAGCCTATGGTTTATGGATTTTCCGTCCGTGACAACTTCAAGATGATGTCTCTTGTTCTTGTTTGAATTTGCCTTTGAACCAAGTATTTTGCTGCACTGGCCTGAAGCTGGCTTACTCCTTTTTCTCTTATGTGGCCAACCATTCATTTTTTACCAAGGCGTGTTTTCCCTCCCACTGTTTATGACATATTCCCCCTTATTTTGCAGGGCCCAGTCTGTCAGCAGCCACTGAGGAGATTCCCCAAGAGGAGATTCTTTGCTGGTTTAGTTTTTTGTTGTAATTGAAGGTGGATAAAGCAGGGGCGACTGTGCTGTTTGAGGAGCCAACTAAGGGGAGCAACAATGTGGGAGTGGTGGTGAGTCCAGTTCGTCTTGCCAGCCTTGGCGAATTCGGGAGTCCTCAGTTTGTCGCGAACAAGCTCATACAAACTGAAAAGCGCAAAGTAGGTGCTGCTTCAATCGATTGCTTGGTTTTGAATGTGGAATGTCTTAACAATACTGCATCTGAACATGGTGCGAATAAGTGTCATCCAGTTTTGACAATCCATGGACGATGGAAAATGATAATACTTTATATTTTAACATTCTTCTTAAAAAAGTAATTTTTAAGTATCACAACAACTGTGTAATCTTATCATACTTAACTCTATTCAATCAAATATACAGAGTTGCAAAAGACATTTGCAATAATGATTGCGTTTTCTTCATATCGACTTTTAACCATACCCACCCATATTGAATAGATGTAAGAAAACATGATCGATATCAGGACGTGTGTGCGTCCCGGTCGGGCTACTAAACCCCAAATCTACCATACCCGCGTTACAAATCAATTACTTTCGGTGGAGGTTTGGTGCGTTTGGACGTGGCAGCTAAGGAATCCCTTTTTATAAACAAAGGAGAATCGCATCTGCTAACGAAAAGGTCTAATAAATCCTAATTCCTGACCAAAGACCTGGCACGGTACGAGTCCAACGCGACCCACCGGTGGTCCATTTCGCCGAAACCCCCCCCCCGGGTCACTTCTCCGCTACATCGCACCTCCCCGGGAAACAGTGGACACGATCCCCTTCGACTGACACGTGTAAGATGTCGCTGCTCCGACCGGCTCGGTCGTGAGTGGGACCAGTAGTTTCTCGAAACGTGTCCACGCCAATGCTTCCTACGAGGGGCTACGACGCAGAAGGCATAAACTTCTTCCCGATTGTACGGACAATGATCAAGCCTCGTTCGTAGCGACCTGCGAGGAAACGTCTGTTTTTTTTTTTTTTTTTTTTTTTTTTTTTTTAAATTGGGTTTTCTCCCATTCTTTTCCTCCTTCGCTTTCGCTTTAAATTCCTTTTCCACGTCCCCTTCCCAAGAATCAAAGTCAGACCGACAAAACGTGAACTTAGAATGAAATGAGATTGGTCGGATGCAGGCTCTTTATCTTTATTTTTCATCTTTTGTTTAGTTTGGCAAGAAGATGCCGGCTTTCTATCTAGTCGCATATAGAAAAAGGATAGTGTGAAAAGAAGCGAGTTCAGTCATAAAAGTGATTCGATTCTTCGTAAGCTTCATTACTTTGTGTCAAAGAAAAACATTCTTGCCACGTCTAATCATTGTATTTTTACTTCCAAAGAATTTGAAAATTTTATAATAATCTAGGTATAATGTATGGAAATATATTTCTCATTTTTCTTGCTCTTTTTTTTTTAACCTTGAATTCACCGATTTTGTTTATCATCGGATTAATAAAAAAAATTATGTTGGACAAGAGAACATGCAAAAGGTTTATGCCAATGTGTATTTCTATCCCATAGACAGATCGGTGAAGATCAAATGATTTGTCACGTTGTTGTCATGGGAATGCAATAGTTGTTATCTACATTCAACAATGATATTTTGTATATGACAACTGATGAAAAAAATGGATGAGATGTATGCCATATGATTATTGCTAAAATCTAGATCACATGAATCGAATGAATTTCAATTATTATTATAACAAGATCTATGTGATGCCCATTTGATCTCAAGCTTTTATCTAGTCACATAGATAAAATAGGTAATATGAGAGGGAGCAAGCTCAGCTATAAAAGTTGCTAGATTCTTGAAGCACTTCATCACACTAGGCCAAAGAGGAACATTCGTACCGTGTCTAATTATTATGTATTCACTTTTAAAATAGTTTCTCATGACACTTATTAAAAATGAAAATTTTTTATGTCAGTCTAGGGAATAGGCCAAAGCCTATGCAAGTGTGTATTTTTAATTATATGGACAGACCGGTGAAGATCAAATGGCATGTAACATCACTGTCTTGGGAAGGCAATTGTCGTGATCTACATTCTATACCAGCATTTCGCACATGACAGCAATTAAAAGGTGGGGATGAGATGCATTCCAAAAAATTATCGCTTGAATTCAATTCACATGAATTGAATGAATCTCAACTATTATTTTCATGAAATCCATGTGGGATCCGTTTCGTACAATGCTTAATCACGAAGATAAAGGGCGATGCGATCAGAAGCAAGATCAATTGTAAAAGCTGTTTGACTCTTAAAATGCTTCGTTGCGTTGGACCGAAGAGGAATAATTCTTACTATGCTTATTATTATGTTTATACTTTACAGTTTTCAAAGGCACTTGTTAACGAGACCACCAAAAATTTGAGCGATTTATAATAATCAAGGTACGACATGTTGAGATAAATTAATCCCTTCCGTTGCTTCCTCTCTCTTTATTTTTTTTTCAATGCACGGATCTTGTTCACTGTTGAATTTTTTTAAAAAAAAGCCTCTACACGAATTGAGGGAACAAATCACAGTGTGCAATTATGCATTTCTTTTCCATAGATGGACTATTGATAAGAGAAAATGACACAAAAGATCTTTGAAAATTGGCTCAATATGTAGCGTAATTTATGAACTTTTAATTTGTTCAATGTAGTTCTTAAACTTCAACTCAATATGCAACGTTGTCATTAAACTTTCAATTCGTTCGATGTGGTTCTCAAACTTTTGATACATGTTGCATGAACTATACGAAAATATCAAATGCCATGTTTGAACTTTAATTAATTGAAATACAATATTAAACATTTTTATATAGTTTAGGGATCGAGTTGAACATGCATAAAAAGTTTAGGAATCACATCAAACGAATTAAAAGTTCATGGATGACATTGCACATTAGGTTAAAGTTTATGAACCACATTGAACAAATTAAAAATTTAGAGACCGCATTAGTTCAGGGATTTCTTTTTTTAAATGCACATATCTTGTTCGCCATTGAATTAGAAACAAAACCTCTATGTGAGTTGAGAGAACAGGTCAAAGTCTATGCAATTGTGCATTTCTTCTCCATAGATGGACTATTAATAATGAAGGGGATGTCACATTATAGTCTTAGGAAGTCAATCGACGCACTCTTCATTAAATACTGATATTTTGCACATGACAGTATACGAAAGAAAAGGGACGAGGCTACGGAATATTATCGCCTAAATTCAATTTATACGAATTGAATGAATCTCAACCAATAGTATTATGGAATATGCGTGAGATCCATTTATATCAAAGTCTGTCTTATGATAGATTGACTCTATATGAGAATTTTCCATTAAGTATTAAAGATAAATTTATATTCACATAAAAAGAGTTTTCATGGTTCTATATTCATATTAGTAAAAGATTTATAATCCATTATACCTGCGATCGAATTGAAGTGGAGCAAGGACACTCGATTTGGCGAAAAAGGGCACCATAAGGAGTGGTAGTAAAACATCTAAGTACAGTCCAGACTTGATATTCGCATTCCTGGCGTCTTAACGACGCGAGAAATAAACGTGGCAGCTCTTTTTCGAGAGACCTCCATCCGACATTCAATTCTTCAGTCCTTTCTGAAAGAATTTACTCAAGCATCGGCACAGACCAATTTGAAAATTAGTCCCTGGTGTGGACTTAATCGGTTCTGTTTACACAAAAAAAATGATTAATTTTTTGTTATCATTGACGAGTGATAGAAACTAATCGATGGGAATAGAGTATGGTCTTTTATAAACAGAATTATCAATAAGTTGAAGAGAATGACTTAAAGATTATCTACAAAATCATTGATATTGATGATGCTATTTTAATATTGCTGTAACTTCTCGTAGAAAAATTATTGCTAGACAATAAGAGACGGTGGAGTAATTTCTTACGGGTTATGTAAATTTTCATAATCATTAGGAAGTTATATATTTATTTGAATTTAGTAACCGTTGTATGCAACCATATGTATCCGGTTGTAAATACCCTAAGCATGTTCGTTGTAAGCCCCCCTACAATCATGACAAAAACCCGCTATCTTTTATCAATGCAATCTTTCGATTATCCTTAATATCCCATTTTTATCTATAGTGACGATATATCTTGTTATTAATTACGTTTTGATGAATTATCCGTAAGTCATCATCATGTTACTGATTATATTCCAATAGAATAGCATCATCGCACCATACATTTAGCCGCTACCGAATAAGTTTCTATATGATAAAAATTGAAGAACAAAACTTGGCGAAAGATCAATTCTTCATTGATTAAATTATAGTGAAACAAATTCATGGATTTTGCAAGATATCATTCTAAACAGTCAGGTCTTCGTGTCCATACGTCTTGGTTATCGACAGAAGGGATTTCACATAATTCCAAAATCCAATATGCACCTCCTTTTTATTTTTATTTTGTCGACAACATGCACCTCGATTTAAAAGAGGAAAATAATCTCCCGCCGTAAGTATCAGCTTTTGCTTTCCAAAACTACCATGGCCACTTTACTGTGTGTCCACTGAGTTCCTTCAAAATCCGATTCCTTTTTTCCCGCGTCACTCCTCTGCGGTCATGCATGAGCTCACTGCATTCACCGACACTGATTGCTACTAGCTTAGGAGTTAAGCACTCGTTAATCGTAGCTAAGGTAAATACAGCTAATTTAAAGTACAAATTATAAGCAACATAAAAAAAAAAATGCGCGGTTCATTAGCTTTAACCTACTCCTCTTGTTTGTTTTTTTTTTTTTTGGAATTTTAAATAACACAATTCAATTTTTCCTTTCGGTGGACAAAAAGAGTAGGTTTTTTGAATTCCCGCGACCGGTCCCGCCGCCACGGCCACGACCGCGACCAACCGCGATCAGAGGCGTCATAGGGAGCTGCGAACGAAATCAGGCCGCGGTCGCAGGTGGAAACAGTGGGGCCCCGGCATGACCCTCGGCGTGCGTTGGAAGCTACACGTGTCGACATCGGGAGGCCCCCACTCCTCTTCCCCCTTCCTCCTATAGACGGAAGCTTTCGCGCGAAGAAGCGTCGGGTGTGACCCCCAGAAAAAGAAAAGAAAAGAAAGGAAAATAAATAAATAAAAGATTTAAGCGTCGGCCCAGGCGACTTAACGGAGGGGTTGGGTTTGACCGAGTGGGTCCACCCCGTTTTCGCTGAACTGGATTCCCCATAATGCCCTCGCCGGCGACCGTCGACTCACGTCCGTCTCTCGCTGTTCAGCAGCGGCTTTCCTACCCCAGCCCCCCAGGTGCCAATTGCATCCATAATCAATAATATTCGATTTTTTGGTAAAATTACCAAAAAAAAAGGCATATATATTTATTGCATTTATACTAATTTAATCCTAAATATTTTAATTACGAAAATTTAATCATAAACCTTTTAATGATTTGTTAATTTTTACCGAAAATCCCCTTCATGGACACATTTTAAAATTTTAATATCTTTTTTATTTTTTCCCTAGTCTAGGTAGGACGAGAATGTCATGGCCCTCACCAGCCTTGGGTTAGAATATATAAGGAAAGAAAAAAGAAAAAGAAGAAAATTTTAAAAAAGAAAAAATCTAAAAGATTATGTGCCTTAGCGATTTCCGGCTAAATGGGCGAGAATTACTAAATTAACAAATTATCAAAAGATTAATGATTAAATTTATACAACTAAAAAGTTCGAAATTGAATTGGTATAAATATAACAAGTTTGTAATGTTTTTTTTAGTAATTTGTCATTGCATTTTCACTCACACATTGCACCTATCTTTTTAAGCTTTGTTTTTTTTCCCAATAATTATGTTTATATTTAACTTGTGCTTCATTAGCATTAAATAGCGCCGGGGATTTTGTTTTGATCTGACGTTCGGAGATGCTTGTTCATTGTTAATTGAATTGTTTTTACGCGGGCATTGATTTATTAATTATCGCGTGTCCTAATCCTTCGCGAGATAAAGTTATTGTGATCTATTTTTACAAATACATTTGACATATATCGTTTGATACCTAAAGTGAATTGCTTTTTGACAAAGCTCTCATGGCCGTCGGATAAAGAGTCTTTAATGTCCACCGAGGGGTCTTGCATGACAAGATTGTAAAGAGAACATAGCATCGGAGGATAAGCGTGGATTACAGGAATTGGTTTAGGCACTTTAGAGCCCCAAAAGAGCATGGGATCAACGACATATCGAAACGAAATTATTCTTTGTAGCTTGATTTCAACAATAAATATGTTTTTTTGTTTTTGTTTTATCGCTTGTACATGTGGTAGTAATCGGGAAATTTGATGTGGGCTTAATCATCGTTTACTTTGGTCGAGCAATCCTAAATTCCAAAATTATTACTTGATTCGATGAGTGAGATTGGACATTAAAAGCAAACGCGATTGAAGTGAGATTCGGCTGAAAACTCGGGACATTTCTTATTGCACTACATAAGATGTGAGGTCTTCAGGAGGCTTTTCTCGTCCTTTTGACTTAAGATTGAGCGAGGCTTTGAAGATGCTTCGAGGCAAAGAAGTAAACAAAACGCGTGCGCGCGCGTATATATATATTTGTTTGTAAAATAAAAAATAGTGCATTTTTCTTGTCCCACATAGGAAAAGTGGGAGGAATTTGGTTAATTAATAAGTGTGGGGTTTTTTCGTGTATCAAAATGTATGAGCTAGACCTTACTATACCCGCGTGCAAGTGCGTGAATAATTGCGCAAGTGCCCGCGGTTTAATTAGTACTAATCCATTTATTATTATTATTATTTTTATTTCGTACAATTATCTTATTAAATTTAATCATTTAAAAGGTTGTTTTGTTTATTGAGAATTTTCGTTTGTGTCTTTTCAAGGCATCATTTGAAAAAGATACTCGTTCAATTTGCAACATTTGCCGAAGTGTTGCATTTGTTTGTCTTTTAACTTTTTACGAATGGACGCCTTTGTTTTTCAAGATTTATTTTTGAAAAAATTACAATAATCTTTTTAATTGTTTTTTAAAGAGATTCTAGAGAAATATTAGAATTGCTATCTAATACTCTCATTTGAGACTTTATTGTATATTTGAGGAAATTTATTGGTGACTATTAGCAACTTTGTGGGGCAAATAAATCATTAAAGAAAGTGATATCACGCCTCACAGTTCGACTTGAGTACTCTAAAGATCCATCTTCATTGTTCTATCAAATTCGAAATCATATTTTTCTAAATATATATAAAAGAGGAGAATATACATAAGATGAAAAATGAATTTTTGTTGCAAAACCCCTCGCATTCAAGTGACTTCGGCATCACGTTACTTTTCCCCGGTTTCCTTTTCTCTCAATTTCTTTACCTTTTATATATCTCGGGCCAGGCGCTCTTTTTTCCAATTGTATATCTCTCTCTCTCACACTCCCTCCGTCTCCGTCTCCGTCTCGGTCTACGTCTCGGTCTCCGCCTCGCACATTCGCTTCACTCTTCAATTTTCGCCAATGTCGCGCCGCGGCGGCGGCGGCGGCGGCCGCACAGGAGGCAGGCGACCGGACTCTCGCGGCGATCAGCCGGCCCCGTCGTTCCAGCGCGGCGGCGGCGGCGGAGGAGGTGGTGGAGGTGACGCCAGAGGCAGAGGAAGAGGCAGAGGCAGAGGCAGAGGCTACGCCGCTGCTGTTGGCAGTCCTGGTTACCCGGCTCCGGCTCCGTTTCCGGCTCCGGCTCCGGCTCCGGCTCCGGCTCCGTCTCCGGTTCCGGCTCCGGCTCCGGTTCCGGCTCCCAGAGCGTCTGCTACTGTTGCTGCGTCTCCCAGAGCATCTACCGCTGTCGTCGCTGCTTCTCCAGGAGCATCTACTTCGGCGGCGGCGGCGGCGGCTTCCCCGTCGGCTTTGGATGTTTCTCTGAGCAGCGAGGTCGAGCAGCGGCTCACACTGGAGGCGCCTTCGCCGCCTCCCCTTTCGTCGAAGGGGGTCAGATTTCCGCTGAGGCCTGGCTTCGGAACGGTCGGCAAGAAGTGTTTGGTCCGAGCGAACCATTTTCTAGTTGAAGTAGCGGACAAAGATTTTTACCATTACGACGTAATTCATCTCCTCCTCCATTTTATTCGGCGAATGACGTAAAATTTTTACCGGTAAATTTTTGTTTAAATGTTTCGCGGGTGTGTGGGTTTTACTGAATGTTTGTCTTGTTCTCGAGTTCGCTCGCTATCGTTTTGTTTCATTGTTTTGCTGTTGCCACGATATTTTTTCCTCTTCATCGTGTGTTCCTGTCTTACGTTTTTGCTCTTCGTGCTCTGTCCTGGCTTTGCGATTGGGTGTGGTTTGTGGTCTCTGTTAGCCATCTCCAGAAAGTCGAGAGGCCTTTTTGCTCGTCCTTCGAGCTCAAGTCCACCCCCACTACGTCGGATCATGAACCATTTCAGCATCTCCCTTTGTTTTTGTTTTCTCCTCCCTCTGTTCTTTTCTTTTGCTTTCGTTTCCCTTGTTTTGTCGTGATTGTTTGGTCGATTGTTTTTTGATTTTATGTGATATTTGGGATTTTTCCCTTTACCTCTCTCTCTCTCTCTCTCTTTAATTTTATTTCTTATTTCTTCATGCGTTCTAATGGAAGAAGTCCTATTGTCCTTCCCTTCGCCTCGTTAATATCTATGATCTTTTTGTTGTATAAAATGTTCCTGGTTAGCACTTTGGTTCCTCATAGCAATGTATTTTCCCCCTCAGCTTTGCACTCTTTCTGTAGCTCATCGTCTTTTATTTTTATTTTTTATTTTTTTTGTCTAATTGATGAAATAGTTAATTGGTTTATATATTAATTTATTTCTCTCGAGTCATATTTTTTAGCTTACTACTATTACTGCATCTTGACATTGTTTTGATTATGAGTCGTCGCTTGGCAGTTTCAATTTGTTGTGCCATATTCAATTTTTATTGTAGTCGGACTGCCTTGAATTTTCTGACATCATTTTTGGCATTGGTAACATTTAGGTATCTATTGATCCAGTGGTTTCTAACAAGAAAACCAATAGGGAGATATTAGGTGTTCTTGTCAAACAGTATCGGGAGACTCATTTAGGTGGAAGGTGGCCGGCCTATGATGGTAGAAAGAGTCTCTACACAGCAGGGCCGCTGCCCTTCAACAACAAGGTGTTTTCGGTTAAATTGGTAGAAAATGACGAAGCTGCTCAAATGAGAAGGTGAAACTTTTTTTTATCGCCTTGGTACTAAATAAGCATTGCAATACTGTTTAGTGTTTAATTTGGAGGCATCATGCAGGAGAGAACGCGATTTCGAGGTGACGATATCGCAGGTCGCTAGGACTGATCTTTATGCTCTTCAGCAATTTCTTCAGGGTAGACAATTGGATTGCCCACAAGAGATCATACAGCTACTTGATGTGGTCCTTAGAGCCTCTCCATCTGAGAAGTAATTTCGCATGTAGTTCGTATACGTTATCTTCTTTAGTATAACTTGTGCACACTGTGTCCTTTTGCTTCCTCTATTAATCCACATGTTTACTTGTTAAATTCATCATAATAGGTATACAGTTGTTGGTCGATCATTTTTCTCAACTGATTTAGGGTTTAAAGGTGCACTTGGTGACGGTTTAGAATACTGGAGAGGATATTACCAGTCTCTAAGACCTACACAATTTGGGCTCTCACTCAATATAGGTACTTCGCTTGAGCACTTAATTAACTTTGCTAGTGTACATCAACCAATCTTGCATGTTAGTCTGAATAGTACTGATTCACTCTATGTTATTTTCTTGAGCTTTAGACGTGTCGGCTAGAGCTTTCTATGAGCCAATTCTTGTTACTGAGTTTGTTGAGAAACACTTCCACCGAGATATGTGGAGCCCGTTGTCTCAGCAGGACTATATCAAGGTATATCTATTAATAAAACCCATATTGACTTTATTGATAGCAGTGCCTGCTTATGCAGTTTGATAGTTGATCATAATGTAACCTCAGAAAACAGAAGTTATCAAGATCTTGTCCTTTATTTTATGGTTTGCGGAATAATGTATTTCAAGTATGGAATATATGCAACTAGTTCAGTTGAGCAAGACATTTGATACTTCGATTAAACTATGTTTGATGGGTTTGAGCAATTTGTTACAAGTATTATTTTCAGTAGCTGCAATTATGCATAATCTGTTTGTTCACATCGTAAACAAGAACAGTGTCGAGAACCTGTGAATGCATCTGCATTGTGTAGAGGAAAAAGGGCTAAACGAAGTTCATATCTGTGAAATCTGTGGGAACTAAAATGGTACTTGTTTTATCCTTACTTGTATGTGTGGGTTTCTGTGGGTGAGCATGTGTGTTTTGGGTGGAGGGAGAGGGTTATTTGTGTTTGATTTCTCTTTGGATGATTATTTGGTGTTGGATTATCTTTATGCAAGTGAGGTACTTTCATCTCTCTCAATATAGATATTGCTCTTGCTCTTTTTGGGAGTCTCAGGTGAAGAAGGCTTTGAGAAAACTTAAGGTGGAAATCACTCATACAGGGTATCGGAGAACTTACAGGATCACTGGATTGTCAAATAAGTCAATGAGCCAAACTACGTGAGGACTCTTTTTCTTTTGCATTGCTCTGTCTGGTTCTACCCTAGTTGATAATGCATGTATGGTAGCGCACAGTTTATTTTGTATTTGGGAAATAAAATTAGATGTTGAAGACCCTATCATTTAATATTGCGTAGTATCGATATATCGGGAACAAATCACGAGAACCTGAATATTCCTGTTCCTCTCTTGTGGCAAACATTGCTTCTTGGCAATTGTTCTATCTCCATGTTGGATGGGTTACCATTAAGTTGTATTTTTTCACCTTCTGTTCTGGCAAAGTAAATGTTCTTTGGACAACTCCCCCATTGCCATATTGTCAACGGCCTTTTTTTGTGAAATTTTCTTTTCATGAAAACTGTGACTTATCAAGTAAAAAGTAAAAGGAAACATTGATGCGAGATGATTGCTTGTAGGAGCTGTTTTGACTCATTTTACTCTTGAGATAATAAGGAATTATTGCCTATCGTGTGGTGCATCTTTGCATTTCTTTTGTAAGTTATAAACTGAAATGCCTTCACTTGGTTTTCTTTTGACATGATTGTTGTATTCAATCTTCCCTGAATCTAGTACATGTTCTTCTACTCTTCCGTGATAAATGTGACCTTGAGGGACTGTAACCTATTTTCTCATTTCTCATAGTAATATTGGTGTTTTACAAAATGTTCACAATGTGTAATTGGTCAATCAGGTTTATGCTTGATGACCGCGAAACAGAGATATCGGTTCCTGAATACTTTTGGGAGAGATACAACATTGATTTGCAATATGGATCAATGCCCACGCTACTAGCTGGAAGTGACACGAAACCTGTCCACTTGCCTATGGAGGTTCATTTGATGATGATGAGATTGTTTATTTCTTCAGACTCTTTTTAGAAGTCTGGTTTATTTAGTTCTGGTCATGAAAGGTCTGACTTTACTGTTTACAGCTTTGTAGGATTGTCAGTGGGCAGAGGTACACTGCAAAATTGAATGAACAGCAAGTTACTGCTCTGTTAAGGGCGACCTGCCAACGCCCTTATGAGAGGGAAAAGAGTATTAGGAAGGTAGGAAATGTTAGCTGGCTTCATATGTATATGCTTTTGATAAAGTTCTTCTAGGCAGTGCAATTTCCAAGCTAAGCCTCTGCATGCCTGTGCAGATGGTTGTTGAGAATAAGTTTGATGAAGAACTCCTTCTAACGAGAGAATTTGGAATGTCAGTGAGAAAGGAACTTGCTGTCGTTGAGGCTCGTGTTTTGCCACCACCAATGGTAGGCTGTTGCACATCTTTCTTGTGAGAAACCGAATGCCTCAAGTTGTTGCATTCTATTTTTTCTGGTTTCAGCAGCTGATGTATGCCATTGTTGCAGCTTAAATATCATGGAAGCGGTCGAGATGCAATGATTGGTCCGTTGATGGGGCAGTGGAATATGATTAACAAGGTGAGCTACTTCCATCTATTATCAATTGACAATCATCATTTGATGCGCACACGTTGGTGCAGGAAAGTTCAATAAACAGACATTGTAGTGCTGTCTTTAGTTATTACTGTAACATGTTCAGTACGATCAATTCTTCTTTTTGCCTTTTCTTAACAGCGAATGATCAATGGAGGTAGAGTGGATACCTGGATGTGTGTAGACTTCTCAAGGTGGAATAGAAAGATGACTCATCAATTTTGTGAGGAGTTGGTCAAGATATGTAATAGTAAAGGGATGGTGGGTATCTACTGACAGAGCACTGTGTGTGATGGTATCTTTTCCTTTTCTGGTGATGTTATGAGGTACAAATTATTTGCACCTTAACAATTCTTAATCTCCTTGCAGGCTTTTAACCCCCAACCAGTACTTCCTATATGTGATGGTAACCCCCGTCAGATTGAAAAAGTCCTTGTGGATATTAATAGAGAATCTCGGGCAAGACTTGCAAACACAAATGTACCTCGAAAAGAACTTCAGCTGTTGATAGCTATCTTACCAGACATTGCTGGATCTTACGGTAAATTATCCTTTGGTTGACATCTTTAGAGTTTTAAGGAGTCAAATTTTCCCTTTTCTAATGACTATTTTTTTCACAGGGAAGATAAAAAGAATATGTGAGACTGATCTGGGAATTGTCTCACAGTGTATCCAACCGAAAGCAGCTGAAAAATTGAAGGAGCAATATTTAGTAAATCTTGCAATGAAAATTAATGTCAAGGTTGCAAGGTTCTTTTCTGCTTGAATTTTCTATTTCTTCAGTTATGATTATTGATTATTTTGCTTGATGTTCATAGGTCGGTGGAAGGAATACTGTTCTGAATGACGCCATCCAAGGAAGAATCCCTCTTGTCACTGATTTGCCGACCATAATCTTTGGGGCAGACGTAACACACCCGCAGCCTGGAGATGATGCTAGTCCTTCCATAGCAGCTGTATGCTTTTCCCTACTCTATTATCTTTTGTTTCCCATTCTGAAGTGGGCAAACATTTGATGGTATTGATATGAGCAGGTGGTAGCTTCCATGGACTGGCCAGAAGTGACGAAATATAGAGGCCTTGTTTCTGCACAAGCTCATAGACAAGAAATGATTAATGATTTGTACATCCCCAAACAGACCCCGGAGGGGAAAGCTGGAGGAATGATTAGGTAGGGTCCTGTTTATTTTCTTGCGCCTATCATTAATATATTAAGTTTTTGCTTTCCCCCAACTCACTTTCACGTTCCTTGCAGGGAATTGCTTATTGCCTTCAGAAGATTGACTGGATATAAACCTCATAGGATAATATTTTACAGGTGTTGTACTTTATTGTTGTGTTCGAGTAGATAGCTTTGTTTGTCATTGCCATTGAGGTTTGGTTCTCAATGTAGGGATGGGGTTAGTGAAGGTCAATTCTCTCAAGTTCTTCTCTATGAAATGGACGCAATTCGCCAGGTACTTTAGTAGAAAATAAGTCCATAGAAAATGCACTCATCATCTTTCTATTAAATAGATCTTAGAATGATTTTACCAGCTATAACTTGAGTCGGTGTTACGATAGGCTTGTGCCTCACTTGAAGAGGGTTATTTGCCACCGGTAACCTTCATTGTGGTGCAAAAGAGGCACCACACGCGTTTCTTTCCTGGAGATTATGACAGACGTGATACAATGGACAGGAGCGGCAATATACTACCTGGTATGATACCTCTACAATTTTCTTATTAATTTGCTGAACTGAGTCGGTTTTCCAAGTACTTAAATTTTAGTATGTTTTATTAGGTACTGTCGTTGATACTCGCATCTGCCACCCCACTGAATTTGATTTTTACCTCAATAGCCATGCTGGGATTCAGGTGACACGCATCTCCTTTATGTCAGGCGAAACGCACTGACCTTACCATGAAACTCTCTTTTTGTAATGTAAATACTGTGTCTAGTAACATGTGTTCATATGTTGTAGGGTACTAGTAAGCCATCACACTACCATGTATTACTTGATGAGAACAACTTCAGTGCTAATGATCTCCAAACCCTCACAAACAATTTGTGTTACACGTAAGTATTCTACTGCCTTTCTAATTGATTTCACTCATTGCCTAGAGAGAAGAAGTTTGTAGCAGATCAAATCTTATTGTTATATTTGAACTCTGTAGATATGCTCGATGCACGCGCTCCGTCTCAATAGGTTAGGCCAAGATATGCTATTTTTCACTGTTGACCTTTTTATTCCTTTAAAACTCCGATTGAATTTTTTACTCTTCACTGATATTGTGTGCATCCTGTAGTACCTCCTGCTTATTATGCCCATTTGGCGGCCTTTCGAGCGAGGTATTACATTGAGGGGGACGGTTCGGATGCTGGGTCGTCGGGAGGAGGAAGGGGCACCACGGAGGGGACTGCTGTTGAGTGCCGGGCACTTCCTTCAATCAAAGACAACGTCAAAGATGTGATGTTTTATTGCTGATGCGTTGGGCACTGAGGGGACTTTACTATTTTATTGGAAATATACTCGGCACTTGCACTCTTCACGTGACATACATTTTGGGTTTTTGGTTCATGTGAAAACACTAGACTCAGTTATGAACTGGTGGAACATCTAGGCAATTGTCTGGTTTTGTGTTTAGCACCTCTTGATGTTTAGTCATCCTTCATTGGTGCTGATGTTGATACTGAAAGTGCCTCACACGTGTCCGATGATATTTACTTTGATTGTGCAGAAGAAAGCTGCATGTGCAATAAAGTTTACATATGTAGTTAGTGATGTTCCTAAATGAAAATCAAAATATGAATCGTTCTTTTTTGCTTCGTGGTATGTGGAACTGATGACAAATTTCGTTCTTTGGATACGCTTTCTAGCATTCTCACTTTATGATTGAAAGATGTGCCATCAATTTGCATTTCGAGTTAGTTGTCATTAGCATTATGGGGTTGAGGGTGGTGAGGGAAGATGTTAAAACTCTATTTAGCTGTCCCTCTAGTTAGGGAATGTAATAGACATCGTTGATTAATCTTATTAAGATTTGATGAAAGGATGGAATCACTCGTTCAATTTGTGAAAACCCTAATAGCGAGTAGGAAAATGATGGACAGCCTCATCCTAATTAGATTCTTCCTCAGTCTTATTTTGCGACAAAGAGAAAGCAACTTACAGTTTTAGTTAGTCCATCTAAGCTGCTGACCAGCTAGGTCATATAGGACGATTTTGTTTTTTAGAACAAGATTTATCTAAAAATAGCAATAATCTGATTGCTTCAGAGATAGAGAGTCCAAGTACGCACATCCATATCGATCCATATCCATTATGTCGTAAGCATGATGTGAAGCATGCGAGAGTGTCTTTTCTTGAGGTCCCCAAGAAACAAAGAGAACTAGCTTTGGCCCTGAAATATAAAGACTCCTCTATACCGTCATCCAATTCTCACGATTCACTAAGTGTAAATAAAAATTAAACTAAAAGGTCATGCTTCATAAATCTTTTTTTCCTGGGCTATATTAATAGAAAATATCAAATGAGTTCATCCATTTGATTGGATCACCTTTAATTCATACAAGGGTAAATCACAAAACACAGAGCAATAAAAAGTTAAAATTCTACTGATACAAGAGGGTTCGAGCCAGAAAGAAGTGGGGATAGGGATAGGACATAAACCAGAGGGCCTCACCTCTTATTACTGTTCTAGGTTAGCCCTGAGCCTTTGAAAAGCCCGTACACCAGACCGTAGAACCATCTTGTGAGAACAACATTCGTGACCAATCTGTCAAAGTGCATACTAAGACAGCCACCTAACAGCCCATGTCGCCGAGCAAAATTAAGTAAGCTCCCATGAGTTTATCAGATGCAGCCTCGCGGGAAGAAAATAGAGAAGCAAATGTACAGAAATGAAAGTTTGAGTTAGCAGCATCCAACAGTTTCTTTCAAAGAAATCTACTATGATATCGATTCTCAACTAGACAAAAGAATCTTATAGTGTAGCAGCTGCAAGCCAAGAACAAGAAATCTATTGACGCAACGACAATCCAAAATTACTGTCCTCAACATAAAGCCACATAATCTGAGTCATTGCAAATCACAATCCAGTTATTGGCCAAATGCCAGCAATCTTAATTTGCAGTTTTTCAGCAACTGAAAATAAATCATGAATGTTGTGAGGAGTCTAAATAGATAGAACCACGACTTCAGATCATTTTTATCCACTTACAAAGAATTTTGCTGCACAAGATACTCCTGAGGGCTTAAGATCATTGAGGCCCCGCCTTCAAAATTAAAACTAACTTGAGGGAATATGTCGACGACACTGCATACTTCATAAAAATGAATGGAGCTCATTTAGGTAAAAAAACAGTGATTTCCCCATCAATAAGTATGCGCGCAGTTTCTGCACGAAACAAACTGGTATAGTAATGGTGATTGGCCTGCATCCTTTGTCCTACTTCTTCGGAACTCTTGGGTAAACAATTAACTTTCTAGTGTCTTACCAAAAATACGCTGGCTCTTTTAGAAATTTGTTTCCAACTTTCAAATATCTTTGTAAAAAGCTTTATATTTTGTCTAATCGGACATATCTGGCCACCGATGGATTTATGATTTAGACTTTACTTATATGGCGTGACGACTGTCATAACATCAACTTAGCTTAGACTAACTTAAGTTAAACAATGCTGTGTTCCTCATTTAATCAAAAACATGTTCGAGCTAGGGCTTCATAAAATCAGATTGACGAGAGAAGAGGAAGGGGGAGGGGTATTAGGGTACTTGATCTCCATCTGGGGTTTAGGTTCTTGAACTGAAAGAGAGCAATGCAACCACTTTATTAGGCATCGTTCACTTGCTTCATTGGTTGAAGAAATCACTCATTTTCTTTTTTCGCATCTTAATTCTAATTTTGATAATTCAATTCAATTCATTTTATAGTGTGGAGGTCGCCCAAATATAAACCACATCCCTCAAATCGAATGCCCCTCTCTCTTTCTGAATCGAGCTCCAAATCGATACCCTAACATTCTCCATTAGACGGACTGATATTTGGCTCTGAAGAGCACTAATCCAAAGCCCCAAATCGAGCCTCTCTTTATATTCGATTTTGAATTGACGATGTTCTTAATCTTTAGAAGAGGGGAAGAGTTGATGTTTTTTTTTTTTTTGGTCGGTAAGAGGGGAAGAGTTGATGTTTGGTGTTTTTGCCACATTAACTACATCACTCTCAGTTTGATAGATCTGTGCATATGTTTTTTCCTTATGTCATGGGTGAGTATGTTTGTTCCTTGTGTCACGGGCTGATCGATCTAGCATTCCCTAACCATGCGGCCTTATGATTTCTTCCAAGTAGCCTTTCTCACACTCAAATCATAAGAATCTTTAGAGAGAGAAGCTCTAAATTGTATTATTTGTAAATGAGACGAGTACAATGAGGGGGAGGAGACTCCTATATATACAAATACAAGGCAAACCGTATCTGTAGGTCTCTCATTGATCTAACAGCGAAGATCGCATCTTCCTAACTACTATTTACCCGCATTTATTACATAGGTATACAATTACTATATCGCCCACCCTAGGAGTATTCTAGAAGACTTAAAGAAAATCCTAAGTCTCGGGAATACAAGCCGAGGGTCGTTTCATCACGGATAGGTCACGGCCGACGTTTAGAACCCTCTTGGATCGAGCTTTCCTTCAGACCGTGACACTTACATAAAAGTTGTACCCTTTTTATGAGATGCTTGATGATTGAGAACCCATTTGCTTCCAAGTGTGAAAAAGGTTTGTCTCATTTTGTGAGACGAGTTGGGAAATAACTTTGCCGACAGCCAAAAGTTTTGGCCCCTTTTGGGAGACAAAGGCCCCGTTTGTTAACGTTCTTTGTTTTTGTTTATAAACAAATTTTTTGTTTTTTTGTTCTAAGGAACAAAAAAAGAACAGAAATGCGTTTATTTGCGTTTTTGTTCTAAATTTATTTTTTTGTTCCTAAGAATACATTTGAAATGAAACAAGAAACAAGAAAAACGTGTTATCTGTTTCTAAACAATTTTTAAGAACAAATTTTCTCTCTCTCTCTTTTTCTTCTCTTTTTTTTTTTTTTTTTTTCTTTGGCCGGTCGTCGGCCTCGGCCATGGTCGTCGAGGGTCGGCGACCTCGCCGGAGTGTCGCCAGCCCCCGTCGAGGTCGAGCATCGCTAGCCCTTGGCGAGGCTTGGCCTCGCCTTGGCTGGGCGAGCTCGGGCTCGCTCAAATCCAAATGAGCCCAAGCCTCGCTAGTGGTCGGGCGAGCTTGGGCTCGCCGGGGGTTGGCGAGCCTCGTTGTGGCTGGGCGAGGCCGCCAGCCCTCGTCGACTAGTCGCCGGCCATGGTCGAGGCCGACCGGCCAAAAAAAGAAAAGAAAAAAATTAAAATTAAAATATTAAAAAATTAAAAGAAATAAAAAAAGAACACAAATTTACTAAACGTGTTTCGTTCATTTTTTATTCCCGGAATAAGTTTACCAAACACGTTTTTTTGTTCAAAAATTGTTTCCCGGAATAGAAACACTTTTTCTATTTCTGTTCCCTGAAACAATTTTTAAACAGAAATGTTACTAAACGCGCCCAAAGGGGCTAATGACTTGTTTACAGAAGTGACCTTGTATGACGTATTAGGATTTATTTTTCATTTCCAACCTTTTACTTAATTGAAAATTTTTAACAGTATGAGGTGACACCCAAAATCTTCACTCGTATTTGAAAATATTAATAATATTTTACATTTCAAGAGGAAGTTTCACTTTGTATCGATGCCAAACAAATAGATCTAAGCCATAATGCCATGCTATTGTAAAGAATGTCGTAATTGCTGAGCAACGGGAATTTACAGTTACGGGTGCGTTATTTTTCTTGCATTGTTTATAATTAATGTTGTGAAAATTCAAGTGCTTTTTACTGGTTATGCTCAATGAACATCTCAAAACCACTCTTTTAATTGCTATTTTTTTACAACGCCTCGGCTCAAATTATGTGGTCAAGTTCCATGATAATCCAGGAATTTGCATTCGAATCATTTCTTGAATTCACCGAATTTTTTTTTTTTTTTTGATCAGTCCTACTCTAATCCTACTCTAACACTCACTCTCAGACTTTTGCCTATGCCTCTTTGCAGGGCGTGGGAGTCGAAACCCACTCCTGAAATGAAATCTTCCCCACCCCAATCCCCCCGAGAAGGTGGGGATTTGAACCCCCAACCTCCCGCTTCCAAGATGGAAGGGTGGCCACTAGGGCGAACCCCCAGTGGTTAATTCACCGAATTGAATTGCCACATTGTTAATGTAGATTAAATAATACATAAATGGGGTAGTGTTATATCTAACTTTAGTGAGAGGTGGAACCTAACATATTTCCAAACCACCAATCTTACATGACAAAAGAAAATTGAATTTCCATAAAAATAAAGAATCATCAAAAAGCATAGATCCAACTACCAGTAGACGCACTTTTTAAGCTACCCGTCAAAATCTAATTAACCGTGACTATAATTAGGAAGATTAAAATAATTTTACGTGCTCGAAATCGCTAATCTCAGAGCTAAAACCGTTTTATTTCCAAACAAAATGACCCTTTTATCCCCCTGGTTATGAATGTTCGTTCTGCACGAAGCCATTGCAAGGAAGGGTAATATGGGTAGACCAAAGCAATTATTTCAATTGTTTATATATATTTTGTCTAGGCAATTGTTTATAGTTGATGACTCCTTTATATTTATACAATTTCCATATGAAAGAAAGCAAATGATCAATTTTAGTTAATAGCAATTTTTGTGTAGTAAATACCCTGTAATTTTCAATATCATGCAGTAAAAATTTTTGTGGCAACTCGATCCATTTGGTTATTAAGTTTCCAAATGAAAAGGCAACTTTTGAAATACTTATAACAATTTATTTGTAATTTTTCCAAGTAATTTACAATATGACTATAGTGATTGACCTCTACATGAATCCAAGAACTTTTCAACCGAGAAAATAATCACCGATGTAGTCAGTAGAATCATCATTGGTTCAACCAAAGACTTCCATTTCATGCTTTATCATCAAGTGTACAACAAGAAGGTAGGAAGAAGAAGTGAAAACTACTATTTTTTTTTTAAAAAAAAAAATTATTGTACTTTTATCAATTTAGTCTTAAACCTTTTAATAATGTTAATTGAGTCTTAAACCTTTTTATATTTTTCCAATTAAATCCATCAATCACCAACACGAATACCAACCGTTCTATATGACACGATAGATGTTAACATGGATAATTATTTTTATTAATTTTTTTCCTTTTATTATTATAGGCAAGGATCGCCGACCACTGTAAAACAAAAAAATATTGAAGTGAGAAGAAAAGAGAAAAAAAGAAAATAAATAAATAAATCAAATATTTAAAAAATTATTCATGTTAGTGATTAATTGACAAAACACGAAAATATTTATAATTCAATTGACATAAATTTTTTTTTTTTTGTCGGTCCTACGATAATCCCGCTATAACACTCGCTTTCGAGACTGAATTGGTAATTATAAAATATAAAATATCTTTTTGGGTAATATCCCTCAAAAAAGCACCCAAGATATGAGATTAATGACAAGACTGAATTGGTAATTATATAATATAAAATATCTTTTTGGGTAATATTCCCCGAAGAAGCACCCAAGATATGAGATTAATGACCGTGATCAGTGCAGGAACGCCTAAGATATCTTCCGTCCTTAAAGTTTGAAAATCCGGAAGCAAACGACTGCTGATTTAATGTTAAGTACAGTACGCGGGCGATCTACAGTCGACATGAACGTGTCCACTCGCCCCCTGGTATTATTTCTTTGCAAGAACACTACCCATCTCCAAAAAAATCTGTCGTCGAAAGTTAATCGCAAAAATTTGCTTCTCTCTCTCTCCTCTCTTTTCTGGCCACTCAAGTGTAAATCGAACTGAAGTTCAACGAGAACAGGTCGGGGGAGATGCTCAGCACAAAGAAAGATGCAATCCAGCAAAAGAACATTTGGCTGCCTTACTTCTTTTCCAGAAGGAGGGATGTGCAAGAGAGAAGGGAGGGCAACTCCTCTGGAGTTGCTGTTCCAAAGCCTTGCCATCTAATCCTTCCAAACTTGTCGAGCAAGAATACGTACCTAAAGGGAACACGTTGGCAATGCTCAGGTGAAAAGAAAAGAAAGAAAGGTCAGACTGCGAATGAGTAAGGAATTTGCAGATCTGTACCCAGTGAGGAGGTTCAATATTTTGAGTTCTTTCCTGAAGTAGTAATGGTCCCCAAATGAATAGACAATCTGCCTCCTGAGTGGACCTTGATCATCCTCGCTTCTGGGTTTTCTCATAATCCGGAGAAGCAGTCGCTTAATTGGTTTCCGACATAATAACCACGAATCAATGAAGGACACCTGAACATGATCATCATTCAACAAGACATAAATAACTTGATCGAGCCTTTTTGGGCCAAAAAGTTGACCATGAACAACAATCGCATGTAAGTGAAGAAATAGTTAGTGAACATATTAGCAGCATGTGTTATGAGGTGATCACAAACAGCAAGCGCCATCTATGCACCCCAGGTCTGCCAGGGATGGATGGAGTCACCATAAAGGGGAATGAGGCTTAATCCTCTACATAAATCTCTTTGACTTGGACAATCTGCTGCAAGTAACTGAAAGAAAAAGATTCGAGAGAAGAACCGGTTCTCTTCATTTTTCTTTCAAGGTTTAATCAGATTTATGAATTAATAAATGTAGCAGCTTAATTTCTCTCGAATAAGGTGGATAAAGAAGGATTGTTCCGCTACCTCATAAAGATGCACATCCTCTTTATCATGGAAAGTATTTCGAAAAGGCACACCCCAAGAATCGATCATTGCCTGCCAAGTGGAGAGATTGTTCCAGCGGAAATAATAAGTGATGGATCAAGCAAAATAATCTTGGTAGAACTAGCACTCTGGAAAAGGAAACATAAACAAGGAGCAAGCTTAAAGATCCAGTGACGCCTTAGAGACTCCGTTGATATTTTTCATCTGTGTAAGTAGCATGTTTGCATTCTAAACCAATCCATAGAAGTACTAAGCCACCATCATAAGCACTTAGTTTCTCTAAAAAATGCTTTTTGATAATCGAACACAACAAAATTTGCTGATGTTACAGGAAAGAAGGCAATTCATAGCTGCAACTTCAAAGAAGTTAGGAAACTATAAGCCCCTTCATGCTGCAGAGATGAACCCAACTTCGGTAGCGAGTTATCATTTTTTCTCAAAAAATGAAATATAATCATTTAACCCACCTGGGAGCTTGCTCGAAATGACAGACATAATAAAGTAGCCTTAGGGACAGATGGCGTGTTTTGATCGACCTTTTTGCCACTGCAACTGATGGGCAGCTTGAAACTTTGTCCATCCGATTGATCGACTTCAATGACGGGAAACTTTACAGCTGCCATTGCTGGAATTATGATTTTATTCGCCATTGCAATCTGCATCATAGCACCATCGAAAAGCTAATGACATTGGCTATACAGATAACCAGACAAAAATTACATAACTACGCATTCGACTTGCTAGGTTCGTACAGGCCACGTGGTATATAACCATGCAATTAATTTCCGTTTCACAACATGTTCAGATAAGACAGTTATCATTCATCCCACATAGAATTACAATAAGATAGTTATCATTCATCCCGCGGAGAATGACAAATGTTCAAGTTAAGCCGTCTCAATCAGCAAATGCATCAGACTCCAAGATGTCAAGGTGAAGGCCAATGAGTAGACCATGAACTAAACTTAAGAACAATAAATGCCATTCGGTATGATTTGCTGGAAACATCCTTTCAACTCTATATCAATTAATCGGAACTCCGGCTATCGATGCTGCAGAAATCCAGCATTGAAGAAGCCCTTGCAATACATGAAAAATCCCAGTACAGAACTGACGAAGGCAGTGAAGCGAGCTCAGTACCGATGAATCACTGAATTACCTTACCACCATGCTTCCGAAGCTCCGACATGTCAGCAAAATAGCCTCTATTCATCTCGTCTGCACTGTCCTACACCGCAACCGCACATCACCCCATCATCGGATTTCAAAACACATCGTCGGTCCCCAGGAACTCGAGATTACAGAAACAGGACAAGAACGAGAACAAACGAAAAGAAAAAGCTTACAGCCGGGCACGTTCTTTCTCGATCGCCGCCTTGTTTCCCATCTAACGCCCCGGAACGCCGAATGGGGGAAAAAAGAGGAAGAGCAAAATCAGCTCAGCAGCATTCTCGTGCGACCGGATTCAACGGGGAGTCGATGCCGCGAAGGACAAAGGAGAGAGAACCTGGTGTATGTCGAGGAAGCGCGTCGAGGTCCTCCGGGCCGAATGCTGCGGAGGCAGGGAGGCGACGGGCTTCCCATCGTACGCCCGCGCCTCGGAACGCAGGGCCGAAGCTCTGCTCGCAAAGCTTCGAGCGATCGACCGATTGGATTTCAGCATCTCTTCTTCCTCACGGCGACTCGGCCGATAGAAATGGAGGCTTTCGACTTCGGCTCGGGCACGCCTGAGGTAGAGAGGCGGCTGGAATTTGTCGCGTCCAGGAGTCGAAGGATTTCGTCGGGGCGCGATCCCGGCTGCCTCACCGGCGAGGAAGGGGTATACGGTGACTGCTCGGCGGCGGCACCGAGGGGGGTAAACACGACTTGTCGCTTGCCAAAGCCTATCGGGCGTATTTTTAAGGTCTAGCAAGTACTAGTTAGGTATGACGCTTCCACATCGTTAATATGAAATTTACCGAAAATCAAAGCAATTCTTTTAGGACCAATTTTGATTCGGGAATCGAACCAAATTTTTAGTAACACCAATAATAGTTTTGGAAAATCGATTTGCATTAGTAATGTTCCTTTTGTCTGTGATTTGCGTTAGTAATTCATTAGCGTGATATGTGATGTATGAATATGGTTTATTATATAATTTTTGTAGAAAAGTATCATACTATATGAAAGCCTAAAATTAATGTGGCCGAAAAATGCTATAATATTAAGTTTTCTGAGCACATGAAATAATAATACAAATGATTTCTTAGTGTACATAAAGGAAAGTTATAATTGAAATATGTTTGTTCAAAAAGCAAAAAATAAAAATAAGTAATATATACATGATTTACTTTTAAGTAACTTGCAAGTTTTAAACACGTATTGGCATTTTTTAATATTAAATTAACAGGAGTTATTTATCCCATTTAATGAATATTTAATGAATCGTGTTGTCAAATAATTTTAAAATATCAAAACCATTTTATTTTTCGAAACTTAGTGAATTTATTTATTTATGTAATTTTTTTTACCAGAATAAACCAAATTACTGTAAGAAATTCAATTATACTTTACTAAGCAATAATATACTAATTAATGACATGTACCTTTAAACAACACATTATCTTTGTCTTAGCTCTATATATTTTCGTGGAGGTTGATGTTCTCTTGCTTCTAAGCAGTATTTGAGCGCTGTATCTACGATGAAACCAGCTTAGCGCAAGAGAATCATGCTCGACATATATATGTGACTCAAAACATGGCTTACCACGAAAAAAGGAAAGCTGTAGACATATATATGCCCACCCAAAAATGAACTCTTATACCAGAGAAATAACAAAGTCCATCGAGGAGTTCAGCAAAGAAGCACCCTAACGAGCCAAACCAACGCCCAAAAGAAAACTTCCGCAAAATGTCTCTCGCAAGTCCTAGCTGTTCTATCCCATGGTCTTGTCTACTTAAACCCCCCCCCTCCCAAAAAAAATAAAAAATAAAAAATAAAAAATAAAAAATCAACCAGCACCGCAGTATGCAGCCATAGCCACCTCAAGATATCTCCACTTCCAGCTGAAGACGAACCACATAATTTACAAGAGTAAAGTGATCACCTCCACATGATTATAACCAAGTTTTCCACCTGGCAAAACGTGACCGAAACGCCCTGGCTTGTTCCTGCACCTCTGCTTGTTGAAGATCGACCTTCCATAAACTCTTCTTATAAGCGGCACAAGCAGCCTAGGTGGTGCGAGAATTGATCAAGAGCAGTTCACAGTCCATGACGTCGCCGCCACAAGAATGACAAAGTTGACTTCTTCTGCACATATACCTTCTTAGTAACCTCTCAATCTCTCACGTCTATGTCCTCGCATTCGATAAATAGGCTCGAGGCATCATCATGATGCCAGAAGCAAAGTCAGCAAACAGCGCTATGATACATTAATCAGCAGAGACCGAAGAAAAACAAGAAGGCCCCCACAGAATAAATAAACCAATAAAGCCGCTGTGGCACACCAAAAATTACAGGCATGGAAGACTGAGACAAAACACCCTATCATGCAAGGACAAGCACACACTGGACACACTCAATTGGCAGCAGTAGTACATAATATACACCGAATGCGGTTGGTACCCTTCTGGTCATCGTCCTCATCTTCCTCACCACCGTCGTCGTACTCGTACTCATGTTCATAATGCGATGTGGGATCTGAGGAAGCTTCCTTAGTCCCCTTTTTGCCGCTAATCGTATATGTGGAATCCATAAGACAACTCATGTGGTACGAATGACAGCAAAAGAAAACGACTACAGACACATCTCGGATGGAGAAGGGGTCGAAACAAATGCAACATCTTGCAGCTCCCTTAGTTTTGGACTTTACACCTGTAGTTCTCACGCTTGACGATTTTTCTGGTTCCTGGTAAGCCTTATTATCGCTCTTCTTTGCTCGGGTCTCTTCTTCTTCATTGCTCAAGCACACAGCATGTCTTGCTTCTTTGTAGTACTTTACCAAGAGGTTGACACAGTCAGCCTGCCGTTTTTAAGAAAACAAAGAATAATATTAAGCATTTTCGGAAGTGGTTTTGATGAATGAGATTCCATATTGTAAACCAAGGTTTACCTTAAGAATATCGTTGCACCCGTGTCTGAGAGATGTTTCAGTCCTGTAATCAGTGATGATTTTGACAAGGCGATCCCTTAGCCTGTCGATCGTTTGAAGAACAAGGAAAATGGTCAAGAGGATCATCTTGATATAATTAAGGAACAATGACTTGCGACTGTAACCAGCAAAATCGAGCAACTTAACATGATAATCATTTCAACAGGAAAGGAAAACCAGAATAAACTTTCTCGGTCAATACTTACCGAGGTATCTCCAAACCATTTGGCACCATATTGACAATATAAAGTGGATCGAGATTCCCCACAGTGTGCTCCAGCAACACACCCACCTGCCAAGCATGGAAAACATGTTTGGAAGCTCAGATAACTGGCATGTAATTATTGGCAATCCCAAGAAGGTTTTAGTAACATTGAAGAGATATCACGGTACCATTTCAGGTTTGTCAAGGCATTGCTTAATTAATTCTTCCCATAGGTCATCGTCATGCTGCATGCTCACAAACTCTACAGCCTGTGCACAATGTACTGCTACTATTAACACCAAGATTTGGACTACTTGAGAAATACAAAGAACAAACTAATTGAGCTGAAAAATTAGGCCATATAAACTTTTTCGCACAAAGAAGTGGTTTACCTCTTCTATGTCTCCCAAATTATTGATGATGACAGCAAGAGCTTTTTTTGAATTCCCCATCCTTCCCAGTATAAACACTTGCTCCTTAATAAGCTCTTTTCTAACACAAATGTTATAAGCCTGGAATTGGTCTTGAAAGCTTAATAGGTTGAACAACTTCCAAATTATAATGGTCAACCATGAAATTACTTTCCAAACCTTTTCAAGTGTATAGTGTTGACTACTGCGAAGAAAAGGAAGCAGCATCTTCGGATCAAAGTCAGCATAGAGCTCTACCTATCACCAGAAAAAGTAGAACACTTCTGATCATTTATGAAAGTAAAAAATGTATTCTAAACATTGTCAGAGGAATAATGATTAATGCTATAATCTTTCTCTAAACTTCTTTAAAAAATGAGATGACAATTAAAAGTGCAATCATGACCCAAATCACTTGTTTAGATTAGCACAGAGACCTCACAAAAATAACTAGGTAAAGCAGTCTTAAAAAAAGGACAAGCCCTTTGGGTACATTTAGCATTCCTGAAGCGAAGAGGATATGTGGCTTGGTCAAGAATACAGAGAGCTGTGTTCAACAGTCTTTGACAGGATGGTTATCATCCACGCAAATAGTATTGAGGAATAATATCATATCATGCACATCACCAAGAGTTGTAAGGTATCACATTATCATCCTGATAGTAGCTCTTCAGTTTCTTAGTTTCCTGGCTCAATCAACTTAATGTTAATGATGAAACATAGTTTTGTTTTTTGTCATAAAAAACAATCAAAGGCTTAAAGAAGTAAATGGTCAGATTATACGGAAGATATATACCTCACTTCAAAAGCATGCGATAATGTAGCGTCTGAAAGAAAGCAAAATAAAGAAAAGAAGGAAATTTCTATGTCTATTCATACCTGCATATCGTGAAACTCTCTTCCAGCATGAGGATTCACTTCAAATAAGGAATGCAGATATAGATGCAAAAAATGTCTTGAATCACTCTTATTGCTGGCAGTCAAAAGTTGAGAAACCACTTCGGATGGTGTTATCAAATCCCTGTTTTGGATCAACAAAGGAACTGCACGTTTGCAATCTAGCGTCATCAATTGAACAACCTGCATGAAGAAAAACAGAGGGTTGAACTAAGCATGCAAGTATTTAGACCAGAAAACTGAAAATTCACAGGCTTGAATAAAATTAGATATGCAAAACCAGAAATTTTAACATATAGCTCCATAGAGTCATATACAACAAAAGTCATCCAGACTCCCAATCGACTCACTTAATATTAGAGTTTACATCCAGAAGCCTTTTTACGCCCTATATATTGCCTAGCATCGCCATACCTTTTCACGAATGGCTTCATGTAAGTTATATCTTTCAATGAAGTCAAACACCTCTGGCTTCATAAGCTGAAAAATAATTAAAAGAGACATCAGTTCCATAGACAATTGAAGTCACAAACAGCATATTCCTCGGCCATTGTGTTCAGTCCGAGAAGATACTCGACTCTCGCTGGCACTTACATCAGCATAGAGTGAAAAAGCTTGCTCATATTGGCCATCAATTACATACAACTCTGCCAGAGCCTGATGCACAAAAGGAACAGTTAAAAAGCTAAAAGCAGAGATTCTCAAATTGGAATAGCAGCTAAGCTCATATAGCTACCTCCTTGAGAGCATCAGTCATGGATGAAGTGTTGAGCTGTGGTTCAATGGCTTGTATAATAGGCGATGATAAATATATTGCTTGCGGCCAAGACTTGACAGTTGATAATAGCTCATGGTGGAAAGATGGATTTGTTGCCAAAGCCACCAGGGCAACCTGTATCTCAAAACAAAAACCATAAAAAGCAAGTGTATTATTCACCAATTTTATGATGAAACTAAGTAAACTAAGAAATACTTCGCTCCCCTATTTTCTTTACTCATAACCTCGAATTTGATACAAATCTGTATTTTTGGGAATTAGTGGGATCCCTTTTGTCTAGGTATAGTATGATAACCATAAATGGTCCGTGACTAAAAAGTTTGTAGCATCTCTCTGGAAGTTATGCACCTCCTCCTTTTTCATGGAAATCATACAGAAAAATGGGATGATGGAAACGAAACCTAACTGCTGAAGAACTGATGTTAAAGCTTAGAATAGTCCAAAATGCAAATACAGTTTCATCGGACTATAAAATGGGGACCAAATGAACAGTGTCTATTCAGATCTTTTGTTGTAATTGACATGTCACGTAAGAACTAGAAGTTCGTCATCTAATAAAAACACAAAAGATTTACACAATCATTGAATGTGGGCAATGTCATGAGTGATTCATTCAGGAACATAGCAGCCTATTTGATAATACATCCAGGAACCATGTCTGCACTTCCATTACACTAGACTTCTACTAGAATCCAAGATCCTCTTGGTAAATCATCCACATATAAAAGGACTGGCTGGTGTGATATAATAATGTAAAGGTCAAAATCATTAACCCAGCCATACTGTATTACTGGCAACTGGGAAACAATCCATGGGGATATTTAGCAATGTAATTGAATAAGCAAACTGATAAACAACTCAACTGACTGAAAACAAGTTTACTAAAAAAATTAAACGTTTTCTTTAACAATTAGCCAACAAACCTCATATGCTGTATCACGCAACCTTGGATTATCTGTTGGTATATATGGAACCAAAACAGGAAGCTGACGTAGATGTGCAAAATGGAAAACCCATCTGCGCAAACAGGCACCTATCAACTATTGTCAACAACAAATTATCCATAGACAACTTGTAGACACAGAGTCACTTACCTCTCCCATGCTGAAGCAGATCCGCGCAGCAATTTTGGACACAAAGAAGCAGCTTCGGCATACTTCCTTTCCACAATCAAATGATCAAGGTATGTGGATCCTACCTGTGCATATTGAAAAACAGTCAACAAAGCATGAGTAAGCAGCAGCTAAGTACCCTTCCATAGACACTATGACAAATATCTTCAAAATTTGAGCAAGATGACAAAAATAATACGTTAAAAAAATAATAATAATAAAAAATCAAAGACTAATAACTACACATATACTAACTTCACAGGTAATTGACTATGGAGAGCTGAATTATCTACCATCTCATCATGACCATTAAGCATGAGATTTAGATGCCATGAACCAAAAAAAAAACATATAAAACAAAGTCAAAGCGCGACACCTCAAAGATTTGAACTTGGGAGAAGTAGAAACAATCTTGAGTAAGGGAGTGAGATTCAACAAACGACAAGCCATGAAAACTTTGCTCAATCAACTCAATGTTTTTCAAGTGCTCATCTCTGATAAGAACAAATATGTATTTCTTGTGTACATGCAAATAGAGAAAAAAGTAACAACAGAGAAGAAAAAGGAGAGTCACTAGACTAGCAAATTCTCCCTCACATAAGACGATAGTAAAAATGATAAAGAAGCACCTCATCAATAAGTTCACTGCGTCCTTGACCAGCTTCCACTGCTGCTAAAGCTTTTTCATGCCAGCCATGCTGCAGAAGCCATGAGATATGATCTTCAGCATCCCTAGCAATCACACATTCAAAGGTTTCTTAGCTTTGAGCATGCATTAGAAATTCAAATGGAAAAGCATTAGTTTGTCGGAAAACGTGCTACAGTAAAGCATAGCTCCCAAGTAAGTTAAACCAAGAATTAATGCATCCAGTACCATATAAGCCTGCCCCACCCTGCCCACCAAGCGTTACCCAGAAACCAAAATAAGGAAAATGACCTCACATATACACCTTATTTGAAGCTGAAACAAAAGAAAATATATGGTAGTACCTAGTTGAAGCTACAAGAAAGACTAATAAGACTGACCTAGGCTTTGCTATAACCACATCTTTGGGAGACACGATATAATACAATGGCTCATCTCCAGCAGCCCACTGACCCCCAGCATAGCTGCTACCTGCTTTCAAATATAATAGCATTCAAGGGTTTAAGCATAATCAATCTTTTCTACACTAAAAAAATATATTTTAGCCACGAGTTTAATAACCTGAGAAAGGAGCATGAGCAAGGGAGTAGTCCTTGGCCTTGTAATGCTCAAAACCATGTACAGGCAGGGCATCTGTAGCCAGTTCATCGTTGGTCCAAGTTACTACACGCACTTCAGGTCTCTGTGCATTTCCCTGTTTTTCATAAAAATTCAGATGGTTTTTGATTTAGATAGTTTTATTTTCTTGTTCACCGTCAGGATTGAAAGAAATTTAATATGCTAGGGCATAGTAGACCTCCAGCAAGTTGCTCCATACACCAAAAACTGAAGAGGGTGCACATAATATGTAGGGATGCTAGTTTTTGGCAGAATCTTCTTAAATTATGGGCTCCAAGATAAGAAAATTAGTCAAATGAAAACCACCTAGCTACAACCCATACGTGAAGTTCCTCCTGGCCAAGCATCCATCTCGACATGCATTACCAGCATGCCGAACATGATGGAAAAAAAGGAGAGATGTTGTTTGAATTCTAAAAACAAAAATGCTGAGGACAGTGGGTGAACTTAAGAGTTAGTACCTGACGGGAAGGTACATTGCTACTAAAGTCCTTCTCCCCATCTTCTTCCCCCGGGATATAAGCTAGAACAACCAAAGAGTCACCAAAGGGAGCAATCCCCGATATGTAATAGCTTGTCTGAAATGATGCCACAATATCCACCTGATTCGTAGTGGAGGCTGGAATATGGTTATAGGTGCCATTGGGAACTTTATGCGGATTAGTTCTGATGGATGCAATTTTCACAGATGTTCCCCAACCAATGACCAACAGTGTATCATCCTGATTATCATCAAAAGGTGGCAGACCATCAAATAAATTGTTATCGAACACACACCATCTAAAGAGAGTTATAGCAAAAAGAGGGTTGCTGCAACTCTTAAGCAACACTAGAAGCAACACCTATCTAACACTTGCACAATTCTAGAGCAACAATTCGAGTCTTAAGACTCACCTGCCAAACCAAATGAGGGAGCAAAAGCTCAGGACGCGGGCTTCCTCTAGGCCTCTCAATAAATGTTATACGCTGATCATTGGCTGAGTCATAAACTTTGACGCCAGCATCATTGGCCCAAGCAATTAAGCTGGTTCTCCACTTCACTGCATGAATTGGACCTTCGCCAGAGTGCAAAACCTAAAAAGCTACTCCCAGTCAGCAGGATCAAACAATATGGCAGCATCTTTAAAAATCTGTAGATCAGTGTTTTATAGACCTGGTCCTTGTAGCCTAACCATTTCTTCATATTAAAATATAAATGACCAGCCAAACCACCAGCTACAAATCTTCTGGATGCTTTTTTGGCATAATCAGGGTCTAAAGCAATAGCCTTCATTGGACGGTGATAATCAAACTTCATTCTCTCATCAGTGAAGAGGCCATTTATCACAACAGATCCATCATCCGAACAGCTTCCTATATATTCACCTTCGGTGTCAAAACTAAGGTCATTGACAGCGGCTGTATGGGCAGCAAATTCCTTAACCTGCATAATAATGAGACTAAGACAGACAGACAATCTAAAAATACTTCAACCAATAAAGATGAGAGAAATTACAGCGCCCAGGAAGGAGATTATGATTTGACAACGAGAAAAAAGGACCCTCAAGTTACTATTATACATTTCTCTTCATTCAAAAACTGATAAGAAGGCAACGTATTTGAAATGATGAGATCTGAGCACCTCATATGTGGCCCATGGAAAATTTATGTCCTCATATCAAGTTCAAAATCAGAAATTCTGAAAGAGAGAAACAAGAAAGTTAACAGCTGATAAGATGCATAAATGACGTGTGCAGCATGTCACATACATCATAAGTAGTTTCAGAAAGCCAGCTCCACTTCGATAGGGCAATGCATTGGTAGTGATTCAATAATGTCACACTCCCAAAACAGCCATCTTTTTTACAAGTTTATGAATGCTGGATACTAAATTACTCTCCAGCTAATAGAAACTTGGACTAATATACGAAGGCTTTTTTCCTCGATAACCAGGAAGCGTCCTGTAGCAATCAAAGGACTACCACCTGAAAAAACTGCCTCACCAGTGAGGTAAGTCTTAATATAGGTTGAAGATGATGAGTTGGCTCAAATAATGTGTTAGAAGAACTGCCCATCGATTATTAGAAAGCAAACTCTATGTCCACGAAATTAAGTGCAGATTTGGGGAAAAAGTTGCAAAGGACGTAGTTCTTCGAAAGGAAGCTAAAACTAGCATAGCTACGGTGGAAACTGATCGGGCAAATTGAGAAGCTAATGAACGGCAGTCTAGCCCCAAATTGATTGTGAAGTAAATCAAAACACTAATAGCTTCACTCCACGAGCTCATAGACAGAAATTCCGCACCCCAATCGTCACCTCACACTTTCTCCATAATCAGCTCGATCACCACGAAAGAAGAGGGAATCCAGATCCCAAACGAGAAAGCCACAAGCAAAGCGTTCGACCTTCGCGAATCCGAGAGGCTTCTGAGAGCACGAAATCGAAAAGCAGCGGCGCTGAAATCCGCGAGATTACCTGATTGCCAAGGAAATCGAGGATGTGGACGGTCCCGTCGTGGGTGCCGAGCGCGATCATGCGCTCGGCGACGGCGATGCACGACGCCGCGTCGTTGGTGAGGAGCGTGGGGATGCTGCCTCCCATCCTCTGGTACTTGAGCCTCGGCTCCTCCTCCTCGTCCTCCTCCTCCTCGTCCTCCTCTTCCTCCTCCTCTTCGTCCTCATCGGCTTCCTCGTCTTCTCGCTCGTCGTCTCCTTCGACGCCGTTCTCCGACGGTATCGGCGCCATTTGCATAACGATTGCCGGCTGCGGAGCTGGTGACAGAATGATTGAGAGAGAGAGAGAGAGAGAGAGAGATCTGCCACGTTTGGGAGCTGGGCCTGTGCGGGTTCTAGAGGAGGGAGAGGGGGGAAAGAGGAGGATGTCGTCCTGGAAAAAAGGTTATTTTGGGGAATTCTCGGAATAATCCGATTAACGGTTGTTCCGAATTATTTATTTGCTACCCGACAAGAGAGTGCGGACGAGATGATGACGTGGGCCGGTGCCACCTGGCGGCTGTTCCTTGGCCGGCACCACTTTCCTTCGGCCCGCCGTTCGTCGCTATCCTCCTTTTGCGCTTTGGCGAAGGTCTAGTCGATTCCGACAATCGGTCTATGGCCAAGCGCTGGTCAATAGTAATCTCGTAATGAAATGTTTTTATGTTAGCAAGTGATTCGGACAATTGCGACCGAGAAGCAAATGGAAGAGAGAGCCGGAGAGCCGGGGAGCCGGAGATGCGGTATTGAAATTCAGAGAGATCGAAAGGCAATCTTCTTATGTTTTTTGGTGACCCTACTTTTCTTTTCTAATTGTTTGGGGGATGATAGTAATTCGATGGAAATAAAGCCTTCCCGAGAGCCGCGACGTGGCATTTTGACTGTGATGGGGGTATCTTTGCTAGATAAGCCGATTTGAGGGCGTGCTACCGTGGACGCGTCTCCTTCGAAAATTTCTGCTTTTGACTTCTGATCGCGACGGGACACACGTTGCCTCAATTTTTGTGGGGGCGATTCTGTGTTCCTGTGGGCTTGAAATCCAATGACATTATTTACAGGCCCATTTTACTTGGTAGGGATAAATCCATGAATTTTGGATCGATACATGGACTTTTAATCCATATAATACTCGGGTCTATCAAAATAAGTCATGAACTTATTTCTTACATCGTATTTGATGGGTCGAGTTGTTATATGCATTTGTTTATATTCAATAAACATGTCGTAAATGAGTTTAGAATATCGAGGCTTAAGATAATATGGATGTTGAATGCGTTCGTAACTTATTTAGACTCAATTCATTTCTATGACTTTCTCTCGGGGTTCATTCGATCTTGTGTTCACTCACTTCATGCTCTCGTCATAGTCTTGGCATGAGTTTTCTTACATAGGGTTGAATATCGAAGGGTTTTGGTAATACGAGTTGGGTCGTCTATGAGTTTGGTCATGTATGAGACATTGGATTTTTATTACATGGAAATGGGATAAAGACATATTAATTTGATCGGTTTGGGTCACATCATTTTCAATTAAACTTAGACTCAACTCGACTCACTCGTTTGACGAGTTTAGCAATGTGATCCTTGAAGTTTAGCTTGACGTGTGATGTTCTCTCTGAACTTTTAACTTATTCAATGTTGTTTATAAACTATTGACAAACGTTTGATGTATTACTTAGACTATATAAAAATGTTTAAATGTTTAGGTAACACATTGAACATTGACAGCAACTTAGATATCGCATTAAACAAATTAAAAATTCAGGAATAGCATTGTATATTTGACCAAAGTTAATGAATCATGTTGAATAAATTAAAAATTCAAGGACGATATTTGCCTATAGGACAATTTGTACCGTTTTCCCTTCCTTTTATTTATTTAATTATTTACCTTTTATGTGTGTTCTGAAGACAGGTAACATGAGTGTGGTGCGGGTGAGTGCACTGTGAAGCCTTCCCCAAAACCGTTGATGGTGTCGATGGTACCGCCGTGTCGGGGAAAAGTAGTCGAGGAGGGCCATTTGTGAATGGACTCGGCACCCCATTCCATCGAGCATTTTGTCTGCACGCTGTGGTGCTTATGTGAATGGAGCTCTTGCTCCACCGTCATGATCCTTGTGTCCGCAAGGACCCATTACTTAGATAGCAGTACGAGTAATCCATATATTTTCCCTTTCTTTTATCTCATCGATGGGGCGCCCGACACTTTTTGGTCGTCCGAATTTCTAATCGGGATAGGACTGGATAGGATAGGATATGAAATCCCGGGATTCTTTTATATCTTGTTCATTATTTTGTGAATCGTAGTATTAAAATCGGATATATTCACGTCATATCATGCACATTTTTTTTTTTTTTTATATAAACGGCATATCATTATAAATGAACCTAAATGTTCATAAACGAAGATTGTAAAAATCCCTCGTAACACTATTCCTTATTTATTGTTATTTTATTTTTCCTCTTTTTTATATTATTTTCTTTATTATTTCTTTTTTCCCCTTTCATCTTTCTTTAATAAAATTTTATCAAATAGTAAACTGTATCGACATACCTAAAATACAAAAATACCTAAAATATATAATAAATATAAATATTTAATTTATAGATTGAATGTTTATTATAAGATAGAATCAAAGTTGAATATATAAATTAAAAATAAATTTTAAATTTTAAATTTTAATTTCTTAAATTAGAATTCAAATATTATTTATATTAAAATATAATTTCAAGTTTGTTTATTTAATAAATTTGTTATTCAATAAAAATAATTTTCCTATTATGAATATTATAAATTTTATCCACCTTTATCCCATCTCTCTCGTGGGATAATTTTATCATGTTTATATCCCCATTATATCCAACTTTATCCTGTCTTAAGAGAGCACCAAACGAAAGATATGATAAATCATATCATATCATGAATTTTATCCCGATTGCCAAACGCTGCTTTTGAATTCTCGGCTCCTCCTCATCGAAGTGTCGTCGAGTGTGGTGGATTCTCTCATTTTACGTGTACCGGGTAATTTCTAAAATTACATAGGTCTATACTCCTAAAAATGGGCGAAAAAGAACACGGAAGAGTGGTGATTTGCACACGGGACTTGAGAGAAAAGTGGATGGACGTGCTTATCAATTAAGCAATCTCTCGAAGTTTTAATATGTTTATCTTTTCAAAACATTGCAATAGATTGATTGATCCTTGGTTATCATCAATCGCACTTGCCCTTTCAGTTATATAACAATTAATGTGCGAGTCAGTCAACATATCATAGCCTTCAAAAGTGAATTTTCAATGTGAAAATTGAGTTGTTCAAAATACTTAAATGATCATCACATTTGGAAAAACAATTCCCTTGTGCAAAATATTTATAAGAAATTTAAAGAGTGACATTAATAGTCCATAAGCTATGGCCTAGTGTGCAGTATTAGTTTTAGACTTTCAATTCGTTCATCCTCGAACTATTCATAACTATTCGATTTAGACCTTAAACTTTTAACTTGTTCAATTTAATTTCTTAACAATCAATAGCAAAGTCAACTAAGTCAATTCGATATTATTCACTAATTTTTCATATATTAAACTATTGCTTGAATTTTGGAATATCTATTCATTTCCACCTATTTCCTAAAACAACATAAAAAATATATGCTATCCTTTTCATTACCGTTTTGCTTTTGTGGGTGTTTTTTTTTTTTTAAAATTATAATGATAGTTCTATTTAAGTACATTTTAATTTATAATCTCTATAGTTGGATTGGGTGGTCCCGAGTAAATAATTTCTCTTTAGGCCCAATCTCCTATACCGTAGTTCACTGTACCTGGCAAGTTTAGTATCATATTTTAGCGATAAGCGAGTTCGAGCATAGACTTTTAAGCTGGATATGAAGCCTTTTTGAACATATGGATCATGTCTAAAATCCATGATCCAAATTGCTTTTTCATAGAGAAGATCAAGAATAATTGGGCCGCCCGTTCGTGAAGTACTGTAATCAAAATTACGTCATTCTTTTTCAAAATTATAATGATTTTTTGATAAGCTAAAGCTAGTCAATCTCAATCAAGCCTTGGAACTAGTTTGACGTGCGCACTCAACAACCTTCACTCCCCTTGCCAGCTTGTGAGCGGGAAAATAGCTGCTTGTCTTCATCGCAACGAGGGATCCAACGTGGAGCCAAAGCTAAGGGAAAAATTCTGTCTTCTCAAATTGTAAATCGGCCGGTTACCCTCAATCTGACTAACATTGCTTGAATTGACATTTTTATTTTGATGGACGAGAATAGGTAGTGAGAAAGATCAACACCTCCTATGCTCCCACGACATAAGAGAGAGACGTTTGGTAAGGGAGTTGAGCCATGTCCGAATTGAATTGCGAAAATATCTGAGAATAAGCGAATCAATGGCAAAAATAGATTGGCATCTTTGCCGTCGCCGATACTTCAAGATAAGCCAAAAGTTGTCTAGTGAAATCAACAAATTATAAAGGAAGGGAGTTGCGTTTAAATAGAGCGCCGGCTCATTTGGACCGTCTAAGAATCGAGCAAAAAATACGAGGCGATTCAAGGCCTTCAAGTGTCGGGCGATCAGTAATTTACACGTACGCGTGCAACAAAAAAGTCAGGTCAGCAAGTCTTCCCTTCCGAAAGGACAAATAATAATTACGAACCAGCATCAGGCAGACCATTCCACCCCTCCCGAAACCGGGAAAAAAGAAGAAGAAAAAAGAAAAAGACTTCCACATCGTCGTCGTCCCCAGCCTCGCTCGCCTCGCGCTCCCCCATTCATCTCCTCCGATCTCACACTCATCGCGCCACATCACCGTCGGCCCCCGACCTCGCTCGACCTGAAGATCCCGCTCGCCCGCCGACAATGGGAGGGCTCCCGCGCCTCGATCTCGGCGCCGCCGCCGCGAGCTAGAAATGCAGCCGAGCCTGTTCCCCTTCGGCACCGTCGTGGGCAACCCGTTCCTGTTCGATGGCGATTTGAGCGAGGGTGGGTTCGAGAGCTCTAGGGTTTTCTTCCTGGTCCCCTTCTTGCTGTTCCAAGGTGGCGGGATGGATCTGTCCAAGGTCGGAGAGAAGATCCTGAGCTCCGTCCAGTCCGCCCGGCTGCTCGGCCTCCTCCCTTCCGGTTCCGATCGCCCCGAGGTAATTCGCGGCGTGCGCGCCGATCCGAATTCGGTGCACCGTTATTGGGTTTTTCCCGGATGTGTGTGTAAGTGTCGCTGATTGTGTTGGTTACGGCGCCGGTTTACTTCAGAGTGAAGTGTCTAGTTCGGCGGGGGGTAGATTGTGTGTAGTTGCTGGAAAAAAAGGAGAAAAAGAGAAAAAAGACTATATGTAATCGGAAAGGAAAATGGTGTGCGAGGAATTCTGCCAGCAGGAATCGTCGTGATTTGATTTGGATATGTTTAATTTAACGTTCGATAAGTGATCAAATGGGACAGGATTTTCCAATGTGGCGTTGAGCTTAGAGGGTTTAAGTTAGTTAATAGAATTTCGACCTATGGGAATTGTACAAGAAGGGGGAATGAGAAAAGGAATTGTAAGGATGTTTATAGTGAGCTAAAAGGATGTATAGGTGGAACTGTATTGGCATTTTGCCATCTTAGCTTGCCTAGAGTTAAAAGGATGCTTCGTGCCATGTATAGTGAAAGTGACGATTCTGGTGGATCGAGAGCTCACCATATCTCTTCCTTGGTGAATGGACATTTTGCGTCTACGTGTACTGGTATAACTTGCAGTGTTCGTATAACATGTCGTATGCATGACATGCCCAACGTGTGATGTAGTGAAACGGCGTAATGGTTCTACTGCCTACTGTCTTGGTTATAAATTCCAATCCAAATGCTGTAGTAAGATGATGACAGTTGTAACCCCTTGTATATTTGAGTGCTCTTTTCCAGTGCAAGTTTTAAGTATCAGCTCATTAGAAGAAATCCCTATGTTTTCCTTTCCCCTCCTAAGTTAGCAAACTTAGCAACTTCTTTACAGGTTCCAGCTCGAGCTGCAGCAGCAGCAGCTGTAGCTCGTGCTTTGGCAGGACTGCCTCCCCATGAAAGGTTCACTCTCTCTTCAAGTTCAACAGAATTGAGCTCAATATATGGAAGCAAGCTTCCCGGTCCACCGGTTGCAGATCTAGAAGAAGAATTCTATGATGAGGTTTTATTTTGTACGCCCTTTTTTCTTCCCTTTTCCTCAAAGTCTCACACACGTGCACACATATTTTTCTGGGGGTGTGGATGCTGTTGGAAGCAGAAGGGCTTGGGGGGATGGATGACCTCTGAGAAATTGATGATGGGTGAGATTTTTCTTTTTTCATATGCGGAAAGGTTAGGCAGCGCAGTTTGCTTCTAATTTAGATAGAAAGATTGTCTAGACAGTGTTCTCTTTCTAGCATTTCTGAGATGATGACAAGGCTTAGTTGATGTCCGTTTGTAAGTGTTGGGGATATAGTTGAATGTAGGAGTGATATATGCATTCAAAGAAAAAAAGGTTTTTTTATTTTTATCTCTTCTTCTTTACCTTTAGGTTTTTGTTTGGCAGAGGGGAAAGAAAATGGGTGAAGAAAATTGGCCACTTCTTCTGACAAAAAATTCAAATTCTACCCAATTCTGTTGCCCTTCTTTCATCAAGCCCCCCCTCCTCTCCCTTCCCAAAGAAAGGACTATAGTTGACTCTAAATTTATAGTTCTTCAGAGACATTTATTAAGGATATCATGCAAAGGCTACTTGTATCATTGATTCTAGGAGTTTGATCCGGTGAGGCATATCTTAGAGCACATCCCTGGGGAAGAATATGAATTGACCTTTTTGAGAAACAGGTATCTCTTTATCTCAGCTCTGTAGGTCTCGTGTTTCTTGCCAATGCTGCATTTGTTTGGGATACTTCATTTGATTGACTCTTCCTATTCTTTCAATAGTCAATATTAAATTTTTTCTAAATCACCGATAAGTCCATTTAAAAAAAAAAATCAAAATATAGTCACCTAAATATTTCGGGATCTGCTATTTTTGCAGGCAACTCTTAGGTTAGCACAACTGGATAGAGTTTCAGAATGCTTGTCCCGCAATGTTATGGAGCATCATGAAGTGATGGGTTAGTTAACTCCTCCCTATGTCTTATTTTCTTCTTTTTGTAGTTTCACAATTTGGAAGAATTTGTAATGATACATAATATGTTACTTTTACAATCTTTCTGTTTCATTTCTTAATTTGACCAGAGAAAGTTATCTGGTGCCAAAAAGAAACTGTTTGCTAACATTGATTGAGAAAAATCAGTTCGAAGGAAATTTTGGCTTTGCCGTGTAGTTTACTGACTGTATAAAACTGCTTTACCTTTTATTTGATATATTCTTGCTTAGGAGGTATAGCCTTCATCATGGAAATTCTGTTGCTGCTTTTCTATTTGATATAATAGTCAAATCTGATGATGGGTTGCTCAGAGACTGTAATCCAATTTCTGCTCACATTACATGTCTTGTATATTGTTCCAGTTCCTCTGAGAATGTGTACCAGGGGAGGGATATTGCTGGTATCTGTGTCTATCTAGGATCAGTGTAAACGTGATTCTCTCATTTGGTGCCATTGACCACCGATATCATTGCAGACATTGAGAATATATCTTATTTTTGTACCATTTATGGCTTGGAGATTTGTATGCAAAGTAATTTTTGTTTTTGGACAGTGAAGGGAATGGATTTAGTGAGGGAACTTGAGAAGGACTTGAAGGTTGCGACTGTCATCTGCATGGTGAGAATCTGAATGCGCATAATAATGACAATGTGTATCAATAATCCATATTTAATTTCCTTGTTAAATGAGCTCTGTTGTCAGAACAATATGCATCTTTGATCTCATGTCGCCGTTGTCCGCCATATAACAGCTGATTTTTGTGGTCATTCTTGTTCTTTGTTCCAGAATGGACGGAGGCATCTGACCTCATCAATGAATGAGGTTTCAAGGGATCTAATTGTTAATTCTAATTCAAAGAAGAAACAAGCACTCTTGGTATTCTCATCCAGCCTTTTACCTTAGCAGTATTGATGTTTATTTCTGTCATAATAGCTGATTGTTGCTATTCCAAGTCTCTTAGTGATATGATTGTTGTTTTGTTGGTAAATCCATTGTTTCCACACTCTAGGAAATTATTATATGCATTACAGTTTTTCTTTTGATTCTCTCGTTTGGAGGATCCCCATGGAAATATGATTTAGAGAGGAGAACAAATGGGGATAAATAAGGTCGTAATTATGGCGTTAATGATCAAACGATGGAATTCTTGCTAGAAGCAGTGGTGGATTAGCTTTGAATAGGTTTGTGAAGTAACAATGAAATTGTTGATTGAATTTGCTATTTTGAGTGCACTTTGGATTAATAATTTGTCTAATTCTATTTGAAGGTCTGGGGAAAAGCTTGCACTTTGCTGTTTTTGGAATAATGTCCTTGGATTTTAGCACTCCAGATTGTATAAGAGAAATGAATAATCTTTCGCAGATTCAATGAGCAAGAGACTAGAGGACGACAACTAAGAAAGATTTAAAGAAAACCAAAGCAATAAGAGCACATGGATAATAAAGCAATCTGTCTAGCCACCTAATCTGAACAAGGAATGATTTAATCTTTGAATTGCATTGTTACATGGTTATTCAACGTGAAAGATTTCTATGCAACTTAATTTGAGATGGAGTGTTGATAATATCTTCTTTTTGGAAAAAATAATTTGCTATTTGAGTTAAGTAATAACGACTCTGAAACAAAGGAAACTAATCAGAGATCTGTAAGATATGATTCTGTTTTGATCATCGATGCTTTTAACCCTTATGAGAAGAAATCAGGCCAGGAGTGACAATTGATGATCTGTTAGTGTTTTACCTTCTCTGAAAGTTCATGCTTTTTTTCATCAAAATTCTTGATAATATTTTGTTTGAAGCTTCATTTAGATCAAACATTGAGCTATTGTCACATCATTTTCTGCTGGACTTTGCATTTGCTGATTCCTTGGAGGTCAAAAAAAATGTATTTATCTACAATACTGCTTCTAACTTTGTTTTGGCAAATTGGCAATCTGTTCTTATCTTCGATATAATCTGAAAGAGATAATAGCATGCCAATATGGACTCATCATGTGATGCTCTTGGTAATTGTAGGACATGCTTCCTGCTTTGACAGAAATTCGCCATGCACTGGATATGCAAATGTCACTTGAAACTCTTGTTGAAGAGGGGGATTACTGCAAGGTGGCCTTCAACTCTGTGATTTCTCCCACTTGTTCATAGACCGCTACTTACTATTTGAATTGTCCTTAACTGTAAGTTCATCACTGGATAGGCATTTCAAGTGCTGTCTGAGTATTTGCAGCTCTTGGATGGATTTTCAGAGCTGTCAGCAATAAAAGAGATGAGCCGAGGTGTTGAGGTGAATATTCATGACTCTTGCGAAATACATGGCAGTTGAACAATGTTTTGTATATGTAATCTTGGTTTACAATATGGGATCAATGTACAACTTTAAAGTGCTTCTTCATTTCTCATGCTTTAGAGATTTCTCCACTAGTTAGACATGGGTGCGACTGTTCATATGCATAACAGTCATATTTGATGATTTTTCCCTTGTGGTCCTTGTAGGTCTGGCTGGGGAAAACTCTTCAAAAGCTGGATTCTCTTTTGCTGGGTGTTTGCCAAGAATTTAAAGAGGAGGGCTATGTAACTGTCAGTATGCCAGTTCTTTGCTATGAAAGGAGTTATTTTTCATAAGGATGCTTGTAGTGTAGGCAATCTTGAGTTTCAATCATTTTCCATGCGATTATATACGTAGTACAGCAATATAACTCCATTCCAGCGAATTTCAACTGTTTGGCTTCCATGTGCTCTCTCTAGAATATTAAATGATTAGCTACTGGTTTGTGAAAATTTTATTCTCCTTTATATATATTAATTCAGAAATGTTACTTTTGCATATATATTTGAGAATTGTCACTTTCATATGTTTCCGAGACCTACATGTAATCTGCTGAAAAATAACAGAATGATTGCCCCTCTTCTCTTTGCCAGCTCTTAGCTCTTGCTAAGTTGGGGAGTTCTCATCTGCTTTAAAGTCACTGATATTGATGATCTAAGTATTGCCGAACTAATGGAAGTTCACTTCCAGTGATGTGCCAGTGATTGAGATGATCAAAGAGAAATTTTTTAACTACTTTGGGAGAAATGGTTTGGATTCCTCGAGAACTGAATAGTTGGCTGTGTCGACGTCTGGTTTCTGCACTATGCTTAGGTTGGAAAGAGTGCAAGTGTTAGTTGCATAGACGGACAGAAGGTGGAATGAATAATTGTCATTGACAGTATGATTACAAGGAAACCATTGTATGTATCTGGAAAAGCAACTTATTTGAGTTTAGATGCATGTTCTGTTGCCAAAAAAAAGAAGTAAAGCTATTTCCCCCTGTTTTTGTGTATCACGTGCACTATAGACCAAGCATTTGCCTTTGTATTTCAGGTGAAAGAAACTACTACATGCTTTTGTTTACTATAGACGATACATTTTGGTAGAAAAATGTGATTGCCATTAGAAGCTACTAGGAGTAGGGATGATCTGATGTTTCCGCTTTGGCCAAAAGAAGCATCACACTGAGTAGGTTATTAGCATAGTCTATTAATCTAAAAAGAATTTTTAATTGAAGGGCTCTAAAAGTATACTTGCTTTTTACTTGAATCCTTTGTACCTTGGCAAGGTGTGTGCTTATTGTTTGCTCTGTTCTGTCTGATATATGGTTGTATCACATTCTTTTGCAATAGTTTCTGTTCTCTTGAAGTCAGCACGAGTCTCCTTGATAAAATTATGAGCTCTTATGGTGGAGAAATTTTCTCACAGGATGTAAAATGCAGGTTATCGATGCCTATGCATTAATTGGGGATGTTTCTGGTCTTGCTGAGAAGATACAGAGCTTTTTTATGCAGGAAGTTCTTTCAGAAACTCACTCTCTTTTAAAAAGTATCGTGCTCGAGGTACAGTAAGATATTCTAAGTTGGCAACTTATCTATTTTCTATACGAGTAGGAGAAGAGGAAATTGTAAAAGAAAACACTTGAGACTGCTGCCAGCGTTGTTGTTATTTGAAAAGTCCAAATTAGTGATCAAATTAGCCCCTAACATTCATGTTACTAAGTCCATGTAGCTCTGAAAAGTAAAACAATTTAGATCATTTTATGTCATGCCCAATGCACACCGTACAATTGGAATGTTCACTCTTGGTAAGAGGTTATATGGTCACTGGAATCTCTTGATTGTTGGCTTCATGCGATGCAAATGCCAATGGAGTTGATCCTGTGTTTAGGTATCCGTGGCAAAGGTGGAAATAAATGCGTATAGTGGGTGAATTGTGATATCCAAAACTTTTGCACCTAGTGGCATGTTAAAGTTTATTTGAGGTGTTAATGTGGTTGTGATAATAGGTGAATGAATACATGATTGAATGTGATACAAATTAACCTTGGTCAATAGAAGTGTGATATCCTAAAAATTTTGCAATTTCTAATACATTATGGACACGTTCAGTTTATCACGGAAATTCATGCATATTCACATGATGGTAGGTGCTGGGTATCAAGATGAGTGTGATATCCTTGTCTTTAGCATAAGGTATCTAATACAGCAGCACATTTTCAAGCATCTACTTTCTACTTCCATACGTTTTCCCTTTTGTGTCGACATTATTTTGAGGTTACTCTAACTGATGCTTGGATGACTTTGACAGGATCGAGAAGTAAATCAGCAAAGCAGTAGGTATGATGATGGATTTCAATGGAAAGGTTGTTGATTGCATAACAACGCCTTTATAATTTATCATTTTGCTTTCTTTCAGGCTTACCTACAGTGATCTATGCCATCAAATTCCAGAATCTAAGTTCAGACACTGTCTGCTGAGAACTCTAGCCGTTTTATTTGAGTTGATTTGTTCCTATTACAGAATCATGGGCTTTCAGCTGGAGGAAAAGGTAATCTTCAAGTTTTCATTTTTTGGCTAAATGCTTTCTTTGTCTTTTTATGTTGGTAATGTCCACCATCTAGCGATTAATTTTCTTTAGAATTCCATCTGCAGCTAGTCTGCTTGAATTGAACTCCTGCCTTGACCCAAATCTAAACAAGTTTGCCTTAATGAGCCCTAAAACTTCAAATTGCAGCATGTTCCTCTTTCCTTCTTTTATCTTATAAGATTACATGGTGCAAATACTTGTCTCTGTCTGTGTTCCATTCTTATTCAATCTCTGGAAATAAATTTTACGTGCATTAAAGAGATTTCTGTTCCACAGCTCCCTTTTCTTTGTCTCTTGTGATCTATGTAGCAAATCAAGCATCTAAAAAGGGTGAAGCCACCGGTGGGAAATTCATGTTAAAAGACCTTTATGCTTTTTAACTCATGACATTAACAGGATGCCCTTGCATTTGCCTTGTTTTGTGCTCCAAGTTGCCGATCTCAAATTCAGTTTGTAGTTTCAGTATGTTGCTTGCGCTACTATTGACATACTATTAAGAATTATTTGGAATAAGATGTGCACTTGTCTTGAAGCCGCTTTTTCCTTTGCTTTACAGTGTGCCTGGTTTTCTTATTATTTGTCATATCCCATTTCTTTAGAATAGGAATAGCATTATCATCACTTTCACATGGCTTTGCGCGTGTCTTGTATTTGGTTGGCAAGTGTTCAGTGATAGTGCATTAGTTAGGTAGCAATCAAACTTGATGCATTTCTTCTGCTCCTGTTTATCTGATAGATGGTTAACTTCTCTCTATGTTCTTGCTTCTTAATAAAGCAGTTTTCATATTATTCATTGTTGTCCTTGCTGAAAGCTTCGATCTCCATTTCAGATTTTGATTGTACCGTCTTCGAATCCAAATCAAATGGAAGTTGGCACCTCTGTTAACCAAGTCGATACAGATGCAGAAGTTCTGGATTCCCGAGAACATGTTTTGCAATCTGAAATTGCACATGGAGTCACCAGTTCATCTCTACCGAGTGAGTCTGCCGGTACAAACTCTTCTAAAACTACAGGTACTTTTCCTATGGGTACCCCAGAGACAGATGGTGTGGGAAGGAATGATGTCGGTGATGCATCAAGCAGTGGATCCCCTTGGTATCAGCTGCGAAAAGATGCAACAAACTTCCTGTCACAAACCCTCCAGAGAGGCCGCAGGAATCTATGGCAGCTCACAACAAGTCGTGTGTCTGTTTTGCTTTCTTCCCCAGCTGTTTGCTCCACAAGTATTCATCAATTCTTGAGAAATTATGAAGACCTTAGTGTCTTTATCTTGGCTGGGGAAGCCTTTTGTGGATTTGAAGCAGTTGAATTTAGGAACAAGTTGAAGGCCGTCTGTGAAAATTACTTTTTGGCATTTCATCGGCAAAATGTTTATGTGAGTTGCCTTGAACTTTCTCCTCTTTGAATGTGACATTAACTGGACACTTAATGTTACGTTGGCTGTACACTTTTAAGTTAATTTGAATGTATGACTGTGGCTCATGCTGTCTGTTCACCAGGCACTCAAAATGGTCTTGGAAAAGGAGAACTGGCTGATATTGCCCCCCGATGCAGCACGTGTAATTACTTTTGCTGGTTTAGTTGGTGATGGAGCACCCTTGATTGTACCATTCCGTGCTAATGCTAGTTTGCTCCATCCTAACAAATCAGCCGAGTCAGTTGATAGTATTTCGAAGAAGAGTATATTTTCCCATTGGCTTCAGAGTGGAAACCCATTCTTGCAAAAGTTAACCTGCGGCTCGAAAGAACTTCAAAGTGTCAGTGGAACTAATGGGGCGGTCTCTAGTGAATACGATGGGCAGGTTAATGATTGTCATGATGATAAACTGCCTTCAAGAAGTACTGGAGCTAATCATGTTAACGGGCATTCGACTTCTGAAGAAGAAAATGAAGATCTCCTGGCGGACTTCATTGATGAGGATAGTCAACTTCCCAGCCGAATTTCTAAGCCCAATGTTTTGAAAAGGCATTCACAGTCAAATGATGAAGACAGCACTGTTCAAACAGGATCTTCTCTTTGTCTTTTAAGGTGAAATGATTTATAATATGGATATATGCATGCTTCAGATGATAAACTCTAAATCATATTAAGCCATTATGTACTGTCTTATTAGGTCAATGGATAAGTACGCAAGATTAATGCAGAAGTTGGAAATAGTGAATGTTGAGTTTTTTAAGGTGCGTCTAGTTTGCTTCTTTTTTGCTCCCATTGTAGCTTATAATACAAAGTCGACTGTACTTTTCTACTCTAAATTATTTTTCTGACAGTTTATTAATGCAGGGAATCTGCCAACTGTTCAAAATCTTTTTTCATTTTGTTTATGAAACTTTCGGCCAGCAAAACACTTATTCAAGTGGGAAAGGCTTTAACGATTCTCCTAACTGTGAGTACTTTTCTTTAACGCATCTGATTAGATGCTTCCCTTGATATTGTTTTCTTTTTGTGTCTTAACTTTAGATACTCTTTCTTCATGTCCAAATAAAGTCTGAGGAAGTTGGATGTGCTTAAGGACAAAGAAGTAATAGCATCTTTGCCAGAACCTGTATTAAGTAGCTTTGATTGAGTAGGGATTTTTTTTTTGTCTGGTCCGGCTGAAGCATCTTTTTGGTGCTTAAAATCTGTACAGTTGGCCTTTTTGCCTTTAAGAGAAAATTGGTCTTGAAAGAAACTTCGATGGGGGTAGCAAAATGTCTTTCAAGGGGAGAATGAATTATAGAGTGCTCTCACCTTGTCAATTTGTCATTCCTAAGTTAAAGATGATATCATGTACCATAAACATGAGGGTTGTCATCCACACATTTCACTATAGACATCTTGATTTTCGTTTGCGCTGGAAATGAATTGAAATTCATTTATACTAAATACTTGGTCTTTCTAGATCGACTGAAGACAGCTTTATCCAGAATAGCACAAGATTGTGATCAGTGGATAAAACCCCAAGCTGTCTCGTTGTCATCCTCCTCACCTACATCATTGAATGATGTTACACCAACCAGTCCTAATGCAGCATTTGGCCAGTTGGGTCTGAAGGTACTTGTATATTTGCTGGTTCTTACTTCTAGTCTTATGTAAACGCGGTTCCAACTTTGACTACTTCCAAACAATTAGTCATATTGTATGTATGTAGTTTTGGCTTATCGATATTAGTAGCTATTTGACAACTAAAACATTTTATCATTCGAATTTCACACCAAAACAAACTGTGTATATCTTTGGTATACTTAGCATGTTCAAATCATATAGATTCACTTGATAGAAATCTGCAGAAATGATTTACTGATTCCTGTTTTGAGTTAGAAGTACAGCTATGATAATCTAAATGTGTCGGCTGGTCAATTTCACAAAAGCAAGTTTGTGAAGGTATCTGCTTTTATGAAGAGGCTGTTAACATGAAGTGTTTAGTGAAGGGATAAGTACACAAGAAGTCATAAACCTTGTGGATAATAGTGATCTACTCCTCAATTTTTTTGATAAGTAGTTCCATAACTTTTTTAGAGTAGCGCAATCAAGGATTCTAACTGATCTGATTGTTTTCTATTGCTGGAAAAATCCTATTTGGTAAATTCTTTTTGCTTAAAATATCTTATGTGACTGTAGAGGACTTCGGTAATGTCGGTATCATAGGGCATTGTTTCTTCAACCAAGAAATTAATGCCTATATCTTTAGGTTCCACTTTCCCCTACTTCTAGCAAATTGATTATGACAAAGAAAGGACGTTAGAGAAGATCATGCCATTTTGTGCCTAGTGACATTCTCATAGTCCTAAACAGCCATGTAGGGAATTCCTTTGGGCGAGAAAGTGCCTAGGTTTTCTGATACAAAAGCCAACCAGAGCTACGGAGTCCCTTTATTTCTCTTCCTAACAAGTTTCTGATAAGTATTTCCAATGAGGTGCACTCTGCACATAAGTTTAAAGTCTTCTAGTGTATTTGTCCCTTCAATAAGTAAGACAAGTTAGATGAGATTGTTGTTGGGTTTCATTGGACCGAGAGAAATATGCACATGCAGTAAGATTCCATGTTACTATTTTTATGTCTTGTTCTTCATCAATCTTAAAGGTCTTAGATGCAACTACATATTATCTATAGCAATGGGAGATCTGTATTCTGATCATATCAATCCGCTTTTGCAGTTCCTTGTTGCTCTTGTCTTCTTGTGGACTCCTTACTCTCCTCTTTTTGTAGTTTTGGATGGATTGCACATGTTATACAAACTTAAATATACATGACACTGCAGGAGAGGTGTGCAGGTGCTGATACTTTATTGCTTGTTGCTCGAATGCTACACAAGTCCAAAGCTCGCCTTCAGTCAATGCTTTTACAAAATAATGCAGCTGTAGTTGATGATTTCTACGTGCATATGGTATGTCTACTTTCTATAATCTGTCTTATATTCAAATGTTTTGCAACATGTACAGATGCCATTCTGTAGAAGTTGATGTGGGCCACACTGATATCTGAATCTAAATTTTGGATGAATATGTGATGTTATTTCACTGGTCATGGGAGTAGCATCAGTTTCTTCTTGTTAATGTGTTTCGGACAGGTTGGCCAAAAAAGTATCTTTTCCATGTTCAAGTTATTCAGCACTTGTTGATGTTTGATGTTCTTTCTAGAACGACCCATGTGGGATGATAATGCATCCGCACTATCTTCCCAAAAGTAACCTTTAGGGTACCTCTTGAAGATGCCAATTACAAGATTACATGGTTTGTCAGGTGGACGCTGTACCGGATCTTGTCGAATACATTCATCGAACAACTGCAAGATTGCTGCTCCATATTAATGGGTAACTTCTCACTTTTTCTGTGTATTATGGAGGAAGAGGAGGAGATCCTAAAATGTTGCTTGTGCTACCAAGAGGAAACATCATAAAAAGTGCTTCCACAATCCATTTAGGCGCACAAGACTTGTCTTTCAGAATATGTAATATTTGGCAAATAAAAGAAGCGTACAAGAAGTGTTACTCATCATTCCTCCTTATTTCAGAAGGGAAAGAAATTGAGTCCTCTTAAGTTTTCCCAAATGTGCTATCAAGTCCTTCCGTCAGCAATTTGGTCAATTATGCCTACATGGCACTAGTGATGTGGCGAAAAATTCCATGTTAAGCTAATCAGGTGAAAATAGAAAGCGGATGTTTTTATTTTATTTATTTATTTATTTTTTGGGGGGGTGGGGGGGCGCGGTTTGGTGCACATGGTGTGGGAGGTCTAGGCCCTCTCAGCGACAAACAAGGGATGGGGCCAGCTTCACCCCCTCCCCCCTTCTGCTTTCACTTTTTATTTTTTCCGTTTCAAAATTGTAGTTCTGATGTGGCGTGCCCCTTTAGTATCCATTTGTCAATTTTCTCCACCTTAGAAAAATTCACATGTGATGAAAGTATTTAGTTGTGCAATCAAACAAGCCAGAGAACTTGATATCACAAAGAAAAAGTCCGAGAACTTAATTGCACATTTGACAAGAGTTGGGGATCAAAAGTGGACTTAAACCCATTATGCCAAGAAAGTAGTGTGCATTAATTTGCTTTAATTTTTATTTAGTCACTAATGATTCAAATCATCTCAGCTTATTTTTCATGCGGCCATACAGAATTCTCTAGAAGGGACTTCACAAAATTTTGATGATAATTAAGGCGTCAAGCTACCTAACTGCTTATTCTGATCCTTTTACTTTTGTCCTTATGTTGCCTTTGTGAGCATTTTGTTTGTCTTCTCGTCTGTTTGAACTGGTGAACTTTGTGCAGGTATGTTGATCGAATTGCCAATGCAAAGTGGGAAGTGAAAGAGCTAGGCCTAGAACATAACGGGTTGGTCATTTCATATACGAATGGTCAAATATATTTATTCTTCAACACAAATTCAGTAGCGACTTATCCAAATAAAAGACGATCTCAATCCTTGGCTGCTTACGTTTGATCTACATGATAATCCTTTTCCTTGTTCTAGTCTGACCTTACAAATCTTTAACGTCAAAAGTTGCTGAGACTATCTTTCCAACATCTCTGAATAACATCTTAGTTGCATTTGGGAGTATGCTAATTGAAGATGTCTCCTTTTGTTATGTCGTTATCTCACTTGGCTTCTTTGGTATCACTAGTTATCATATATGTGCCTTTTTTGGCATAGGTATGTTGATCTGTTATTGGGAGAGTTCAAGCACTACAGGACAAGGCTCTTGCATGGGGGAATCCGCAAGGAGGTAAGGCTGGTGCAATATCTTGTGGGCACGATCCTGTAAAATCTTTGAGATTGGGTATATTATGTTCTACCATGCTGAAATCACTTATATATTGAGGGATTCGAGTACATTTACACCTCAGAATTTCTCCTAGTAGTAGAAGTTTATGCCTGTCAAGTTTTGCATTGATGTGTCTGCTGATCAGTAAAGTGCGGGTTGATGGTAAGACACCATCTAAAGATAAAAGTCCAGCATTCACTAGGTTGGATTCACTCCAAGATTGACTTCACAATGGCCTGGATGCAAGTTTATGTTGTTTGCTATATTGTATACACGCCAGGCCACTTGTTTAAGATGATGATGATGTTCCCTGTAATTTTTCCAAAGCGAACCTTCAGAAGATCACCATAGGCTAGAGCTCAGGGGCAGAATGTTCTATTTGTCTATCGTGGGTAACTCTAGAATAAAGCCCAATAATCTGATGACCTTACTATATAACTTTCATGAAGATTATTTATTTCTTTGATCCAGGTTCAAGACGTCCTTTTGGATTATGGACTTGAAATCGTTGCTGAAACTCTCATTGAAGGTCTGTCCAGGGTAAAGAGGTGTACTGATGAAGGACGGGCTCTTATGTCTTTAGATCTTCAGGTCTCTCTTGCGCCCCCGCACCACCCCCCCCCCCCGAACCCCAAAAAAAAAAAAAAAAAAAAACACAACCCCCGGCCCTTTTCCTGCTCTCAAGTTGGAAGTTTCTAAAGCCTGACTTTTTCTTTAGGTTTTGATAAATGGGCTACATCATTTTGTATCTGCGAATGTGAAGCCCAAGTTCCAGACAGTGGAAACTTTCATCAAGGTGGGAATTTACGTCAAATAGCATGTATACTGGGATAAATCCCGAAATGAAAGTGGCTATGAAATGAAACATCCAAGGCTGCATGCAGTGCCCTGTAGTTCATTCTTCTCACGTTTTCTCTCGCATGGACTGCTATCTTTATTGATATTCTTTTTGTCCTTCCACTTATGAGCAGGCTTACTACCTACCAGAGACTGAATATGTTCATTGGGCGCGAGCCCACCCGGTAAGGATATTATTGTGCATTGTGATAGACTGTCTTCAGTGCGCTTCTGTTAACTGTCTGACCGAAAATACAAATATGTTTTCTCTTTCAGGAGTACACTAAAAACCAGATTGTTGGACTAGTCAACCTGGTCGCAGCAATGAAAGGTTGGAAGAGAAAAACAAGATTGGAAGTTTTAGAGAAGATTGAATAACCCAGGCTTGGTCTCTGTTTTATTACACAAGTTTCCAAGCCTGTGAAATCTAGGTTCTTTTTCATCTTTCTTCATAATGTATATTTCGATGTAGCATAAAAGAGCGATTTGGTTAGTCATTTTTATAGAGTTCGCTCAAGGGTGTACATGTACGTCTTCCGGTATCTCCATTTGTAATCCTATTAAACCGGTTACACAGAATATAAATGCAATTTTGCTTCTGATACTGTTTACATTATGAAATAAACACAGAGGAGCTCAAATCTCTCTTTTGAACTTATGACTCCCTCGCTATCGTTGGGTGCCCGGTTGTATCACTTTCCTATCCCTGTTCATTTGTTTAGAACATGATAAAAGATTGCTTCACCATGAATCAAAGAGAGTATCGACTAAGGAGGTTGCATGCACCCCGCCTGCAAAATTTCACAAAAGGAGAGGATTAAGGACACAAATTCATTTGTCGGTTTTCAATTTGGTTCCCTTCTCTGACAGACTATGCTTCCATCTTTTCTCCACATGCGAAATCAGAAAAAAATGGACGGGCCTCAGGGCTCTTATTTCCTGTACTCGGAGATAGGTGTGATTGATTTTCGGTCCGATCTAGTTCCACTTAAGAACTGAGAACTGCATTGGGAGGACTGGTTCCCTGGTTTTGGGATCGGGGATTGAAGTGGACAGTCCTGGGATCAGAAGCCGATCATTTTGCATTTTTTTTTTAAATGTTAGAGTTGTTACTATTTTAGTGTTTATTGCTATTTTTAAGAAATTTAAAAATATTTTGAAAAAAAAGAGTCGATCAAGTTCTTCTCCGGAATCGGGAATCGGATAAAAAATCACCGATTCCATTTTTATGGAATCGGGAACCGAATGGATGCCCTCAGGAGTCGGACCAAATTGGTCTATCCAATCTAGTTCGGGTGGTTCTCGGTTCGATTAGTACAATATACTCATCCCTAGTCAGGAGAGGGAAGAAGCTTCGTTGTTGTTCTTCTTCCTTCTTGTCTGCGTCATAAAATTTGGGGGTGTTTTTTTCCCTTCAGAACCAGAAGCCCTTACTCTAACGCTTCTCTTTTTATTGCTTGGACCTACCAGAAAATCATGGAACTTCTAAATAAATATGAGTGTCATAATGCCAAATGCATCCGTTTAAAATTCACGTGTTAATGAAGCTAATCGTACACTATGGAGAGCAACCCAGCGAATTTAGAATAATTATAATGAACTTCTTGTATAAAAAACTTGCTTTCATTCAATCAGATGTTTTTAGCAAATATATCAATTCGTTGGGAAACTTTTTATAATTTATGAAAACGACTTTCATACTATCAGCGGAAGGTAAATCTTCTTTTCTCTTTAATAGATTCAGAACCATTTTTATAGTTTTTCCTGTCGTTGTCTTCGTCGAATCCTTTAATATTGACGTCTGAATGGTTGTTCTTTAAATCATCCGCGGCATTACTCAAAGCCGAATGCTTGAATACCTCATATTACACTGAAAGCCAACTTACGTTCTATGAGAAAACAGAGTAGATTCAAAGTCTCGACGTCTCTCTCGTCCCCAAAAACCGAACACACTGACTGTGAATTACAGGTGAAATAGGCCCATGGTTATCTAACAAAGTAGCTGCATTATTCCAGCGCATGCACTACTGTTTGTGAACCATTGCACGACTGGAGTAGTCGTGCATAATCCATCGTGATGATGAGCCATGTACTATAACAACTATTTGACAAAAGAAAGAGAGCGAACTGCAAAAGAGAATCAGAGGTGTCTCTAGAAATGCTTCATGAGCTTCCTATCTTTATTAACATCGAACTAATTATACAAGCAAAAGAAGAATTAGAGGACATCATTAGCTCAATTTATGCATTCATTTTCTATATTCACTTTAGACTTTAGAGTATGATTCTTCATGGACAAACGGACAGTGAATTTCTCGATGACGCTGCAGGAGAGGTGTGCAGGTGCTGATACTTTATCGCTTGTTGATAAGAATACTACACAAGCCCAAAGCTCACGTTCAGTCAATGTTCTTACAAAATAAGGCAGCCTTAGTTGAAGATTTCTACGTACATATGGTATGTCTACTTTCTACCATCGGTCTTATATTCACATCTTTGGCAAGATGTCCAGATGCCATCTTGTAAAAGTTGATGTGGCCATCACTAGTAATCTGAAGCGAAATAATGAATAACATGTGATGTTATTCCATTGTTCATGGGAGTAGCATCAGTTCCTCTCTCGCTAATATATTTCACACAATTTGGCCAATATAGTATCTTTTCCACATTCAAGTTATTCAGCACTTCTTGACTGATGTTTGATGTTCTTTTTGGAACGACCCACATGTGACGATGGTGCATCCACACTATCTTCCCTGATGTTACCTTTTGGATACCTCTTGAGGATGCCAATTACAAGATTGCATGGTTAGTCAGGTGGACGCTGTACCAGATTTTATGGTTCATCGAACAAATGCAAGATTGCTGCTTCACATTAATGGGTAACTTTTCACCTTTTCTGGTACGTTATTCAGAAAGAAGAGGAGATCCTAAAATGTCCTTCTTGTGCTAAGATAACGTGGGACAACAAATTTAATGATTAAGTATATATATTTGTTGTTCTAAAGCTCTGGCCTTTTCTTTAGGATTTGATAAATGGGCTACAGCATTCCGTCTCTGCGAATGTGAAGCCCAAGTTCCAGACAGTTGAAACTTCCATCAAGGTGGGAATTTATATTAATTGCATGTATTCTAGGGTTAATCCTATACTGAAAGTGGCTAAGTAATGGAACATCTGAGGCTGCATGAAGTGCCCTCTAGTTCATTCTTATCATGTTCTCTCACGCACGAGCAGGCTTACTACCTACCAGAGACCGAATATGTTCATTGGGCTCGACCTGCCCGTTTAGGATTATTACACACCATGAGAAACTGTCTTCAGTGCTCTTCAGTTAACCATCAGACTGAAAATGCAAACATATTTTCGCAAACACTTTTTCCTTTTAAAGAGTACGCAAGAAGCCAGATTGTTGGACTGGTCAGCCAGGTTGCAGCAATTAAAGGTTGGAAGAGAAAAACAAGATTGGAAGTTTTAGAAAAGATCAAATAACCCAAGCTCGGTGTCTGTTTTATTAGTAAGGGTTCCAGGCACGTTAAATTTAGGTTCTTCTTCATCTTTGTGTTCCATAATGTACATTTAGATGGAGCATAGTGTGATTCAGTCGGTCATTTATATAGAGTTCGCACGAGGGTGTACATGCATGCCTTTGGGTATCTACGTTTGTAATCTATTAAAACAGGTTACATGTCATATCAACGCAATTTTGCTTGTCGTAGTGTTTACATAATGAGGTCAACACAGGTTAGCACAATTTTTCCTCTCAAACTTATTACACCCTTGCCGTTGTTAGGTACCCAGTTACATCACTTTGCTATCTCTGCTCATCTGTTATAAAACCTGGACTGTATTTTCCCTTATAAAGGAATGCATCATCCTGAATCACAGAGTACAACCAAGGAGGTTGCATGCGGGATGCGTGAAGTAACGACAGACTGCGAAAGCTACATAAAAACTGTAGGATCACTGAGACAAATTCTTTTGCCTTTTTGCAAATTGTTTTCCTTTTGATAGATTGTTGTTCCATTTTTTCTATTGAAATCAAAGAATGCACGGGGCTCTTATTTCATGTACTGAGAAAAACAAAAACAAAGAAGCTGCATTGTTCTTCTTCCTAATTCTGTATTTTACCATACAGAACCAGAAGCCCTCACCCTTGTCGTTTTCTCTTTTTATTGCTTTGGTCTTCGGTAGAAGCAGGTGACTGTGTGACGGCAGCGACCATGTCCAGTGATACGCAGGGTTGATCCACTGGTACCTGCAAAACCCAGAAAGAATAGAAGTCAGAGATCGAGAAAGAACTTAACTTCTTATTAGATATGTTGCCTCAGTCTGATAGTATGGTTCTCCACTGGAGTAAAGCTTTTACTGGGTGAGTTTGACACACAGCTAATGCCTCGACTCCCATCTACATTATTATTACGGTGATAATGCATGTTCAGGATTATTCTTATTACAAACACCTTTCGTTTTGCACAAACGGCTTCAATTATTAACAAAAAAGATTCCATGAAATATCAATATGGGCCTAAGAAGCTGTAAAGTTTACTAAAAATTTCCAAAATAAAAGGAGAGGAATATATCTGGCTATGTGCATGTGAATGGTAGAGAAGTTAAAAACTGTATGGACCGATCAATCACACCCATGAAACTTAATCTGGGTATTGTAAAGGCCTTAAACAAGCAATAAAATAGATGGATGATGATGATGATGATCACTCAACGTACTGCACTTGATGATGATACGATAACAAGGATGATGATACAGGTTGTGGTGAAGGACACGATGTAGATAGCCAGATAAAGATAGGACAAAATGAAATGTAAAAATAAGAAAAAAGGATTGCTTTGTCTAGAGGGAAAGAAATGGGTGTTGAGTTTGAAGTGGCAGTGTTACAGAGTTTTGACTTACAAAGTGGCCTGCTCCAAGAATCCAGTAGAAGTGCAAGTTCTTATATGATCTCTTGAACCCCCTTGTCCCACTTCCTGTCCCACAATACAAAGGTGTCCTGTCCAAGCTTAAAAATCTCTTCAGTCCTTTCCACCTGAAATTTATTTTCAGAAAAAAGAATATTTAAAAAATCACATAATGGTCATTCATTCCTGCATGTCAGAGAGAGAGAGAGAGAGAGAGAGAGAGAGAGATCTTACTTGAGCTTCTTAACCCATGCTTCAACCCCCTTAGTTGCACAGATTACATCAAGCTGCATGACATTAATTAAACCAAGCCATTTCGTTAGTTTTCTTTTTTCTTTTTTGTTGCTTTTTTATTATTATTTATCTTCTTCCCATAATAGAGTTTCCGCACAAATCATGTCTTTGTTTGGGGTACAAGTATAGGAGGATGAGATAGAGCTAAATCTATAATAACCCGGTTTGATGAGAGCAGGGAGTGGCTTCTAGGATGGGAAAATGAGTAGAAATGAATCAAATTGTACATCTAACATGGGTGCCTAAGATATATATTTGGAAACTGGAATAAATCATGCAAACACCTTTTGACATAACAGCAAGTTTTGCTTTGGAGAGTGTTTGCCTGTACGGTAAATGATAAAATTATAAGGCTTGATATGGGACGGATTAAGGCGGACAACATTTCGAGTAAGTTAACCCAAGGATATCATGAAATCTTTATTAAAGAGGTCATCAAAAGCATTCCAAGGTCACGAGTTAGTGACGAGTAATCAAAACTTTGGTGGGGTGGTCCCTGTGGAATTTAACACCCTCCAGCTCAGAGGCTTTCCATTGACATGAAAAGGCTCGAAGAAGTTGAAAATTGAAAGTGACTCTGAGAGACAGTTATCTTACTTGCCCATTGTATATAGTCACATTCACTCCTTTGGCGAGCAGCTCATCGACCTGAAAGCATATTTGAGAAAAGTATAATAATTAATATATGTATACCTTAAAATCAGTATCAAAAGCATATTTGAGCATCGTCAGCATCTATTCTACACATGAAATAAGGAGAGATATAGATGAGAAAAGTATAAGAATTAGCAGCAAAGAGACAGGCTTTTGTTTTCACATTTTGTCTTGTTAAAGATAAGAGAGATTGTCTGCAGCGAAGGTATAAATTTTTCTTGGTCCATATTTGATTTTGCAGCATCTTTCCTTCAATTTCCACAAAAGCAAAGGGCCCAAAAAAATGCATACATACATTTATACACACACACACACACACACCCACAGAGGATTAATATTACCTTTAAGACCTAATTAGTCTGTGTGATTATGTTTTTTCATCGACTGTCCAGCCGGCAATTCTTGACCTTAACAAGGAGTTCTATGCCAATCAATTATCTGAACCGCCTATAGAAGGATTTAAGATTTCTCTAGCACAGTGATCTCAATTATGTTACCTCTTCAATTCTTGGTTTCATGAAATCGCCTTGAAGCGCTGAGAAGACGGAGCCCGATTGCTCTCCCCATCTGCACAGATGAATAATTCATGCTGTTTCATTAGATACTGGAAATCCTCGACAGAACTCTTCTTCATTTCCCGATGAGGGAATGAAAAGGCGCTCACGTAATATTCGCTGGGATTATCCGGAGCTTCTTCTTGACGATGATGTTCATCAAGGTGTCGAAATTGATGTCCTGGGAAGTTTTCAAGTAATTCAAGTATCTGAAGTATCTCTTCATTGATACTCCTCGCGTGAGTTCCGCTGCTTCCATGGACACAGGGTCCATTCCGTCATCCAATAAAAAATTGTAAAAATCCTACGTTGTCAAGAAAAATGTGAGAGGACCAAAAAGTTAAAATTTGTAATGAAATAGAACTAATCCTGTTAATCTTCTAGGTGCTTTTAGTGTTACATATAGAACTTAATGGAAAAGAATGTATAGAATATGTCGTACCACTGAATTGCTGCTGCTAAGAATCAATCCCTCAAGCTCATTCCAAGAATCTGTGGCCTCTGCATACTGCCTGATCCTTAGCTGCCGCCTAATCTTCCTAGCTACACTGTTTTACAAAACCGATTAGTTAGACTACCAGATATAATCCAATCCAAAAATCTTCTTTATTTCCCAATTTACTCTAATAGTGAAGATGATAGACCTCTTAGACTTTTTCACGCCCTTGTCATCAAGTCTTGAAACGTCTTTGAGAAGAGGAGCCCATGAAAACTGCAGAAAGAAAGAAAAGAAACGATTTTTCAGATGAAGATTAGGATATTCAATTCAAAAGGAAAAAATTCGGGACATTTCAGGCTCTGCTTTCGAAATATATGCTCACCACAAAGTCTTCAGGGGAGATCCAGCTGTTTCCTAATGCAACTCCTGCATTGAAGAGAATAATCATAGTCCAGAAATTGAACTTTTAGCATTTTTTAATACCAAATAAAACAAGTCGAATCTTGAAAACCAGAAAAATGGGTTTTGTTCTTCCTCTTTTTTATTGACCAACGAAGATTTTCACCGTAAAAACCAGTTAGTTGGCAGCTAAAAAAACATAATTTTATCGTATGATACCTCCCAGCTTAAGCTTCAATTTGCCAGCTTCAATGGCTTTTAGTACAGACAAGGCAAGAGTGACAGCATATTTCCCTCCATAAGACTCGGCCACAAGGTAGAGAGGACTCTTCCGGAGCCTCTCATTCCTGTTGAATATCTTCCTTAGCAATGTAGTCAAATCTGTTGCAGCTTCTTCATCTGTTTTCACAAAAAGCCCTGGGTCCTCCACAAAACTGTATCCTGTTCCGACTGGGTTGTCCTGGATTTGCATCACATCCAATATCCAAAGAGTTATATCAACCAACGAATGAGGGAAAAAAAATAAATCAAATCCATGTCTCATTTTACCACAAACAAGAGATCAGCTTTCTGCAACCACGTCGAATTTCGTGGCTTCAGGTTGGAGTCCAGTGGCCCAATCTCTTTGAAGTTGCCAATCCCAACTCCTGATCCACCCTGTTTTAATTAAAGGAGATACACAGATATGTCTCAATGTACATTGTACACAATGAACACAAGCTAACAAGACAATAATTTTCTTTCTCTGTTCGTAATATTTTTCGGGTTTGGTGTATAGGGAATTACAGGTCCACCCTGCAACCAGAGAACGACAGGCCAGGGCTTGGAGGGATCGTCGACTCTGTTTGGACTTCTGTAGAGCCACCAGAACATGTGTGCTTCTGTGTAATTGCCAAACCAAAGCACATAAAAAACACAAAATAAACAGATCAGACAATGGAAGCGAGGATTAATTCACAGGTTCTGCAGCATTTTCGGTTGGCGGCTTACTGGGTCTGACTTCAACATAACCCCACTCTTCTGATCCATCCTCTGTTCCTCTTGCAGCTTCGGCCAACCACCCGTCGCCAAGCAACAACAGAGTCAACACAGTCACGTACAGACTCCCCTTTCTCATCCTGAAAAGGCCCGAAAAAACCCAGAAGACTTTACTCGTGCACACACACGCACTCGCGCACTCAAAAGTGAACTGGAATTAGCTTTCCTTTTGTTCTGTTTCCCGACAGAAGCAACCAAAATAAAATAAAGGGTTGGAAGTTCCCACTGATTCGACGTCAGTGGTCTTCCTACAGAGGATTAAAGCATTTCATTATGGAATGCGCAACGGGATGATAGTCATAATAACGATAGCCCGCTATTGATTCATACCCTGCAAAAAGAAGGGCCTTCTCTTTTTCTTTACGACCAGTCTAAGACTACTACAGTCGTAGGAAAAAGACATGCGATAATCCCGACTTTATGGGAAAAAAAAAGGAAGGCTAGATTTGTTTGCGTCGTGTCTTACATGCCGAGCAGTGTCTGAATTGGCGCAATAAGCTTTTGGTGAATCCGAGGTAAAAAAGAGTGAAGTTCTTGTGGTGAAGGAATGGACTCTGAAATCTTTCAACAGTAGAGGTTGCGTGCGGGGAAAATTCTCCCTCGAGAAGGAGCAAAAACCTGGCAAGGCAGTGAAACACTACTGTTGGAGATTCCTGTGAATTACCCCCATTACAAATTTGGAAATGAGTCTATAATGGGTTTTCCATTTCTGGTACTGTTTTGATGTTGAAGAGTCAAGAGATTAATATCCCATAAAAAAGGAAAATGGGGGTGACCGGAATTCCCTTCTCAGATGGACCAATTTAGGACAATAGTTGATGGGCAGGATGGAGACATGAAATTAAATTGATATGTCATTGAATTTAAATTGATTTGAAAAAGGTAATAAATCTTCTCTGTAGTGTCATATTCTTTCCTTCTAGAAATGCATATATGACCAAATTAAAATGGGGACAGATTTAGAAAATGACCATTAGAGTAAAAATACCGGAAGAAGTGACTTAAGTTACGTTTGGTTGTCTAGTAATTTAACCAAGATACAATAGGATATAAAATTTATGAATTTTGCTATATCAAATATATTGTTTAGTAAAACACAATAATAAAGTCGAACATATTCACATTACATCATGTGCATTTTTGGTATAAACAACCTATCAGTATAAATGAATCTAAAACTTCACAAGTGGATAAAGTAAAAATTTTTGCGACACTATTATTTTTATTTACTTTTTTATTTTATTTTTCCTTTCTATTTTAATTATTTTATTTTTTATTTTCTTTTTTTTTCCCTTCCATCATTCTCTAATAAAATTTCATTAAATCGCAAACTATACTAATATGCCTAAAATACAGAAATATATAAAATATGTAATAAATATCAATATATTTATATTTATACTTATATATTGAATTAATATTATGAGATATAATTAGAGTAGAATATATAAATTTAAATTAAATTAAATTAAAAAAAAAAACTAAAATTTTATTTTTGTTATTTTCAATTTTTTATATTAGAATTCATATATTATTTATATTGAAATGTAATTTCAATTTTTTTAATTTAATAAGTTTGTTATTTAAGAAAAATAAATTTCTTATTATGGATTTTATAAGTCGTATCCACCTCTATCCTATATCCACCATGAGATAATTTTATTTGGCATATATCTCTTCAATATATGATTTTACCCTATCTTGAGCAAGCATTAAATGTAAGATAGGATAAATGTTATTTTATCTCAAATTTTATCTTGACTGCTAAATATAGCCTCATAGTATATTATATTAATGCTCTCTTTGGTTGCTTACCAACTTTTATTCTATAATACATTCTAGAAAGTTACCACTTTCATAATTTGTTGGCTTACTGACTTTTCAATTTGCCGATTCTTAAGAGAAATTACTAAGCTTAAGTAGGGTGATAATCAACTTTTCTCCGATTAAGTTGTATTGGCTAATTTTTTTTGCAACTACCAAGGTTTAATCGATTTTTTTGAAGATTACTAGCTTCTCTAATTAGTGATTATAAACTTTTTTATCTTTTTCCCACGTCTTAAAATGACCCACTGTTGTATGAAATTATGAACCCCTTTGTGTGACTTATCAGTCTTTAACTTACAAACTAGTTTTGGATTACTATCTTTCATTTAATTTGCTGACCAATGTTACAATGACCATTTACACACACACACACACACATATATATATATATATATATATATATATATATATTAATATCTTACCAACTATTCTATTATGTTGTCACTTTTATTTGTCTTGCCTACCAAACCTTTTGTATGATTGAGTTACCAACTAATTTTTATTTGAGTTAGTTACCAATATTTATTTTTGAAATACCATAGTTAAATTACATTTCTTACCAATGCCTTAAGTATAACAACTATCATATAAAATATTATCCTTTATTTTAATGACTTACAACCTTTTTATTTCTTGAGTTGGCAACACAATAATAAAAGTTGGTAAACTAAGAAAAAATAAAAAATGATAACTAATTCAATGAGAGGTGATAAATCGAAACTAGTCGATAACTAATCCGAAAAAGTTGATAATTCACTTAAAATAGAGTTGGTAAGTTCATATAATAGTTAATAAATCCAACACACACCTTAAGAAAGATAATTCGGTAAAAGATAAGAAAAGTTGATCATTGAAAGAAAAATAAACTTGGTAAATAACTTAAATGAGAAATGGTAACCCAAATCTTAGTAACTCAATTGGAGAAAAGTTGGCGAGTCACTTTAATTAATTTTGGTATTTTGTAAAAGGAGTTGGTAAATTTCAGGTGTTGCTAAGAAAGACAAATAAAACTTTGTACACTACAGGAATGGTGAGTAATTAAAAAAACAAATAAATTAGTGAGAGTCAGTAACCCGATATTTGGTGGTAGTTGAATGGGAAAGATGGTGAATCACGTTCGTTAAAGTTGGCAATCTCTAAAAGAGTTGATGAATTTAAGATGCTGATATACCCAAAGCAAACAAAAAGTTGAGAATTCACTCGAAAAGGTAATTTGAAGCTTTAGCAAATTATGAAAACAAAAGGTGCAAAGTTCGTATAAAAATTGATGATTTATAAACTATGAAAAAAGGTTGGTGATTTCATAAAAGTATTGATGCCAATGAGATATTGAGGGGAAAAGTCAGTTTTTTTTTTTTTTTTTACCAATAATTTACCATGAAGCTTCCACATTCTCCATGAAATTTTCGATTTGACGCATAACTACTCTAATTCGCCTGTAACTTCAAGGTGTGAGATTAGCGAGCTCGTTACTGTGGTCTTGTCAAAATGCTACAACCGGGCATTTTTGTAGAGGGGTATGCAGCAGGTGGACAATGCAGTATGAGTGATTTAAAGGTTGGCTCACAACGTGAATTAAACTTTTGACTTTGTAAAAGATAGGTGATCTCTTTACCACTAAACCAACAATTTTAAGATAGGATTTTTTTTGGGTCACATGTGATCATATAAGTGGTTCGAGAGCATTACAGTCGATTCTTTGAAAGAAATCTTGCCGTGTGATGTCAAACCCTACATTATAGGACTGTTGTGCCATCACTCCAATGATGGATAAGTCATTCATTTCGGGAGATGGCTGGAGGATGGCCATGCCCAGGACGTTTGCTGTTAATTGGAAAAACATGCTTCCGATGTCTAAGCTGGGCTGTGCCCTGCTCGAGAATTATAAGGAGACGACCGTGAGTCCAGTCAAATCTCTCTCGTATGGATAAGCCATCCACACTCCTTGCGTTGCAAAAAAAAACAAGTGATGAAACTGCAATGAATATTGGAGTACATTGACGATTTGGAGGGATTGAAAAGAGGAAATTATCTGAAGCAAGTAGTGCGCAGCACGCATGGAAACCAAAGGAGGTTGCTTGCCGCGTCGATTAGCAAGAGTTGCGGGATCGGCGGCATGCCGATGAATATATTGGTGAGGAACCCATCTGCGCTAGAGACGAGATCAGCATGAACGTCGTCGTCATTTGGAATAGCGATTATTTTGCTCAAGGAGCGGATGTGGGCGAGTGAATCATTAATGACACGTTCAGCTCCCTCGAGAATAATGGTGTTTAATGGTGTTTGGATTATAATGGGGAGATTGAATAGAATTGTGGTGGATGAGCTTGATCGCTAATCTCTGAGGTTTAACGGGGTAGTCTTGAACGAAGTGACATTAGCTGGGTATGTCAAAATGATATTGATAATGCAGATTAGAAGGACAAAGATATAAGCTGATGTCATTGTAGTGGCCATCAGCAAAATCTCTATTTCTTCTTTTGATTTTGATGAAAACTCGCTTTTCTTATATAATTGTATTTTTGGTGTTCCAATTTATGCATGGATTTTTTTGGCCAAATCCATAAATGTTGAAGTTGTTTATGGATTTCATTGTGGATGTGCAGCTCATGTAAGACGCTTGCACCTTGATATATTTTCTCGGTTGCACAAATATGAGATTATTTCCCCAATTAAGCAATAAAATTCTTCATATTTATAATCCAGGTAATATATTACTGTTAAGATTTCTGTGAATTACCCATGACAAAATTGGAAATGAGTCTACAGTTGCTTTTTCATTTCTGGTATTCTCATGATGATGATTAGTCAAAATTTCCATTCAAAAAGGAAAATAGGGAGTTTGGAATTACCTTCTCAGAGGGACCAATTTAGGACAAAAGTTTATGGCAGGATGGTAACATGAAGTTAAATTAACATGTCACTGAATTTAGATTGATTTGAAAAGGTAATAAATCTTCTCTATAGTGTCATATTCCCCCCCCCCAAGAAATGCATATATAGGACCAAATTAAAATGGAGATAGATTTAGAACATGCCCGTTAGAGTAAAAATACTATAAGAAGCAACATAAATAAATAGGGAAAAGTACAAAAAAATAATTAGACCATCATTCAAGCTAATTTAATTATAAACATTTCAACTAGACCAATCTAGTTATAAACATCTTGTATTTGTACCAATTGAGTCTATCTTGCCAATTTTGACAAGAAATAGCTGACATGAATGTTGGCAATTTTTCATGGTATTATTGATGCTGACATAGACATTTTTTAAATAATATTTTAATTTTTAAATAATTTGTTAGTTTATTTTTATTTTTATTTTTATTTTCTTGTTACTTTTCATTTTAGCTAGTGAGGGTTGTGGCTCTTGGCAGATCTAAGTGAGTGCCGCCTTGTTTTGACTGACGAGGCCACTAGGGCCATGCCCATGTCCTTTGCAGCCTTGTTGGCTTTGGGTGAGGCGACCCTTGCCTAGATCTGGTGAGGACTTGGGCAAGGGTTGCAACCCTCTGACATGGCCGAACGGATAAGCATGTCCAAGAACGTCCATGCTCGGTCGTGTCACGAAGGAGGGCGAAGCTGAGAACGCCCAGATCGACGCCTGCCTCGACCAAGTCCCGCATCAGTCCATGGTCGACCACTGATTGACCCCTGATCAATCCCGGATCGGTCTTCCGATCGATCCGCCGATCAGCCAGATCCGTATCCGATCCGTCCATGCACGATCCGTGCACGACCAGCGAGCAGCCCCGATCGATCCGTGTCGAGTCCCCGCACCAATCCGGAGTTGTTCGCCGCGCTCCCGCGTCGACGGCTCGACACGCCTCGATGACCCGATCCGACCCCCTGCCCCCGATCTTGCATCTGACTCGTGCCTGCACTTTGGTGGATTCCCCATGCACGTAGCCATCGAGTGGCCTGCTAAAATAGCTTGTAATGATGTTACGAATTCAAATACAACCGTTGGATCGGAGGGACGATCCACGGTCGAGATTAGTCACGAACTTGTATAAAAGGGATCCCTCTCCCTCATTTGAGCTCAGCTCATTAAAAGTGAATATACACGCCCTTGTGCTTCCGACTCTTTGTGTTGTGCGTGTGTTGTGAGCGAAAAGGCTTACTTAGGATCACCGATCCTAAGGCCGCACGGTGTTGGATCGACCGAAATTGATCGACCCGTGACACCTCACTGGCCAAAATGAAAAGAAAGAAAAAAGAGAAGAATAATGATAATAAAGAAAAGAAAAGAAAAGAAAGAAAATTTAGAAAATCATTAAAAATATCTACGTTAGTGTCGGCCGTGCCATGTAAGATAACTAACGTTCACGTCAGCAATTTTTGGCTAAAATTGGCCAAATATAAATGCAAAATGTTTAAGAGTGAATTGATTAAACTAAAATGTTTAAAACTAAATTGACATAATTATAATAGATTTAGTATTTTTTTTGGTACTTTTCCATAAATAAATATTACGAATTTGGCCACACGCTTCATTGTCATCAAGAGAGTCGTACAATTCTTTTAATTTAAAATCCATAAGTTAACTGCAATAATCATACAATTTAAAAGCCACCCTGCTAATAATTTTTTTATTTATTTATATGACAACTTGCTTTCAAACGAATCTTCTTTCATGATAAGTCTAAAGCTGAAAATAAATTTGTGTAATTTTTTGTGTATTTCATTGAACTATACACGAGGCTATTTATAAGCTTTACAGAACGACTATCTATGGTAAGATAAATATTACAATGAAAATTACAATCAATCATAATAATAAAATTATGATATGAGAGATACTCAAATAAGATAATATATTTCTAACATTTGAAATGTTCTTACTAAATGTATCAATTCTTTCAAATGTTCTTACCAAATGTATCAATTCTTTGGGAATCTTGCGACAAACGCCTATATTATTCATGAAGAAGCCTTTCGTGCTATTACCAAAAGGCAAAAATCTAATTTTTAATGTTGATAGACACAAAAACCTTTTATGGTTTGTCCTATCGTTTTCTTCATTGACTCATCTTTATCCGTGGCATTACACAATCCGAATGCTTGAATGCCTAATAGTTTGCTGAAAAATAACATGCACTACTGCTCATGAACCCTGGCATGATTGGAGACTTGGAGTAGTGATGATGAACCATGCTCCATAACCACTATTTGACAAAAGAAAGTGAATTGCAAAAGAGAATTAGAGGTTCCTCTCAAAATATTTCTTGCGCTTCCCAGCATTATTGATGTTCAACTACTGATAGAAGGAACAGAAGAATGAGAGGAGATCATTATATGAATTTATGCATTCATTTTCTATGTCCACTTTTAGGGTATAATTCTTCATGGACAAACGGACAGCGCATTTCACGACGACGCTGCGCAAGTCCAAAGCTTGCCTCCAGTCGATGCTCTCACAAAATAATGCAGTTTTAGTTGATGACTTCTACTTATACATGGCATGTCTAATTTGTACAGTTGGTCATAAATTCACTTTTTTGGCGGCAAAAGAATACCTCAAATGCCAAAACTTGACACAAGGAGACACTTAGGGGGCGCATGGTAAAATTTCTTGGCTGGGGAAGAGTTTTTTTTCCAGAAATAGTTCTTTTCTATTTCTATTCCGGGGAGCAGTTTCGAGCAAAAGAACCCGTTTGATAACTGCACAAAATTTCTTCTCTTGGAATAGAAAAAGAATAGAAATGCGTTTGGTAACACAACGATTCTTTTTGTATTTATTTATTTATTATTTATTTATTATTTATTTATTTATTATTTTTTGTATTTATTTGATTTTACTTTTTTTCTTCTTATTTATTTATTTATTTATTTTTATTTGTATTTTATAGGTTTTTTTAAATTTTCTTGTGTTTGTTTTTTATTTGTATTTATTTGTATTTTATTTGTATTTATTTGTTTTTTTATTTTTTTGTATTTTTTGTTTTGTATTTTGTATTTTTGTATTTATTTGCTTTATTTTTTTTTTTTTTTTTTTTTTTTTTAATTTTCTTGCGTTTGTTTTTTATTTGTATTTATTTATTTTTGTATTTTATTTTTGTATTTTTGTATTTTTATTTATTTTTTTATTTATTTGTTTTTTTATTCTTGCTCACGGTCGGCGGTGGCCGGCGACGGCGGCGGGTGACCGGCGGCGGCGGCGGTCGGCGGTGGCTCCGAGACGGTTGGAGGTGGCCACGGCAAGAGAGAAATAAAACAAAAATAAAAAATAAAATTTGCTTATTTCTAGAAATTGTTCTCGAGGCAAGAAGCAATTTTTTTTTTTTTTCTCGTTTCTATTCCCGGGCTAACTTTTCTATTCCGAGGAATAGAAATCAACTTGCCGTTATCAAACGGGTTTCTATTCTTTTTTTGTTCTGGGGAACAAATTTTGGGCTGGGGAAGGTTACCATGCAACACCTAAAGCTCTGTTTGGCAACTTGCCAAACACTAATAATTTCTATTTTTTTTGTTCTCGGGAATAGATTTGGAACAAAATTCGTTTGGTAAAATTTTTGTTTTCGGGAATAAATTTTTATTTTTTTGTTATCTGAAGTAGATTTGGAACATAATCAAGAAGTAAAAAAAAGTTGATTTTTTGTTCCCGAGAACAATTCTAGAATCAACCAACCTATTTTCTCTCTTTTCTTTTCTTTTTTCTTGTTCTTCTTTCCTCTTTCTTCTTCTTCAACTGCCGCCGTTGTTGTCATCCACGGTCGCGGTTGTCCGCCACCCATCGCCGGCGGTTGCCGACAATCGGTTGGGCGAGGTTCGTTGAGCTTGTCGAAGGGCAAGGTCATCGGCCCTCGTCTAGCCGGTCGTCGGTCATCCTAAGGTCGGCGACCGGCATACCTTGAAGGAGAAGAAGAGAAAGAAAAGAAGAAAAAAAGTAATAAAATTATTTAAAAAATTATAAAAAATGATTTGGATTAGAAATTTTCAAAACGATACCAAACGCAATTCTATTTCGGGAATTGAAATTTTGGATAGGTATCAAATAACTTAAACTTGTTCTCGAATAAAATAAAAAAGAATCATTTCGATTATAAATTGTCTCCCGGAATAGAAACGTTACCAAACATGCCATTAAGTGCCAAAAGTTATGAAAGTGACATTTAAGTACCACTTTTATGAAAAATGAGACACTTGAGTGTCAAATCTGACGAATCTCGCCGGAAATCTTACGTGGCATTTTTTTTTATTAATTTTCTCATTTACGTGGCTCACCGAAATGCTGACTCAACAAAGACACACAAAAATGATGTCATTTTGGTACAATTCGAATTTTAATATAAAAATTAATTTAATTAAAATTTTAAAAAATTATTAAAAAAAACAAAAAACAAAAAAGAGGAAGAAGGCAAAATCGCCAGTTGAGGGCTCAACCCTCGCCGCCACCGCCTCCCTATCTTCACTAGAAAGACGGGGAGGGTCGCCGGGGTCACTAAGCCCGGCCGGGGGCTAGCAACCCCAACTAACCGGCGGCAAGGCGACTAACGGTGTGACGGCCCTTGGCTTGGCGGGATGAGGGCCGGTGACCCTTATCGGATTTTTTTGGGGGGGGCACAACCCTCGCCCCTGTGATCTAGGCGAGGGCTCACAAGCCCTTGTTGCCGGTTGGTTGGGGTCGTTAGCCCTTAGCTAGGGCTCGGCGACCCCGCCGGCCTCCCCGCCTTTCCGACGACGGCGGGGAGGCGGCGGCGGCGGCAAGGACTAGCTACCTTCTTCCTCCTTATTTATTTATTTATACAAATTATATTTTAAATTAAATTAAATTAAATTTTATATTAATTATTTACTCACGTCGGCGTGCAAAATGATTATGTTTTGCACTTGGCTCGCCAAAAAAAAACGCCACATCAGTGTTTTGGTTGGATTTTCTCGCCGTCGGCACTTAACTGATCCATTTTGCTCTGATTTTGGCACTTAAGTATCACTTTTTTAACTTATGACACTTAAATGTGCCTTTGTGCCAAGTTTTGACACTCCAGATGTCCCAATGTCCATTTTTGGCAAGATGTACATATGCCATTTTGGAGAAGTTTTCACTAGTAATGTGAATCTAAATATTGGCTAAAGATGTCATGTTATTGCATTTGTTTGGCAGTAGCACCAATTCCTCTCTCGTCAATCTTTTTCGGACAGGTTATTCAAAATGGTATCTTTTCCACGTTCAAGTTATTCAGCACTTTTCGATTGATGTTTTGATGTTCTTCGCAAATAGACCCAACATAAATGTTTAGATCTTGAGGTCTCTCTCCCCTTCCCCTAACAGAGTTGCGCTAAGATGTTGTGCTATATTTCGTACACGCCGGCATTCTGTGGAGGTGATAATGATGTTCCCATTCATTTTTCAAAAATGTCCAAGGCTCATAAAGTGAACCTTCAAAAAATCACAATATGCTGGAGGTTGGGGCCACCTACGAGCCCTTGGACTCTCTTGGCTTTGGTGCTTCGGTTCGTGGATTTGCATGCACGATGACCACCTTGTTCACTCATGTAGCTTCAAGCTCGGCGAGCTTGCCTTTTAACTCAACCATTTTCGTGCGCATGGCCACCATTGCAGCCTCTCAAGTCTTGTCTCGTTGTTGTAACTCGTGCGTGAGGCATCCCAGCACCTCGACATGGAGCTCTCCCATGCCGGCCTTGAGTTCTTGCACTTCGGCCAAGAACTCCTTCCTACCAGCTTCCGCTCCTTTGACAGTCTGGTTCAAGTCATCCACCATCGCTTGGATGTCCGTGACAGTCTCTTCCAGGACCGTCATTCGATTCTCCGGATCTCCCTTTGGATCGCTCGAGCTCGAGACAACATGGTTTTTTCTTCGACCGGGTGGTCTTCTTGGCTGGTTGCCCACATTCCTCTCGGTCATTGCCTTGAACAACCGGGACATTAGCACGAGGATCAGCCATTGCGCTTGGAAAGAAGGCTCTGATACCACTTGTCATGGGTCAGTCGATTTCGAATGATCACCCACCCGCACGGCCTTAGGGTTTTACTCCCAAGTCAGCCTCACACACACTCACACAAACACGAGGGTCGTATGAATAAAGGGGCGAGTGTATTTGCTATGAACAAGCTGAATACAATGAGGGGGAGGGTCTCCTATTTATGCAAATTCAAGTCTCATCTTAGCCGTTGATCTTCCCTCTGATCCAACGGTGGTATTTGAATGTGTATCATCATTACAAGTCTATACATTAGGCCACTCAATTGCTTTAGGCCTGGGAAAGCCCAAGGTGTGTCAAAAGCAAGGGCAGGGGGCACTGACATGGAGTAGGTGAATAGTCACAGGCTTTTGTTCGCATTACGCATTGGCCGATCGTGCATTGATTATGGGTCGTTTATGGATCGGTCGTGGGCCGCGCCTTGTGTGTGACATGGCCCCATCCGGTCGGTCTTGGATCATGCTTCGTTCGCAGGCCACGTTCCAAGTACAGCGGAATTTAAGTTCTATTCCATCTCCATCTTCCTTAATGTATATTTCAATGGACTATGGAGTGATCTCGTCAGTCATACATACAGAGTTCGCTTACCGGGGAATATGTATGTCTTTGGGTATCCCCATTTGTAATTTATAAAACTAGTTACACGTTACATCAACGTAATTTTTCTTCTTAGGGTATTTGCATAATGAGGTCGGTCCAATTATATCACTTTTCTATCTCTGCTCATTTCTTTGAACCTAGACTTTATTTTCCCTGAAAAAGTAAGGAGGTTGCATGCGGGGGTGCATCTAGTAATGACCGACTAGCAACGCTCACTAGGAAAATTACACAGAAACAGAATATCACCGAGACAAATTCTTTTGCCGGTTTCAAATTTGTTTGCGTACTGATACATTGTCCTTCCATTTTTTCTACAAAGATGTGAAATCAAAAAATGGACATGGCTGTTATTTACTTTTCTGAAAGGGGGAAAAAAATAAAAGAAAATAAGCTGCACTGTCCTCCTCCTTTTTGTCCGTGTCATAGGATTTGAAGTATTTGACCTATCAGAACCAGAAGTCCCCATCGTCTGTCTTTTTCTTTATTGCTGTAGCCTCAGGTAGAAGCAGGTGACTGTGTGATGGCAGTGACCATGTCCAGTGATACACAGGGTTGATCCACTGGAACCTGCAGAACCAGCAAAAGTCAGGGACTGGAAAGAAACTTTCCTTCTCATTAGATATGTTGTGTCAGTCGGACAGTATGTTGTCTACCGCTTCGAGTTAAAGCTTTTCCTTGGGTGAGACTGACACGCATCTTGACCTAGTAGTACAATACGTCCTTTCACAATTAATGCCTTGACCCCCAATCTGCATTATTTGCTCTTACGTACTCGATGCATGATGAATTGATGATGGCGTTTATTCTCCTACGTATTGAAGTGTTGGTTATTAAAAACCCCTTTTCACCTCCAAAAGTTTTTGCAGGGACTTCGATTATTATTAAAGAAAGGTTCCATGACGTGTCATTGTGGGCCTAAGAAGAGGAAACAGCCTCATAAAGATTTCATTCCAAAGCTTTTTGTAGTGAATGCAATCATTCTATTCTATTTTAGTAGGATTCATGGTGTTGATTAATAAGCGAGATGGACAGTTATATCACTGTTAATGCAAATCTAATATGTGCATACTTTCTTATTTAAGATTTAAATATTGAATCTAAAGTTCTCATTTGAAAGTAAAAGCATAATCTAATCTGTCTATTGAATGGCTTTTGTTCAAAATAAAAAATTAGGCCGACTCAACAAAATGATGAGATATTTGGATTAAACACAACAAATGAAAGAAAACAAGAGCTGTCCTATCCCTCTTGTTGATGGCAACAAGCATTTTATCAGTGAGGCTGACCTGTCACATGTGGATGTATCTAGCTAAATGCATGTGAATGCATGTAAATGGCTATAAAGTTAAAAACTGTATAGACCAATCAATCATCTCCAGGAAAATTAATCTAGGCGTTGTCTTGGGGAGGCCTTAAAGGAACGGTATCTTTAGATGTGATGATGATAACGATGACAACTCAAATTAATGTGCTTAATGTCGTGTTGATTACAAGAATGGTGATGCAGGTTGTGGTGAAGGACACCATGTAAAAAGCCAGCAGAAGAATAGGTTAACAGTGGAGTGGAGCAATAAAAAAGAGGATTGCTTTGTCAAGGGGAAATAAATGGAGTGGTTGTGTTTGAGGTGGTAGTGTGGTTAGCTTCGACTTACAAAGTGGCCTGCGCCAAGAATCCAGTAAAAGTGCAAGTTCTTATATGATCTCTTGAACCCCTTTGTGGCACTTTCTGTCCCACAATACAAAGGAGTCCTCTCCATGCTTAAAAATGTCTCGAGTCCTTCCCACCTGAAATTTGTTTTTAACGGAAGTATCAACCAAAAAATCACAAAATGGTTGTTCAATCCTCCATGAGAGAGAGAGAGAGAGAGAGAGAGATTTACTTGAGCTTCTCAACCCATGCTTCAGTCCCCTTAGTTGCACAGATTAGATCAAGCTGCATGACATTAATTAGATCAAGCCATTTCATTAGTTTTCCTTTTTCTTTTTGGTTGCCTTTTTATTTTTTTTCCCCACATTACACTTTCCCTAAAAATCATGTCCTTGTTTGGGCCACAAATACAGGAGGACCAGCCAGAGGTGAATCTTTATGGAAAAAAGAGGTCAGCAACTGGACCGAGGCCACGAGGTAGTGATGAGTAATCAAAACTTTAGCTGGGTGCTCCATGTGGAATTCGAGCCACTCCAGCTCAGTTGCTTTTCATTGACGTGAAAAAGTTTGAAGAAGTTGAAACTTGAAAGTGACTCTAACAGATAGATATCTTACTTGCCCATTGTATATGGTCACATTCACCCCTTTGGCGAGCAGCTCATCGACCTGAATGCATACATGACAAAAGATCAGTACCAAAAGCATATTTGAGAATAGTAAGTAATTATTCACAAGACACGTGAAATGATAAGAGATATATAGATGACAAAAGAATAATTAGCAGCAAAAATATAAGCTTTTGTTTTCACGTCACGTCTTGTAGAGGATTGTCAGTAGCAAAAGTCTAGCTTTCTTGTCGATATTAGAAATTGCAGCATCTTTCCTTCAATGTACACGAAGACAAAGGGTCCAAAATATATATATGTGTGTGTGTGTGTGTGTGTGTGTGTAAGGATTGATACTAAGGCCTTATTAGTCTGTGCGTGTGATAATAATTATTCAATCACTGTCCTGCCGGCAATTCTTGACCTTGACAGGGAGTCTATATCAGTTAATCCATTTGAACCGCCTACAGCAGGATTTAAGATTTCTATAGCACAAGGATGTCAATTATGTTACCTCTTCAATTCTTGGTTTCATGAAATCACCTTGGAGAGATGAGAAGACGGAGTCTGATTGCTCTCCCCATCTGCACAGATGAATAATTCATGTGGTTTGATTAGCTACTGGAAATCCTCGACAGAACTATTTTCCTCTTTCAAATGAGGGAAGGCAATGAAAAGGCGCTCACGTGAAATTTGCTGGGATTATCTGCAGCTTCTTCTTAACAGAACCGTTCATCAATGTGTCCAAGTCACCAGCATCGGTAGCGGAAGTTTTCAAGTAACTCAAGTACCTCGCGTATCTCTTCATTGATACTCCAGGCGTTAGTTCCACTGCTTCCATGGACACGGGGTCCATTCCGCTATCCAGTAAAAAATTGTAGAAATCCTACGTTGTCAAGAAAAGTGTGAATGACCCAAAACTCAGAATTTGTAACTTCAAAGAAGAACTAATCTTGTTAATCTTATTGGTGCCCTTTGTGTCACATATACAACTTTGTAGAAAAGAATGTATAGAATATGTCATACCACTGAACTGCTGCTGGTGGAGATCAATCCCTCAAGCTCACTCCAAGAATCTGTGGCCTCTGTATACTGCCCGCTCCTTAGCTGCTGCCTAATCTTCTCAGTTATACTGTTTTCTGAAATCGATTAGTTAGATTACCAGAGATAATATAATCCAAAAATCTTCTTATTTTTTTCTTTTCAATTTACTCTAATAATGAAGATGATCGACCTGTCACACTTTTTCACACCATTGTCATCAAGTCTTGAAAGGTCTTTGAGAAGAGGAGCCCATGAAAACTGCAAAAAGACAGAGAAAAGAAATGATTTTCAGGTGAAGATTTGGATATGCAAGATTCCCAAAAGAAAATTTTTTGGAACATTTCAGGATCTGCTTTCGAAATATTTTCTCACCACAAAGTCTTCAGGGGAGATCCAGCTATCTCCTAATGCAACTCCTGCATTGAAGAGAGTAATCATAGTCCAGAAATTGAATCTTCAATTCGTTCTAATACCAGATAACACAAGATGAATCTTGAAAACCAGAAAATTGGGTTTTGTTCTTTTCTTTTTTCCTCGGAACGATGAAGATTTTCATTGGTGGAGCTCAGTTCTTGAGAAGCTTAAAAACAGAATTCTATCTTACGATACCTCCAAGCCGAAGCTTTAATTTGCCAGCTTCAGTGGCTTTCAGCACAGACAAGGCAAGAGTGACAGCATATTTCCCTCCGTAAGACTCAGCCACAATGTAGAGAGGACTCTTCTGGAGAGTCTCATTCCTGTTGAATATCTCCATCAGCAAACTACACAAATCTGTTGCAGCTTCTTCATCTGTCTTGACAAAAAGCTTTGAGTCCTCCACAAAACTATATCCTGTTCCAACTGGGTTATCCTGAATTTATATCATACCAATCAAATATCATCCAGATACTTATATAAACGAGCAAATGAGGAAAAGAAAAAAAATCAAATCCACGTCTCATTTATAAGTTGTTCATCTTTTTACCACAAACAAGAGATCAGCTTTCTGCAACCATGTCGACTTTCGTGGTTTCAGATAGGTGTCCAGTGGTCCAATCTCTTCAAAGTTGCCAATCCCAACTCCTGATGCACCCTGTTTTAATTAAAGTAAGCTCATAGATACGTCTCAACACATTGTATGCGCTTTACAAGCTAATAAGATGAATAATTTCTTTTCGTGTGTGGTGTAGAGGGGATTACAGGTCCACCCTGCAACCAGAGAACGACAGGCCAGGGCTTGGAGGGATCTTCAACTCTGTTTGGACTTCTGTAGAACCACCAGAACATGTGTGCTTCTGTGCAATTGCGAAATCAAAACACACACAGGCAAACGCGAAGAAACAGGTCAGACAATGGAAGTGAGGATTAATCCACAGTTACTGAAGCAATTTTTTTGGGTGAGCTTACTGGGTCTGACTTCAACATAGCCCCACTCTTCTGATCCATCCCCTGTTCTTCTTGCAGCTATGTCCATCCACCCATACCCAACCAACAGCAGACACAACACGGTCACGTAAGGACTCGCCCTCCTCATTCTGAAAAAGTCCAGACAACCCAACCACTGCTCTCTTCACATATCGAATGAAAAAGAAGGCAAAGCAGACGCCTTTTATACACGTTCGCACGCTCGCTCGCTCACGGGCTAAAAAGCGAACCGGAATTAGCTTTCTTCTTGTTCTGTTTCGCAACAGATGTGACCCAAAAAAAGGGGTAATACATCGAAGCTCCCGCTGATTAGACAATTAAAGCGTATATATTAAGGCGTGCCCGACTGGATAACAGCCATAATACGATACCGATACCCCGTAAGCAAAAAGCTCGAGACCGACCCGACGCTACTAATTTCATACTCTGCGAAGGAATCGTCCTTTGCCCTTTTCTTTTGGAACAGTCCAGGAGGAACTAGACTCGTAGGAAAAGAGAGAAAAAGAAAAAGTCACGATTGGTTGCGTTTTGTCTTACATGCGGAGGTGTGTCCGAATTGGCGCCATAGATGTTTGGTGACTTGGAAGTGAAGGGGTCAGACCATGAACTTCCTCAGAGAGTTGTGGTGTGGGCGGACCTTCTTGACTTTTCCGACGAAAGGGATTGCGTGTAGGGAAAATATCCTGTCTTGAGAAGGAGCAGAAACCTGGCTAAAAAACACTGCTTGTTACTGTTGAAATTTTCGATTGAAATTGTCCATGACAGAAGGGGAAATGAAACTGCAGTTGGGTTTTTGATCTCTGGTTTGTTGAAGAAGGGCCAGAAGAGATCAAGATCCCATTAAAAAAGGGAGGGAAAGGTGGGAATTGGAATTTACCTTTTCAAAGGGAGGTGTTTAGGACAGGAGTTCAACCGACAGAATAGGGACAGCAAATTGAAATTAATTATGCTGTTGAAATTTAAAATTGGTTTTAAAAGGAAATAAATCTTCTCCCCCTAATATGATGTCATAATTTATTTCCTCCTAGAAATGCACATGTGACCAGATTAAAATAGGGACTGGCTTTCAGATGAACCATAGACGTCTAATTGGCTATATTCTTTCAAATAGTCAAGCCTAATGTTAGCATGCCTTGTATTATATTGAAAAATGAGAAATTGTCTGATCGGTCATTAATCTATTGTGTCGATATCAATTCAGTTCTCGAGTATTCAATCTTGCCAACTGAATCCTTAACATTTTGCGAAATTCCAATGTAACATTTCCGCCCAATTTTCATTAGAAATTGCTGATTTGACGGTGCGTTATGTAGAATAGCTTATAATGATAGGACCACCACATCAGTGATTTTCGGACGAAAATTGACCTGAATGACTATATCAGAATTCCACACAAATTTTAAAGACTAAATTGAAAAAATCATAAAGTTTCAAACTGAATTGGATCTCTACAATGGATTTATGACCAATTCAGGTAATTTTTTCTATCAAAAAATAAATACGTTACATGCTATTCACGTTTCCTTGACTAAACATGAGTAGATTCCAAGTCTCGTCGTCTCTCCCCGAAGAAGCGGACCTCATTGATTGCGAATCACATATGGAAAATGCCCGTCGCTATCTTATAATGTTGCCGCGACATTCCAGCGCATGCCCTGCTGTTCTTGAACCCTAGCGATGATGGGCCGTTGCACCACAACGACGATCGCGACCGAAGAGAGAGAAGCGAACCACAATAGGAAGAATGGACTCTCTAGAAATATTGCGTACGCTTGCTAGCTTTAACTACAACATTCCAAGTAATGGAAGAAAGGAGAGGAGATCATTGACTCAGATCATGCATCCATTTTTCTATCCTTACTTTAGAGTATAGTTCTCTCCCGCTGTCAAATGGATGTTGCATCTCACGTCAATTGAGCGGGGAAATCGTCTAATCGATTCTAAAGTTAATGTACGGATCAATGCCATAGCCATAAATTTTTTACTTTTGCTAATTTGGCCCGGAACTTTTGCACAAAATTCCAATATAGTCATTCTTATCAATTTTCACCGGAAATCGGACGGATGTGGCAAAAATCGACCGAAATAACTATATAAGAATTTCACGCAAAAATATATGACTAAATTGATAACATTTTAAAATATACAACTGCATCCGTATAATAAATTTAAGGTCAATTAAATAATTTTTAGGTTACATGGGCCATGAATAATCTTATTTCTATAAAGAGAGGGACTGTAATGATTATGATTCCGTGCATCTGGTAGGAACGTTCATCATGGAGGACAGCTTTCCCAACTGGAAAGCACATGGGTCTCGGACCTGGCGGCTTAGGTTAATTAAATTGAATGTAATCCGCCTCTGATGCACGTGTTTCATTTGCCAAAAAGCTTCGTGCTAAGATGGGCTTTGAAAGGCCCTGTTCTTTGGGCCTTATGGAGAGAGGCCAGGGCTGGACCTTGCCCTCCATCTGATTGGGCTCAAATTGAGATTCGATTTTAGTAATGATTTGTTCGTGAAAAATCCAAAGGGTGTTGTCGGATTGGATCTCTTTCACATTTCACTTGACCAAAACGAGAGATGGAGAAAAGATTTTGCCGATTGCGACGTGCAAATGACGCGATTTCATCGGCCTGTTGGACTGTTTTCTTCACATTTTATTGACAAAAATTCCACCATGATCTCGTCTTGCTTTCCACGAATTCCACACGCTTCTCGCCAATCGCATGGATCCAAAATCCCAAGTGTCATTGAAGCTTTTGTCTCTCTTTTATCTCTTTCCCTCCCTCCCCCTCCCTCTCCCTCTCCCTCTCTCTCTCTCTCTCTCTCTCCCTGTCTATTCAGACATCAGTTGTTTACTGATTTAATCGTCTATTTGTAACCCTAGTCGTTTAGCTATAAAGGTATATCACACGAGCCACCCACATACCCACAATATTAAAATATTGATAAGGGTGAAAAGAAATGTCGATTACTTGTTCCGACATAATAACATTCGAGGTAAATCTTTTGGGAGGATATCGATGTGGATATTGCTCTAGAGTTGGCATATAATACATAAAGTTTATATGAGTGTATTGAGACGGCTAGATAGTTGACCTGACGGTCCAATCAACGCCAGTCATCTAGATAGATTATACTAGAAAATTGGCACAAGATTTAGAATTGAATTGGTCAGATTGAAAATTTTAATATCAAACTGGTCATCGTACATTGAGTTTAGAGCATTTTGAACAATTTTCTGGATGGGATGACATGGATTTTGAGGTGAGAGACTTTTGGGCATCACTCCCCAAATATACAAATAGGTGGGGAAAGCAACAGCAAGCGCCTTATTGCTGTGTTGGCCTGTCATTATTTGCATCGAAAAGGTTAAGGAAATCCCATAAAAGAATCAAGAAAAGTTGGACACTTTCACCAGACACGGTCCAAGGTTAGGGTTCCATGTTTCGCACATTACTCAATTATGCAGGACAAAAGAAACCGTGCGAATATATTCAGTGAACCCCCCTCAAAAAAGAAGAAGAAAGAAATCCACAAAAAGAAAAAATCTAAAGGTGAGTGTCATCAGGTTCTTCTAATCCTTAAGCCGGCAACCTTCTTTGGTTATCTCGTGATCAGAAGACATCTGATTCTTTTGTCATGTTGATGAATGAATATGTCATCCCACTTGGAATTTAGCTGGGGATGATTGTGTTTCGCAAACCTTTTTAGTTCAAACCATCTCGTCATAAAATGACGTTGAAAGAATAAAATTAGGCATTCTGTGACCAATTTATGAAGTTGGTGTACAAAGTTAGGGTCGAAAATTCATGTCTGTTCATTTCGTTTAGTGTCCTTATTGCAAAATCGTTTCAATGTACTTTGAAGGCATTATCCTTAAAAGATGGGTTTGAAAAGTTCCCCTGCACAAGAAAAAGTAATTATGGATTTGAGTTTAACCGGGAGTATTGATTTTCCCCATAGCGAATAGGCTAGCCTACCTTGTTCTATAAGTGAAAGTAGTCTAGTCTCATGGGAGAAGCCACGACATGATAATCCTTTTTATCTCTTCTATTTCTTCAATCATTGTCTTAGTCCGGAGAAAAGAGAAAGTGCTAAAAATAATGTGTCAACTATGTTAGTATTGAGTTCGGTGTTGTTAGATTTTAAATTTTCTCAATAAGTCCATGTCATGTTTAAATGGTATTATCGTGTCATGTTATTAGGAATTGTCACCCTTATACAAAGTGACGTGGTGGATTATAAACAGCATTCAAAGAAATTGGTCATATCAAACAGCTAATATATTTCTAAAACATTCTAAATATGCCAATCTTATATGTTACTCTTGCTATATACGTGATTAGCATAGAAACCCACGTACCCATGAAATCAATGCATGCAAGAATATATATTGAGTGTCGTTGACACCTAAAAATTATAAAATTTTGATTATTATCAACAAGTGACAAACTTAATTGATAAGAACATAATTTGGCAAAAATAAAAGTCATCAATAAACAAAACATTCGACTACTAAATGGGAATCAAACACTTGCTAATGAAGTCATCAACAGCACACAATGTGAAAGTTGCCAAGGAAATCCTTCATTTGGACTTAAGAAATTGATCGATAGAGTCATCGACGGCAACAATCATAAAAAAACATAACTGCTGGGTTGTTATTTCTAAAGCCTCCAAATTGGGATTTTTATAACTTTGTGTAGATAATCATTGCTAGATAATAGGAGATCATGGATAATGTAACTTCTTGTAAATGCAGATAGGACAAGAAAATTATTTATTCATTTAAATTCAATAACCACCGGCCGCGGTGGCTCCATTGGTAAGTCTACCAACGTGGGGGGACCCACTGACCCCTTCTCGGAGGACGAGGGTTCGACTCACCACGGAGACGCTTGGCATCTTACCCGTTCCATGGGGGTGGTGGGTTCTCTCGTGGGGCCCCAGGGTTTACTCCAGCCGCTTGCGGCGTACGGGGCTTCTCTGGGTCATTAAAAAAAAAATAATAATCACTTGTAACGACCGATTGTGGACTATAAATACCCAAATTGCACTCTTTATAAAGCACCCTCTAGCAACTATAGAAATCAACGTTCTTTTGCAAATTTATATTAATCTTTACTCTCTTGCAATTTACATCATTGGTAGCAATTGTTCCTAGTGTTCATACTTTAAAGTCTTTGTCGTTTCCTTTCAATGATTGTTCACAACCTTGGTTGATTTATATCAATCCATCCACATTCTTAAAGGTATTTCATTATTCGGCAAAAAATCTTTTTCATATTTGAAAGGTTTTATTGCTGTAGCAATGAAACGTCTTTTTAATATGCTCGGTAGGACACATTTTGTTAATTTGAGGTAAATACGATGTTGGCAACAACAATCCAGTGCCACAAACTGGTGATGAGGTTGTTGCGCATTTTGAATCTTCAGCCACTAGGAGAACTGAACAAAGAAATTGATGTAAAGAAGTTGATCTTCCAAAGTATCTTGAAGGGTAGTTAAGGATGTTGCTCCAAATTTCAACATGGTGTCCACCATGAAAAGATTACTCATAGAATTGGAAAATGATATGGTTAATTACATCATGAGTCATATATCGAATGTATCAAGCCAATTGTCATTGATGCTGTGGATGATGCTCTAAAGATTAGGATCGTCCAATCGATCACTACTGCTCCATGTTAATCCAGTGGTGACAAGTACGTTCCTAGTTCCTTTATTAATATAGGTCAGATTGGTTAACCCTTTATAAGAATAATGCAAATGTCCGAATCTTCTGATCAACGCCAAAAGAATTGAGAATATTGGTCAAATATGCAAATAGGTAATAACAATTTGGCAAACCAAATTGGTTGATAGGTTAGTCAAATGCTAGATACGAAAAACTTGAGACCTGTGGTTACTTTATCACCACCTTATGCAAATATTCCTATTAGGCCCAATAGATAATCCGACTTGACTAGCATCACCACTTAGAGAGCAAGATGGTCAACCAAATCAACAATTGAACCCAACATAGTTTGCTGAAGAAGTTCTACAACAATTAAGGTTAGGCAAGGGTGTTATTAGATCTGTTTGCAATAAACTACATCTTAAATGGGTTGATAATCAACCTTTTCCAAGAGGGTTCAAAATTCTTGACTTTGCCATTTTAACCGGTGTAGATTCAACACATTGGTCAATTTATAGCCCAATGTGAGGAAGTAGAGGCAGACAAATTCTACATAATACAAGAGAGAAACAATGTAATCCAACTACAAATCAAGTGAATCCTAAATAACTTCAAAATAAAATAAAAAATCATATAACTAGATGAATAATCAGAATAAGGTTAAGGGTCACGCGCTCTACTTAAGAAGGCCAGAAATAGACGTTTTACTTCACTTTCAGCAAAAAATTCACAAACTTGGCTTCCAATAGAGTAAAATTCACTGTAAAAGAAAGATTCAAAGGCTAAGACTTTGCCAATTTATTCCAATTGGTGTTCGAGGGTGTCTAAATTGAGCGGCTACTTAAAGAAAGAGATAAAGTGCCACTGAAAACTTTACACAAAATGTAGCTTTAATGGAAAGATACGAGTCAAAGATGAATCTGATCAAGATCAAAATATTAAGATAGTTGTGGCAAAAATGATGCTCGACAAGGGTACGTTTTATCCATCCTTGAAGCCTGCCAGAGCAAAAGAAAACAATGATTAGGACTAAAGACATTTAAGTTTACTCATTCGATATTAATAAATTGGACGACATCTTCGACTTGCTTTTGGAAGATGACCTAATTTAATTAACTGAAAACCAAGTAATTCCAAGTAAAGAAGATTTAGTAAACAAAAAATATTGTAAGTAGCACCATTCATAGAGCCATTACACAATTAGTTGTATTATTTTTAGGAAAACAATTCAGGATGCAATTCAGCAAGAACAAAAGAAAAAAAAAAATTTACCGAATGACTGATGACTCTTGATTATTTGATTAAAATGATTGAATGATTAATGAATCATTTGATATATTGACATAAAAAAAATCTTTACTGCTGATAAGTGACAAAATTAGTCAGAAAGAGTAAAGTTTGGTAAAAACGGAAGTCATCAATAAATAGAAAAGTGAATGACTTGAAGGAAATTAGCAACTTGCCAATGAAGTCATTAACAACACACATCATGTTGTCGATGAGCGCCTCTCTTCAAGACTTGAGAAGTTGATTGACAAAGTCATCAATAATGAGCAATCGACACAAAAACATAATTACTGAGTGTTTATGTCTATAAATTGCTAATCGAGAACTTCTCTAACTTCTAGTTGATAACTATTGTTAGATAAAAGGAAATCATAGTGAAAATTCTTGTAACCACGATATTAGGAAGTTATTTTTTCAACACAAATTCAATGGCTCCTTGTAACATTCGATTGTGGGTTATAAATACTTGTGTTGCACTCTTTGCAAAACACTCCCAATCAATTACAAAACCCAAGCAAATTTATCTTTTATCTTTTCTATTCTGCAATTTACATCGCGGGTTCCATACTTTAAATTCCTTGTCATTTATTTGTCTGTCCAAAATCAACAAAGGACCATTAAGAGCATTTGTCAATTCACATCATTCCATCCATGTTCTAAAATGTATTTGAGAAGTTTTTTGCTATTCCATTGCAAGCCCCAAAAAGCCAAAAAAACAAAACCAAAAATCACCCGTGAACTCACCAAACAGCGTCCACAATCGGAGCTCATCCATCGTGCGCGTGGATCAAAGTAGCACGATCTAATTCAAAAATTTCACCTAATTAGGCATGTCTAGCATATTTTTTCACAGTAGTAGGATCTTTTACCCCCTTCCCCTGTTCCAAGCAATAGTTTAAATCTTGTGCGACCTAATTAGGGTGCCGACCGACCCCTCGATGCCTAAGCAATATAAAAACTTTATTATAAAAAGAAGGAGAAAAGAAAGAATAATGTGCCAAAAGTGATGGCGTTAGCTTCATCACATTCCTGGACCTTTCCTTTTCCTCCCAATTAATCCACCGTTTGCTTTGTTTGAACCGTCCCCCAAAGACATTCAGTTTTCCTTTTTCTCTCCTCTTCTTTATTATATGCTTGTCTTCTTGCTTCCCCCCACCATTATTACTCTTGATCACTTCTATGTCGAATTTCCAGATTCCGTAAACTCTCTCTCTCTCTCTCTCTCTCTCTCTCTCAAATCGTCATCATTGCAGAGATCGAAGTGGAGACGATATAATCGCTGCCCATCTTTATATATATATATCGTCTCGCACACGTATACCTTCCCCTTCCTCCATTCCTTTCTCTCTTCTGATCATCGGACCTTATCGCATTCTCTGTGACGGCGTCTGGGTCAAGAGAGAAAGAGAGGGAGAGGGAGACAGGAGAGATGGTGCCGCCATGGCTGGAGTCCCTGCTGTCGACCTCCTTCTTCTCCATTTGCCCGTCTCACCAGGACGCGCCGCGGAGCGAATGCAACATGTACTGCCTCGACTGCGAGTCTGGCGCCTTCTGCTACTACTGCCGGTCGTCACGCCACAAGGACCATCACGCCATCCAAGTGAGTATATAACGTCCGCAATGTTGGGTCTATCTGGTTCTAAATTGTGAAGTGGTCGGATCGATGTGAATATTGAGAATGGGGTTTGGTTTGGTTTTGGAGAGCAGATACGGAGGTCGTCGTACCACGACGTGGTTAGGGTCTCTGAGATCGACAAGGTGCTGGACATAAGCGGGGTCCAGACCTACGTGATCAACAGCGCGAGGGTTGTCTTCCTCAACGAGCGGCCTCAGCCTCGGAGCTCTACCGGCAAAGGCGTCTCTCATCTGTGCGAAATCTGCGCGCGGACCCTGCTCGACCCTTTTCGCTTCTGCTCTCTCGGTTGTAAGGTCAGTGATCTTCACACACGCTATCATCCATTCGAATGTGTTCATGCTTTTCGATCACAGATTCATCACACAGAGCTCATAAACGCTCTCGCCACTACCGCAACGATCGGTTTCAACCCCTAATGTATCCACATTTTTCCCCCGAGTTCGCATAAAGATTACTATCGGCCAATTCGACCTAACCATGTCTACAGTTCTTGAGAAGAGCCGTGTTCTTTTTCTCTTCCTTTCCTCCCCACCCGTATTTGCATTATTTCTCATGACATTATTAGTGTCATTAATCAAGAAGTGAGTTCGATAATAATGACTAAACCAGTTCGTTAGATTTTTGCCCATCTGCGAACGTTTCTCTACCCATCTCTAAGAGATTTTTCTTATGTTATATTTTAAGCGAATTTCATTATGTCGATTAGAAATGCGGTCAATTATTCACTAACCGGAATAATTTAAAAAAAACATTTTTTTGTGTCGCATTAAATTAAAATTTCTAACTTGGTTTGTGTGTGTGTGCGAAACGATTGGGAGTTAGCTTGTAGGGATAAAGAAGAATGGGGATGCGAGCTTTGTCTTGAGCGCGAAGAATGACGAAGAAACCGCGGAAAAGAAGGAAGGAATGCCAAGGAGATTGCCCCGTAAAGCAGAAGAAGGATCGCGTGAAGGCAGGCAAACCCACTCGCACCACCATCATCATCTTCCGCCACCCTACGACGATGACGACATCTCCCCGCCCATGCCGTCGCCACCCTCGACCGCCTCCTCCAACTCCCGGCGGAGGAAAGGGATCCCGCGCCGGGCGCCTTTCGGGTACTAACGAAACAATACGCAAGCAAGCAACAAAAAAAGAAAGAGGCTACGGCAGATTCTTATAAACTAATCTCATAATTTAACAGCTCATTCGGGAGAGGCCAACACATGGGGGGGATGGAGAAAGAGGGGTTAGTGTCCTAATCAGTGATTAGTTGTGATAAGGAAAGGGGAGGGGAGGAGAGGGGAGGAAGGGGGGTTTTTAATTAATGTTTAGGGCTTGCTTCCGAAGGGGGACAAATCAGATGTCGAAGGGACAAGATACATCGAATGCGTGCGGAATTAGACGACGTTAAGATGTAAAAATTATATATATAAATGTGCATGTACACATGAAGTTGTTCATACGACAAGGCCAGATTGTTTTTAGCTGGGGGGTCACATTGTTTTATACGCGATCATCGGCGATACGAAGGAGGCAATGGATTAGTGCGTTAAATGGCAATGGGTTGTTCTAGCTTCCAAAGCCAGATTTCGGGGGGCTTAATTCGCTGCCTTTGTTTATTGATTTTGCCTCGTCCAATCATGGAGGGGCGGCTGCTTCTGCTTTTATCGATTCTCTCCCTCCCACCCACCTTTTCATCGATCTCTCTTTTTTATATGCCGAGCGTCGATTGTGGTCCGTCTTCTCGTTCGGTGTTTTGAGTGCTTTCGGAGTTGGCAAAGGGCAGAATGCGTTGGTCTGGTCTGGCTCTGTCGGGGAGCGTAGGTGGGGAAAGTGAGAACGCAAGGTAATGTGCTGCTGCTCGTTTTTTTGCTTCTTTTCGTGTTGCGCTCTCTTCCTGGGTGCCTGTTTCGATTCGCCTTCTGTGATTTTACCAAACGGGCGTGCGAGAGAGAGCACGGCACGATCGCTGCACGGGGGACACGGCGCGTGGCGAGATTGTCACTATCAGAATCTAGTCAGCCGCATTAAATGCCTCGTGTATAACATCACATACGAAATAATCCAGAGACCTCTAGGTGGGCTCGACCTAATTTTTTACTTCAGCCATTCGAACCTTTTTCCTTCCACGACAGAGAGGGGGGTCGAGGCGCCGACCGAATTTCGTGGAACTGAGAAGCTCCGAAAGCTTTTCATTTACTCGAACGTGATCTTTAGGATATGTGTTTAAGAATTCATAGGATGAGTTATGTAATTATAGAATAAACTATTAATTCAAAGGACCCCCGGATCAATTATTTATAATCACCTTTTGCCCATCATAGCCACCTAAGCCGGACACTTGAATATATCGTATTTTCTCCTACTTAATGAAATCTTAGGTTAGTTATGATAAGGTGGAAAAGTAGCGACCACTTTTTCATGATAAATTCGAAACAAAAAGTCAATTTTTTTCAATGTAGATTAGTCAGAATCTTGCCAACAAAATTGATACGAACCTAAAGAAGTCAATTTTTCAATTGCGGATAGGTTGATTGAAGGTGCTATAGATAGGCTGGAATAACACGTCGTTTGGTTTGGGGGTTGGACCAACTTTAGCTTGAACAAGATTAGGTTGGTCACATCAAAAGTCGTAGGAAATCGTTTTCGGCGACAGCGGCCAATTCTCGATTACACCCTTTTTCTTTGCTTTCAAAACTGTGCCAAGACGGCTTAGGTTTTTTTTTTTTTTTTAATTTCTTTGTCTTTTCTAGCATTATCTGTGCTTTTTAGGGGGTCTCCCGCTGCTCGAGCTTATCAAAAGGCCCACGTTTCGTGACACGTAGAAAAGCGGTGTCGAACATAAAGGCTGCCAACGTTGTTTTTGAGCAAAGGGGCTGCAACTGTCGTGAAACCCAAAGGGGGCCCTCTGGTTTTAATCCTCTTCATTTGGAGGCCCATGTTATGTGTTCTCTTTCTCATTTTCGTCTCTTTTTTCTGAGGGCGGTCATTTCCCAGGCAGTCCGATTCCTGCCCGGGCACTAGGAAGTTAGGAACCGGACCAGGGGGGCTGGTTCTCAGTTTCTGAAACCGCACCTTACCCTAGGTGAGTCATTAGAAGTTCTAATTTAGAACCGGTGGCATGTTCAGTTTTGTTTTTTTGGCTTGTCGTTAATGTTCAAGACAAAATTGAAGACGTTCTCGACAATTAATGCGTTTCTACAATCAGCAAGTTACTTGTAACATTATAGGTGTTACTTAATTTTTTTCAATTTGTGGCAAAATTTGGTTGGAATGAGCAATCACTGCTGTATTTTGATTTGTTCATATCTTACTCACTTGTATGAGTGAAATGGGAGTCGTGCATGTCTGCTTGTATGAGTGAAGTCTGAAATGAGAGATAAACTAGGGTTCTTTTACAAATTTATAGGTAATTAAAAAAGAAGAAGTCTGATCCGGATGATTTAGGCGGGCAATTTCACCCCGAAACTAGGAACCAACCTAAAATTCATCGGTTCGAATTTTATAGAACCAGGCACCACCCAAAACTAGCCTATCCAATTTGGTCCAGGCAGTTCCCAATTTGGGCAATCCCTTTGGCTCACTCCTACTTTTTATTTGTTTCTTCTTGCTCCCAAGGTCGACATGGAAATTGTCCAAAAAAATTATACATCGACCAATTCAGTCTTAAACATTTTAATTGCGTCGATTTAGTCCAAAACCTTTTGACGATTAGCTAATATAATTCTTCCAACCAATTTTAGTTGGAAATAATTAACTTGGACGCCGATTGTCCTATATGATGTGGACAATTTTAGCATTTTTTAGTATTTATTAATCTTTTTTTTTTCTTTTCTTTTTTCCAGGCAGCCAGCCACAAGTGAGGGTTGCCCTCTCCAACTCTTGTTGACCATGGAAAAAAAGAAAAGAAAGAAGAGAATAAGGAAAAAGTTTGAAAAAATTTAGAAAATTAAAAAATACAAAAATCGTTCGCGTCAGCATTAATTACACTACATAAAATGATTAATATCCAAGTCAACGATTTCCAACCAAAAAATAATTATTAAAATGTTTATGATTAAATTAACATAACTATTCCTAAGGTCGCCGTTGTCACCACATTGGTATGGCCAGTACTATCCGTCCTTGACCCACCTCCGCCACTCAAACCACCGTGCCAACTTTCTCTCCCTCCCACCTCAACTCCCTTTTCTTCTCCGCTTATAGTGATTAGAGGTCAACTGTCGACCACCTCCGACCACCTCTAAACACCGTGATCTCCGAACGTAGATCGCGGAGAATTTCCATCCTATCGTTGCGAGTCTAAATAAATGAATTATCTAGAAAGATGGAAATTGCCAAGAGTCATCCCAAATTACACATTAATTACATGTCGGGGAACAACGAAGCTCATGAGCTCCCTGCAGAAATTATTGTCAGGTCGGGAGCATCTGGTATGGATCGGCCGAAACATGCCGGTCGAGAAGACAAAACCTTACCGACCAAAAAAAAAGAAGACAAAACCTTTGAACATGCAATGCAGGAGGATGTGGGCACCTAATTCCGCCACGCTGCTGGAATCCTATGCCTTCGCACGTAACATGCGAACAAAACAAGGAGCAATAACTCGCGTAATGATGGAGAAACACTACAAGCACCTGCCCCCACAAAAACATCTGATGTCCTTGCTAGCCTTTGCAATGTCAAAAATTTTGCTTTGAAAGGTCTCCCATAATATACATAATTCCAGAACCTAGCTAAGGAGTGCGCGCACCCTCGTACGCCAAGCCGAGACGGGGGAAATAGACTGGCGATGTGTGCAGAAGCTAAGCCCGAATACCGCCTAACTCATTGTACTGGGAAAAATAAAAGAGATTTTTTTTTTTTACGTGTTATTTCGTCTATTTTATTGAGTTAATTAGTATATGTATGAAATTGCAAGATCCTTCTATGTTGATGATGATGAAAGTGCTAATTAGTATATGCACGAAATTGCAAGATCCTTCTATGTTGATGATGATGATGATGATAAAAGATTATGGTATGTAGATGTCGACATAGTATAAAATAAAAAATAAAAAATAAAAAGAAGGTAAATTGGCCCCTACTTTTATGATTTCATGTTTCCTCCCTCCTGAAATCGCTAAATTGAAAACGTTCAATCCCTATAAACACATGATATTAATTGAAATTAGTGGGAAACTTGCCACAGTTACAAGGAACACTAAAAAACTACATTTTTTATAATATGAAAGTTCAACTTAAATAAATTAAGAAAGATCCCCAATTACCAAATAAACATAATTACTAGCATGGGCAACTCATCCTAAAACCGCTATAGTGAAAGTTTTATTAGATTTTAAGACAAAAAGAAAAAAGAAAAATTCCCGAAATAAGTTTGATATTTTACAATTTCTAAAGCAAGTCCATATGGCATATGCCAGCAATCAAACACATACATATGTACATGTACATGTATATCTATATGTATAGTCCAAGGACGTTCTTGCCAATCTAAGTCGTGATATTCAAGAAGTTGGGTAGACGGTCAATTCTTCTAAAATGGCTTAACTGTGCATCCCTTGTATCTATCGCCAAAAACAACTTCGCAGTCTTTCAACATGTCTTGGAATCATTGTAACATTCATGCTATATATAATTCGCATCAATACAAAGGAAAAGAAGCTGGCGCAAGCTATACGAAACATTGCTTTCATAAGCTGCAAGCTGTGACGAACAACAGACTCTCTCTCTCTCTCTCTCTCTCTCTCTCTCTCTCTCTCGATGTCTAAGGAGATCGATGACTCAGAGCAAGGCCATCCAAAGGAAGTACAGCAACGACCCACTAGCGGAGACGACGAGAGTGACGAGAAGCTACCGAAGGATGATGGAGATCAGTGCGGAACGCCGACCTCCAGCGAACACAAGATCCCTGCAGTTCGGAGCTGCCCGCCCACGCCTCGTAAGCAAGCCCGACCAGTGCTTCCTCACAAGCGGAAATTGCACTTCTTTGAAATGACCGGGCGTGAGGAGGTAGAATCGTTCTTTCGATCAAACGATAGGTCAACGTCGCCGTCGTCGTCTCGCTCTTCTAAAAGGAGATGTACCAGCATATGACCAAGAACACCCATCGTTTTGTCTAAGCTAGCTGTCTTTTCGGACTTGTTCAGCTGGAATTTCGATCTGTCATAGTACCTTCATCATATACTGTAATTATGTGCCGGTATACATCTTTTCATTTCATTCTTTTTTCTTCTTCTTTTTTTTTTTGATGCCGAGAATCCGGCCTAGCTCATCGGCCTAGCTCATCTTCGGGAGCACAGTACCGATTATACCTCAGGAGAGACTGGCCTAGCAATCCACCGTCGGAGCTCCCCGCTTAAATCATGGAACTACTCTGAGAGTCGTGATGACTTAGGAAGTCGAACCCCTAACCTGATGCCAAATCAAGGGGTACGCCTCAACCAGCATAGCCATACATGGGTGGGTTCATTTCATTCATTTGCTCCTGCATAAATTTAAAAAAAAAAAAAAAAAAATTTGTGTAAAGAGGATGAAAATTATGGCCGTCGATATATGGATCGTAATTTATTTTCCTGAACCAATAAATGGTGTATTTTCTCATCTTTCTTTTTGCGTTTCATGTAATTCACTATATTATGAGAGTTCATAAGATATTTTCAATAAAACTGGTACGACAAAGGATCAACTGATATAAACACATGTATATGCGGAGAATATGATCGATGCTAGTCTGATGGTCGTCTCGCTTTGATTGTTTATGTTCATATCCAGACTTTTCATGCACAGTGATGAGCCTGGTGACGACTGATGATCAATCTTCCTTGGGTTTCAAAAATGGAAAGGATGTTTTGGATGATGATATAAAGTAAAAGGCGTACATCCTGATTCATGAAGCTGAAAATTACCATTCAGGTACCTGAGGCACCGATCCAAGGAATGATGGATCGATCTGGGTCCTAACTAAAGCGATCATCTCCGATGTCTCCATATTCTCTAGTCTTCTCTAAAGTCCAGAGACTTCTCCACCAAATTCTCATTACTTGCGCATCGAGCACTTCGGTGTCACCTGCCTGATCTTTCTCGTTATGTTGAGATAAGAAGTATGACCAATGCTTGTCGGGTCGGGAATTCAATGTCCCATATCATCCGTTCATTCATTTATGGGTGCTCCTCCTTTAATGCGTGTCTTTTGAGTTTCAAACATTACTTCTCCATCATTCACATGTATCAAATTCCTGCATTTTCGACTGTCTTCCTAGATCAAACGTCCAAACTTTTCGATTACGTGCGAAACTTCAAGAGGATATACATAGAAGATACATATCCTAGGTCGACATTGGCATCGTGACAAGGATTTTTTTTTTTTTTTAATGTTCTTCTTTTGTGGGGAAAATTATTAATGCCAACCCCTCTATCCATCAACCTTGGGGCTCAATCAAGTTCGATTGTATGAATCAAAGGCACATGATGGGAGGAGTTGTTGGTCTTGATGAGAGGGCTCAAGTGGGGTCCTCTGGCCGAACCCTGTCCATAAAATTGGACAGCAGATAACACGCTCTCTCTTAGTCAATTTACATGTTTAAATCCCTGATTCTGCATTATGCAACAACTGCAATCTGAAACATGGAGATGAGCAGGGAGCCATTTCTCTGCAGTAGCTCGTCACATCTGTCAATGAAGATCCGGGGCTAATGAAAGAACAAGAGACAATCAAGCCCCAAACCCAATGCTTACAGGCACAGTGCGCGAAGGAGGTCCAATGTTTTTTGCGCCTCTCACAAGAAATCATCGCAAGGCAGATAATGGACAAAAAATCTAGACTGTGATCGGGTTAAATATGCAGGGTTGCAACTCAAAATACTTGGAAACGCCCTGAGCGTTGATCTACACGCCATAAACTATATAGAACCATTATGTAGACATGGGACGGAAGAGCACGACACCGGCGATGATGGCATCGACTAACATTCAAAGTTCAACGTCGCATGGGGTCTGCTTGAAGGCCTCATACAGTTTGAAGTGGCCCACCACATCGGCGCAGAATATCTGGATCATGCAGTGGTCCTGCTTCCAATGCAGGGCCTTGAACTTGACGCGCGCGTCGATGATCACGTTGATCTTGATGCCCCCTGACTGCTCCTGATCCTTCAAGTCCTTCAACGAGGGCTCCCGTAGCACCACATCTTGCGAGACGAGATTAATGGGGAACTCCGTGAAGTTGTCCTTGCCTTGGAATAGAGGCGGGCCGTTGGCGGACGCGAGGGTTAGGTCCCGGCTCTTCACGGACACATTCATTGATTCATAGGCGAATGTGACATGGTGATTGGAGTTGTTGGTCGACATCTTGATGCTGAAGTTGGCAGTGACGAGGCGGCTCTGGTTGGTGTCGAGGTTGAAGTTAGAGACCAAGGCGCCCGTGACAGCGTACTCGAGCTGCCTCGGGTGGACGGTGAGCCAGATGGTCGAAACCCCTAGCACGATGAGAAAGATTATGGCGAGCAGGATTGCGGATGCCCATTTCATCATGCTCGAGTGTGCATTCCAAGGGTCTTCCTCGGCATCAGCACAACGCTTGGCGATTGCCATCGTCGACTGATGTGGGAGGTTAGCGCTTCTCGTTCCGATCTGCCTCCGAGCGAAGTCGCAGATGGTCGGTTTGAGTTGAGACTGAAGTGAAAGAGGCGTTTTTTGCTTTGTTTGCAGTACCTTGGAAGGGAAATAGGGGTGCTTCTGCCTATTATTTTCTTTAGTGAAACTCAAGAAATGTGGTGGGGAAGAACATATTCAGATTGCTTTGTTCTTTGCTTGTGATGAACCTACTGAGATATTCAGCTTCCAGGGGAAGTGTGCATAAAATAAATCGAGGGGGAATAACGACCGAAAGCTATGTCTTAATTGAGAGATTTGATAAGTAGACACTTTTAACGACTTTACTTTATCGAGTTTTATTTACATAACTTACTAACGCATCAAACGTCCAACTTTATATGGGATTATTAATTTAAGTTGCAGAGTGACTTTTAATTTTTGCCATATTAATTACCGATATGTTTTGAATCACTAACTTTCATTTGACCTATTCACCAATACTTTTTTTGTTTTTGTTTGATTACCAACTTTGTTACTGAGTTGCCTATTTATATTTGCCATACGTAGCAATTCTTTAGATTTACTAATTTTCTTTAGAGATTGTTGACTTTAACTAGCATGGCTCACCAATTTTTCTCCCATTTAACTACCACCCAATATTAAGTTACAAATACACTACTTAACGACATTTATTTGTTTCTTTTATTTTATTTTTAATTGGGCGTCTCTTCTTATCGCTTACAAACTTTTATTTATTTTTCTACGCAACACTTTACATTTACCATAATTTTTAGAACTTATCAACCTTGTTTAGAGAAACTTACCGTTTTTTTTGTTTTTTTTTATTATCACAAATTATGGTTACCATCTATCATTTAAGTTACTTACAAGTTTATTTTCCTTTCAATGCGAACCCATCTTATCCTTTACCAATTTGATCGCCAAATGTTATTTAACTTTTTTTAACACAGTAGTAGAGTTACCATTTTTTTCTATGAAATTAGGCTATGTTTGGTAAAAATAATTTATGTTCCCCAAACAACTATTTATGTTCTTTTGTTCCAAGGAACGAAAAAAGAATAGAAACGTGTTTGGTAAAATTTTTATTCCTGGGAACAAAAAATCTATTTTTTTGTTCTCGGGAATAAATTTGGAACAAAAACAAGAAATAGAAAAAGGTAGCTTCTTATTCCTGAGAACAATTTTTTCTTTTCTCTTCTTTTTTCTTCTCTTTTCTTCTCTTTCCTTTCCTTCTTCTTCCTTTTGGTCGGTCTCCAACGTCACCAACCTCGGCCATGGCTGGCAATCGATGAACGAGGGACGGTGACCTCGCCGGAGCATCGCCGACCCTCGGCGACACCAAGCCAGGGCGAGGCCAACCTCACATCGCCTGGGCAAGGTCGAGCCTCATGGTGGCCAGGCGAGCCTTCGGCAAGCTCGCTGAACCTTGCCCAATTGGTTGCCGACCGCCGCTGTGGCAGGTGACTGGCCACAAAGGAGGAAGGAGAGAAAAGAAAAAGAAAGAAGAAGAAAAGGAAAAATATAATAAAAATTAAAATAAACAACAAAATTACACAATTCTACCAAACGCATTTCTATCCTGTGAATAGAAATTTTGTGTAGTTACCAAGCGTGTTCTTATATTTAGAAATTGTTCCCTGAAACAGAAACAAAAAAAAAAAAAACTGATCAAAGTTTTCAACTAGTCGACTTTTTTATTTTTTGAGTTAGTTAACAAAATCTATGTAATCTCTTCGTTGACCAACTTTTCTTTAGGTTACTTGATTTGGAAAAGAGTTGGTAAATCTCTCAAATGAGGTCGGTTCGTTTATATGGCAATTGGTAAATTTAAGCCATTTATAAGAAATGTAAATTAAATTTGGTGAAAAATAAGAATTTTGTTTAGTCAAAGATAAAAATAAAATGTTGGTAGTCTAAAAAAAGAATAAAACGAATATTGATAACTAACTCAAACAAGAATTAGTGATGCAAAATTAGTTGGGAACTTAAATGATAGAAAATGGTTGATAAAGGAGACAAATGAAAATGGTAGCTCAATAGAACAGTTGGTAGATTCAAAAAAGAAAAAGAGACACATAAATGTCAGCAAGCAACCCAAATAAGGAATTTGCAACTCTAAACTAGTTGGTATTTAATCAGAGAAAGGTTGGTAAATCACACGCAAATAATTTGTAATTTCATGTTATAACTAGTAGATTTAAAAAGTTGGTAAGAAAGATAAAGAAAAAGTTGATAAAAGATAAGGGAAGTTTATTTTTTTGGTAATTGTTAAAAAAAAAAAACACATAAACCTTGTTGACTAACTTTTTTTTTTTTTTTGTCAGTCCTACGCTAATCCTACTCTAACACTCACTCTCGACTTTTGCCCTCGCCTCCTCCTTGCAGGCGCGTGAGAGTCGAAACCCACTCCTAAAATGAAATCTTCCCCACCCCAATCCCCCCTGAGAAGGTGGGAATTTGAACCCCAACCTCCCCCTTCCAAGATGGAAGGGTGGCCACTGGGGCGAACCCCCAGTGGTTTGTTGACTAACTTAAATGGGAGTTAGTAACAATAGATTAGTTGATAAACTAATCCGTAAAAATTGATCTAATTAAGATTAGTAATTATGAAAAAAGAGTTAATAAATGTCATAATATTGTAGGCGGCTTATAATAAGTTGGTGTGAAATCAAGTGATCAGTAATTTTTTCTCTTAATAACTCTTTCAGAAACCTAACAACGCAAAAAAAAAAAAAACAAGTTCGCTTTTTGACAATGGAAAAATACAGTCGTGAATCAGACACCGAAGACAAATTCAAGTCAATTTCACAGTTTAACATCTTATTAGCAGATTGTGTAGCCAACTAATGTTTTAATGATGGTTTCGAGTCCACATGTAACAATTTGAGTATCTGACCCTTTTTCTTCTTGTGGTCTGGCCACCCTCCTGTGACGCGGCTCTTGTGCCTTGCCTTTGAGGCACTCCTCCACCGTCCACTTCTTGGGGCCAAAGAAAAGCCAGCCCTCTTTACGCTCTTCAACCCCATTTGTCGACGATGGATTGAACTCAACGATGATAAGGCCATCCTTGAGCACTACTCTCTCTCTCTCTCTCTCTCGGAATCGAAAAGCTTGAGAGAGGGTCTCAGTGAACAGCGTAAAGGCGAGAATCGAGCTCGACCACAATCGTTGTATTTCACAAGACGCATAACTCTGTATGGTTTTCTGTCGAACTGCCTAAAAACCAATCGGAACGGCAAAGAAGGTGGTATAGAAAATCTGGCAGGTCGGTCGGGTTGAACCGAGGCGATCCTTGTATGTGGTGTTATTCGCACACAAAAGAAATCTACATGGCTTTCCTCTCCTGCAGAAGACGCAGCGTTCCCTCCCTTTCTTGCGTTGTTGATTTTCCTGAAGGAGTTGGATAACGTTTTGGACTGCGTATCACTTTTAAACAATGGCACCATGAGTGATGACGAATTTGAGCTTGATGCTAGTGAACACATTCATCTATCACTGAAGGTTGCAAAAAGCCAAACGTTGTGCCCTGTGACATCAGGTTCCTCTGCAAATTTAGTGACTTCTCATTGCCCACTCCAACATCAGGTTGTCTTTTTATATTTTGGCCAAAAAGAAGAAAAAGACAAGAAAAAAAAAAAGATATCATGATGTATACTCGATCAATGACATAGTATATACCTTATCATCGTTATATAAGTTAAGAAATATGCTAGAAAACAAAATAGTGTAATTTATATATATTATAAATGAAGAAAGAGATCACTGGATCGCTAAAAGGGAGCTCAGGTTTGACCCCGTTACGGTATCCTATCGGATCCACATTCACTCAAAAATATAAATTCTATATGTAGAGAAAGATCACATGTATAAAGAGCATTAAATATTATAGACAAGCGATGTGAAATACTTTAATACCCCTTTCTCACCTGTAAGCCGGATTAGGAACAACATATATAATTTGACAAATAGGGGATGCACACTCTAAATAAATTCGGGTAGAATATATTGAAAGCAATTAATAAAAGCTCGATAACTACAATCACAAAGATTGTCAAGATAGCTGAAGTCCAAGCCCGTAAAATATTCAATTGAGCCCAAAGGCTTAATTATACAGGTAGAGGAAGACACACACATATATGCATATATAGCAAATAAATCTCATGAAAAGCAATGTGAAATATTTTAAACTATCTTCTCTCATAATTTCGTAGTTTGCTTAGTCTGTCGAATGTGTTTCTCAATGGAATGGATAGGTTTCACCGGCGCACAGCACTGGGCCCATTGATATACTTCTGATGTAGAAAAGACACGTGTTATCATCAGATCAAGCTTCACCCTACTCAACATTTGTCACAACAACGTGGGCACAAACAAGATGAAAAATAACACTACAGTGGAAGGGGAGGGGATGTTCTATTATTGATTATGAGGAAAGAAAAGGGGAAGAGACTATAAACAAAAAGCGGGGAAAAGGAGAGGGGTTTAAATGCACAATTAAAAGAAATAATTTATGAATAACTTGAAAGATATGAAATATCAAAAAGAATATGAGGAACTTCTTTAATATATATCTAACAATATTTATGTCGGCGCTACCACAAACATTTTAGCTTCTTCTTTTTTTTTTTTTTTAAATTGAATTTTTTTTTCTTTTTCCATTTTTTTTTCCGTATGTCCTTCCTCCGATCCACAACCTTAACGATGGAGGTTGTCGGTAGGGGTGCAACCAGACTGGGTATACCCGGGAACCGGACTGGCCCACCCAGAAAATAGGGTCGGGAATCGGTTCCCGTTGAAACCAGTCCGAGAACTAGTTCCCAAACTTCAGAACCGGTGTAAACCGGTTTTGGAACCAATTCCAATTGATTATCCACCCAGGAATCGGTTCTCGGACCGGTTTTGGAACCAGTTTCGTAAATATAGGTCCAAAACCTTATTTTTTCTCCTTATTTCTATTTTTACTCCTGCAATCACACGTCATTTTTCCTTTTTGCTCTCTTAAACATGCACGGCACTCCTCCTTCACCATTCCTCTTCTTCACTTGCTTCCCTCCCTCATAGGTTCCCTCTCGCACCATTTGACAGACGGACGGTATTATTCGTCACCAAATTCTTATGTATCACATGGATTGGCTCGCTTAATTTCTCTTTTGTAGAAGCAATTATACTTGCATAAATGAGTAGCTTCATGTAGTAGTTGTAGGAATAAGACTAATATTAGACCCATGTTTGTTGCTAATCCTTTACCTTATGATTTTATTTATTATAATTAGCCCCGTGGATCCTTAATTTTTCATTTAGTCAAAAAGTTCATATATTTATTTATTACATGTGCTTAATATTTCAATACAAATTAGGAGGATTACGTTATTTTCTCGTGTATTAATATAAAATTCAAAATCGTATAGGATATCAGGAGATTGCAAAACAGATTTCAGTGGAAACATGATTGATTCTGGAACTAGACCGAAAAAACAAGGTGGGTTGGGTACAAGGTCCAATACAAACAGGGTCGGCAATAGGGTCCAAAAAAAGGGAACTAGTTATAACAGAGTCGGCTACAGGGTCCAGGTCTAAACCCTACCCACCCTAGACCTGATCACCCCTAGTCGTCGACCATATGTGATGGCATGTCGGCCATATGTGAGGGCATGGCCCTTTGCTAGCCCTCACTTGGCTCATATTTGGCAAGGAGCCATGACACCCTCGCCAACCACAGAGAGGGCTTACAAACCCTCACCTAGAGATAACAATGGCATCTCGAGCGTAGCCTATGGCTAGCAACCTCCATTGACTATCACCAAGGCTATAGACTAGTAGAGGGACATTAGGAAAAAAAGAAAAAAAAATATCAAATTTAAAAAATGCAAAAATACGTAAGATGTTCGATGTTGAGAAAACTTTCTAATATGTTTTGAAGATTGACAAAATCTTTCAGAAGTGTCGATCGAATCTGATAAAAGTATTTTTCAAGTAAAAAAAACAATGTTCATACTCTAGTTATTGTCATTTGTATATTAGGTCTAAAGTTCTAAATGTTTCGTGATGACATCATAAATATATGCCATGGATATCATTAAAGTAATATGAGGATACTAGCAAAAATTGCACGTAAATATTGTCAAGATGTTTGGCAACTTCAGACTCTATGCAAAGTCTATTTAGACTCAAGGAGTATTCATATTTAAAGAGTATCACATGATCGAGAAATCTGTATAAACTTGGAAACAATGTATATATATGATTTCTATTCTAGAAAGTATTGATTGTTTTTCAATCTTGAAGATTAATCTGCAACGGAATTTTTCAAAGCGAGGATTCATTGATTGATTAACAATCATCCAAAGACAAGATATTATTGCCAAATGAAGAACTCCACTAATGAAAACGCAGCTTTGGTTGTATGTATGACCGAATCAATGGGAGATCTTGATCTGGTCACTCAATGGCTACTAAACATTCATGTCTAATTGGTTGATTGGAGAATGATCCTCTAAATACCATCCAATGATTAGCTTGGAAGTAAAATAGTTTGGAAGTGAAGGAATATAAAAAGAGACCAAGATGCTGAAGATAATAGAGAGGTCCAAAATAAAAAATTCCGAACTCCAAGAGTACTTCAATACCTATCTTTCTTAAGCTCACAATTGTGATCATTTGAGAGCTGTTAATAGTGTTATAATTTCTGGTGTGACATAATGAGATTTATCCATTTGAGTTTAAGCGGAACCAACTTTCAATAGAAGCACTTGGATATAAGTAGTACAACTTAACTGTAATCTCTCATTGATTATCTAGTGGAATCTAGTGAGAAGGCCATTAGAATGGAGAGTAAACATAAACTTGCTATAAGCCGAACCTCTATAAGTTTGTGTGCAATTTCTTCTATCCCTTAACTCTTGTTTTTTTTTTTTTTTTTTTATATATAGATTTTTGTGCATTAATAAATTGTATATAATCTCTATTTGGACTTTAACCTTTGCACTTTAGTGAATATCATCATTCTATTGTCATTATTCAAACTCATATCTTGACTACTTTACTTCAACTTTAAATTTGTCAAGATTTGTTAAAATCACATATTCACTCCCTCTAGGTAATACTATTGACCTCCAACACTTAGCATCCATATCAGCTATTGCCGATCTTAATTAGTTAGAATGATTGAAGTGACAAATCGTCAAAAGGTTTAAGATTTGATCAAATTGAAAAGTTTATGACAAAAATAGCATCCGTACAATAGAAATTTTTTTTTTTTTTTTTGGGTAATTAACCTCAATGAAATGGATAGGCTCGACTAGCGAACTCCACCAGCCCCATCAAGATACCTCAACATAGAACGAAACGTGTCCTCATTAGATCGAGCTCGACCCACTCACGTTTTGGCACATTAACGTGAGCGGAAAAGTACCAAAAAAGTCCTAAACCTTTCTACATTGGTACCACTTCAATCCATCCAGCCAGCGCTAACGTGGACATCAGTCGGTGGCCGGATGCATGTATATGCGGAGAATATGATGGATGCTAGTCTGATGATTGTCTTGCTTTGATTGTTTATACGTTCATATCCAGACTTTTCATGCACGGTGATGAGCCTGTGACGACTGATGATCCATCTTCCTTGGGTTTCAAAAATGGAAAGGATGTTTTGGATGATGATATAAAGTAAAAGGCATACATCCTGATTCATGAAGCTGAAAATTACCATTCAGGTACCTGAGGCACCGATCCAAGGAATGATGGATCGATCTGGGTCCTAACTAAAACGATCATCTCCGATGTCTCCATATTCTCTAGTCTTCTCTAAAGTCCAGAGACTTCTCCACCAAATTCTCATTACTTGCGCATCGAGCACTTCGGTGTCACCGGCCTGATCTTTCTCGTTATGTCGAGATAAGAGGTATGACCAAAGCTTGTCGGGTCGGGAATTCAATGTCCCATACCATCCGTTCATTCATTTATGGGTGCTCTCCTTTAATGCGTGTCTTTTGAGTTTCAAACATTACTTCTCCATCATTCACATGTATCAAATTCCTATATTTTCGACTGTCGTCCTAGATCAAACATCCAAACTTTTCGATTACGTGTGAAACTTCAACAAGATATACATAGAAGATAGATATCCTAGGACAACATTGGCATCGCGATGAGGATTTTTTCTTTTTTTAATGTTCTTCTTTTGTGAGGAAAATTATTAATGCCAACCCTCTATCCACCAAACTTGGGGCTCAATCAAGTTCGATTGTATGAATCAAAGGCACATGATGGGCGGAGTTGTTGGTCTTGATGAGAGGGCTCAAGTGGGGTCCTCCGGTCGAACCCTGTCCATAAAATTGGACAGCAGATAACACGCTCTCTCTTAGTCAATTTACATGTTTAAATCCCTGACTCTGCATTATGCAACAACTGCAATCTGAAACTTGGAGGCGAGCAGGGAGCCATTTCTCTGCAGTAGCTCGTCTCATCTGTCAAAGAAGATCCGGGGCTAAAGGAAGAACAAGAGACAATCAAGCCCCCAAACCCAATGCTTACAGGCACAGTGCGCGATGGAGATCCCATGTTTTTTGCGACCCTCACAGGAAATCATCGCAAGTTAGATAATGGACAGAAATCTAGACTGTGATCAGGTTAAATATGCAGGGTTGCAACTCAAAATACTTGAGAAACGCTCTGAGCGTTGATCCTTACGCCATAAACTATATAGAACCATTATGTAGACATGAGACGGAAGAGCACGACGCCGATGATGATGGCATCGACTAAAATTCAAAGTTCGACGTCGCATGGGGTCTGCTGGAAGGTCTTTTCCCGTGAGAAGTGGGCCACCACATCGCCGCAGAATATCTGGATCGTGCAGTGGTCCTGCTTCCAATGCAGGGCCTTGAACTTGACGCGCGCCTTGATGATCACGTCGATCTTGATGTCCCCTGACGGCTCCTGATCCTTCAAGTCCTTGAACGTGGGCCCCTGTAGCACCACATCTTGCGAGACGAGATTAATGGGGAACTCCGTGAAGTTGTCCTTGTTGTGGAATAGATGCGGGCCGACGGTGAACGCAATGAGTTGGTCGTGAATCTTCACATCCACCTTCATGGACTCGTAGGTGAACGAGACCTGGTGATTGGAGTTGTTGGTTGACATCTTGATGCTGAAGTTGGCGGTGAAGAGGCGGTTGTCGGTGAGGTGGAACGGAGTGACCAAGGCGTCCGTGACAGCGTACTCGAGCTGCCTCGGGTGGACGGTGAGCCAGATGGTCGAAACCCCTAGCACGATGAGAAAGATTATGGCGAGCAGGATTGCGGATGCCCATTTCATCATGCTCGAGTGTGCATTCCAAGGGTCTTCCTCGGCATCAGCACAACGCTTGGCGATTGCCATCGTCGACTGATGGGGGAGGTTAGCGCTTTTCGTTCCGATCTGCCTGCCTCCGAGCGAAGTCGCAGATGGTCGGTTTGAGTTGAGACTGAAGTGAAAGAGGCGTTTTTTGCTTTGTTTGCAGTACTTTGGAAGGGAAATAGGGGTGCTTTTGCCTATTATTTTCTTTAGTGAAACTCAAGAAATGTGGTGGGCAAGAACATATTCAGATTGCTTTGTTCTTTGCTTGTGATGAACCTACTGAGAAATTCAGCTTCCAGGGGAAGTGTGCATAAAATAAATCGAGGGGGAATAACGACCGAAAGCTATGTCTTAATTGAGAGATTTGATAAGTAGACACTTTAAACGACTTTACTTTGTCGAGTTTTATTTACATAACTTACTAACGCATCAAATGCCCAACTTTATACGGGATTATTAATTTAAGTTGCAGAGTGACTTTTAAGTTTTGCCATATTAATTACCGATATGTTTTGAATCACTAACTTTCATTTGACCTATTCACCAATACTTTTTTGTTTTTGTTTGATTACCAACTTTGTTACTGAGTTGCTTATTTATATTTGCCATGCGTAGCAATTCTTTAGATTTACTAATTTTCTTTAGAGATTGTTGACTTTAACTAGCATGGCTCACCAATTTTTCTCGCATTTAACTACCACCCAATACTGACAAAAAAAAAAAAAAAAAAAACTACCACCCAATATTAAGTTACAAATAAGCTACTTAACGAAATTTATTTGTTTCTTTTCTTCTTCTTTTTTGATTTGGCATCTCTTCTTATCGCTTACAAACTTTTACTTATTTTTCTACGCAACACTTTACATTTACAATAATTTTTAGAACTTATCAACCTTGTTTAGAGAAACTTACCGTTTTTTTTTTTTTTTTTTTTTATTATCACAAATTATAGGTTACCATTTATCATTTAAGTTACTTACAAGTTTATTTTCCTTTCAATACAAACCCATATTATCCTTTACCAATTTGATTGCCAAATGTTATGAAATTAGGCTCTGTTTATTAAAAATAATTTATATTCCCCGGAACAATTTTTTTTTTTTGTTCCAAGGAACGAAAAAAGAATAAAAACTTGTTTGATAAAATTTTTGTTCCCTGGAACAAAAATTCTAACTTTTTCTTTCCCGAGAATAGACTTGGAACAAAAATAAGAAGAAAAAAAGTAGCTTTTTGTTCCCGAACAAATTTTTCTTTTCTCTTCTTTTTCTTATCTTTTCTTATCTTTTCTCTTCTTCTCTTTCCTTACCTTCTTCTTCCTTTTGGCCGGCGACCGGCGAACGAGGGTTGGCAACCTCATTGGAACGTCGCTTGCCCTCGACAACACCGAGCCAGGGCGAGGCTGACCTCGTGCCGCCTAGGTAGGGTCAAGCCTCGCGGTGGCCAGGTGAGCCTCCGGTGAGCCCGTTGGACCTCGCCCAGTCGGTCGCCGGCCGCCACCGTGGCCGACGACTGGCCACAAAGGAGGAAGAAGGAGAGAAAAGAAAAAAGAAAGAATAAAAAAAAAAAGGAAAAATATTTAAAAATTAAAAGAAACAACAAAATTATACAATTCTACCAAACGCATTTCTATCCTGGAATATAAATTTTATGTAGTTATCAAGCACGTTCCTATATTCAGAAATTGTTTCCAGGATCAGAAATAAACAAATAAATAAACATTTCTAATCAAAAATAGTTTCAGGGAATAAAATCGTTACCAAATGCCCCTTACTAACCGTAATTTAAGTGACCAATATACATTCTCCGATTGAGTTTTCAACTAGTCTACTTTTTTTATTTTTTGAGTTGGTTACCAATATCTATGTATTGTTTTCGTTGACCGACTTTTCTTTAGGTTGCTTAATCTGGAAAAGAGTTGGTAAGTCTCTCAAATGAGGTCGGTTCGTTTATATGACAGTTGGTAAATTTAAGCCATTTGAAAGAAATGTAAATAAAATTTGGTGAAAAATAAGAATTTTGTTTAGTCAAAGATAAAAACAAAATGTCGGTAGTCTAAAAAAAGAATAAAACGAATATTGATAACTAACTCAAACAAGAATTAGTGATGCAAAATTAGTTAGGAACTTAAATGATAGAAAATGGTTGATAAAGGAAACAAATGAAAATGGTAGCTCAATAGAACAGTTGATAGATTCAAAAAGAAAAAGAGACACATAAATGTCAGTAAGCAACCCAAATAAGGAATTTGCAACTCTAAACTAGTTGGTATTTAATCAGAGAAAGGTTGGTAAATCACACGCAAATAATTTGTAATTTCATGTTATAACTAGTAGATTTAAAAAGTTGGTAAGAAAGATAAAGAAAAAGTTGATAAAAGATAAGGGAAGTTTATTTTTTGGTAATTGTTAAAAAAAAAAAAAAAACACATAAACCTTGTTGACTAACTTTTTTTTTTTTTTTTTTGTCAGTCCTACGCTAATCCTACTCTAACACTCACTCTCGGACTTTTGCCCCGCCTCCTTGCAGGCGTGGGAGTCGAAACCCACTCCTAAAATGAAATCTTCCCCCACCCCAATCCCCGAGAATGTGGGGATTTGAACCCTAACCTCCCCTTCCAAGATGGAAGGGTGGCCACTGGGCGAACCCCAAAGGGTTTGTTGACTAACTTAAATGGGAGTTAGTAACAATAGATTAGTTGATAAACTAATCCGTAAAAATTGATCTAATTAAGATTAGTAATTATGAAAAAAGAGTTAATAAATGTCATAATACTGTAGGCGGCTTATAATAAGTTGTTGTGAAATCAAGTGATCAGTAATTTTTTCTCTTAATAACTCTTTCAGAAACCTAACAACGCAAAAAAAAAAAACAAGTTCGCTTTTTGACAATGGAAAAATACAGTCGTGAATCAGACACCGAAGACAAATTCAAGTCAATTTCACAGTTTAACATCTTATTAGCAGATTGTGTAGCCAACTAATGTTTTAATGATGGTTTCGAGTCCACATGTAACAATTTGAGTATCTGACCCTTTTTCTTCTTGTGGTCTGGCCACCCTCCTGTGACGCGGCTCTTGTGCCTTGCCTTTGAGGCACTCCTCCACCGTCCACTTCTTGGGGCCAAAGAAAAGCCAGCCCTCTTTACGCTATTAGCATGGAGAGTAAACATAAACTTGCTATAAGCCGAACCTCTATAAATTTGTGTTCAATTTCTTCTATCCCTTAACTCTTTAAATATATATATATAGCGCACCAATAAATTGTATATAATCTCTATTTAGACTTTAACCTTTGCACTTTAGTGAATATCATCATTCTGTTGTCATTATTCAAACTCATATCTTGACTACTTTACTTCAGCTTTAAATTTGTCAAGATTTGTTAAAATCACATATTCACTCCCTCTAGGTAATACTATTGACCTCCAATAGTTATCATCCATATCAGCTATTGCTGATCTTAATTAGTTAGAATGACTGAAGTGGCAAATCGTCAAAATGTTTAAGATTTGATCAAATTGAAAAGTTTATGACAAAAATAGCATCCGTACAATAGAATTTTTTTTTTTTTGGGTAATTAACCTCAATGAAATGGATAGGCTCAACTAGCGAACTCCGCTAGCCCCCATCAAGATACCTCAACATAGAACGAAACGTGTCCTCATTAGATCGAGCTCGACCCACTCATGTTTTGGCACATCAACGTGGGCGAAAAAGTACCAAAAAAGTCGTAAACCTTTCTACATTGGTACCACTTCAATCCATCCGGCCAGCGCTAACGTGGACATCAGTCGGTGGTCGGACGCTGACATAGTAATTTTTTAATTTTTTTAAATTTTTAAATTTTTTTCCTTTTCTTTTCTCCGTTCTTCCTCCTTGGACTGTTCCAACGATGGCCGGCGAGCCTCGGCGAGCCTTCGGTGAGGCTCGCCAGCCATTGGACGAGGGCCGCAAAGCCCTCGCCTACAGTTAGTGAGGGTCGCGGCCTCACCCGGCCTCTCCCAAGGCCACCGGCGAGATGGCTTTGCCCAGATCTGGGCGAGGCCAGCCTTGCCACAAGTGAAGGCGGCCATCGCTAGGCTGCCTTTGCTCGCAGCAAGGCTTGGCGAGGGTCGCATTGGCTTCGCCAACCACGGGCGAGGCCGAGCGAGGGCCACGACCCTCTCCGGTGGCTAGCGAGGGCTTAGCGGCCCTCACCCAATGGCCGATGAGCCTCCGGCCTGGAAGCCCTCGCCTTTGCCCTGGCAATGGCCGCCATGGCCTTGCCAGCCGCTGGCGAGGCCGCCTTCGCCTGCAACAAGGCCAAGGCAAGGCTAGCCTCACCCAAATCCGGAGAAGCCGCCTCGCCGACGGCCGAGCGAGGGCCGCGACCCTCGCCCGGTGGTTGGCGAGCCTCATCGAAGGCTCACCGGCCACCGTCGGAATAGTCCAAGTTGGAAGAAGGAAGAAAAGGAAAATGAAAGAATTCAAAAAAATAATAAAAAAATATTTATAAATTGTCACGTCAACGTTCAGCCACCAGTCGGCATCCACATCAACGTTCAGCCACCAATCGACATCCACATCATCACCAGCATGCCAAAATTGGTCAGATTGACTGAATTAGTACTAGTGTAAAAAGGTTTAGGACCAAATTGAACTAATTAAAAAATTTATGACTAAATCGATACCAATGCAATAGGTTTAAGACTTTTTTTTTTTTTTTTTTTTTTTGTACTTTTCGCTTATCGTGGGCATGGGCACTGACGTGATGAAATGTGTATCGCCACACTAAAAAGTGAGGGGCAAGGTTCCATAAGTGATCATGAGGTAAGAAAGAGGGGAAAGAGACTAGGAACGAAAAGCAGGGAACAAGGGCCGAGGGGATTTCAAGCTGTGGACCAATCGCATTTTAAAAACGGTGGTGGTCGCCGCATATCCCGTGGAAGATGCGGTCGCCACAAACCCCCCTGGAGAAGAAACCCTCGTTGTCCCTTTCCTTTCTTCGACCTTTTGCCCTCCAGGTGCATCACCATCTTCGTCATTCCTATAATAGCCACTTGATCGAACTCCCTCCCTCTGTCTCTCGCACTCGCACACGTATGTCTCGTTGCTGTCCCCCTCTCTCGTCTCTCTCCCGTGCAGGACTCATGCCACCGCCTGCGGCCATGGGAGGAGGCTGTTTCTGGTCGGGGGGAACGGGTTCAGCCACTGATGCTTCGTAGCTAGTCCGTTATCGGTTCGGTTCCGTCTTTGGCCGACAGGGCAACCTCAATCCTTTGGCATTTTCGTCGTCTGAGTAATGTTCCCTTCTTTAGCGAGAAGTGGTGCAGCAGTTCCGGAGCTTCCGATGCACGAGTTAATGCTCCGCACTGGAGGGAATGTTTCTGATAATGTTCTCGGTATCCATCTAGCATGGTCTTAGTGCTTATTGATCCAGTCTGTGTATGTTGCAAGCTGTGTTAGTAGGGTTATATACTTAATCGCATGGCTGCATCTGTGTTTTTTTTCCTGTTTTTCCTTTGGTTTGTAAGTACGACGATGAATGAAACTAGCGTTGTGTTTTGACGTGCTATGATTGCGAGGTGCTAGTTTTTCTTTCAATTGCACTTTGCTTGTTTTGATGTCATCGAATGATTCTAATCTAGTACCCGACAGTAAGTCTCAAAAGTGGAAATGTTGATGGATTAGAGAGATACTGTCATCAGCTTCGAATCGAAGGGGTTGATGCATCCAAGAACGAGCTGTGTATATTCCTGCGTAAAGTAAGTTCAAAAAGTAATGTTTGAGATGCGTGTATCTACTTATTCGTATCTCTGTTTCTACGAGTTTTGGAACAGTAAGTACGTGAGGTCGAGGGCATTCACGCTAGGCGCATCATTTTGAAATATTTCACATGGATTATGGGATTGATATGCTTTTTATATAGATGAGATTTTCTTTTACCTATCAATTTCAGCTTTTTAGGTTGGATTTTTCGACATAGTATCATAGTCAAAATCTATCACAATTTATTTCTTGCGCGCATCCACAACATTCGTCGAGTTCCAGGTGTTATTCTCTATCCGGCCTGCACTTTAAGAGGGCATGTTAAAGTACCCGCTTGTCAAGTTTCACATATCATTTCCAATCGCAGCACCTTTTGAGTTGGAACACCCCCCTCTTTTTCCTTCAGTTGAACATGTCTCCGGATGACGAGATCAAAAAGATCGAAGAACGAAAGGCTCAGTGAAGAAGAAATTGAGAGGAAAAAAGATTGACGAATCCAACCAATTGAACTGACATATATCCTTATTTTCTTAATATTCACTCGTGACAAAATAAAATCACGAGCATATGCGCCTTTTACGATACTAATTTATCTAAGTATCCGTTAGATCTATTATTGAAATCCTTGTACTTTTGTATAGAGTATACGTATGTAATACATAATGCATTTCTAAATTTACAGAAAGATACTCGTTTATTTTGAGTGAACTGAACTATGCACATACAAAGTCCATGCGGCATTATGCTCTTTAATGTTAAACTTTCGATCGCGTATTAAACTTTAATGGGTTATACGTAGTAGTTGTACATACTAGGTCGACGTTGGCATTGTGACGAAGCCCTTTTTTTTTATATATATATGTTTTGTGGGAAAATTATGCCAACCCCTCTATCCATCAAACTTGGGCTCAATAAAGTTAGATTGAATGAGTCAAAAACACATGATGGGAGGAGTTTATTGGCCTCGATGAGAGGGCTCTAATGGGGTCCTCCGGCCGAACCCTGTCCATATGATTGGACAGCAATAACACGCTCTCTCTTAGTTAATTTATATGTTTAAGTCCCTGATTCTGCATTGCGCAACTACTGCCATCTGAAACTTGGGGATGAACAGGGAGCCATTGTTGGGAAATATAATGAAGGATAAAGATTGAGAAGTAATAATAGATCTTTAATATTTTGATACATAATGACGATTACTGTTTTTAAGGTATTATTTAACTTCACTATTATTATTGCCGGATTTAGAACAAATATACCCCTAGGATATACATCAAACTCGTAGAAAAACAAGTTCAGTAAATACTCAGTTTCTCTCTTGAGATTTCATTTTGAATATGTTGTTAAAGTTGTGTATATGAAAAGAAAGAAGAGAAAGTTTTAAAGAAAAAGCATTTATGAACAATTGTGGTTATTATAAATAATATGTGAATTGGTCTCTATTCCTAGACAACCAATTGACACATCTCTTGAAAATATGTAACTTATCCCCAACCATCACCACTCTTCAAGTTAAGATAACTTCCTTTCATAGTTATCTATAAACTCATTTTAGGATCAAAAGTCACATATTTTCATAACCAAATGTCGCATCTTCTTTTAATCAAGAGAAACCTCTTTTATGATAACAAACTATTTCAACAATCATTTCTCTGTAGTGGCCCCCAAGCCCCAACGCTTACAGGCGTAGTGTGCAATGGAGGTTCGACGTTTTCTACGCTCCTTATAGGAAATAATCACAAGGCAGATAATTGATAGAAATTTAGACTGTGATCAGGTTAAGTATGTACGGTTGCAACTCAAAATACTTAAGAAATGCTCTGAGCGTTGTTTTAGAATAATAGGATCTTTCAATCACATGAACATGATATAAAATCAATAAATATAGGTACCCTAATCAAACATAGTCATTAGCGACCCAACGAGCGAGAAGATGTTTTCTCATGAGTATGAATCTTCACCACTCTCCTCCATGATGGTTATAATGGATGTATTTTTCTCCCAACAATTTTGTGGAAATAGTGGAAGCATGACTATGGAATGCATATTATCACGACCTACCCCTCGGGGGAGGGAATAGGTTTAGGGATATTGCCTAAAGGATAGACCTAAGGCCCATGATTAGGTGTGGGCTCTCACAAGCCCATACCTCGTGTGACATTGGGGTATTCTAAAGAATTTCGCAAAAAGGAGTCGCCACTAGCCTATTGGGGTCGGCTAAAAACCAAGTGAGGTATGAGAGTATACCTCACTTCCTATGCAACCAGAAAATCTAAGGTCGGGAATTTGATTACACTAATTGCCTTTCGATACCTAATCTTGTTCATTTTTAAAGAAATGATTTTTGTCATGCAGTTTGGATTGATTTTATACCTATCCACTAACATGTGAGGTGATCATACGGGTGCGCAATCATTAAAATAATAATCACAGTTACCAAGATTCTAATTGCAATAAAATTGAGTGAGTGCAATTAAAAATAATTAAATGTGCAAATTAAACACGAGATATAATCAATGTGCAAGCAAATAAAGGCCTAATTAGCAAAACATGACAATTTCCAACCAAACCTTACATTTTTTAGTTTTCAAATTTTTTATTTTAAAAAAAAAATTAAAATATTATTTTAATATTATAATATTATAATATATTAAAAACGACATGAGTCGAATCCTTGAGTTGGGTCCGACTTGGTTCATTGAAAAGGGCCCAAGCTCGGACCGGATCGGGCTAGACGGCCCGGATTGGACTAGGCCATGCAACCCAGGCTAGCGGAAACCTAGCCGGGCTGGGCTTGATGTGTAGGCCCAATTCGATCTAATTTTTTTTAAAAAAAGGAAGCCCACAAGCCCAAACCTGGCCCTGATTCGCCTAAAACCCTACCCAATTGGAGGCTTCTGTCCGACCCGGCCATGACCCGATTTCGTGCCCTCTTCTCCAAGGCTTCTTCGCAGCGTCGAAGGAGGACGTTCGGGACGTCGACAACTCGGCGGCGACGCCACGGTGGGCAAAGGACGATGGCAACAATAGCAGACAGCGACGGCGGCTCGAACGGCGTTGGGCAAGAGGGCGGCGGCTCAAACGGTGTCGGGTTGAGGCAAAGAGGAGGGCAGCGACGGCGTCGGGCAGCATCGACGACGCCTCCTCCCCTCCATTCCTTCTCTCTCTTCTCTTCTCTCCTTCTGCTCCTCTAGTTGCTCCTCCCTCGAGCTCTCTCTCTCTCTCTCTCCTATTACGTTGCTTCTTCACACGGCGCCTCTGCTCTAGATCTAGGTTCTGGGGAGATAGTGGCGGTCGTGGTTGGTCAGGCGGCGGCGACGGCAACGATAGGAACAGCGACAGCGAGCCTTCTCCAGCTCCCTCTTCCTTTCGTTCTCCCTGTTTCACTCTTTGCGGTGCCCCCCTCTTCCCCCTCTCGCTCCCCCCATTTTGTTCCCCCGCACGCGAAGACATGGAAGGAGGAGGAAGACCAGTTGGTGTGGGCCGGGCCGAAGGGGAAAAAGACCGGGCCCGCACAAGGACAAAAAGAAAAGAGGCGAGGTCGAGCCAAGGTTCGATCCGGCCCGACCCACCTCTCTCAATTTATTTATTTTTTCATTTTTTTAAATTCATAATTCATAATTTTTTATATGTATTTTTTTAAATTATGCATTTGAGGGAAAAAAAAAAAAGTTAGGTGTCAACACATATATTCTCCACCGAAAAGAAATCTTATATAGAGAACGTGATGAGATCAACCCTAGAGCTACCAAATCTCAACCTTCCATCAAAATTTGATATTTGGATTCTACATGCCTAATTGGATTTCACAATATATTGCTGATAATACATTTAACTAAATTGGACATATATTAAATATTAAATAATAGACATAATAAGCCACATAAATGGATTGGACAACATTCTCCCACTTAATAAAAGGTTCTATTATCAATCTAATTCATGAGGCTTAACACAACATATTCAAGCATACACAGCATCACTCAAGTAAGGTCATGTCTGACATTTATGCAGAAGAATTGGAGCCAGTATCCATGTTCCAATGCCACAATATTGTTCTCAAGTTACTATCCCGACACAAATATTAAACACAACATTTAATGGGTTAATAGTCATGAACTATAACGTTTCATAATATAATGAGGTCCATACATAATCGTTTGTTTCAAAAAACTTCAAAGGTGCACATATTATAAGAAGCAACAAACAATAAATCCATCACATGAAGGTATCACAAAATAAATGAAAACACGTCATATGTCCATAATCATGGTCTAAACTAAAAGCTATTAACCAAACCCATATTAGCAACATGTTTTCGAAAGAGATTGGGTGGTAAGCCTTTCGTCATGGGATCCGCTAACATGGCTTTCATATTAATATATTGAATAGACATAATTTGATTTGGGACTCTTTCTCTCACAACTAGGTACTTAATAGTGATGTGTTTGGATGCACCACTCTACTTGTGTTCTTCAAGAAGAAAACAACAACCTAATTGTCACAGTGAATTTTTGGTGGTCTCAAAATAGGATAATCTACCTTTAGCCCCATAATGAAGTCCCTCAACCGTAAGCCATGAGAACTCGCCTCATAACAAGCTACAAGCTCAGCCTTCATAGTGGAAAATGTAATTAAGGACTGCTTTGTACTCTTCCATGAGATAGGTCCACCAATGAGCATAAAAATATAATTTGATATGGTTTTTTTGGTGTCAATGCACCCAACATAATCATAATCAGAATAACCAATGATCTCAAGGCTATCTTGTCTCTTGTAAGTAAGCATAAAATCTTGTGTACCTTGTAAGTAATGCATCACTTTCTTAGTTGCTTTCTAATGACCCATTCTTGGGTTTATTTGGTAACAGCCAAGGATTCCAACAACATACACTATGCCTAAGCGAGTAGGGGTGTGCAAAATACCCGGGAACCGCTCGGACCGCCCAAAACCAGACCGGAACCGCCCGGAACCGACGGTTCTTGAGGGAACCGGTGGGAACTGGTCTGGTTCCCGGTTCCGTGGGCGGATCCACCCGCCCGTCCACCCGGACCGGACCGGCACCTTTATAATATTAAAAAAAAAAAATCCTAAACGAAACCCTAATTCGCGTCTCATCTCTTCCGATTTCATTGTCTTCAGTTCTCTCTATGTTTCTTCCTCAGTCTCTTCTCTTTGTCTTCGATTCCTCCCCAAGCGTCGACGCCACCGCCGCTACTCCTCCTCCGCCGTTGTCCGCCCCCTCGCACCGGTCGCCACTCGCCACAGCCGCTGCTCCTCTGCCTCTCGTTGTCCGCCCCCTCGCCGATGTCCGCCCCCTCGCTCAATCTCTTCATCTTCGATTCCTCCTCGAGCGTCGACGCCGCTACTGCTGCCACCACTCTTCCTCCACCGCTGTCCGCCCCCTCGCGCCGATCGCCACCCGCCACAGACGCTCAGTCCCTTCGTCTTTGATTCCTCCCCGAGCGTCGACACCACCGCTATTGCTCCTCCGCTGCTGTTGTCCGCCCCCTCGCGCTGATCGCCACCCGCCACGGCCCGCTCCTCCACCTCTGCTGTCCATCTCGACCGAGCCCCTTTTCCGTCACTAAACAAGGTACGATTATCGGCTTCTAGCTTGCCTCTCGATTCATCTTCCGCTTGCAAACTCGTACTTCGGTTCAATTACCCAATAAGTGAAGTTCGAGTCTTTGTTTGGGAATCGATCGCTGTTCATCTTGGTGCTTTGTCTTCGACGATGCTCATGCTTGAATTTGCAGAATCTTGGGTTGCTTTTCCCTTTTGCTGTGTTTTTTTATTTTTTGTATGTTTGATCGTTAGTAAATTCTATGCTCATGGTCGTGGGAAATATTTTTGGCTGTTGGCAGAGAAATGGGAAGTCACCATTTCACCTCAGAAGGCTATTAAGTATTAGCTACATTCAACTATTTTCTGGAAGATGCTTTTTTTTTTTTCATTTCTGATGGCCCTCTTCGAATTTGGATTCACTTGAGTTGTTGTTATAAGTAGTTATTATGAAATCTATTAGCTCATGGTCGTGGGAAATATGTTCACTCCTGAAGCACCTGCAGCATCTATCATTGGTTTTACATTCTCATGGATAGCCATCTTCTGTTCCAGAAAAGGGAGCAGTTGTGACACAAGCTATAGAGTTTTGAAGAAGCCCAACTCTGACAACTCGCAGTTCTCTTAATAACTCATTGTCTGCTATAAAACGAAATGCCTGGAAGAAAATCATAACAAATTAGTTATAAAGATTCTAGTCATAAGGAATAAACACTAAAGGATCCTGCTGAGAAATGCAGGAAGCAAGGTAATGGTTAGCAACTACCAAATTGCAACTACCACAAAGGATATGTAAGAATACTTCTTAGCTTTCATGACAGGAATTTTAATCAACTAGAATAATTTGACTACCTCAAACTTTGAATGTTTCTCTATTCCGTTTCACCTGACTACCTCAAACTTTGCATGTTTCTCTATTCCGTTTCACCAACTCCATAGAATTCCAACATGGTACAAAACTATATAAATCAGAATTTCTCACACTTGCCATCTCATGGAAAAGCTCAGAATAAAGTATCCATGCTATAGATTTCATAATAACTCATTTTCGGGACTATGCTATTCAAGACCACCCTCTAGTGACAAGTTCTCAATATTGCCAAAGGACATCCGGACCAGACATTGGGAATTCTTTATTTTTAAATATATATTTGCCTAATTAGGACCATTTATATAAATCTTGGCAACGTGATTTTATTTGGTCTGTACTGTTATAAATCTAAAATGTCTATCTTCATTTGATGGCTAACCAAAGTGTGTTGCTTGATTCAGGTGATTCATTAACATGTCAATGGAAGTAGAGGAATCCTATGATGCAATAACGCCAATAATGGAATCAACATCACAAGAACATGAAGGAGCTGAAAACTTTGAAGAAACATCCAAAACAAATCAAGTATCCGGTTCTTGTCCATGTCCTCCTAGTAAGCGAAAATTAGCAGCTTGGCTTCATTTTCGAAAAGGAACAACTCACACAAATGGGAAAGTTGATGTATTTTGCAATTACTGCGGATCCAAGTATTCGTACCACGTTGATAATAGGACTTCAAATATGTTGAAGCACTTGAGAAAGTGCAATAAGTATCCTCGCGAAGTGGATAAAAGGCAAAAATTATTTGCATCACAAAGAGTAGATGGAACTCATATGATAGGAGGAGATACTACTAGTAGTATTGGGAGTGGTGGAATGTTAACAACATGGAAGTTTGATCAGGAGATTTGTAGGCAAGTGCTTATTTGGATGATTATAATTGATGAACAACCATTTTCGATTGCTGAACGTGTTGGATTTCGTGATTATGTGAATCAATTACAACCTCTCTTCAAGCATATGTCGCGATTTACGGTGGCTAGGGATTGCATGAAGTTGTATTTTTGTGAAAAAATAAAATTGAAGGCTTCTTTCGTAAGCTTAATTCTAGGATCAACCTTACGACTGATACATGGAGTTCCATTCAAAATTTGAACTATCTATGCCTTACTGCACATTTTATTGATGAAAATTGGAAATTGCACAAAAGGATAATCAATTTTGTGGTGATAGCTAGTCACAAGGGCAGGGATATTGGGAGAATAGTTGATAAATGCATATATGAGTGGGGAATAGAGAAAAAAATGTCCACAATCACAGTGGATAATGCTAGTTCAAATGATGTGGCCATTAATTATTTGAAAGAAAAATTTTCAAGAGAGAGGCTATTGATCTTAGATGGTGAATCTTTACACATGAGGTGCACGGCTCATATATTAAACTTGATTGTGAAGGATGGCTTGGCGAAGATACATGATTCCATTACACGTATTCGAAACGTGGTTAGGTATGTGAGAAGTTCTCCTATGAGAGCTAAGACATTTCAAGATTGTATTGAAATTACAAGAATTGCTTATAAGGGTTCAGTTTGTCTTGATGTCTCAACTAGGTGGAATTCCACTTACCTAATGTTAGAGAGTGCCATAAAGCTAAGAAAAGCTTTTGAAAGGATGGAGGAAGAAGATGTTTCTTTCCTAACCGAGCTTAATTCGATACTCCAAGTAGCGTTGATTGGGAAAATGCTATTGTTCTTTCTAATTTTTGAAGAAGTTGTATGATACCACCAAGAAGATGTCCGAACTTTGTATATCACTTCAAATGATTATTTTGTGGGGATAGCTTCTTTGTACAAATATTTGCGAGAAGCAACGAAGGCTTTTGATCATAGGGTGAGAGTTATGGGCTTGAAAATGAAAGAGAAGTTTGACAAATATTATGGGAGTTTCGAAAAAGTCAATATGATGGTATTGATTGCAGTAACATTGGATCCTAGAAAAAAGCTAAATTATGTGAAGTATTGTTGTAGACTCATTTATGATGATGCTGCAGAAGTTGATGAGATGTTTGATAAGGTGAAGTTTGCCTTGGAACGTGTGTTTAAATTTTATGAGAAATCTTGTCACACTTCTAGAGACAAAAATTTGGATGGCGAATTGGTAAGTTCTACTAATATCGGTAGTAGCTGCGATTCTTATTTCAATGAGGGAAATGAAGAGGACGATTGCAGCTTAAATTTCTATGTGTAAGAGCCTTCGTATGATGACTTTCTTAATGAGGAGAAGAAAAAGTCCGATGGCAACTTATATGAGCTCGATCGATATCTTAAAGCTGAACTTGAAGATGGTCGTGATCTTGACATTTTGAAATGGTGGAGTGTCGCTGGCCAAAAGTTTAAAATCTTATCTTTGATGGCTCGAGATATTTTGTCTATTCCTGTTACTACCGTTGCTTCAGAATCAACTTTCAGTACTTTTGGTCGTGTGCTTGATGGTTTTCGGAGTTCTTTAACTCCTAGAGTTGTGGAAGCTTTGATTTGCACTCGAGATTGGTTGAGAGCAATTCGTGAGCCGATTAATGTTGAAGAATGTATCGAAAATGCGGAAAAGTTTGAATTGGCTAAGTCCATATCATTTCATCATGTAATTCTTTTGTATATCTATTATCTAATAATTGAATACTTTATTTAATATCTTCTTTTTGTTAGATATGGATGATGTTAGCAAGGAGATTAACAAGGAAATTGACGGTCCATAGAGTTTACAAGTTGAAGTGGGAGGAATATATGTGGTGAGATTTTCAATAATTGTTTGAGTTCAATTTTTAGTAGCTCACGCATGCCGCCTCTGTTGTTGCTCTCGCAGAAGTACTTTTTAGGACCTGTAGTTTTTTCAATTCTCTCCTTCACACCAAAAAGTGGCTAAATGAATAAGTGGTGAAGTATGCTGAATCTTGTCGTACTTCGATGAACAGTTATTTTCATATTGTACCCATTTCTCATTGGCTAGTACCGACAAGTTGCTAACCAAAAGTTGGGGATTGTAGCTGGGGGCTTCTTGCTGGAGTTGATGGATCTTGTAGCTGAAGTTTTTTCTGCTTGTTGTTTGAGGCAGCAATTATGTATATGAAGCCCAATCCAAAGCTACAATTTTGGTGGTTCTTTGGTCCATTGTGACTTTTTCATAGATTGTGTATAAAACATAGAAGCTTTGTTGTCCCTAACATTGTCATCAAATTTCTAAGATGATTTGGGCAGAATTTTGACATAAAAGAATTCATTGTTGCATCTTATTCAAAACTTCCATCACATCCTCTAATAGGCCTGGCGAAATGCAGTTAAGGAGGGTGGCAATGGGAAATCCTGTTTTATAAATTTTTCCTTACTCTTACCTATTGAGATCTATGAATTACTAGAAGTGTAGCAATCCTAGTCTCTGCAGATTGCGTGGAAATTGTCCCCTTCCATATTTTGCAAGTTTGCTAGGTGCCAATCTTGTTTCTTCCCTTGTGCTCATTGGTTCTAATCATCTGGTACTCATGAGATTGCACTTTTTTGGTTGTTGTTTATTTAACTTGTGTTGGCTTGAACACAGGGACATGGAGCTTGTGATTTCTTTCAATGGACAGATTCTCTGGCAGAAAATATGGCCCCCAAAGATGTTGCAACTTCTGTTGTTGCACCTCCAGAAGTCATGAAAATTGAGTCGACAATGGCAGATGTTGGTGAAGATTACGAGGTAGATCCATGAGTCATCTTGAGGGTTTTTCCCCCATTGCACTTAGTTTCTTTTGTCATTTACGTGTAGCTGACTGTTATTTAATGTTGAGCATTCATCTATTAATTATTGTTTTAGTTTTTGGAGATTGGAACTTGGAATTTCAGAGCTTAAAACTTGGGAACCGGACCAAACCGGCGGTCCGGGAAACCAAAATTGTTTCGCGACCGTTCTATGTTGAAAACCAAAATTTTTCGCGTCAAGATCGATTCCATGGATCCACCCGGGAACCGGACCGGACCGGCGGTCCGGTTCCCATGTGGATCCATGCAATAAACGGGTGGATCCCGGTTCCAATTTTTCAGAACTGGTCCTTAGCGAGCGGTTCCCGATTCTAGGTCGGGAACCGCCCGCCCGGACCATGCACACCCCTATAAGCGAGTACATACTTGAGCGTACATAAGACTCCCTACAGCATATGCATAGGGAATATGCTCCATTTGTCCAAGCTCCAGTTGATTTTTAGGGCATCACAATAAGCTAAATTTGTCACTTTTAACAACAAGGGCAACACTAGGAGAACGGTTACGCATGCTGAATCTATTAAGAATCTTTTCAATATAGGCTCTCAGAGATAATGCTAAGATTCCTTGAGATCCATCTATGTGAATCTCAATGCCTATTATATAAGAGGCTTCACTAAGGTCTTTCATCTCAAAGTTATGTGAAAGAAAATTCTTGGTCTCATACAACATCTCTTTATCATTGCTGGCAAGGAGTATATCATCAACATACAATACTAGAATGATGAATTTACTCCCACTAATCTCAAGATATATACACTGATGCACTGCATTTTCTTTAAAGCCAAAATTTTTTATCACATCATAAAACTTAAGATACTATTGTCTTAAGGTTTGTTTAACACTATATATGGACTTTTTCGGTTTACAATTCATGTGTTTCTTACCCCCAACCACAAAACCTTGTCGTTGTGCAATATAAACATCTTCTTGCAAGTCTCCATTAAGAAATACTATTTTCACATCCATTTAATGTAGCTCTAGATCATAATGAGCTACTAAGGCCATGATTATTATGAAAGAGTCATTCTTTAACCCAGGTAAAAAAGTATCCTTATAAACCACTCTTTCTTTTTGAGTGAAAGCTCTTGCAACTAATCTGACTTTATACGTAGATCCATTTACAACCTACAGCTTTGGCCTCGTTAGGCAATCTACTAGGTCCTAGACGTCACTAGTTTTCATTGAGTTCAACTCATCTTTCATGGCTTCAAACCATTGAATTGAGTGATCGCTTGTAATGGCTTCATCATAAGTAGAGGTGGCAAAATGAGTCCATGACCCATTTTGCACCAATATTTTTCACAAATGGGTTGAATGTGGGTTATGAAGTTGTAATGGGCCATGACCCACATTATACCCATTTTAAGTTCAGTTTTATATGGGTCGAAAATGGGTCACACATTCTGACCCATTTTTAAAACCTAAAAAAACATGAAAATCCTCAGCGACATAGCCCTTCGACCTTCGTCCTCCGCCGCTCGCCTTCGCTGCCCACCACCGTGGCTTGCCTCCACCGCTCCCTCGAAGGTCGCCAACGACTGGCGAGGCTCGAGCTCGCCGACGTCGGGCGAGGCTCGATCTCGCTAGATCTAGCGAGGCCGAGGCCTCGCCCGACGCCGGCGAGCTCAAGCCTCGCTAGATCCGGTGAGTCTCGAGCCTCGCCGGTCGAGGCCTCGGCCTCGCCAAATCTAGCGAGATCAAGCCCCACTTGACGCCGGCGAGCTTGAGCCTCGCCGGATTTGGCGAGGCTCGAGCTCACCGGCGTCGGGTAGGGCCTCGGCCTCGCCAAATCGGCGAGATCGAGCCTCGTCCAACACCGGTGAGCTCGAGCCTCGCCGGATCCGGCGTGGCTCGACCTCATCAACGGCCGGCGAGATCGAGCCTCGTCCGACGCCGGGCGAGCTCGAGCCTCGCCGGATCCGGCGTGGCTTGGCCTCGTCGACGACGGTGAGGCTCAAGGCTTGCCGAATCTAGCGAGGCCGGAGCTCGCCGGATCTAGCGAGGCTCGAGCTCGCCGGCATCAGGCAAGGCCTTAGCCTCACCGGATTAGCGAGATTAAGCCCTGCCCGATGCCGGTGAGCTCAATCTCGCCTGTGGCCGATCGCCAGCCGACCGTCGTTGTGGCCGGCGGCAGGCCAAAGAAGAAGGAAAATAATAATAATAATTATTATTATTATTATTAAAATTAAAAATGATATTTTAAAAAATAAAAATTTTAAAAATTTTATTTTTAAAATAAAAAAAAAATTAAAAATCGATTTTTTAAAATATTTTAAAAAGAATTATAAAAATTTTCCATTAAATTTGTATTGCATAAAAATATTTTAATAGTAATTAGGTTTTAGCAATACGGATCGGGTCAGGTACAGGTCGGGTCGAGTATGGGTCATTAGATTTACACTACAAGAATATGGGTCAAATATGGGTCAAATATGGGTCAACCCATTTTCGACCTGACCCATACCCGACCCGACTCACCCATTTGCCACCCTTAATCATAAGAGATAAGATTAGTTCCTATACCTATATCATGGTCTAACTCATCTAGATACATGATGTAATCATCAAAGATAGCTGATTTCCTTTCTCATCCTGACCTCTTAAAAGTTTGTTCATTAACGGTAGGGAGAATTGGCTCTATATTTTGAAGTTTTTCATTAGGTTTAGGTGGACTAGTGTTGGATAAATTCTCTTCAGGTATTTTGAAGTTGACAAAACATTTTCCTCAGTCTAGTTTGAAGACTTATAGACTCTACTGGCAAAGTCTGAAGATCAAAGTCTGAAGCTAGCAAGACTCATGTTTCAAAGTCTACTCTCATGGACAGTCTACAGACCAACTTCTATTATGATCTTATATGGTTTTTACTCTAACGGCTAAAGAATATCTTTCTACTGGATTCAGCACTAGAAGATCTTATTTTCGTATTCGAATATGTATAGATTCTCTAAAGATTTCGCAACTTATATTTGGAAGGATCCACTTATGGAAACCAAGATCCTGATTGTATGGGCGAGCAGGATTGATGGGCTATCAACACTTACCTTAAAAAGCTCGAGATCTCTCTAATTGATTCTGTCTAACGGGTTGATTGGAAGAACTTCTTTGGAAGGTGCCAACGGTATTGAAGGCATGAAGAAGTATATAAGAGAGATGCTCCAGTTGTTGAAGGGTGCCGGATAGAAGAATTCCAAAGTCTGAATCTCCTTTTGTATTTTGTGATCTTATTCTTCGAGCGTTATATGTAATCAAAAGAGAGATCATATTGTGGTGAGACCTTGAGGAAGTGTAGTAGAGCTTCTACACTGTGGACTCAAGAGCGTAAGACTGTAATCACTCTTTTTGATTCTTAGTGAAATCCAGCAAGAAGGGTTGTCCGTGCGGGAGAGTGGACGTAGGCTTGGTCTAAGCCGAACCACTATAAATCTGGAGTCTTAATTCTCTATCTCTAATCCTTTTATCTTTCATTACTTTCATTTGCTGCGATTGTTGGTTTTAATTCTTTAATCTCTCATTCAGATTAAATTGTTGAAATCGCTTTAATCACATATTCACTCCCCTCTAGGTACTAATTCTAGTCCTAACAACTAGAACCTTCTAGTGAAGGTAATGGTACACTAGACCCTTGAATAATGGGAACCAAAATTTGATCCTAAGTAAAAACTTGATCTCTGGTTTTTTTAAGGTCTATTGTTCTGCTAGTACTCTAATCATCATTTCCCAAAAACACCACATTTCTAGTCTCAACAAATTTAGTGGTATGTGAAGGGCAGTAAAATCTAAAATGCTTTGATCTTTCAGGGTAACCAACAAAATAACAACTTATGGTTCTTAAATCGAGTTTCTTCATTTGTGGGTTATATATTTTTACCTCAACTAAACATCCCTATACATGAAAATATCTCAAACTTCGTTTCCCTTGTGTCAATGGTTCATAAGATGTTTTAATTACAGATTTACTAGGGACCTGATTAAGGATATGCACAGCTATTTTGAAAGCTTCAACCCAAAGACACTTTAGTAGAGTGTTATAGCATATCATACTTTGTACCATATCAATTAGAATACAATTTCATCACTTAGCAACCATTTTACTTGGGAGTACCCGGCATTGTATACTAAGCAATTATGCCACATCTCTCCAAAAATAAAGCAAAAGCACTAGGATTATGACTTGTGTCGGAGAATCATCCATAATATTCTCCTCCATTGTCAGATCTAACAACTTTAATCTTTAAGTTGAGTTGATTTCAACTTCAGCTTTGTAGATCTTAAACATGTTTAGCACTTTAGATTTATCATGGATAAGATAGGTATATCCATAACGTGAGTAGTCGTTGATGAAGGTGATAAAATACTTATGACCACTAATATCGAGAGTTGGGAAAGGTCAACAAATATTAATGTGGATGATTTACAAAAGTCCCCTGCTCCTTGTGACACCATGTTTATTGCCCTTTAGGAATTTTCCTTTAATACATTTAATACAAGTGTCAAAATTAGAGGGGAAAAGTACACTATCAGTGCTATAAGTTGTGTACGGCGCTCACTTTAGTGCCAAAAGTTTCCGTTGGATCACTTAAGTGCCAAATTGGAGAAAAAACGATCACTTTTGTGCCACCAGCGAAAGATTTCGGCCAAAATGATGACGTGGCTTTTTAAAAAAAAAAATCAACAAGGCCTTTAACAACGTCGTTTTCGGTCCTCCTTAAGAAAACAACGTCGTTTTGCCGTCCTAGGGTTTTTTCGACCTAGCTCGGTTGGCCGTCGTTGCTCGGCCTCCGTGGTCGCTAGGCCGTCGTCGCTTGCTCAGCCGCCATTGCTCGGCGCTGTTCGGACGCCCTCGATGCCGTCCTACATGGATGACCTCTCCGGTCGGGGTCGAGGTCAAGGTCGGAGCTGCGGCCACTGAGTGGCCATCGTCAGGGTCGGGGTCGGAGCCGCGGCCACCGAGTGGCCATCGCCAAGGTCAAGGTCGGAGCCGTGGCCGCCGACCGTAGGGGCCGTTGAGGACGGTGCCGGAGATTTAGGGGTTTGAATTGGGGGAGACACCAAACGGCGTCGTTTTGGTGTTAGGATGCTGACTGTGCTCTCCAGCGAGCCACATCGGCTTCAAAAATTAATAAAAAAAGTGTCACATCGGATTTTCGGCCAACCGGATCGGAGTTGCCACCAAAGTGAGCGTTTTTCAAAATTTTTGACATTTAAGTGATCCGACAGAAACTTTTGGCACCAAAATGAGCGTCGTACACAACTTATGGCACTGTTAGTGTACTTCTCCCAAATTAGAGAAATCTAGAGATTGTAGAATTTTCAACTACCCAAACCTAAAGTTGTGAACTGATGTATGATGGATCAGACTTCTGTGAATAGTATTGTATTATATACCATGTGGTTTGTATTGTATAAAAGTGTGGCTGTGGTTTTTCAATTGTGAAAAATATGGCCCTACTTTTTTACCACATTGTTTTATTGTATGGGGATTTTCTATATGCTTCTGCATGCGTATAATAAATTAACAGGGTCGGCGATGTGTCCTAGGACGTTGCTATTAATCGACCAAGTAAGGAATGGGTACGCGTTCGAGGATTGGGGCGTGACAAGCATTGTCAAATTGTTCTGATTTTAGCCTCCCTTCTTCTTGGACACACATAGAAATTAGCTCACTCATCTTCCATTTTTCTTTTTGCATACTATAGTTGATCTTAAAAGGACCAAACTGTGTAGGAAGAGATGTCATGATGAAGTGAACAAGGAAACCTTCAGAAATTTCCATACCCAAAGACTTAAGTTGAGTAGCCATGGCATTCATCCGCATAATGTGCTCACGAACAACATTGAGTTCATTATACTTGGGGGTAATCATTTTGAAAATAAGAGCAATAGCTTGTGCCTTGGAAGTGCCCTCATATTGTTTCCCAATGTGAGCAAGGTACTCTCTTAACATTAAAAGAGTCAGGTGTGGCTCCATCAATAGCGGTCGTTATGGAACCTTACTTAATCATCAAAGATATGCAGTTGGATCACTTCCAGTTTTCATAAGCAACTTTTTACCCGTTTGAGCTTTCAGCCATGAGTTCTATAGAAGCATCAACCCGTAATACATAGTCCAAATCTATGACCCTAAGAGTAAGACCTATTTTCTCTTTCCATTTCTTAAAATTTGTACCACTCATTTGTTCAATAGAGGAAAAATAATAGATTGTATGCTAGATTAGAAAAATTAAATTCATGCACATTAGTACCTTCAAGAAATCCACAAAAATAAGTAAAAATAATTTAATTCATTATCCCAATAAACTAAAAGATATACAGTTCATTTGCATGGAAAGGTAAAATACACGAAAACCTTATCAAAAGAAATCTAAGGATTATCTATAGTCTTCTATTAGGTTGACTATAAACACTTAAAATAGATTCTTTTATAATAAACCAGCAAATTTCATAAGGCAATGATAAATCAAATTAAATCGCCATTGGTCAGAATTAATTTGACTCGCATATTAGCAATTTACTTGCTTATCAAATTATCATTACACTCAAAATTAAATATCTCAACTTTCCAATAGGCTAGTTTCAAATTTAATCATGAGCATGACATAAGATGGTTTTTATCATAATTTAAATCTATTTAAAAACAATAGTCTTTTATTGGGCCAATTATTGCGCAAATAATTTAGAATCACAATTGAGAATAATATAGGCTAACATACAACGCAAGTATCAAAACTTGACACAAGTGAACACTTAAGTACCAAAACTACCAAAAGATTCACTTTAGTGCCACTTTTTTTGAAAATTGGAATATTTATGTGTCAAGTCCGGCGAAGGTGACCGAAAATCCGATGTGGCATATTTTTAATAATTTAAGTGGTTTACGTAGCATGCTGGAAAGTTGACTCAACAACGAATATGCAAAACGATGTCATTTTTCCCCAAAAATCGAATTTTAATGTATATATTAATTAAAATAAATTAAAAGAACAAAAAAAAAGGTGCAACATTCGGCGAGGGCCTAGATAACCCTTGCCGCCACCGCTGCCCCACCATCGCCGGTAAGGGTCAGCCACGATGAGGGAGGGTCAACCGAGGTCATTGGGCGTTGAGCAAAGGCCGAGAACCCTGGCCAACCACCGACGAGGCCTTGTAAATCATCGCCCATATCCAACGAGGGTCGCCAGCCCTCACCCAGTCGGGCTAATGGTCGCTAACTGCTAACCTAACCTACTACCAACGAGGACCTATAAGCCCTTGCCAAGGGGAGGGTCGCTAGCCCTTGCCCTAGATCTAGGCGAGGGCTCACTAGCTCGCTGGTGATCGACCAAGATCGCCAGCCCTTACTCAAGGCCCAACGACCCCAATTGACCCTCCCCCCACCGTCGCCAACCCTTGCTAGTGATGGTGGGGTGGCGGCGATGAGGGTTGTGCAGGCCCTCGCTGAATGTTGCTACTGCTTTCTTTTTTCTTTAATGAATTTAATTTATTTAATTACTATATATATTAAAATTCAAATCTGGAGGCAAAATGATGTCATTTTGGGCTTATATAGCCACGTTAGTGCCAAAAAGTACGTTGTTTTACACTTACTTGGCCATGTTAACACGCAAAATGATGTTGTTTTGCATTTAACTCGTTAGAAAAATGCCACATCAGCAATTTGACTGGAAATTTTTGCCATTGGCACTTAAGGCAGCGCATGGTAACATTTCTATTTCTTTGAATTTATGTTCTTTTGTTCCTCGGAACAAAAAAAGAACAGAAACCCGTTTGATAACGCCAAGTTGTTTTTCTGTTCCCCGGAATAAAAACTTAGCCCGATAATGGTTTTGGAATAGAAACGAGAAACAAAAAAAAATTGCTTATGTTCCCAAAAACAACTTCTAGAAATAAGCTAATTTTCTTTTTTATTTTTCTTTTATTCCTCTCTCTTGCCGCAGCCACCTCCAACCACTCGCCACTACTGCCGACGACCGTCGCCGCTGCCGGTCACCGGTTGCCCACGGTCGCCGCCAACGCCACCGCTGCCCCCTGCTGCTATTGCACATCCGTCGGCCGTCGACCGTCACCGGCGGACATGCTGCGGCGGTGGGGGGCGACAGTTGGTGATCGGCGATCCATGAGCAAGAATAAAAAACAAATAAATACAAAAAAAAAAATCGTTGCGTTACCAAACGCATTTCTATTCTTTTTCTATTCCAAGAGTAGAAATTTTGTGTAGTTACCAAACAGGTTCTTTTACTCAGAAATTATTCCACATAATAGAAATAGAAAAGAACTATTTCTGAAAAAAAAAAAAAAAAAAAAAAAAAAAAAAAACTCTTCCCCAACCAAGAAGAGTTGTCATGCGCAGCCTAAGTGCCTCATTCTTCTCCGATTTTGACACTTACATGTAATTTTTGGAAGTTTTGGCAGTTAAATGTCCACTTGTGCCAAATTTTGGTACTTGCAGTGTACTTTAGCCGAATAATATATATATATATGTATTCAATATCATAGAGTAATACTTGATAATCTTAACACAACCCAATTGCCATTAACAATATTCGCTTCCCAATACATGGGTGATGAATAAAGGAGAAGGGAACAACACAAAATTAGATTATTCAATGGTCGAATCATGAAACAATAACCAGAATATACGATAGTATTTACCGATTTCAGACATTTTGTTTATAAAAACTCAAAAAGATCTTAATCAAATACATTATTTGCATAAGGTATTCAAAAATTAATTATCATTATATATTTATTCCATCATCAACAAAACACTATGAATCAATCATAAAAAAGGGCGAAAGATCATAATAAACATTATAACCATGTTCTAATAAACCAACGCTTAGATACCACAAATTAGATTAAGAGGATCTTTCAATCACATGAACATGATTTAAATCAATAAATATAACGTACCCGAATCAAACGTAGCCATTAGTGATCCAACAAGCGAGAAGATGATGTATGAATCTTCACCACTCTCCTCTATGATGGTTGTGATGGATGTGTTTCTCTCTAAATAATTTTGTGGAAACAGTGAAAGCTTTATAATTAAATGCATATATTCTCCATCGAAAAGAGATCTTATATAAAGGGAGTGATGGGACCAACCTTAGAGCTGCGAAATCTCAACCTCCTATCAAAGTTTAAATATGGATTCTACGTGCCTAATTAGATGTCACAGTATATTAATAGAACTGATAAGCTACGTAAATGGATTGGATCTCGTCAAGTCCAACGCGTTGATCGACACGCCATAAACTATATAGAAACATTACGTAGACATAAGACAGTAGAACGACGACGGCGATGACGGCATCAACTAACAATTCAAAGTTCGACATCGCATTTGGTCTGCTTAAAGGCCTTCCCCGGTGAGGTGTGGGCCTCCACTTCGCCGCAGAATATGTGGATCATGCAGTGGTCCTGCTTCCAATGGAGGGCCTTGAACTTGACGCGCGCCTGGATGATCACGTTGATCTTTATGTCCCCGGACAGATTCGTTTCCTTCCAGTCCTTCAACGTGGACCCATGTAGCTCCACAATATGTGACGTGAGATTCACCCAGAACTCCGTGAAGTTGTCCTCCTTGTGGAATAGAGGCGGGCCGTTGCCAGACGCGAGGGTTAGGTCCCGGATCTTCACGGACACATTCATTGATTCATAGGTGAATGTGACCCGGTGATTGGAGTTGTTGGTCGACATCTTGATTCTGAAGTTGGCAGTGACAAGGTGGCTCTGGTTGATGTTGGGATTGAAGGAGACCAAGACGTCCTCGACGGCGTACTGGAGCTGCCTCGGGTGGACGGTGAGCCAGATGGTCGAAACCCCTAGCACGATGAGGAAGATTATGGCGAGCAAGATTGAGGATGCCCATGTCATTATGCTCGAGTGCGCATCCCAAGGGTCTTCCTCAGCGTCGGGAGCAAAACGTTTGGCGATTGCCATTTCGACTGATGCGGGAGGCTAGTGCTTCTCGTTTCAATCTACCTCCAAGCGAAGTCGCTAATGGTTTGGTTTGAGTTGAGACTGGAGTGAAGAGGGTGTGTCTGCTTTGTTTTGCAGTACTTTAAAGGGAAAAAGGGGTGCCATTTGCCTTTAATTTTCTTTGGTGAAACTCAAGAAACGTGGCGCGGGGGACGTATTCAGGATGCTTCGATCTTTGCTTGTGATGAACCAACTAAGAGATTCAGCTTCCAGGGGAAGTGTGTACAAAATCAATCGAGTGGGGACAGTGACCGAAAGCTATGTCTTGATTGAGAGATTTGATAAGTAGACAGTTTTAAGGACTTTAATTTATCGATATTTATTTGCATAACCTACTAACGCATCAAATATCCTAACTTTGTATGAGATTATTAATCTAAGTTCTAGAGTGACTTTCAATTTTTGCCATATTAATTACCGATTTTTTTTAAATCACCAACTCTCATTATTCACCAATACTTTTTTGTTTTCGTTTATTTGCTGACTTTGTTACCGAGTTACCTATTTCTATTTTTCAAGTATAGTAATTCCTTAAATTTACTAATTCTCTCTAGAGGTTATTGATCTAATTAGTGTGACTTACTAATTTTTCTCGCATTTAATTACCACCTAATATTAGATTACAAATAAGTTACTTAATGACATTTATCTGTTTCTTTCTTTTTAAGTTGGCATCTCTTCTTATCATTTACAAACTTTTATATGTTTTTCTTAACAGCACCTTAAAGTTATCATCTCTTTTTTTAGAATTTATCAACCTTATTTAAAGTAACTTACCTTTCTTTTCAATTATCAACTAATTTTTAGTTAGTATCTTTTGTTTTTAGTTAGTATCTTTTGTTAAGTTGCTTACAAGTTTATTTTCCTTTCGATTGCGGACTTATCCTTCACCAATTTGATTACCAACTGTTATTTAACGTTTTTAACAATGTCTTAGAGTTACCAACTCTTCTATAAAATTACTAACTCTGATCAAAGTGACTGATATACATCTTTAATTAAATTTTCAACTGTTCAACTTTCTTTTGAGTTTCAACCAAAAAGAACCTTTCTTTTGAGTTAGTTACCAACATCTAATACATTGTTTTAGTTGACCACCTTTTATCTTCTTCTTTTTTGTCAGTCCTACTCTATTCCTATGCTACACTCACTCTCAAACTTTTGTCTTACCTCTTGCAGGGCGTGAGAGTCGAAACCCACTCTTGAAACTTACGCGTCCCCACCCCATTCCCCCTGAAAAGGTGGGGATTTGAACCCCTCACCTCCCCCTTCCATGTTGAAAGGGTGGCCACTAGGGCGAATCCCAGTGGTTGACCACCTTTTATCTGGGTTGCTTAATTTGGAAAAAAGTCAGTAAGTCGCTAAATAAGGGTTGGGTCGTTTATATGACGATTAGTAAATTTAAGCCATTCGTAAGATATGTAAATAAAATTTGGTGAAAAATGAGAAGTTTTAGTCAAAGATAAAAAAATAATAATAATAATAAAAAGGTTGGTAGTCTAAAAAAGAACAAAACAAACATTAATAACTAACTCAAACAAGAATTGGTGATGCAAAATTAGTTGGTAACTTATTGGTAGAATATGGTTGATAACGAGACAAAGAAAAACGGTGGTTCAATAAAATAGATGGTAATTTGAAACAAAAAAATTAACACGTAAATGTTCTAAGCATAAGGAATTGGCAACTCAATTGGAGAAAGGTTGCCAAGTCACACGTAAATAGTTTGCAATTTCATGTAATAACTAGCAAATTTCTAAAGTTGGCGACAAAGATAAAGAAAAGTTGATAAAAGGTAAAGGGAAGTCTATTCTTTTGGTAATTGTAAAAGAAAACCACATAAACCTTGTTAACTAACCTAAATAAGAGTTAGTAACAATATACTAGTTGATAATTTAATCGGTAAAAAGTTGGTAATCTCTCTAACTGAAGAATAATTACGAAAAAAGAGTTAATAAATGTCATAAAACTGTCGGTGGCTTATCAATAAGTTGGTGCAAAATCAAGTGATCGGTAATTTTTTTACTCTTAATAACTCTTTCAAAAATCTAATGACACAAAAATAAATTCGCTTTTTCTGACAATGGGACGATACAATCGTGAATTAGATAATGACAGCAAGTTCAAGTCATTTTCATAGTTTAATATCTGATTAGCAGATTGCGAAGCCGACTAGTGTCTTAATGATGATTTTGAGTCCATATGTGACAATTTGAGTATCTGACCCTTTTTCTTCTTTTGGTCTGGCCAGCCCCGTGTGACACGGTTCTTGTGCCTTGCCTTTGAGGCACTCCACTGTCCACATCCTGGGGCCAAAGAAAAGCCAGTCCTCTTGACGCTTTTCAACCCCATTTGCTGACGATGATGAGAACTCAACGATAGAAGGTCATCCTTGAGCTTTACTCTCTCTCTCTCTCTCTCTCTCTCTCGGAATCGAAAAGCTTGAGAGAGAGTCTCAGTGAACAGTGTAAAGGTGGGAATCAAGCTTGGCCACAATCGTTGTTTTGCACAAGAAGCGTAACTCTGCATGGTTTTCGGTCGAATCGCCTGAAAACTGGCCAGACTGGCAAAGAATTCAGTATCGGAAACTAGCCGGTCGGTCGGGTTGAACAAAGGCGGTCCTTATATATTCATGTAATTAGCATACAAAAGAAGGTTACATGGCTTTCCTCTTCTGCAGAAGACGCTCTGTGTTCCCTCCCTTCCTTGCTTTTCTGTTGAATTTCCTGGAGGAGGAGTTGGATAACGTTTTGGACTGCATAAGACTTTTTAATTATCGCACGATGGGTGATGACGAATTTAAACTTAATTCTAATGGATACACTCATTTGTCACCAAAGGTTCAAAAAAGCCAGGCGTTGTGGCCTATGACATCAGGTTCCTTCGCAAATTTATAAACTACACGAATTTTTAGTAACTTGTCATTACTCATTCCAACATCAGGTTGTCTTATTCGACCTTATTAATCAATAAAACCAATATTTTAGCCATAAAGAAAAAAAAGACAAAAAAAAAAAAAAGACATCACTTGCATACTCGATCTACATAAAAGTATAGACCGCACCATCATTATAGTAGACAAGAAATATTGCTAGAGAATGGTGTAACTTCTATATCTTATAAATAGAGAAGAAGATCACCAAATCACTAAAAGGAAGCTCAAGTTAGAACATGTCGACATATTTAGTCGGACCCACATTCATTTGAAAGTATAAATTCTATGAATGGAAAGAGAAGAGACCACATGTATATGAAGAGTATTAAATCCTGTAGACAAGCAATATAAAAAAAAATTTAATACCCATTTCTCATGTGCAAGCCAGATTAGGAACAATATGTGTCGGTCTGCAGACATGGGATAAATTAGGGCAAAACATGTTGAAAGCACATAGTAGAAGCCCAATATCTATAATTAGAAAAATTGCCAAGCTTAAGTCCAAGCCCATAATTTGTCAAAAAAAAAAAAAAAAAAAAAGTCCAAGCCCATAACAAGTTTAATTATATAGGTAGAGGAAGACAGATATATATATATATGTTGTGACAAGGGATGTAATAAGATACTTTAAACTTATCTTCTCTCATGATTTTGTTGCTTGGTTAGAATGTCGTATGCATTTCTCAATGGAATGGATAGGCTTCACTGGCGCACCGCACTAGGCCCCACTGATATACTTCTGATGCAGAGAAGACACGTGTTATCATCAGACCGAGCTTCACCCCACTCAAACATTTGGCACAGCCGCGGGGACACAAACATGATGAAACAAAACACCACAGATGAAAGTGATGGGATGTTCTATTATTGATTATGAGCTACGTACCAATAACACTTTCCAGGAGCCTTCGTGTCGTATTCGACACACTTCAACATGTTCCAATACGCGACCAACAAGTGTCGAAAAATTTGACACATGGTGACTCTCTCCGACATGCTTCAACACACGATTTCAACATGCACAATGTCAATTTTAAAAATTTTCAATACTTAAAGGGTCAAAATGTAAATATATGAAAAAAAAAAAAAAAAAAAAAAAAAAAGGATATGGGTGTGGCTGCCACCATCAAAGGGGGCCGACGAGGTGACAAAGGGGGCTAGTCCTCGCAGGCTCGAGTGAGGCCATTTTCAACTAGACAAGGGCCAACAAGGCTTGCCAAATCTAGGCACTACCTCAGCTGAAGCCCAAGTGAGGTTCACCCAGATCTGGGCGACGTCACACCCTCGCTCGGGCCTAGCGAGGGTCGTCGGCCCTCGCTTGGGGCCGGCGAGGCCTTGCCTAGGGCTGGGGAAGGTCGTTGGCCACAAGCAAGGGCCGGCATCACCTAGATCTGTGCAAGCCTCGTTGGCCCCAGCCGAGGCGTCACCTAGATTTGGGTGAGCCTTGCCTAGGCCGGCGAGGGCAGCCCACCTTTTGCCACCTAGGGCCGGCGACCTTGCTAGCCCCCTCAACGGTGGCGGCGACATGCCCAGCCACCCACCACGCTACCTTTTTTCTTTTCCACGACCTTGCTTTTTTTCTCTTTTTTTTCTAGTTTTTTTTTTTTCAGAATTATTCCCAGCCACCCACTTGCCCTTTTTTTTTTTTCACCACCCTACCTTTTTTTCTTTCCAATTTTGTTTTTTATTTAGCTTTTTTAGAATTTTTTACTATTTTTTAAATAATATTTTTTAAAAGTAATAAAAAATTACCACACCGGAAAAATTAATTAATTTAAAAATACTACGTCAGCATTTTCGATTAACACAAATTGACGGTATTAACGAAAGGACTCAATTACACTAATCTAATAAGTTTTATGACTCAATTGTACTTTTACGATAAGTTTTAGGACTTGTAGTGCACATATCACTAAATCTGATAGTAGAATGAGGATTGCTTATTTTTTGTCTCCAAGTTTTTTATGGATTATTGTAATGTAATATAGTATGATGAATGATATTAACAAGTGTTGGATTAATATTTTTAGTGTAAATTAATTATAGGCTCTTTTTATTATTTATTTATAATATATAATATGTCGAAACATGTTGAATTATCTAATTTTTTAAAAATAACATGTCAACGTGTCGTGTCGTGTCATGTCCCATATCGCATATCCATATCAGTGCTACATAAATTATGAGGAAAGAAAAGGGGAAGAGACTCCAAACGAAAAGCAGGAAAATGAGAGGGGTTTAAATGCACAATTAAAATAAAAAAATATATGAATAATCCTGATAGATATGGAGTATCAAAGAGAATATGAGGAATTTCTTTAATAAATATCTAATGATATCTATGCCGATGCTAACGCAAACATTTTTGCATTTTTATAAATTTTTTGAAATTTTTTTCGGTTTCTTTTTTCTTCTTTTTTTTCATACGTCCTTCCATAGGCCCGTGGCCTCAACAAAGAACGTTATCAACCACAGGTCAAGGTATGACCCTCACTAGGCCTCGCGTGGCTTAGATTTGGCAAGAAGTCATGACGCCCTCGCTAGCCAAAGAAAGGGCTTGCGAGACCCTCACCTAGAGCCAACAATGGCATCCCAAGCATGGCCTGTGGCTGGCAACCTCCATCAACTGTCACCAACGCCGCAAACTAGCAAAGGGACATAGGATAAAAAGAAAAGAGACATAAAAGAAAAAATTGAAAAAATATTAAATTTTCAAATATATATATATATATATATATATATATATATGTAGGACGGTCGGTGTTGAGAAAACTTCTTAATATGTTTTAAAGATTGACAAAACCTTTCATAAATGTCTATTAAATCTAACGAAAATATTTTCAGGTGATATTCACGAAAAGACAATATTCAAACTCTAGTTATTGTCATCTGGATATTGCGTCTGAAATTCTGAATATTTACGTCAAGGACACCATAAGTTTATGTCATGGATATCATTAGAGTAACATGAGGATATCTACAAAACTTGCTCATGAATATTGTCAAGACATTTGGCATTTTTAGACTCTATGCGAAATCTATTCGGCCTCAAGGAGTATTGAAACTCAGATGGCATCATCTGATCAAGAAGTCTATTCAAACTTCGAATACAATATGTGCGTGTGTATATGATTTCTTTTCTAGAAACTGTTATTGTTTTTCAATCTTGAAGATTGATTTGCAACGAAATTACTTAAAGTGGGATTCATTTATCGATTGACAATCATCCAAAAACAAGATATTCTTTCCAAACAAAAAACTCACTTATGGAAACCCAACTTTGGTTGTATGGGCGAAATTAATGGGAGATTCTGATCTAGTCACTCAACAACTACTAAATCATCTTGAAGCATTCATTTCCAATGGGTTGATTGGAGAATAATTCTCTAAATACTATCCAATGATTAGTTTGGAAGTGAAGGAATATAAAAGGAGACCAAGATGTCAAAGAGCATAGAGGGGTTCGGAATTAAAAATTTCAAATTCCGAGAGTACTTCAATACTTATCTTTCCTAAGCTTACAATTGTAATTATTTGAGAGAGTGTTAGTAGTGTTGTAGTTTCTGCTTAGGTTTGAGATGAAGAGAACTTTTGGCTTGGGTATAAGTAGCAGTGTAGCACCAACTTTGGGTATAAGCAGAACCAAGTTTGGGCAGAAGCATTTGGATATAAGTGGCATAACTTGACTGTAATCTCTCATTAGTTATCTAGTAGAATCTAGTCAATATGCTGTTAGAATGGAAGAGTGAATATAGGCTTGCTATAAACTGAACCACTATAAGTTTGTGTCAATTTATTGTATCCCTAAACTCTTGTTGATTATTTTTTATAGACTTTTGCACACTAGTAAACTACATCTAGTCTCTATTCGGACTCTAACCTTTGCGCTCTAGTGAATATCATCATTTTTAATGTCGTTGTTCAAACTCAGATCTTGACTACTCATCAAGATTTGTTCAAATCAACTATTCACTCCCTCTAGGTGATATTGCTAGCCTCCAACAGTTGGCATCTACGTCAGTAGTTGCTAACCAAAATTAATCAGAATGATTGAAAAGGCAAATTGTCAAAAGATCTATGACTACATTGATCAAATTGAAAAGTTTAAGACATAAATCACATTCATACAATAGATTTGTCACCTTTATTTTTTAATAATTATCCATATTGAAATGGATAGGCTCGACCGACGAACTCCACCAATCCCATTAGGATGCTTCGACATAGAAAGACACATGTCGTCATCAAATCGAGCTCGACCCCACTCACGTTTTGGCACATCAACGTGGGCACAAACTTGATGAAATATGTATCACCACACTAAAAAAGTGAGGGGAAAGTGATCATGAGGTAAGAAAAAGGGGGGAAGAGACTATGAACGAAAAGCAGGGAAAAAGGGCCGAGAGGGTTTAAAGTTGTGGACCAATCGCATTTTAAAAACGGTGGTGGTCGCCGCATATCCCATGGAAGATGCGATCCCCACAAACCCCATTGGAGAAGAAACCCTCGTTGGCCCTTTCCTTTCTTCGCTTTTTTTCCTCCAGATGCATCACCATCTCCGTCATTCCTATAATAGCCACTGGATCGAACTCTCTCTCTCTCGCACTAGCATACGTTTGTATAAATTCGTTTTCCTGCTCTCGTTGCTATCCCTCTCTCCCGTCCCTCTCGTGCAGGACTTCAGCCACCTCCTGCGGCCGCAGGAGGTGGCTGTTTCCGTCCAGGGGGAACAGGTCCAGCCACTGATGCTTCATAGCTAGTATCGGTTCGGCTTTGGCCGACAGGGCAACTTCAATCCTTTGGCAATCCTTTGGCATTTTCGCCATCTGAGTTAAGTCTCCTTCTTTAGTGAGAAGGGGTGCTGCAGTTCAGGAGCTCCCGATGCTTGAGTCACGCTCAGTACCGGAGGGAAGGTTTCTGATGATGTTCTCGGTATTTATCTGGCATGGTCTTGGTGCTTATTGATTCTGTTCGTGTATATTGCAAGCTGTGTTATTAGGGTTATGGTACTCTGAGTCGTGTGGCTGTGTCTCTGTGTTTTTTCTCTTTTTTCCTTCGGTTTGTCTGTCCGAAGATGAATGAAACTAGCGTTGTGTTTTGACGTGCTATGGTTGCGAGGTTCTAGTTGCTCTTTCAAATGCACTTTGCTTGTTTCGATGTCGTCGAATGATTCTAATCTAGTACCCGATAGCAATGCTCAAAAGTGGAAATCTTGATGGATTAGAGAGATACTGTCATCAGCTTCGTAGCCAAGGGCTGACAGTGTAATGTTTGAGATGCGTGTATCTACTTGTCCGTATCTCCATTTTTACGAGTTTTGGAAGAAGACGCACATAAGGTCATGCACGTCAGGTGCGGGGTGTGGAAATATCCCACGTCAATTATGGGATTGATGTGCTCAGATGAGATCTCCCTCTATCTATCGGTTTCAGCATTTTTGACTGGATTTTTCGACATGATATTGGAGCCAAAATCTCTCTCGGTTTGTTTCCTGTGCGTGTCCGCCACACTTTTCAAGTTCCATTCCTCGTTTCCTAATCCGGCTTACGCGTTAAGCGGGTGTGTTAAAGTACCTGCTTGTCAAGTTGCATGTGTCATTTCTAATCACTCTTGCACCTTATGAGTTTAACTTTCTAGAACGACACATGGTGCTAGACGCCCCCCTTCACTCGAACACGACTCCCAATGGCAAGATCGAAAAGATTGAAAAACGAAAGGCTTGGATGAAGAAGGAATCAAGAGGAAAAGAATGTAAAATCCAACCAATTGAACTTAAAAAAAAAATATCATTATCTTCTTAATATTCACTCGTGATGAAAATAAAATCACTAGACAAAATCTTAAAATTGGAATTCATAACGTCGTTGGTGTAGCTAATTACAATATTATAAGCCAACAATATAACCTAATATGCTTCCTGCATCGCTCGGGTAGAGATTTGTTGAAGCCAAAGTACCCGTTGGATCCATTACTGAACTCCTCGTGCTTTTGCACAGAGAACGTGTAGTGTATGTGTTACATTTACCAGATTTACGGAAAGATACTCGTTCTTTTATAGCAAACTGAATTATACACGTACAAAGCACATGCGGCATTATGCTCGGTAGGAGTGAGCGTGGTTCCAGGGTAGAACTAAAACCTAAGAACCAAACCGATGAGAACCTATAAATTCCAGGTTTCGGGGTTTGTAGAATAGGAGAATAGGCTTTAGGTTCCAAAAAATGAGGAATCTTTTTCAATGGGTAGATTTAACATTCTTAGTTAGAGGAGCTTGGAACCTGGAACCTCTAACCTATAACATAGAGTAAGTTTTAATGTTTTTCTTGGCTCACGTCTTCGCGTGATCTTGCGATATTTCATATTGTTTGATGACAAGTGTATAATCCGTAAGCATTAGTTTGTGCTTCTATTTCAAGAATGATACTTTTACTTTATTAATGTTCATATTTTTCATGTGTCTTTGTGGTTATAGCAACAAGTGACAGTCATTAAGGGGTTTAATTCATTGCAATCGTCCAATTAATAATATTGGTAAAAACTAAGTAGACTTTAAAACCGATCTTAAAACCTCTAACATGATAAATTTTAAGTTTTAATGTATGCAGAGTAGGTTCCAAGTTCCAAAATCGAGGAACATATTCTAATAAGTAGGTTTCGGATTCCGTATGGAATCTGTGTAAAACTTGGAACCACTCAATCCTAATGTTCGGATCAGAATGTTATAATATTACATTGATTCCATGTCCTTTATTTGGTCATTAACGAACATGTCAAGAAGCATTTATATGCACAAGATAGGATTATTCTATTTCATATCTACTCGAAACAAATATAATATTCTTGTGATCTCTTGATAGATAACACGGTGACGAAACTCAATTATTAGACATGATATAACCATAAAATCTTATACTTTAGACAATTTGGTTCTGCTATAAAATAAAATAAAGTAAGCATTCCTTGTTTATAATTCAACCAGTGCAAAATCATGATGCCATCATTTTCGCGATTCTATTATAGCAACACCGAACTATTCCTACGTACTTTAAAAAGAAAATGGTACTATGCAGTTATCATGGTCCATATCTTGAACTGTATAGATTCAGTCCCGTAGATTATCAATAGAGCTCCTTAGGGGCGAAATGGGATTGATTAATGCTCTATTTATTTTGTAAAAAATGAATGATCGAAAAATATTTTCTTAAAAATAATTTGAAAAATTACCAAAAAAAAACATTAAACTATTACAATTATGTTAATTCAGTCATAAACCTCTTTTTTCGACCAATTGAGCCATAAGAACTACCCTCACCCAATGGCTGGCAAGCTTCAACAACTCTTGCAGAAAAGAAGGAAAGAAAGAAAAAATTAAAAATTTGAAGAATTATTAAAATTGCTCACATCAATGCTAGCTATGCCACAAAAGACATTGAGCATCCATGTCAGTAATTTCCAGTCAAAATTAGTATAAATATAAAATATTTAAGACTTAATTGATAAAATAAAATAAAAAGTTTCACACTTTGAATTGAATTTTCTTGAAAATAACTAGTTAATGAAAAACACTTTCCTTATTGACAACAATTTATGTTTATATATTTCATAGACAATGAAATTTTTTTTTTGTCGATTCATTTTTACAAATGATGATTTTTAAAAAAATATTTTATAATTATTAATTTTTTCGAAATAAATGCTTCCCTGTGTGACGTTCTATTTTGCATCAAAAACTCGCAATTGATATTGGGTTGCACGTGCCGAATGGTATAAGGGATATTCTATTTCAGTGGCGAGGGTGACAAGGTGTTTTTTTTTTTTTTTTTTTTTTTTTTTTGGGGAGGGGGGTGTTCGTACGGCAGAAGAGGAATAAAACCAGGCCTATATTCGTTTGGTCTTGGGGAATATGCTTTGCACCATTCAAATATTTCAGGACCAAAAAGTATCCTCAAGGTCCTCCAACGTTCTTCATCAAAAGATGAAATTTTGATCCACTTCTCCTGGACATTCGCGGGCCCAATTATGGAAGGCATGTGCTTCAGCCAATGTCGGTATTATACATGGAATATACCGAAATCAGAATCAAAATTACCTATGAAGTACATTCGAACAATGTCATTCATCACATGTCTCTCCTAAAGGACCGACCTAAGCTCATTGTTGAACCACATTATATTACCAACACAAAATGTGCTAGGCCCGATATCATATGATCACACAAGTGTATGCGTGCTATTGAGCCTTGTCATGTATGTTCCCCTTTTTACAAGCCACTTATTATGCTAACAAAGTTAACCCGCTTAGAATTACCAACACCCTGTCACTCATTTCCCTTGGCAGTCACAACTCACTCCTCCTACTCTAACCATTTCGAGTTCAAAGTGCATTGCTCCATCTATGCTAAACATGCGACGCATGGTCTCCGCCACTAGACATTATCTAGGGGGCGTTTTGCAAAGCCTTGCCAAGAGACTTTGAGCCCATGAAGGACTTTGACAAAAAGAAATGGTGTTTGGGAAAGTAATTCGAAAAGTCCATTTGGCAAATGCAATGGATTTCTAAAAGCCTTTCTCTCGAGACAAGGGAGACTCGGCACCAGCATTTCAATATTTTCTAGATGCTTCTCAAGGGGATAGTGAATTCTTTCTTTCGATCTTGCCCTCATTAATGTTTTCGTATTTTAGTCCTGCCCTTATGAATATATGTTCACTGTCGCTCTCTCGGACAATCTAGATCTGTGCTCACCTAGCCGTGGAGGTGAAGGTCAACCTCACCTAAGCAGAGGTTGATGCGCCTTGAGGTTGAAGATCATCTCAAAATTCCAGATCTAGCTCGTTAGAGTCTACATGATAACGCTTTTGTTTTTCAATTTTTCTGTTATTTTATTCCGCGAAATAAAAAGAAAACATAAATTCATTTGGTAACGTCAGTTTATTTTTTTATTCCCCGAAATAAAAAAGTGGTCATGGGATAGATTTGAAACGGAAACAAAAAGTAGAAAAAAAGTAAATTCTTGTTCCCAATAATAAATTTTTAGAAATAAATAATTTTCTTTTGGGTTAATAGCACAAAAATTATAAACTTATATATATGTGATAAATTTATTCAAAAATAATTTTTTAAACACAAAAAACCCCAAACTAATACGCATTTAACAAATTTAATCCGAATTAGTATACTTATGACAATTTTACAATTTGTTAGTTTATGTCAAATTTTACCATCAAATTACTGAATTAGATGATACCGACAATTACCTAATGTACCAATTTAAGATTTTACTGTCAGTTTGTCATAGTTATACGAGTTTTGTGGTATTAATCCATTTAACGGATGATATATTTGTCACAAATGTACTGATTTTGGATTTTAGCAGTTCAAATGATTAGTTTGGGATCAATTTTTCACAAATTTACCAGTTTAGGGTTTCTTTTTTTATTTAAGGTAAATATATAATAGCTATACCAGTTTGAAATTATTTTATAGTCAAAAAATTAATTAGGGATAAATTTGTCACAAGTATATCAATTTTTGGGTTTTTTTGTGATATCAAACCTTTTCTTTTCTTCTTCTTCCTCTTCTAACTAATCGTCAAAGCCTTGTTGCTTGCTTCCCGAGAGAGAGAGAGGAAAAAAAATCTCAAAAAAATTACTTAAAAATTAGAAAAAAATTCCACGTCACATAAATATTTGTGGGTTGCACCAAATATATTCATTTTCTTTTTTTATTTTAGGAATATAAATTTTATATAGTTACCAAACTCACCGTTTTACTAGAAAAATGTTATAGGGAATAGAAATAAAAAATAAGTAAAATGTTCATAGGAATGGAAATGCTAACAAACGCATCTTTAGAGGCTGCAAACAACTTATGGCTAGATTTGTCGGGTTGCTTAATCAAGGTATTTTCTTCTTCATATTCTTTATAAAAAAAAAGCACTAAACTCTTTTACAGTTTAATGGTGCTCTGCATTCGTGTAAAGGTGCCCAAATGCTCTGGTGAATGTACCCGTGCGACCTGGGATGCATTTTCTTTGTCAAACCAGATAAAGATAAAGATGGATGGGATAATAATGGGATTTATTATGTTTTATGCGACGTTTAGTGGATACCGTGTTTAATATGGATATAGACGCGCGAATCAAATCTCAATCTTTTCACTAAATTACAATCCTTTCAACTCTCAATCACAATCTTCTCTCTTCTCGCATCTTTTCCAAAATTATCACTTTCTTAGACCATGTCATTTTATTTATCTTTCATCTATGCTAACTAGAGCGACCTTCCTAGCGTTTCTCAAACATCGTAAACACCATCGACCGTGACAGAGAGACTGTGACTGATACAAGGATGAAGACCAACCTTAGGCTGTTGGGAACTTTAGGGTGCGTTTGGTAACATTTCTGTTTAAAAATTGTTTCAGGGAACAGAAATAGAAAAAAATGTTTATATTCCGGAGAACAATTTTTGAACAAAAAGACGCGTTTGGTAAACTTATTCTGGGAATAAAAAATGAATAGAAACACGTTTGGTAAATTTGTATTCTTTTTTTATTTCTTTTAATTTTTAATATTTTCTTTTTCTTTTTTTTTTTTTTCTTCTTTTGGCCGGTCGCCGCCTTGGCCATGGCCGGCGATCGGCCGATGAGGGCTGGCGGCCTCGCCCGCCAAGGCGAGGCCGAGCCTCGCCGGGTGAGCCCGAGCTCGCCCGCCGGCGAGGCCGAGCCTCGTCCTGGGGCCGGGCGACGCTCGGCCCGCCTAGGGCCGACGACGCCCGACAAGGTCGCCGCCCTCTTTGGCCGATTGCCGGCCATGGCCAAGGCCGGTGACCGGCCAAAGAAAAAAAGAGAAAAAAAAAAAAAAGAAAAAGAGAGAGAGAGAAAATGTGTTTTTAATTTTTGTTCCGAAATAAAGAAACAACTTTTTTTTTGTTTATTGTTTCGGAACAAAAATAATTTTGAAACAAAAACGTACACAAACGCGTTTACTTTTCTTTTTTGTTCCCAGGAACAAAAAAATTGTTCAAAAATAGAAAAAAGAAATGAAAACAAACGCAGCTTTAGTTTCGATGAACATGAGCTTGTGATTGTGACCTCTACCATTGGCCACAATCGATGCCGAGCATGATCCTCGCTACCGGGTGACCCCAACTCTAGGGTTTTGAGGTCGGCAACCTTGGATCCAAGGTCACGAGCCATAGATCCTAGGCCTAGAGAATCGTACCATGGACAAGAGAAGGGGGGACGATGGCGAGTCGGTGCTCTAACATCAAACCACGATAGAGTTTGTGTGCTAATCTTTGATTGTGGAGTCCACGTTATGATAAAATATCATGAATGTGCAAGCTCGCTTGATGAACCCTCGCCCTTTCTCTTCTCCATCTATGGATCTCCAATGCTTTCATTTAGCAGAAGGAAAAAAAAAAAAAGACCTTCCTTTTTTACGTTTATTCTTTTATGTTAATTTTTACGCTATTTATCCTATCAGGCTTTATATCACTTTCTAGGCGAGATCATTTTATCCAGGTTACATTTGAAGAAATCTAGAATTTAAGTCACTCAAATGCCGGATAAGATTATCTTGTATCCAATTCAGAGTTAAATCCGATCTAGCAAATGTAGTATTGTTATCTTTTTGCTTAGCCCACACGAACTTTGCAGCTTTAAGAAAACGCTCATCGGGCTCAGAACTTTGATCTGCATTTGGACTTTCCAATGCACGAGACCTTCGGTTTCTCGACCTTTGGAGGCGTTTGAACAAAACTCGAGGAGACGTTAGCCGATGCTCGTGCATCCGGAAAATGACTCGACTAGCAGCGATTAGGCCCGATTAAGGTTGTTCCATCTAGAAACTCAGTTGCACCTTGAATCGATTATTATATCTTCATTTTTCAGCTTTTTTTTCGAGATTTCATGACAAATTCTGGATATCTTTAAGGAGTTCAACCAATATAGCCGATTGAGGGTCCCAATTTCAAGACAACACCCACACCAATCCCTACTCTAGAATCATTTGTTTCTATCAATCATGCACGCCATCCGCAATGAAACCCAACTAAAATGAAATTGAAGCATTAGTGGTGGCTATATCTCTCTTGATTCCATGAATTTAGTCTTTAGAGTTTCTTTCTTTGGTCCGGCGATGAAGTGATTCCTAGGTCGGCTTTCACAAAAACCGGCCAGTCCACTTCTCGAGGCGATCTTAAGCGTGCTCGCTACCTTACATCGGTATGGCACATTCAGGATTTTGGTCTTGATGGTATCCGATCTCGTGATTATAAAAAACGAAGGCAAACTCCCGTACCACTTGAGGCGAGACCCAATTCGTTGGGAACCAATCTGGCCATATCCTGCGCAACACAAAGTGAAATGCGGTCGCGTAATTTCTATCTAATTCGAACGTGAGCCCGGCAAACGTCGTGCCCGTACTTTCGATTTCGACATGTACCCCGGCGGGAACTTAATTTTCCCGCCACCGATATACCGTAACAAAATTTTGAACATAAACCGATCCGGGGCCGCTCCTCCGCCGTCCGATCTCGCTTCCTAAAACCCCAAGGACGACATCGACGGTCGTGCTCGGCCTAGGACATCATGGACTCGCGCACTCCCGAATCCGTGTCCTAAAAGCGCGTGCGCGGGCGCCCTCTGCGCAAGCCGACCTCGAGCGCACTCGCGTGGCTTTCACCGGCGCGGGTCGGCGCGTGGGGGCGGACTCCACCCACCAAAACCCGGGTGCCGAAAATAATATGCCGCGAGCACGTGGCGGCGCGCGATTGGGCGGATCCCGTTGTTGGTTGAGCCGGGAAAATTCGCGGGGTTTTAAAAAGGAATCCGATCGGGACGAAATTTAGATTTGGGAAAATTTTCGCGCCGGATTGACCGATTTGCCCATCGGCGACATGATGGGCGGCTTTTTGCAAGTCGTGCCCGGGTACTATCGCTTAATATCGCGCAAGACCCACAAAACTTGCGAATTCTTTCATTTCACACCCATATGTTTTTATTCAGCTGAAGACCCATTTAGATTTACAACAATCATGGAGAACAATAATAGAATAAATTGAAATGAAATACGCAGATTGAGAATTTATTCTTTTTCTCAAACATTGGTTAGTATCTTGCATCGCATGGCTTTGCCAATTGAGTTGAGTATGAGTTCTTGCCGAGCAAATTACACTTTGATTGCCAATTCAAAGGTTTGATTCACCGGCTATAACATAATTGTTAAGTACCCATGTTGGTTCTCTTAGATTGGAAAAGGAATTTCTCACGAAAGATGCAAGAGATAAACACAAGTTAAAAATTCAATGCATTAATTTCTCATGTGTTCGTTTACTTTCTTTTAATTGTGAATGACACTAAATCTAAAACAGATTTCTTTAGAATTTCAATGCCACAATTTTCCATCCATTAAAAAAAAAGAAATTTTGGACAGTAGAAATATCACAGGACTTATCGTATAGGGATTGCTTTGGTTGGATAGAAATGTGCTCCAAACACATCTAAAAATTAATCATACTAAATAAGTTAGCAATTTAAATATCACAATTACGAAAAAAAATGAATAATTTCCGACCAATGCTGTGCATTTTCTCTTTACATCTTCCACATATAATTTGGCATCTTTTTAAAAAATGTTGATTTTGGAAAAATATTTACTATAGCAATCTATCTATATTTATGATCGATGCATTTTCTCCGAAAAATTCCAAAAACTCTTTGAAACTATCTTCTTCTTCTTTTTTTTTACTGAAAAGACGTTATTGTAGCTTGTCTGTATTTATGGTCGATATATTTTTTTCAATAGACTCCGAATGCCCTTTAAAACCATTTCCTTAAATTTTGTTGATTTCCGAAAATATTTATTATGGCAATCCGTCTCTAATCATGATCAACGCATTTTTCCTGAAAAAATTCAAATGCTCTTTAATTTTTTTTGTAGAAAAAAAACCTATTATGGTAGCTCGTTAGTATTTACAGCAACACATTATTTTTTCTAGTAGACTGCAAGCACCATTTAAAACAATCTCTTTATTTTTTATTTTTTTGAATGAATATTTATTACGACAATCTGTCTCTGTTTATGGTCAACGCTTTTTCCCAAAAAACGCTAAGCGCTCTTTAAAGCTATCCTTTTTTATTAGACAAATCCATTATGGTAGCTTGTCAGTAATTATGGTCAACACATTTTTTTTTCTAGTAGGCTCACGATTGATATATTTTTCCTAAAAAACTCCGAATGCTCTTTAAAATTATCTTATTTATTGGAAAGATCCGTCATGATAGCTAGTCAATATTTACGGTCAATACTATTTTTTTCGGTAGACTTCAAACACCATTTAAAACCATCTCTTTAAAAAAATTTTGATTTCGGAAAAATAATTATCATGATAGCCTGCCTGCATTTATGGTTAAATACATACTTCCTATAAAACTCTAAATGCTTTTTGAAATCATCTTTTTTACTGAAAATGCTCGTTATAGTAGCTTGTTAGTATTCATGGTTTATGCATTTTTTTTTTATAGATTCCAAATGCTCTTTAAAGCCATATTTTTTTTTTTTTTTTTTTTTGCAGAAAAGACCTGTTATGGTAGCTTGTGGTGTATCATCAAACATTTTCTTTTTTGGGGAAAACTCCGAAGTGTTCCTACCAAATAAAAGTGCTCATTTGTTGGATCTTCTTCATGGAGACTTCATTTTATCAATGGTTCGGCTGTATGATCATAATCCAGGTTTACTACTTATATATTCATCCCTCTTCTTACAAATTGTAAATTCATTTTGTTCTCAGATGGGTATAATATCCAGGCGAAAGAAAAAATTATGTTCTATGAGAGGGGGCAAAGGCAAAGAAAATTCGAGAAAAAGCTATTTTGTCCCTCTGGGGAGGAAAAGCAAAATGTCGAATCGACGAAGGGCAGGTCTGCAGAATCCGTCGTCCCGCAAAGTTAAATACGGCACTCCGGGGGCAGTTCGGGCAATTCGAAGGAAAATCGAACAGGTGCTTCCTCTCTCTCTCCGGCCCCCTTCCTATCTTCCATATCTCTCCTCCGTCTCTCTGTTTCACCTTCTCCAAAGAAAACCGACCCAAAAATCCTTTCCGCCTCCCAAAAATCCTTTCCGCCCAATCCCCAAAGGAAAAAGAAAACCCTAAATTCATCCCCACCTGGCTCGAGCGTCCCACCCACCGATCCCCGCGGCGGAGCTGATCGGCATCGCGCCCCCTTGGGAATACGCCGCGGGCCCCGCCCTCCCCGTCGAGGATCCGCCGTCGGTCGGGATTTCTCTTCCTTTAGGTTTTCCGGGGGTTCATCGGTCCCGCCGGGGGGAAGCCCTCATGGCGAACGGTACGGATTCCGAGGAGTTCGTGGTGCTGTCCAAAGTGAGGCCCGGCCTGAAGCGCGAGTTCGCATTCGCCCTGAAGGCGCAGTCCGAGATCGGCGGGTCTTTCGGCCGGACCCGGGCGAGGAAGGTCCAGAACGGGGCTCCCGGCGACGACCGGGCCCCGTCGGTCTCGGGGACCAAGCGCCTGAGGAAGAGTCCGGAGGCCGGGGAGGGAGAGGTGGCCGCGCGGAAGCCGGGGAGCGAAGGTGGCGGAGCTGCTGGTGCGGAGGAGGAGGCGGCGGCGGCGGCGAATGTGGATGCGCGTGGTGTGGAGGCGGAGAAACCGGGGAGAGATGTCGAGGGCGCGGTGGATTCGACGAGTGCAGAGGAGGCGAAGAGCGACGCGGCGGCGGACGATGAAGATGCTCGGAAGAGCGGTGTGGGAGATTCTCTCGGCGATAATGGTTTGAAGAGTGACGTTCTGACGGAAAATGTGGGTTTGAAGCCAGAAATCGTGTCACTTAATGGAGCAGCGAAAGGCACCGAAGCAAGCGAAAAAGGGCCTGCTGAGATTGAAGCGACTTTAATGGAGTCCGAGGAAGACAAAGTCGAGAAAGACGCTGACCTGGGGAAAATCCATGATCTTTCCTTAACCGAGGACCAGCGGAAAGTTGAAATAGCACCGTCATCTGGAAATAAGGAAGGCCAAGTGCAGGCTGAGAAGCCCTACAGGCGGTTTACTCGTTCGGCGCTGAAACCAAAGGAAGATGACGTGGAGAAAACTGGGACAAAAAATGCGAGGAGAGCAAGTGATGGAGGTGATAGGAAACTAGAGAATGGGGCGAGTGCATTGGTTAACACTCCAACTAAGTTGGAGATGAAGATGTCAAAGAAGATTGCATTAAAGAAGCCATTTTCGACATTGAGGGATTTTCTCGAGACGGGATTACTCGAGGGGGTTGCTGTGAAGTATTTCCGGGTTTTAAGGGTACCTATTCTTTTTATTTAATGTTCGTGACGATAATTTTAGCTTTGCGAACTCCTCTCCATTTGAAATGACGATGTTGTGTCGCTCCTTTTGCAGGATCGGGATCGTGGCAAGGGGTTTGGTGGAGTAATTAGGGGAGCTGGGATTCAGTGCTTCTGTGCAGAGTGCAAAGGAGTCGATGTAAGCATCTCGCACCACATAATCTAAGGGTTCATTTGGGTTGTTTTTTTACCTTCTGAGTAATATGCTAGCGATACTGAGATTGGTATGTGAAGTTGGTCTGCTTATTCAGCGACAATGCAAGTCTGCGGCATTACTTTGTAAGCTGATTTCGTAAACCAATCTTAGTATCTTTAGCGTAAATTTTGTGCTTGGTCAGTTTGGTTTTCTGAAGACTGTATGGTGACTTGTGTAGGTTGTCTCACCCGCTGCCTTCGAGCTTCATGCTGGCAGTTTAAATAAACGTCCACCTGAATATATATTCTTGGAAAATGGGAAATCCCTTCGTGATGTAATGAATGTGGTCAAGAATGCGCAGTTGGATACTATAGAAGAGGCTGTTGAAGCTGTTATTGGTCCTTCACGGATGAACAAATGTAAAACATGTTTAAATTGCAAAGGTGTGTTTTCAGTTACTTGTTGATGTTGGCATTTCTTTTGAAAGAAGAACAGTGAATTCTAAATGTCTTTGTGCTATTAGGAGCCATCTCTGAGATGAAAACGGGAAAACCAAAGCTTTTGTGCAATTCATGCTTGGAATTGAGGGAGTCCCAGGTTTCACCTGGTCAAGTAGTTACTACTGAAGAGGTTTTTCTAGATCAAGTAGCTGTAGCTGCTCAGGCTCCACCTGATCAAGCTGCTGTTGCTGAGCAGGCTTCTGCTGGTGGAGCAGCTGTTTCTCCACGAAGGTATATTGGCTTTTGCTTTTTTTTTTTTTTGGAGTCAGCGATACTGCTTGCATTGTATCTATTTTTAGGGTTAAATAGCTTATATTATGAATTTTTGCTTGTGGACTATATCAATAAGTCTTTCTCCAAAGCTGCCAAGCCTGTGATATGTCTTGCCAAGAAAAGCAGTTATAAGGTGGATGGCAGAATAATGTACCCTCTGTTGTTCTAAGCTAGCTGGTACCTAAAAGCAAATGATATGCTTGATTGGGATACATGTATCTTTTATAGGGTCTGGATTTCTTAATTAGTCTCATGTTGCTGTTTTGTTGTCGATATAGATATTTCATGCGATGTCTGAATATATTAAATTAGTCTGTTTCTGCTTTGTGATGCTTATACTTATTACTGCATCTTTTTCCTGGTAAAAATTTGTAAAATTATTTATTTTTTGGCGTAGTTTTTTTTTTATCATGAGCATAATTTTTTATTGTTTATTCATTGTTCTTTTATTTTGGTTTGTAAGTTCAGATTGCCAGAAACACATCCAGCTTTGGAGTCATCTGCTGATTTGTCTCCTGGCACAACAAAAGCTGCTTCTTCTCAGGCTAAGAGTTGGGGAAAATTAACTAGAAAGTTAGTATTTAATTTTTCAAGTAATCATTTTTTTTCCTTATCAATTGAGCGATCAATAAAAAGAAATATGAAATGAAATAATTAGGAACAGATGAACAGGTATACATTTAAACCTTTGTTTGCTTGCATTTCTGAATTCACTCTCTGAAATTTGGCATGTGTTTTTGACAGGGACCTGCGTTTGCATAAGTTGGTTTTTGAGGAGGATGTGTTGCCTGATGGGACTGAAGTTGCATATTTTGTACGCGGGAAGGTGTGATTATGAAGTTTGACCCATCTCGTTTTGGATCCACTGTGTATGTTATCTTCTTTCTAAAAAGCTATGTTTATTGAGCAGAAATTGCTGGTCGGCTACAAAAAAGGGTTCGGGATCTTTTGTACATGCTGTGATTCTCTGGTAATGGGAGTGCTTCTTTAACTTGAACAATGTAGTGGTTTGTTTTTTATCTCCATGGTACATAAACTCCTTGACTTTTTGTTGAACAGGTGAGCCCCTCACAATTTGAAGCTCATGCAGGTTGGCCATCACGTCGCAAGCCGTAAGTTTCATTTAAGATATTTGTATTCTTTGGTTTTTGGTTGGGTCATAGTTTAGGAAAGTGCTGGTCCTTGGTTCAAGACATAATAGACTGGGTTGAGCTGTCAAGTCTGGATCAGGATTACTTGCTTTGATAAGCATATGGAAATTGGAGGGTAATGAATTATTGAATCCATCTAGGATGCATTATTTGTTGCATATTTGTCGTTCAATAAGCAAGGGGGAAGGGCTGAAGAGAATGGTAATGATTGATCCTAAAAAAACCTTGAGGGTCTTTGTAAAAGGCAGATTACTGCTAAACCAAGTATTATCACTGAAATCTTTCTGATGGCCTTTTGCAGATACTTGAACATTTTCACATCTAATGGTGTTTCCCTTCATGAATTGGCGATATCCTTATCGAGGAGTAGGAGGTTGTCTACCAGTGAGAATGATGACCTTTGTTCCATTTGTTTTGATGGAGGGGATCTTTTGTGTTGTGATACTTGCCCTAGGGCTTTTCACTTAGGTAATTGTCCTTGCGCTAATCACCTTTTGCCCGATATATCTGCATCTTCTTAATAAATTGTTTTTGTTATTGGAAAGGAATGCAGTCTTTTTCCTTTTCTTTATGTTTATTAGTTTGGAAGGAGGAATAATCATGGGAAAATGTTGTTCATGGAATTTGACATTGTGTAGTAATCTGCTCTATGGGTTGGTAATGTCATGTGGTGAGTGCCAGCCTCTTAAATGACCTTGGGTTTGCTATTTAGCAAAGAGACAATGCTTAGAGAACCTAGTATGGGATGGAAGAAGACTGGCTTATAAGATTTTGGAAGAATTTGATTTGTCATTCTAGATGTTATCAGATCTCATCAAGAATCTTTTGGGAAACAATTTGTTGTGCTTTCTTCACAGAAATCGGGGGATACACCATCCTTATTGATTCATTAAATAGTTTTACTACGTTATAACTGAAATATTCTTTCGATATTTCCAGAATGGTTATTTTCTTTTGAATAGTTTTTACATCAGCATGTCTACCAACTCTGTGAATATGGGGGTGGTGGTGCCTCTTATTGTTATATATCTTGGCTAGAAGCATGGTTGTGCTTTTCATTCTACGTATTCAGACAATCCTGAGGTTCCAAGCTAATAAGATGTATTATGATAACTATTTCTTCATATTTTCCAGTTTTTGTCTATTAAAAAGATTTGATCATGTAGATGGAGCTAGAACCACTGTTGTTATTGCCTTCATTGCTCAGAATTATATTTCTTCTTACACTTTGGCTGGCAATTTTATATTTTGTCTCTTCAAATGTCTTTAATTCCCATGTTGATAGTGATTCTATTGCATTGTTGTCCTTTTCTGACTTTGAATTTCTTATTATCTATGCATGTCGTAATTTTATTTTATTAAAGAAGTGTATCTTTTGTTTGGCCAAATACATCGTTAGATTGATGGATATGTATCTTGCTGTTTTGCTGGATGAGTTCCAAAATTTTAGTGTTTCATCTTCTAGGAGTCACGTGACTTGTATTGTTATCTCTATTTCCTATGCTATTTATTATCGTACTTATTGGGAGATGTTTATTTCTTTATTTTAGTCAAGAGTACAGGTGATGTGCCGAGTATTTTACATGTTCATTTCCCAAGAAATTCAATCTAGGTTTTGCCCTGTACTTGTAAGATTGCAATTCCACATTTACCCCCTTTCTGCTTAAAGTGCCTATGATCTGGATTGCACTCTAATCCTCTGGTAGTGTCTACTGTTTGTATGTGGTTTCATTTATATGGATGAAACAAGTGGAAGACAGATGTTTCCTGTTCTGTACCATGTCATTACAAGTTGCTTTAATTGATTTTCCTACTTCGACTTCTTGCAGGATGCGTTTCTCTTTCAAGAATTCCTAAGGATAGCTGGAACTGTAGATATTGTCAGAATATACATCAAATGGAGAAGTTAGTGGAGCACAATGTTAATGCATTGGCAGCTGGAAGGGTTGCTGGAGCTGATCCTATAGAACAGATAACCAAGCGATGCATTCGAATTGTGAAAACTCCAGAGACTGAAGAAGTTGGAGTTTGTGCATTGTGCAGGTTGTTTGGAATGTTAACACCATCTGAAAACATGTTCAACGCTTTCTCATTACTTTCGTTTTAATAGCTAACTGTGAACTAGCCAATGTTTATATTGCATGGAATTGCTACTATTGTTACTTTTATTGTGTATCTGCAGCTTTTAGCTAGAATATTAGCTTTCTATTTTAGCGAATTGCCACTCTGATCTGTTTGATCTTATTCTTGACATATGCTGGTGATCATCTTGTCTTTGTCCACATTCATCTGGTTGAATGTTATGCTCTTTTGTGTGCAGTAGCAAGGGTTTCACCAAATCTGGTTTTGGTCCTAGGACAGTTATCATTTGTGATCAGGTATTCTTTTTCAGCGGATTAGTTAAATGACTTTACTGTGTACTACACAAATCAAAACAAAAAGAAAAGAAAGAAAAGAAAGAAAAAAAAAGGAAGTTTATGCACCTGTTGCTTCGTGTTTCCGTACTTCCAACCTATTGAACCATCTTTGTCTTAATTGCTAGTGTGAGAAGGAATTTCATGTCTGCTGTTTGAGGGATCACAAGGTGGCTGATTTGAAGGTGTGTTCTTTATCTATGGGAGTCTGGTCATATTGTTGTTGTCAACTTTGTCATCTGAGCTTGGAAATTTATTGATTTGCCGCAACATGGACAGGAATTGCCAGAAGGAAATTGGTATTGTTGCATGGATTGTGAGAAGATGCACTCTGCTTTGGAAGAAATGGTAATGCAGGGAGAGAAGAAGCTTCCAGACTCCCTCTTGGATGTGATAAAGAAGAAGCGTGAGGACAAGGACACTCAGAATGAATCCAATCTCGATATAAGATGGAGGATTCTCAACAACAAAATGTTGTCTGATGATGCATCGAAGCGGTTGCTTTCTAAATCTGTTGCCCTTTTCCATGTGAGCAATCTCACTTTAGGCAGAGCAGTTTTCTATTTATTGTTTCTCATATGATCACGATGCTAAAGTACTTTGATTTCGTATATTAAAGTGATTGCCATGGTGCTCCACTATAGTGATGTCTGAGCTATGTTTCTATTTTTCCGATATCTCATATCTCCGTTAAATACTTTAGGAGCGGTTTGATCCCATTGCTGAAACAAGGAATGGAAGGGATCTCATTCCTGCAATGGTCTACGGGTAAGGCAATGAATCATAGTAGTTTCGATGTCCTGGTAATGGTATGTGGATTATGGCATCCAGTATGAATGAAAGCTTGCATGATTACCAATTGATTTTCAGGAGGAGCTATAAGGGCCAAGTGCTCAGTGGGATGTTCTGTGTGATATTAATTGTCAAGTGAGTATTGTCAATGAACTCCTCAATGTTGTCGTATATATTATGGAATGCTTAACAAATATTGCTTGCTTTGCAGCCATGAGGTTGTGTCAGCAGGAACTCTTCGCATTTTTGGGCATGAAATGGCAGAACTTCCTTTGGTTGCCACTAGTAAAGATTGCCAAGGACAAGTGAGCATATCTGATATGGCTCTGATTTTCTGAAACCACCCTCTATTTTACATCTTTGATGGCCTCTTCCAGCGTCTCATGTATCCAACCCATTATGTGCAGGGTTACTTCCAGTCTTTATTTGGCTGCATTGAGAGGCTTCTTCATTCTCTCAACGTGAAGAATCTCGTGCTTCCTGCAGCAGAGGAAGCAGAATCCATATGGACAAACCGATTTGGTTTTGGCAAGATGACCCCAGAGGAGGTTTGTGAGCGTGCATTCATCAAATACTCTTGAGCGGGAGATTTGAAACGCTCGGTCTCATACATTCATTTCTTTTGCAGTTGAAACAGTTGAGAAGAAATCGCCAAATGATGGTCTTTCAAGGGACAACTGTGCTGCACAAGGCAGTTCCCGTGTTTTCTGAAACAGAGAGTAGCTGAATCAGCATTTTGATTCCTGTGGAAAAGCTTTTGGGGGGCGACCACCGTTTTGTCTCAGTTCATTAGTTGTACAGGGTTTCTGAAACTTTTTGTATATGGTTGTTGAATATCGCCTCTTTTGAGCGTGTTAGGAATTTTTGGCAGTGCAGATAGGAAATGAGAAGCAGGGTTTTGTAGCTTGGGCGAGAGATATAGCAAGGAATTAGAAAGGAAAGTTTTGGGAGGATGTTCATATACTTGAAACCACAGAAGATGACGATGTACATTGCGAAGTGACAATCGTTTCGTGATTTTGTAGTCACAGCATATATACATCTGCAGCTCTTCACAGACTCAATTTCACCTGAGATTCTGTTCGTCTCTTTGGCTTTTGCCCTTATAGGAATGCAAACTGGACGAGAATCATGCAGTGCCGTGATTAGATGCAGAGGCATTATAATTGATAATCTGTTTGAAAGTTTTGCAATGACGCTAATTATATGTAAGCTTACGACCTCTTTAGTTTATACGGTGTTAATACATGGAGGTAGGGTCGACCCATAAATTAGGAAAATAAAAATTGAAAATGAAATTATTGCAAAGCGGGAGCCTGGAGGTGTTGAGAATTTAAAATTTAAAAAACAAAACAAGCTCCGGTTTTGCCGTGTGCCGCTCTCTCCCCCTCCCTCCCTCCTTTTAAAAAGATTGCCTTTTAAGATTTGATTGATTTCAAATTCAATTCTGTTCAGTGCTGGATCGGTTGCCTTCTTCTTAGAGGATCGACCATTTTGTTGGAGAAGATGGGTCAGCATCAGATCCAGTATTCCGAGAAGTACTGCGACGACACGTACGAGTACAGGTGTGCCTTGAAACTCCTTGCGGTCTCTTTCCTGATTTCAATTTTCTTCTTACCCATTTGGAGATTGTGCGGTTCCCGGTGTCCTGCGATCGCCAATTCTTGTTTTTTTTTTTTATCTTCGCTTTCAGGCATGTGGTTCTTCCGCCTGAGGTCGCGAAACTTCTGCCCAAGAATAGACTCCTCTCCGAAGTAAGTTCAATACCATTGCTTTTGGTTTTACCTCTCCATTGAATTCGTGGGTAATCTGCTGATAAGAAAATTGGAGTGGCGACGTGTGGAATCACTGTGCGTGTGTTTGCCTGTTGTGAGGAATCGAAAGCGCGAAAGGGGAAAAAAATGGGAGATATGAATTGTGGGATGTCGTGGCGCTATTATCGATTGATGTTTCAAGCATCGTGTGGTACGGTCATGTGAGAATGAGTTCTTTTTTGATGTAGTTTGAACATGCTTTTCTTGCTTCTGTTGGGTTTAGTTTGCAATCACAGATGTGGGTGCTTGGTTTGATCCACCATCATCTGGAATTCTTGCTTGCCATCTTGAATTGACCATTTCAAGAGATATCGTCTGCGAGTTTGATTCTCAGTGCTAGAGTCTCTTTGATATCTTGCTGTTAGAATGAGTGGCGTGCTAAGTCTCTTTGATCTCTTGCTGTAGAATGAGTGGCGTGCGATTGGAGTTCAGCAGAGCCGTGGTTGGGTCCATTACGCCATCCATCGCCCTGAGCCGCACATCATGCTTTTCCGGAGGCCTCTGAACTATCAGCAACAGCAAGAGAACCCAGCCCAGCACCATGTGCTTGCCGAGTGACGTGTTGCTGAGTCGATTTCTTTGTAGGATCACAACTTATTTTAACTTATTTTGTCTATGATGAGTGTGTATTTTAAAGTTGTATAGTTATAGTTGAACGAAGTCAGTCCTGCGCTGCGATTCCCCTTTTCGGAGGGATTGTTCAGGTTTCGCTATGTGATCAGCGCCATAGCGAAACGTGCAGTAGTGATTGCTTGAAAGGATTCATAAGTTCACCTGAGGGATTGTCTACTGGTTTATCATCTTTTGCCCAAGAGGGTATTGTTTGCCAATGATTTATTGAGGGTATCGCCTTGAGAGCTAATCTGGATGAACTGGAACCGTTCAATTCTAATGCTTCCCGCAATTTTGATTTCTTTGACATTTCAACGAGAGATCATGCCAAGGTTGGAGGAATTGGGATGAGTTCCAGTTAATTATACGGGTTTGCAGGACATCTGTCGAAGTGATCTCCGATCGCTCATCTCTGATCTCCGATCCCCGGCCGTACGATGGTCTGGACGCATCGATTCTCATTTCTCAAGTTACATTCCTCGAAGGCGCTCGGCTCGGCATTCTTTTTCTTCTGCTCGGTTCTTGTTAGTCCTAAGGGCCGGAACTGCAGCCTATGTTTGCCATCAAGCCGGTTCTCTGGTCATACTTCTCATGCATGATGAGCAGATATCTCCAACAATGGAGACTCGCCCACGAAACATGAATGGTAGACACCGTCCTCCTCAAAAGGACAAGACGATTGCAGAATCGGGCGAGGAAGACTGTCAATTTTTTCTATCTGCATGCATGTCTGCTTTTCCAGACCTGCACATTACAGATGAAACTTTCTTGCCACCTCATCTTTTCTCCTCGTACCGGCATCGACGTAAATGACGATAAAAGATCGGCACTGGTTTCTGCAATCATGGGACACTCGGCTTTTGGCGAGTAGTCATGTTTCATCGCTTTGGTAGTATCTTTTTATGCATGCAGCTTCCTTGTTGCCTCAAAAATCTGTGACGAAATCCTCTCGACATGCAATTTAGCAGACACTCGAGTAAACAGATCAGATCTTGCACGACTACAGTGCAAGCGATGCTTGCACTTCTGTTAGCAAACTACAAAGGCAAAAAAAGGGGAAAGCTAGAAGAAGCAAGACGATGCGTGCGGTTAAGCGGTGGGAGCCTGGGAAGAAGAAGGAGCCACGGAATCGAGGATCATCCGAGTGAGGTCCTGAGTCAACTCGGCCTTCTTGGCCATCAGGGTCGCCTCCTCCATCCTCAGCCAGACGACCCTCTCGTTCATCTTCCTCAACCTGCCCTCCTCCAACCTCTTGAGTCCTTCCCTCCACACTACGTTCCCGGGGAAGCACCTTTCGCACTCCTCCACCAGCGCCGGGAAGCTCCCAAGATCGGCGGCTGCGGCGACGACGCCTCCGCTCTCCTCCTCGCCACCCAGAATCTCGCCCTCGTCTTTCTCCTTCTCTTCCTCCAAATTCGCTTGCTTTTTCTCCACCTTGCCTTTCCTCTCCTTCCTCGAGCTCAGCCTCTTGCCCCACACGTCGCGGGCGAGCTCGAACACCTTCCGGTCGTGCGGGCTCCTTATGAGGGCCTTGGTCCGCGCCTGCCTGTGGTACTTGTGCCGGAGCCGCCGGATCTTGTTGGCGATCTGGGCGCGGGTGAAACTGGGCCCGAGGGACTTCTCGATGCGGTCGAGGGTCGGAGGGTCCGCGGCGGGGTTGTTGAGCTTGGAGAGGGACTTCAGGAGCCGGATCTCGTCCTCCTCGGAGAAGAGCTTGTCGGGTCGGGGGTTCTGCTGCTGGCCGGCGGGGGGGCGGTGGTCGCTGCTCTGGGCGGAGGCCGGAGAAGAGGAGGCGCGGCTCCTCAGCCGCGGGGACATGCGCAGTTCGACGGGCGTTGACATGGGAGTGAAAACGGAGAGGCTCGAACCGAACTGAACTGGACTTGAAACTAAACAGGCTTTTCGGAGCAACCGAGGTTTCTAGAGGGTGGCAGGAAGACATGTCTTTGCACGAGCGGGGACCATGTGGGCTGCTGCTGAAATGGGCCTTCTCGAGGATGTAAAAATCAAGCACGCGAGCCTCGGCCCGCATAGCAGAGTCGCGAGTTGCAGACCGGTCGTGGCGAACTCGTGCGGTGCGACTCGGAGAAGCGAGAGAACGAGATTGCATGCCGGTAGCTGTCGACGGGAGGGCGGGTTCCATCCGACTCGAGGAACACGGAGCGCCGGATCACTGAGTCGGGTCTCTGCCGGCGGGGCGAGTCGCGGGCTGTCGTTCGCGTTCGCGTTTCTTCTCGAAGGCCAGTAAAAATTCCTTCTTCCACAGGTATGATATTGCCTTGATTTTGTGGAAGGTTGTTTGGGAAATGAAGAATGTTTTATGAGCACCGATTGGAATTGCCTGGCTAAGAATTGGGAATTGCTCGGTGAAGATAGATTCAATGCTTCGCGTGACGAAAAGTTGTATGGCGAATCTGGTGCGCGCGAGGCGGTGTTCTTTGTCTTTGATCGTTAGTCTCTCTTCTATCGATCGGTTGTGTCGTTTGGGCATTGGAGAGTTGGGAAGAATTGGCGGTTTTCGCTACAAAGTGCAAACCATTGGTTTGCTCTTCTACGTTGCGACGATATTCCCTCTTCCCGCTTCAATCTGTTCTGCTATGATTCGCAGTCTTGCACTTGATAAATGCTTGATTTGGTTTTTCTGAACTTGTTAATTGCTGGTTAAGATGACTAGATTTTAGTTGGGCAAGTGATTGCCATGGGGAGAGTTCCTGTGAAGTTTGTTTCGTGGGGGCTGTTGATGAGATTTGTGGTACGGAAGCAGTAGGAATACTCAGACAGCCGACATATCCATTGGGTTTCATTCTTCTCTTAATGTTGACATTTGATGCGACTCACATAGCGTTATTATGATCCTTCCATGGAGATGATCTTTGGGTTACATCACCAGCTGCCTCGGGCTTATAAGTATGCATGATGGAGGTTGAAGTGAGTCGCTTACTATATGAAACGACGACTGTCATGCGTGAGGTTTCTGTGGCAATCATTGACCGCTACCAGGATCAGATAGATATGTTACTTTTCCTTGTGCCACCAACTTCCTCTAGCAATTATTTAATTGATGGCAATACTAGATCAATATTCGGAGTCTACAGACGTGCAATGATCTTAGGAAGCAATCTTCTAAGCCCATTAAGTGCTAGGTTATCAACTTTGGTGCTACTAATGCTTGTGCAGTTTCTGTTTACAAAGGAAAAAAGAGAGATGAAACACCTGTTGTGCATAATTTCACTTCCCCACCGTGTTCAGTTACATTCCTGTGAAAATCAACGTTCTCCTCCTCTCTCGCTCTTTTGTACTTCCTGTTTACTTGCTATCACTATTAAGTAATGGATATTGGCTTTACTTTTAATTTTGTGACAGACATCATATGAAGAAATTTCAGGTCAAATACTCAATATGACCTGTCCTGTCTTCCTTTTTTATTTCTTGATCTGACTAGAATTGCACTCTGAAAGTGAAGGTGGCTGCCTCTGACTTGATTCCCACTGTTTTCAGTTGAACCAGCTCCCACAATCTCAATGACCCGAGCACGCAATATCGCTTTTGCATCTGGTCTAGTAGCTTTTGCTGCTGCAGGCTTGGCATTTCCATTTTACATGGCGTATGTATCTTTCCTGCTTCTGGCTCTTAAGGTTTGGACCTTGTTATGTCAATTTCATGATTGTCTTCATGTTTTTGCCAGGTCCAGGTCGTCTCGAGCGAATCCTGTGATCGATGCATCGAAGCCGCTCCCACCTCAGGCAACTTTTCGAGGGCCTTACATAAACACAGGGTCTCGCGACATTGGACCTGACCATCAGACTTACCCAAAGAAGTGAGCTGCTGTGGCTTACGTTGGCTTGCTTTCTAATGTCTACATGCCTTTCTTCAATGTGGCAAACATTTAAGTTGAAGATCCATCTTGAAGCAGCACCGCATGCTAGCCAAATTCACTAAGTTTGGAAAAAATATTGATTTACATCTTTCTTTTTTTAATAAAAACACCAAGCTGTAGCTTTCATTGTTATCTTCATGTAAAGTTCATTTGCTTTCGGGACAATAACACTAATAGCTCTTAACTTTTATTCCAACGTGCAATGTTATTTTTAAACTTTTAATTTATTCAATATAATTCCTGAAAATGTAGTCCATAGATTATATTGAGAAGGTTAATGTTGTCCTCTCTTTAGTTCGAGTTAATAATCTTGTTGACATGCTCTCAAAAAGTTTCAATGATGGACGGCAAGAAGAAAGCTAAAGTATATAAAAGAGGAAGGATAAAAAATTGGAATTTACGGTCGCATGTTTTTTTATTGTGTTGGTCAATTATTGTAACTCTGCATTAAATATCCTATGTCATCAAATAACATTTGACTCATTGTTCGGTCAAAACGGAAGAATTACATTGAGTATTTAAGAACAATTTGAGAATTACATTAAACTTATAGAAAGGATAAGGTTGGCATTGCATATTGAGGCAAAATTTAGGGAGAATTAGTGTCACTTTCCCTTCGTTTTTCTTTTCTGATGAGATACTTTCAATTGTCGGACAAGCAACCATTAAGAATAATATGCGGGATGTGCTGTTGGCATCTGTTATCCTTTAATTGGAGGACGGTGATGAGCAGAGTGCGATCGCTCCGATACCTTGTCTGGCTTACATCCGCCAGGATCGGTGCCGCCAGTATTTATTGCAGAGCTACACTTTTTACTTCTTGGCCTCAATTTCTTATGTACTGAACTGCTGAGACTTGACTAAGTTAAGGAACTTCTTGTTGTTACAAAAGTACTACCATCATCACTGCCTATGGAAGAGTTGCAGACTACACATGGTGCAGTCAAATGGGTCTTCTTATATGAGTCGGATGAGTTTCCAGATTGTACAATTTTGTGCTTTGGAAAGAAGTAGAATTCTGCTTTCATGATCTGACCGAGGAATCTTTTGTCTTAGAAAGTACTTGCCATCATCGTGCACCTGAATTTTCTTCGCCAACCTGCACATATGACTCGGAATCATTTGGTGCGAACGATTCGGTCAGCGTTATTTTGCATCAGGGCCTTCGATCACCTGCTGTTAGCTTAATAGTACTTGTTTCATTATGTGATTCGTTGGTGGTAAGACTGTCATCGGCTGTGACTGACCTGAGATTTAGCTGGGCTGATGTTAACAGATTATACGATTGTTTGCTAGCACATCTGCCAGCGAGGTGGTCGGCGGTGTCTCAACGGCAAGTAAGAACATACTCGTGGGGCGTCTATAGAATCTTTATTAAACGCCGATAGTTCCGGCTCATTTTCCATCGACTCATATATGCAAATTCAGATGATAAGATTCACAATTGCACTTGAAATGATAATTAACAGCCACCTACAATGGGTTATATGTCTGCTGCGATTAACCTAAGATGGGTAAGCTAGCCATGAAGAGATAGACAGATACAAGAGCATGGAGAGCAGAGAGAAGTTCATCAACATCGCGTGCACATGGTGTGGCCTGCGTCTCATAGTGAAAGATCAAGCAATGATAGAATCATTTCTCAAGTGCACCATGCCTTAACACTTTTCCATCTCCTTCGCTTAAGTCCTTATTAGGGGTGATCTAGGGTGGATAGGTTTCGGACCTAGACCTGTACCCTACCATGTTATAATTGGTTTCCCCTATTTGAACGCTGTATTTTATCATATTTGCACTAGACTTGTTTTGGAACCTACCCTATTTTCTGGTTCGGTTTCAAATTCTACCCTGTTTGCATCGGAAACTGTTTTGCAATCACTCGATATCCTATATAATTTCAAATTTTGCATAAATATGCAAGAAAACACAGCGTAATCCTCCTAATTTGTATTAAAACATTAAGCACATGTAATCAATAAGTACATGAATTTTTTGACTAAACAAAAAAACTAAAGATTCACAAGGCTAATTATCATAAACAAACATCACAAGGTGAAGTAAAAATCCTAACATTGCACAAACATTAGCAAATATTAGTCTCGTTCACACAACTACTACAGGAAGTTGTTCATTTATGTAAAACGGTTAATAAATCTTCTTTTAACACTAGTAAAAACCTATTCCAAAACCGGTCCAATCGGTTTGGTTCTCGAGTGGGCCTTTACTTGGAATCGGAAACCGGATCAGTTTCAACCGGTTCCCAAAAAGTGGAACCGGTTCGCGGACCGGTTCAAACAGGAACCTGTTCCCAGATCTGTTTTCTGAGTGTCCAGTCTGGTTCCTGAGTAAACCCGGTTCGGTTGCACACCCCTAGTTCCTATGCAAAAACAGGGAAAAAAACAACTTGCTTGCTATAATAAAGAACTTCATCAAGGATGGGTTGGCCTATAGTTTCCATTCCATCCGAGTGCTCGCGCGGATCCTGACTTCGAGTGGCAACCTCTGTCATCAGCATAGATGACACAAAAAGGGAGAGAAGAGACCGGTACAGAGCCACTCCTATCGTAGAAAGCAGCCCAACAGGCAAGATTATGGGTGGCTAAATTTTCCACTACTGATACATAGTTCACGCGCCATGTAGTCGAACTGAGCAAAGTCCTGATATCAGCAATTACATTGGCGATGGCTCCAGAGGGAGGAGTTTTCCAGTGCTGCAGCGGCTGGATTACCGCTGGATCATTGCCTTCCACTATGATCTTAGTGAAACCATATTCAATCGCAGTAGAAACAGCCAAGAAAGCAGCCTTAGCTTCTCCAACAATGAGGTCGCAAGCAGGTATTCTCTCTGTCCAAGCAAGAAGAAACCTCCCTTCACTGTCCCGGCAAGTCATGGCTAACATAGCAAAATCCAGGCACATTGCCACATCGAAGTTCACCTTGATTTTATTTCCAGGAGGAGGGACCCACTTTGCGCCACGAAACTCACTTTGTTGCCTGAAATCCCACACTTTCAAGAGGCGTCCATAATTCGCATTAAGGACACGAGCAAAATCCAAGGGTTGTCTCTCCTTTCTAGTGGCCACTAACCGGTTCCGGAGCCCCCAAAGATGGACAATGAACATGACAGTATAAGTGAGGAACTTTTTTGCTTCATTACCATTGATCCCGAGTGCATTGCTTGGATTGACAACTATCTGAATCCAATCTGCTAATCTAGTAATCTCTAAGGCTGAAATGCGCAGGGGCCATGCAGAGTTCAACCACGCCACTTGTGTAAATTGACAGGAAAGAAGGAGGTGCTCTAAAGACTCTCTCACTTGATGGCAGAACGGACAAGGAGAGTCAGGAACAAGGTACTGAGTCCTGGCAACCACTTTGGCCGGTAGAACTCCACAGGCCACCCTCCATAGCAGCAACTGGAGTCTCCGAGGCAAGTTCACTTCCATGATAGCTTTCCACTCGTTGGGTTTAAGGGGCCCTGGAAAGGAAATCTGGCCATGTATATCTAGCGTGGATTTGATGAAGAAGTTTCCTTTGACATTTGGGATCCATGTAATCGAGTCTTCTGCTGCCAATTGAGAGCTTTGGGTGGGCATCCAGTTGGCTAGAAAGAAGGTAGACATATAGAAAATATATCACAAAGAAGACCTATTCAGACATTATTGACAGCAGAAACTTGACACTAAAGGAATGACATAAAGCTAATTAATTAATTCGGTCCAAGAATCCGTTAGTTATTTATATCATAAAGAGTAAGAAGACGGTAATGAAGAGGTGGCATCCAGAATTCCGACATCAGTTCACTTTGTTGATAAGACTATACATAGCCATGGTTTAAGAGGCACGAAGTCAGATAATTGTTCATGGACCGATATCTGTTTTCAAGCACTGGAGACACAATTATGAGGAGGAGGTAGGAACCAATGGATGCACAACAAGCACTTGGTTAACTCTCAGATAGGAAGACTACTTGTAGAAAGTTTCTTTCTTAGATTACAATAAGCTAAATTTGATTCAAACAGTTGAGCAACTATATTGGCTTTCTCCAACAGACAACGTAGAGAGAATGGAGAAACGAGTTTGCTTTTATGCATTTCTATGCCATACGATAGAAAGAGCTATGTGACTATTCAGAAAGGGTCTAAAATGACTATCCACCTTTTTTCTGATAAACTAGAGTAAAATATAAGTTTAGTACCATGCAACAGTGACATCTGAACATCTATTCTTGCCAATAAACAATCATAAACAGCAGAGTTGTAAGTAGAACGGTGAACTGACCTACAGATGAGGGGATGAACCACGTGTCCTGTCCGAAGGGGCAACGGCGATTAGGTACATGTGAGATAAGTGTAATTATGTGTTGAGTAGCTCCACTCTTCAAGTTGAATCTGCATAATTCGTAACCATTCTTCATGTTGGTGCCCCCTTTCACTGTGAAACCATCAAGATAGTAAATGCAGTTTCCCCTGCATCTTGGGACTTCGGAAGCCAATAAGGACATGGAATAATTTTTACTCAAGAACAGAGCATAGTTGCCCAAGTTGTTCACCTTCACCAATCTTTGCTCTACCTCATCCAATTCAAAGACGTGGAACCAGAGAGCTCTGTTCTTATATTGCATGTGGACAGGCCCTCTGCCACCATCTTCAGGGTCATAAATAGCAGAATAGTCACTATCAAGCAGTGCCTCATAAAAATTCTCCTCTTCTTCCTCGGGTAAGTTGACCACATTATCCATTGGCGTGCAAATCATTAGCAAGGCTCCTCTTAGTTCAACCAAATATCTGCGGCGAGGTCCAGATACTGATTCAGGCTGAACAATGACCAAATTCTCAGGGGAACTCAAGTCACATATGATCACTCTCCCAGTGAAATCCACTGCATATAGTTGCTCCTTATGAATGAGAAAGTCAACATATCTCGATGGTTGGTCTTGGAGCACAGTCCATGATTTATCATGTACCTTACAAAAAGCCAGTCTATTTGCTCTTAAATCATAGCACATTGCTGCCCAAGAATTCTGGTTTACCAAAGTAGGATCTCCCGACAAGGCAATACGTTGGACGAAGAAATTCTTCATGATATCCATGTCTATAGTGTGATGCTCCCCCAAAATATCTTGATAGAGGTATTCCTTGCCCTTTTTGTGGAACTCAAGAACCTCTGGCAAACTTGTCAAGTTTGGGAGAAGAATTTTCTCTTCAGTGAGTGGATTAAATAGTAAAATTTCAGGGGTTCCATCTAGCAATGCCAACCAACCATGAGAGGAACCACAGCATCTTTTACCAAGAAATTCCGGTGAGCTGAATCGGTAGAACTTGTTCTCCGAAATGCTGACAAAACTTCTTGTATCAGTGTCCTGATTACAAGGCTGGAGTAGCCATGGCATTTGATGAGGTACCCTTTGTTGGCAACATCGATGCATTCACAGAAATATAAGCACAATAAGTCAAACAATGAACTTATGGGCTCCGCTCGATGGGACTACTTTACTGTACATTACTAACAGCCACACATCAATGTGGATATCATTACTGGCTAAAACAGATGGGGACTGTTACCCAACGACTGATGCAAATTGTTGTTAAGAAAAGGAATTTGAAGCGCTAAATAGGATTATTCAAATATCAATTACGGGAATGAAAATTCTATTTTCTAAAATTTTGACCCCTCAAGCTGGTAATTTTGACATCCTTGCACTTGAAATGATGTTAGTATGACTTTCTACAAAGGAGAAAGAAGTAGCTTGACCATCTAGACAATATTCACTGTAAGATTGTCTGACCTAACAGAAGGATACATTCCTGCCTTGCCGACAGACATTCTCGCTCTGGGAAAGACTTAGAATCAAGAGCTTGTGCATTTTTTATCATCATGTTGTTTGACAAAATTCAAGTTGCACAGTGCTCTTGTTGACGCAGCCCCAAAAGGTATCAATTATGTGATCTCATGTAAAAAATATCATAATAATAATTACATTTTTTGTTCAGATGAAATTATATAATTTGTCCCCTAATAGAATAATTCTTTGAAGATTAAAATTGTACAAGCTGTGAGACTATAGTATGCAAGCAGGGTTGAAGTATAATCACATTCGATATTTCTGCCAGAATGATTGATGTACTCCATCACAGAATAATGGAAGTATAATACCTGGAGGGAGGTCTGATGCTTGCCCAACTTCGACAGACAGCCCGAAATCGGACATGATCGTCTAGTCCGGTTAGCTGATCCGAGATCATTTCCAGAAGTTCTTTCGGCAACTGAGGCCAATTGGGCCCTGACGCCATCCTGAGCTGATCAAAGCACTGCTCCTGTGTCCCTGCAGGTTATCCCCTCTTCACATGCATCTGTAGAGACGAATCAACAAACAGGTGAGATGCATCCATTGTTTGCAAAATGAATTTAACTCAGTAGGAACTCGCCCCAGTTACATCCGTTGCCATACACTTTCACATCAAATCTGGACATTGAAGAGACTCTGCTGCCGGGGGCAAGGGGCAATGGTTGCTTTCTTGAGCTATGCCATCCAGTCAATCAGGCTGAGGCCGCCGTCCATGAGAAGGTGAACGTGGGTCAATGAAGAATTATAAAAGAAAAGACTTTTCGTGCGCCAGAATGGAAATGGAATCTTGGGACTTGGTCTTGTGTTTTCTTTTTTCTAGGTTGTGTCGGGTTCACTCGTCTGAGTTCGATGGTTTCTGCTTCCGAGAAATCAAGATTTAAAGTTGGGTTGCGCAGAGAATCAAGAAAATCGCAAAGAACGCAGACATTCTTCAATCATTCGCTCTCACATGTCTGGAGATGGATGCGGTTGCCCGGTCAATCAGGAGCGCCGAATCTTGCAGAGAGAGAGAGAGAGAGAGAGGGAGGGAAGGAGGGAGGGGGAGAAACTTTGCAAAGCTCATGACTTTTTTCCATTCCTGCTACTTTAATGGCGTGCTAAATCCATTGGACCCCGTCTCTTTGTGCGTGTATGTGTGTCAAGAGAGAGAGAGAGAGAGTATGACCACGCAGATACGCCTACACCGCCCCGGTGTATCCCTCGCTTTGTCGACTTGCGCTTCTTCCAAGGGGCCCATCAATTATCTCGAGTCTAAAGATATCAGCATCACCATTATTGCCGCCGTCAGCACTCAGCAGCAGCTTTCAGCTCGGTTTATTGAATGTAATATCAATGCAGTAGACCCGTTTGTTAATTCGTTTAGCGGAGGAGGAACCAGCCACCCGGAGGACTGAGCTTTGAGCCTTTGACTGCGCCCCGCCCCGGATGAGAACGGATTCCATTTGGCGTCAGCTGCGGAAAGAACTTCTCGGGATGATTTCAGGTCGCCTGATATACCTCAGAGACCACACCGAGTCTCGAGCTGTCTGCCAAAAGTTGGAGAAGTATTAGGCGTTCGACAAGGTGCTCTCTCGGTTTTTCAGTTTGAGCTTTTTGCAGATTTCTTTTGCTATTTGAACATATTCATTCACGCCGCGATGTCATGGGGAAACTAAAAGTTGTACCATTTTGTAACATGTCGACAGAAAAATTTCTTGGTGTCTATCGGGGAGCTATATACGATCAATGGTTTTGTCTATCCTGCAGAGTTGAGCTGATAAAGTTCCTTGTTTATATCTCCATTTGGTTTCTCTGTCCACATGCATTTGTCGTTTCCATCTCAGGGTGCCTTGTCAAATTCCATGGGTACTCCAGCCTTATAATCAAAACACTGATGCGTGAACTTCCGTTAGCATTTCTGAGAACCTAAATTCTATCAGTTCAGCTGACGGGAATTTCTTGGTAAACGATGTTGCGGTTCCTCTTATGGTTGGTTGGCAATGGTGGATGGGAGCCCCAAGATTTTGCTCTTCAATCGAATTGCCAATAAGATACTCACAAAGTCAACAGAATTGTTAGACATTCTAGATTTTCTAGAAAACCATGGGGAATATGCCTATCAGGACTTTAGGGGGTTCCAGCACCGGCACTGAGTAGACCCAGAATTAGGCACTTCTTTGTTAACCATGTCATCTTTTTGGGAAATCCTACTTTGGGTGTCCAGAACGTTGGGCGGTGTTGTGCTAGAAAATAACAGTAAGTGTGGACTGGCATTTTGTAATCTGGAGATGAAACATGGTCTGTGATTTCAGATCATCTATCCAGATAAATCTACTAACTCTTTCACTGTGGGCAATTCTATGTCGTGGATTCCACGGGAAGGGGGATAACTTGTAACCTAGAAATCCATCAAAGTTGGCTGTCATTTGGTCAGAAGGATAGTCTGGAGTTCATAGGTTGTTCTTGGTAATGTGCAAAGGATCGTAGCTAGTGGTCCTTGTGGCAAGAGATGACTCGGATGGCTTGAGTGAGGAAGAACAGAAATTTTAAGAGACATAGTTGCTAGGAAGGTATGACAAAATATAGACATAGAAGAACGTAATGGAGTTTCACACAGGGATTTTGACAACAGAGCACTTTGGATTGACGTCTCTGCACTACTTGAGGTGGAGGAGGAGACTTGTCAAGTTGGATGTTCTGGGAAATTATTAGTTGCTCTCGAGTTTAAATTACTCCACACCATTGTTGGGTTCAGAGATTCCAGGTTATGGTGGAAACTGCATGTGCTTTGTCAATGATTTCAGAGTATAAAAAGGAATTTCCATGATAAAAGGTTATGAATAGAGCACATTCGACTTGAAGAAAAGAGCTGTTCGATGAGTGCTTTCACTTGTCTTGCGGGTCCCTGATCCTAGTCACCTATTTTGCAGGATGCTAGGATTATCCCCTCATACGTGGGTGAGCTCATTCTTCTACCGTCTTAGCCATTTCGGACATACATGTATTACGACTAGTGTGATGAAAAAGGGAAAGTTTTAGACCAGAAGGATTTCGATTCTGTTGGTGATTGCTCTCTACGACTTTGTGGAGACTCACACCGGCTCTTTCCTTAGAATTTTCATCCGCAAAGCTTTTGCAGCCCTGAAGTCTTGATCCCCCCTATCGTGTCCACATTCTAGAGGAGACTTTGCTGCCAGCATGCCGATTCCCTAGTGGCATGCTTGCTCCTTGTAATATCTCTCTACCATCTCCTTACTTCCTGGGGCTTACAAGTCATTAGCAAGAAATGTAATCCTCGCTCACTTAAAGTTCAGATTCTTGATGACATATAAGGTTCTTCCATTCATTAAGGGCTACCCGCAATTTATCTATTGAAGCTAATATCTTAAATCTCGCGATGTGTTTATTCGACTACTTTGACCATCTATCTTGATAAGTCATTAAATCTTTGCCATATTCTCTTAGTTAAGTATTTGCTCTTGATGTATGTGGTGGCTTGCCTGCACTATAATGCCGACTCCATTAAGTATAGCAATAAGTTTTCAGCTAACTAGATGCCCAGTGCAAGCTATCAATTAGCCCCGGAAGAGTCACCTATATGGATGCCGAATGCAAAAGGACACTTCACTGAGAAATCAGTACCTCTGCTGGGTATGCCAATGCTGAACAAATTTTGTTTCCTGGGGCTCTTAAAACCTAAGGACTAAGGACTGGGATGCTATCAAGGAAGTGAACTTGCCTGTGAGAAAGAAGTTGGTAATATGGAGGGATGCGTGCGGAGTTGTACCAACAAAATGGGTTGCTTAGTGGCATCACCTCATCCCTAAGTCACCTTGTCACTTTTGCAATTGAGGGAAAGAGTCGTTAGAGCACTCTCTCTTCTGTCAGTTTACGCGAATGGTTTGCCTGAACTGAGTATGGTCTCTGTGCATATCAACCCTGAAAGACCTTCAAATAGTGATTTGATTCGCATCATCATCACACCTGGCCAAACTCGGGCTTCATGGGATGGACACTAAAATTTTTCTTCTTTTTGCAGAAATTGACCTGCTTTGGTTGCTTTGGGACGAGATGGTGACTCGAATGGGGCAGCTCATCCATTGAATTTTGCTTGCTGACTGAATGAAATGTAATGGTACAACTTAAAGGAGTGGTATCTTGAAGATGCAAACGTCCTACATGGTCCTAAATGGTTCCCCCCTCCAGCTGGTAAAGTTAAGGTCAACTTTGACTTGGCCAATGGTATCAGTTTGCCAATCCTTGCATGACCCGCGGGACACCGAAAGGAAAGTTGGTTTCAGACAGAGAGACTTTCGCTTTGTGACCTCTTTGTTGCAGAAGCTAAAGGTACTCACCTAACGGTTGGTATTGTTGTCAAATCAGGTTTCAGTGAGATCGTGCTGGAAGGCTATGCTCCGGTTGTAACACGAGCACTGCATTGGTGAAATATTCCCCCCTTTTGGATGATTACGGACATTCTTGCTGATGTCAAGACTTTGCTCACTTCAACGGAGTCGTGGTGTGTGAATTATGTGCTCCTAAGGGCAAATATAGTGACCCGGAATCTTGCCTGCTAAGCCGCTTTTATGACAGAGTTGGCCTTGTACCGGCCTCTTCGCTTCCTGCTTGTATTATCTATGCTGATGGCTGTCCTGGCAGCTTCAGGCTCCATGCCAACATGCCAAAGGGCAAACTGGACAGAGATCTCGGCCAACTCTTTTTTTTTTCCTGCAAAGTTATCCATCTGTTTTTCAGGAATAATATTGCATGTTCACCGTCGGTGACCATCGAATTTATAAGCCGTTGACTCACACAAGTGTTGGTCGCAGTCCCACCACTTACCGGCATCCCTTCGATGCTGCATTCTGGGTTCTTAATGCGAGCACTACACCACTACCGCTTTGCATACACTCAATGCGACGGCTGGACTATTCCCCCATTGCTTCCGATCGATGCTGGTGTAGTTCTGAGCTTCGTCGTACTCATTCACGCGTGCCATCCCCTGGTCACCACGGGGTTATGATTCCTTCCATGTCCATCGATCCCTTCTTCTGTACATGCCACGATTTTGCGATGCCAATGTTCTTTTTGAAATCGCGGAAACGAGACTCGTTCCTGCCCCTTTTCGGCAAAAGGAAATCATCGGATTGCAAGTAGACAGGCAGTTCGACCATGTAATGGAGCCCTCCGACCACATTGAACCACAAAGGCCGCCAAAGAAATGAAGTGTCGGTATGTTTCGAAAAGTCGCTACTTGCATGCTTATTATTTTATTGGATAAGTACAATAGAAGTGTCAAAAGTTATTTGCGACGCTAACTTTATTATTAAAAGTTTTTTTTTTTTGGATAACTTAAGTGTTGCTTTTTTAAAGAACAATCACCCAGCTCCGATATGGTTTGCAGGAAATTCGATGTAACTATATTTTATTAATTTATCAGTCCTACATAACTTGTCGGTAAGTGATCAATATTAGTCGTTGTTAAAAAGTAATCACTTTAGTGTCAACTATACCACGTGGACTAGAGTTTCTAAAAAAATTTGTCATTAAAGTGAGCGTTATATATAATTTTTAGCACTTTTAGGGTGCTTATCTCTTGTTTCATCACTCTAGCGCTCCATTACTTTGTGGAGAGAGCACATTGTGGGATACTTTTTGGTTTGGCTATCAATTGCCTTGTGTAGACAGTCATGGAATTGCTGTCCACAACTCATAGGCCTTTTGTATATCCATCATTGCCCTAAACCTTTTTAGGTTCGTCTGCATACCATGATCGGAAATGCAAATAATTAGCCTTCGAAAAGTCGTAAATACTATGATACGATACCCATAAAATGAATCTCAATAGACTATTCCGGTAGAAATTTGAAAGCTCACGCATATGGAAGGAAGCAAAGGTCCAATTTTTCTTCAATTTAGCAGAAGTCGTCATCGCTCTACCATTTCACATTCATTTCAACTAATCAAGCGCGGGCCCGAGACTTTTTTGGGCTCAAGCAAGCAAACGGACACGGCACGAGTCCGATACTTGCACGCAACTTTCTAGACTGCTCTTCAAAAATCTCTGTCGCCGGAGTAAAGTAATCATCAGTTTCAGCTCGCTGTTCCTGCGTCGGACTGTCCGAACACACGAAATAATAAACAAATCCCGAAGCATGTCCCTGCTCCAACCTCTCTCCACTCTTTCGCCCGTCGTCGCTCTGTCGTCATCGGCAGCCAAGAACGGTTCCCTCGGATTTCCTCCTCCTTTTCCCATCAAACCCACGAGTCTTTTCTCGCGTCGAGCGCCCGAGCGATTAAAGTTCTCTCCTTTTCCGCTCAGAGTCGCCGCGCCTCCGACATCGCCACCTCCGACCTCCGACCCGGACGAGTCCACGGAGGCGCATGGGGATCAATTTCGAGAGGACGAGTTCGGAGCCGAGGAGGAGCTCGGCGACGAGAGCTCGGGGTCCAAGTTCTCGTGGAGGGACCATTGGTACCCTGTTTCTTTGGTTGAAGACTTGGACCCTCGGTTGCCCACCCCGTTTCAGCTTCTGGGTCGAGACCTCGTGCTCTGGTTTGACAAATCCAACAGTCAGTGGGTCGCTTTTGATGACAAGTGCCCCCATCGCCTCGCTCCGTTATCTGTAATTCTCTTGTTCTTTCCTCTGTACTTAGTTAGAGTGATATTATCATGTGGAAATGAGAAATTGAATACCCGGTATTAGATTATAAGCGTGCTTCCGTTAAGAAATATAGTTAATCAGATGCTTAAGAGTTCTTCATTTGAGAGATTTCGTTTCGGTAGTCTTCTCAGCTGTCAGATGGTGGACCGTGTGCTTTCTCTCATCTTGAAGTTCCAAGAAATGGGAAAGTAAATGTTTTGGAATTTGAGATATTGTGGCCTTGGTTTTGGGATGCTTTACTCATGAATATTTAAGAATTGCCTTTTGGTGGTCATATTTGTGACGGGTTGATCTGATTTTGCTTATAGGAAGGGCGGATTGATGAAGATGGGAATCTGCAGTGCTCATACCATGGGTGGTCCTTTGACGGTTGTGGATCGTGTACGCGGATCCCTCAGGCTTCTTCAGAAGGTCCCGAGGCACGTGCTGTTCAATCTCCGAGAGCATGTGTGACAAGGTTCCCCACGATGATTTCTCAAGGCCTCCTCTTTGTTTGGCCTGATGAAAACGGTTGGGAAAGAGCCAATGCCACCAAACCTGCCATGTAATCAATCTTTTTCGTGGATATTTCTTTTTCTACATGTGATTTGCTTGTGAATTCGTCGATGTTGTGTGCGCTGTGTGCTGCTTATTTAAACATCACGTAATGGAAATAGTAGTGCTGGGCAAAGAATCTTATGATTTCTCTTGCAATAATAAAATTCAGGTTGCCCGATGACTTCAATAAGCCTGAATTCTCGACTGTGACAATTCAGCGTGATCTGTTCTATGGCTATGATACACTCATGGAGAATGTTTCAGATCCCTCTCACATTGATTTCGCTCATCATAAGGTATAGTTCTCAATTATGATATTGTCACTCTGATCATTTGCTTCAACTGACAAGAAAAAGCATGGCAGCTCAGAATGCAATTCAGGTGATGGAGATCAAGCATCACGAGGTCAAATTGGTGCATGGTTTAGCACCATTGACTGCTGCATGACATTCTTATTTGTACTTGAATTAGCAATTTGACATTTGTTTCGTGGTTATTATACCAACTAACATTATGACTCTGTGTTCAAGATATGTCAACTATAGAAATCCTGCAATGCTGCCTGATCTCCTGTCATTTCTTTGACATGAATTTTGCATTTGAGAAAGCATTAAACTGTCAAAGGCATAAGTCGACCGTAATCTACTTTTGTCAAGGCTGAGAGCTCTCTGCATGCATCATCCTTGCTTGCTAAGGCATTCTCTTATAGGAAAAAGGTTTTCATCCTAGCTTACATTGAGAAGTCATGTGACAGGTCACAGGAAGGAGAGACAGAGCCAAATCTTTGCCATTCAAAATGGAGTCTAGTGGGCCTTGGGGTTTTGCTGGATCTAATGATGATAACCCAAGAATCAGTGCTAAGTTTGTGGCACCTTGTTATTATATCAACAAGTACGTCTCCATCTTATCTACCTTTGCTTCTTGCTGGACTTAATACCAGGTCATGCTTACTCCAAGAGGAAGGCTGTGACCACTGCTTTCTTCACTGCTGTTTTGGACTTGAATAGCCTGCAGTTTCTGGGTCCCTGAAATTATCTGACCTGAGACGACTGATAGTTAATATGTATATTAACTCCTAATTTCACAAGAAGTGGGCTCTTTGTTGAAAATACCAAAGCTTGTCTTTCATAGTCTCAATGTCTGCTCAATCCTTCTGTCTGACGAGCAGCTGTATTTTTTAGATCCATTCTGGTTGTACTTGTTGGCTACGGGCATTTCAGTGTCATTTCCGACTTCGTCTACTTTAATGTCATATTGCTGAGCATTCCAGATACGTTCTCTTTCCATTAGCTCAATTTTTTTTCTTTTTCCTTCAGAATCGAGATAGACACGAAACTTCCTGTTGTTGGAGATCAAAAATGGGTTATATGGATTTGCTCCTTCAACGTACCAATGGCCCCTGGGAAGACTCGTTCGATCGTTTGCAGTGCTCGAAACTTCTTTCAGTTCACAATGCCAGGGCCAGCTTGGTGGCAGGTGAGACCATTTCTCCTTTTCTTGGTGCTATCTTGTACTCAAGGTGTTCACAGGGACTTCATTGCCCTTTTATTCTTTCCCTGAGGAATTCGAAATAAGGTCTCTAATACTATTGCTTTGTAAATTGTTGGGTTGCTCATAGCAACATTGCAGAAGTTGTTGTGTTTAGAGGCTTGCCTTTCAGTGCTTGTGATTCATGTACGTGCCTGTTCATAACAGCGTAACTGACATGATTTGTCTCCTGTGGTTATTTGCTAGGTGATCCCGAGGTGGCATGAGCACTGGACTTCGAATAAAGTTTATGATGGAGATATGATCGTCCTTCAGGGACAGGAGAAGATCTTCCTCTCCAAGTCAATGGAGGGTCAGGAAGACGTAAATAAGCAATACACAACGATCACATTTACCCCCACGCAAGCCGATCGTTTTGTCCTGGCATTCCGCAATTGGCTAAGACGGCACGGGAACAGCCAACCTGAATGGTTTGGCTCGAGCAGTCAACAGCCTTTGCCATCTACCGTCTTGTCGAAACGTCAGGTGCAGTGACTTACAAATCATACCATTTTGTACATCTATGAACGCTAAGAAGCTTTGTCAACAATCAACATATCTCGAATACAATAGAACGTGCTTTTGTGACGCGAATATAAGTTTGAGAGTTTTGAAAGATACTCTTCTGATCCAACCTTGCTTTTTTTTTCTATTTGCTCTGCAGATGCTTGATCGGTTCGAGCAACATACTCTCAAGTGCTCGTCATGCAGAAAAGCCCACGAAGCATTTCAGACATGGCAGAAGCTTCTCATAGGCGCCACCGTCTTCTTCTGTGCAACAGCGGGCGTCCCATCAGACATGCAATCCCGAATTGTTCTTGCTGGGATTGCCATTGTCTGTTCAGGTATCGCTTATGCCTTGCACGAACTGCAGAAGAACTTCGTTTTCGTAGATTATGTGCATGCCGATATCGAATAGTGGTGGTGGTATCCATCGGTGAGATTTCTTCACACAGGCATAGATTTTGAAAGTACCAACTGTACCAATACACACAGAAACCCCGCTTGAACTGGCTTTTATAGATTACTTCTCCCTCGTTTTTCTTCATTTCCTCTGGGAATCCGAATCTGAGACGCGGCTATCTTTGCTTATGTAAAGTTTAAATCTTTAAGCAATAACTTAGAACCACCTGCGGCTTACATATGATGTCGTGCTGTCGGATGTATGATCATGAAAAGAGAAGGTGAAAATTGATCAACAAAACACTAACGGTTCTCGATCAGCGCAACGCAAAATGAAAAGAACCTAAAAATTGAACGATTCGGGACGAAGAACTGATAGCAAGAGAATTCATATTGAAAACGAGGAAAGTTTTCAACTTCAGCAATTGCAACAAAAGATTCTATCTGATTCCGCTCGAGACAAAAAAAGAAAAAAATCACAAAACCCAAAGGGGAAATGCACATAAACGAACCCTAACCAAACTACCCCCTCCTACCCTAGCCTTTACAATCCCGAATGGAAACCCTAACCCACCTGCCACCACACAAAGGAGGGAACACTCCCACTCCCACTCCCATCCCCTACCCCTCGAAAAAAGAAGAAGAAAGGACCCTAAGAGCTAGTGAATTTGGTGACGGCCTTGGTGCCCTCGGAGACGGCGTGCTTGGCCAGCTCGCCGGGCAAGACGAGGCGAACGGCGGTCTGGATCTCCCGGGAGGTGATGGTGGGCTTCTTGTTGTAGCGGGCGAGGCGGGAGGACTCCTGGGCGAGCTTCTCGAAGATGTCGTTGATGAAGGAGTTCATGATGCCCATGGCCTTGCTGGAGATGCCGATGTCCGGGTGGACCTGCTTCAGCACCTTGAAGATGTAGATTTTGTACGTCTCCACGCTCCGCTTCGCCTTCTTCTTCTTCTTGTCCGCCGAACCGGCCTCCTTCGGCAGCTTCTTCTCCGCCCGCGGCTTCTTCTCGGCCGGCGCCTTCTCGGCCTTCTTGTCGTCGGCCGGCTTCTTCTCCGCCGGCTTCTTCTCGGCCTTCGGCGCCATCGCTAATCGACTCTTGATAGAGAGAGAGAGAGAGACTGAAGAGAAAGGCGGAAGCTTTGAGTACGAGACGGGGGGAGAACTTCGTTTCGTGATGAAGACGAGCAGGGAGGGGTTTTTGCTTTTATATAGAGCTGGGGGAGCGATCACATTGGTCGCTTCGGCGAGTGGCGGATCGATGACGTGGACGGTCTGGATGCGTTGGGGGTGAGGGGATGGGCAGCGGAGATTTCTTCGGTGGTTCCGCGCGGGGCTTCTCGTTTCGCGGAATCGATGGTTTCCGGGTTGTCGGTTTTTTCGAATTTTCATTTTTAATTCCGGATTTCTTTCTTTTTCATCTTTTCCGTTGTTTTGGCGGCAGAGCAAGGCTGGGAAAAGTTTTGAAAGAGGCTGTGAGAAACGAGGGGCGAAGGTCCAGTAAGGTGCTGCCACGTGGAACGGACCTGAGGGTGCGGCGACTGTGGGCCTGGGCCCTGGGATGGTTGCCGTATTGGGCCTCGAATCCCTCATCTTCTGTTCTGAAAAACTTGGTACACAAGATTTGAAATCTAACTTTATAATCTAAGATACAGATCTACAAAACAACACGCATGATGATTATGAAATAAATTAGGAGTATAACTAGTTCCTAAAGTGTAGAATTAATGCACGGTTGGGTTGAAACAACTTTGCATGTAGACCAATTACACACGTGATATATACATAAGTCGTCGTAGCAATAAAAGACCGAGCTGCAAGGGGTGATTTTCCAAAATATTGGTTATACATGATACGAGAGAAAACAGTTCGTTGAAAATGTGAACTTTTCCTGATTGATTGCCTAACGTGGTTCACAAGTGCCATGGGGCATCATGGAGGGCATTCATTGATCATGCAATCGCTTATATGTAGAGTTACAAGCAGCCTTAAGCATTATAAAAAATGCTCTTATCAACAAGCGCCCTAGAGTATGAGTTAATTAAGAGCATACAACACTTTTCGCACTACTTTTGAAATTAAAGAATCGCGTGATTAAATAAAGTCATCTACTTCAAATAATAAATTTTCCATCTCCAAAGTAAATTTAACAATGATTAACTAGTGTCAAGACTCAAGAGGCACTCCTAACATTTTTTTTTTTTTTGTTAAAACTTAAAAGTGAAGAAAGCGATAGCAATTTTAAAAAAATACGAAAAAAGGGTTGCGAAAACATGGATCTTGGCATTTGTTTAATAACACCTTAGTTTCTTGCTAAATCAAAGAATCAGTCGTTCTTATACAAAATCAACTATGCTGCCGGGCGTACATGGTATTCACGCATACAAATCTTCTTTATCTTTCTACAATCAGATCCACTAATGTGTTTCGCCAGAAAGAAAGCCTTCTTGAGCAAAAGCCATCACTAGTTCATTGCCGCCCTGCCACCATGGTCGCACAATATTGATCGCATAATGCTCATCGCTCCTCCCCCGCTCCTCTCGACCACATTATTAAAGATAAATTTGCCTCCCTAATAACAAATTTCCACACTTAGGGCAAAGAGGGCAAAGTCCAACATACGCGTGAAGGGAAGTGTTAGAATATTTAATATTAAACCACAATTTCATCTCACGGTCTCACAAAATCCCCCACACACACAATAGGAGAAGCACGAAACTAGTTGTCAAAAACTCTGTCAAAGCTCGTATACTTGCCCAATAATTCTTAAGTAAGTCATTAGAAGGTCCGATACAAAAACTTAAGTTTATAGATGTAAATAAATTACATGTATATAAAAAGCTTGTATGACCTGTTGTTAATCAATGTAGGATTGTGGCAAGTCAAATTAAGAGTAGCAAGTGAAATTTGACTTATGGGAGTGGATATACATATGCAAATGGGATATAATCGACTTTGATACTATGCAAGGAAAGTGCAACCCAATTTCTAACATAAGCAATCCACATAAGAAGAAAAACATTTGCTATTGGGCTCCTTAAAATAAAATTTAAAAAAAAAAAAAAGAGAAAAAGCCACAAGAAACCCTAAACTATGCCCATTGTAACACATTCATCCTGAACTTCTTTTTGTGACATAAAATATTCCAAATTATGCCCATTACAACACATTCACTCTAAACTTTGTCTTGTAATATAAAAATCTCAAACTTGTATCTATATAATACATTACCCTCGGTCAAGGTTCTCTTAGATGATTTTTAAGCCAAAATAAAGTTACTTTTATTTCACGTAAGTCACAAGGGCACCATGTCAACATTGCTTACTTTTTGGGGTCCACATAGGTGGGTTTTTAATGGTTCTTATTGATAGAAGTTTGATGGAGGGTAAATGTGTCGCGCAAACACAAGTTTGAGAAATTTTTACCCTAAGAAAAAAGTTTAAGATAAATGTGTCACAATGAGTAGTGTTTTAATGGCTTTTGCCCTAAAAAAAAAATATGTTCAGTGAACTTATTAAGTGGTAAGGCGTATCGTCTGCCCATACTTTCGAGCCTTAATGTTTGAGCTATCAATTACGTGGGACTCACATGAGATTCATCAAATCCAACTACCTAGATCACTCCGTCCATTGTGCACTGAGTCTAGGCAAGTTTCTGATCAACATCCCATGTGTACACATGTACACCATTCGTTGCTTGTATGAACGATGTCATGCAACCACGCTTCGCACTCTAATGAAAACTAAAATGAGACTGGATATACATGTACATCAGCTCTACACAAGTCCTATTGGTCCAATGCAACTCACAGATACAATATTCTAGGATAACATCGAACCTAGAGCAACCTTGGTGAGTATCATATCAATATCCCTAGCCAACAAAAACAGGAACAAGGGAAAAGATTCGCCAGTTCGCAACAATATATACGTATTCAGTGAAGGTATCAAAAGACAATAAACCATGTCGGATCTGCCCATGCAAGAGGAACTCTTCACAATAGATTTCACCCCCCTTAATAGCACAACATTTGAACGTCACATACGGCAAAACCATCTATCAGTTGGAACCGTATATAGCCGATACACCTGAAAGCAGTATGTACACAAGCTACAGAAGAAGCTACAGAAAAGGAAAGGCAAAAAGAAAAGAGGAAAAGCTAAACTGATGATCATCAAGAACACATGTCCAGAATCATGTGTAGTTACCTATCATCTGTCCGCATTGACGTCGTGGCTGCTTGGCCTTCGACTTTCCCCGGCTTCGTCAAGTTGATCATTGGCGAGTGCCCCACGAACAAGGTCACGTGGCCCATCAACTTGTCTTTCCTAGAGAAGGTAGTGCCACACGAGCATTGCCACTTCAGATCCCCGCAGTGCTTCTCATGAGTCCTCAGATCGGACAACACGGAGAACTGCTTCCTGTTGCACCTCTTGCATACGTACATCTTCGGGCAGTGGCTCCGCTTGTAGTGATTCTTGACGCAGATCATCGACTTGAGCGGCTGGAACTTGGCATGCTTCTGGTTCCACCGGCAGCCCTCTTGTGGGCACGAGTACTTCCTCGGCGTTTTCATCGGACACTCCTTCTCATCTGCACCAATCGAATTGTTGCTCCCACTGCTGTTCTTTAAGGGATTGCTAAGAGCAGAGCTGGTCTTGTACTCGTCTCCGTGAGCCCTCATGTGCATCCTCAGGTTCGCATCCCGCTTGAACCCTTTGCCACAGATTTGGCAGTAGTGAGTGTACTTGGCCAAAAGCTCCGAGGCATCGAGCTCAATGATGTCGAAATTGCTACTACCGCTCTTCAGAGAAGTCCCTTGCGTTGAGCCTTCGTTATGACCGCGTTGACCACCGCATGGTTGGGGCAGTGCTTGATCCCTCCCATTTTGACCAGGCCTAGAACTACTGTTACTATTGCTATTGCCACCGTTATTATTTCCCATAGCAGGCGAGCTGACATAGCTATTATCAGCGAACCAGTCAAAGGTTTGATCAGAAGCATAAATACCGGTGGGCTGAGAGTGGTGATGAGACAATAGCCCTCCGTGGCCGGCGGGTTTGATTCGGTGTTGTTGCTGCTGCTGCTGCTGCTGCTGCTGCTGTTGCTGTGGAATTAGTTCTTGACGGGAGGTTGGGTTGTCTGCTGAAGAAGCGGAGGCGTTGCTCATCTGTTGGCAAGTATACATCATGGAAGAGGCGGCGACGATGAGCTCTTGGATCGAAGTGACCATGCTAGCAATGGCCATCGAGGTCGTCGCTGTTAATTGGCCGGCAATTTGGGGTGGAGACACGAGGACGGAGATGAGGGACTGGACTTGGTGGACCTTCTCTTTGAGGAGCGTGAGGTTGTAAAGAAGAGTGTTGGAGTGCGTATCTGCAGGAGAGGTTGATGAAGCTGCGTTGTTGTCCATGGAGGAGCTAGTCACGACGCCCATGTCTTCATGACCGGTCACGCCGTACATCTGAAGCCCTTGCGACGCGCTTGGGAAGCAAGAACTCGCACCCGGTGGAAGAGGAATCATCTCTCTCTTTCCCCCTCTCCTTCGCTCAATCTTATGTGAGAAGCGAGAATTGGAACGTTTTGGATCTCCTCTTCTTGACAAAGAAGGATTGCTGTTGAATGAGAGTGTATATATATAAAAGGGGAAGCATCTTGAGATCCTAATCCTATTCTTCGATGTACAAACAAAATGTGTATAATAGTCGAGCGAGGGAGAGAGCTGCAAGTCAACTTTGAGAGGGGTTTGCAACGTCCCCAGATAGAGCCCGCCCCAAGTGTTACCAATCTTGCATTGGGACAAGCTCTCTCTCTCTCTCTCTCTTTCTTTTTTTATACTTTGTTTTTCGTGGTATACTAAACAATATGATTATAGATTTTCGAGAGAGAGAGAGAGAGAGAGAGAGAGAGAGAGAGAGGTTGGCATGTGTTAAACAACAACAAACATCCAATGGCTTTCCGTGACTCTGCCCTTTCTTAATATATATTTTTTCTTACACGTTGCAATTTTTTATTGAAGATCTGTTTAAGGCCTCTCTCTCTCTCTCTCTTATCTCTCTCTTGTTTATTGCTGGGAAGAGGGGTCACTTTCTGGCGTCAACCTTTGCCGTGATTTGAATATTTCAACTAGGCATGCGCCAATAGGAATGACGATCTTTGCACCCTTTCGCATGTAATTTAAATTTATAACTCTTGATCAATAACCGTAGGACCCTAGCTATCTAGGAATAAATAATAATCACCAAGGCCGAAAGAATTGAGAAAATAACTTCGTCATGAGCCAACGATATTTTGGCCGATGAAAAGCCTGTGCCGTGGCTAATGTGCCGAGAGCACCGGACAATCTTTCGTCAATAAATTGTTCCTAATGGCGGTATGGTGAATCATATTCTCAAACTGAAGTTACCACGCTCAATTTAGTTTAGATATAAAGTCTTTCGAGCGAGACATACAATCACTTGGGTTCAGCGATTAGTTTTGGCCGACCATAACCTCATTAGGAGAGCGGCCTTAACATTCGATCAATTTATGCATAGAAACAAATTCCACTTTTAGAGATTCTCTAAGATAATCTTTATTCCACTCCAGGATTCCTAGCACAAGCACCCTAACGTCACTCCCACAAATCAATTGTGAATTCCCTTCTGCTTTGCTCACTTTTCCGCCAATGCCACAAGACTCTGCTCTTTAGCTCACAAGCAATCAGACCTTGATGGTGAATCACAGTGATGCGCATGCGATGGAAAGTTTTTAGACGTCACAGTGGAGCCCATCAATCATATGATACAACTCACACACTAATTTCTTCAATGTATTTGTGTTTTTCTCTACAAAGAGGGGGAGATTATCAAAAGGGAACACAAGTCTGGGTCTATAAACATATTGAGGAGGAGTCACATTCACTAAAAACTTAAGCCATCATTGCCAATTCTCTAATATGAGACATTTTCTAACACAACTCTTACATGTATCTCAAAAATCTTCTATTCATGTGCGAGCTTAATGTTAGATCTATCTTTTCTTAATTTAGGTATCTTTATGTATCATCATGTCTCAACTTTTATATCCACTTTGTCATCTTGTGAGGACTGCAAGAACAATGCCCAAACTGCAAGAACAGCGTCCTCCTTTATCCCCCACTTTTTTTCTCGAGACTCACCATGAAGGCTACCATTAGGATTGGGTTGCTACATTATAACACCCACCTTTTACCCCATGTCTCTTTCGCCATACCACGCCAAAAGGGTTGCTTCGAAATAGCATTGGTCATAAGATTCCTTAATCTCCAAAAACTAGTACACATGGGGAGATTGCAAAGAGAGAGTCCAAACACAAGCTTGTGACCAATTAGGATATATCGACTGTCATCCTCCTTTTTAAGACTTATTTTAACACAACTCATACATGCATCTCAACAAAAAGAAAAGAAAAAAGTCATTGGCTAACATCACAATCCCCAAAAGTCATTAGGAGATTGAGACCCGTCACTTAAAAAGGGTTATTCCAACATTCTAATTGAGAACTTGTGTGAGTCGAATCAATGACTCTAATAAGCAAATGAGAGCGTTTGCCGCCGAGCCATAACCTTGGGGGTGAACTTTCGATTATCACTCCCACGAAGGAATGTGAAAACAATCATGCATAGATCAAAAGTAACGATTCTCGTATCGGCTAGCTACCCTTTTCGTCGATGGTCGAGATAGAACGACCCCACGCTGTCTCTTCATTTGGAACACGAGTCACGAAGACAGCAAGAAACCTCTTCAATATATAGCCCAGCGATCACCTACCATCTAAGTAAACCCAAAATTGGATTAATTACCTTCATCTTCTCCCATAAATTGGATTTAAGAGAAGCCCTGCAACAAAGCAACTAGGGTTCCAACAGGATCGCGTCTTGCTCGCTGGCTTATGCATGCGCGCGGGCTTGAAGGCTGTACCTACTAACCAAGCTGACTAATTAAGAAATCGAGATCGAATATGATGATCATGCTCCACTATCGACAGTACAATCATGCCATTATTCAATCCATGAAGTTGGTCCGAAAATTTAAAAAAAAAAAAAAAAAAATCATCCTTGAACAATTTTATATATATAATGACTGTCAATTTGGGGGGATTAGATATGATTTCCTGGTGGCAGTCCGACGGAGCGACAAACCCAAGTTTCTTAATCACCCCTAAATTCATAAATTAATCCTTCTGGTCAACTCGAGGGGGGAGGGTGCAGATACACCTAAGAATCCAACCTCAGCTTCTTCTTCTTCTTCTTCTTCCGCCTTCCTCCTCCTCCTCCTCATCTTCTTCTTCTTCTTTTTCTTCTGTTTTCTTTATTGACTTTCTCTTCCGTCCTTACTTATGTTGATAACAACTTCACTTTCGTTTTTTTGCTGGGAGCACACGCCATGTGTGGGGTCAAATTGCTTGAATTGTTTTCCCTGGGGTAGGGCCATTAGGCTTGTTGACCAATTGAGTTTGAAGAGGAAAGGATTTAAAATGCGATTGCTAGCTGTTTATTACTTTTCTTTACGTGGATTAAGACTCGGTAAACCGGTTTAATTTATTGTTATCTGTCAAGGGGGGTCGGAAGACGTATAATTCTATTGTTCCTGGTCCGAGAATACAGATCAGTTCTCCGCGTTGATATATTATTGTCCACATAAGCGTTAAGAAAACCATGGGCCAAAAAGAATAGTCCGACAATGCTTTTTTTATTTCAAGCAACTTGTTGACAATTTAGCAACATGATTATAGAAAATATCAACTTTTTATCAGTTTGTGATTTCCAGTTTATTATCATATCTGCGTACTTATCCACGTGTTATTTTTTTTTTATTATTATCAACATCTCTTTTAATTCACAAACTTTTATTTGCAATTTCTTAGCAACTCATTAAATTTTATTATTTTTTTTAAAAAAAAATAGAAAATATTAATTAGAGTGACTAATAAACTTTTCCCCGATTTAGTTATCCACTATTTTTTTTTTTTTATTAAAGCTCTTGTTACTTACAAGTTTATTTTTCTTTAAATTACCAACTTTTCTTAGTTTTCACCAATTACGGCTTGAATTTTTCAACTATTATGTGAAATTACCAACATTTATTTTAGTTGGCTTGCTAACTTTTTTTCCGGACTAAGTAACTGAATAGAATATTTAATAAATTAAAAATCCAAATAAACGTTCAAGAGGTTGTAACGCAAACAACTTAAACACAATCGGAACAAAATTGATAAATTACTAAAAATCAAATTTAGTAATTTCATATATGAGTTGGTAAATTTAAAAGTCTAGAAATTAGAGAATACACGCTACTAATCTAACAGGGAAAAATTTATAATCATTCTAATTAAAAAAAATAAAATTTTTTTTTTTTTTTAAGAGATGATAATTTTAAAAAGTTGATAAGCGAGGGAAAGTGATGACTCAACAGAAAAGGTTGGTAAGTTTAGGGGGAAAAAAAGTAAACAACTCCAATGATATTTGATAATCCAAACTAATTGATAACTTTATCGGAAGAAAATTGGTAAGTCACAAAATAAGAAAACAGTTGGTAAATTTAAGGGTTGGTAAGAAATTTAAATAAAAGTTGGTAAATGACAACAGGAATTTTTTTTTTTTTTTTTCAAAGATAAAGAAGGCGCAATTACTTAAATAAAGGTTAATAATGAAAACTAGTTTGTTACTTACTCAGAGAACAATTGACAATCACTCTAACTAAATTTGATAATTAAATTTGATAAAAAAAAGTAAGTGAATTTAAAGTTGGTAAGTAATGAAAATAAAAAGTGATGACCCACTAAAAAAGTTGGAAACTTTAGAAGAAAACATATAATTGTTGGTAAAAAGTAAGTGCAATTTAAATGAGAATTTAACCCAGTAAAATTTAGAAGAAAACATAATCCAAAAAAGAGTAAGTGAATTTAAAGTTGGTAAGTAAGGCAAATAAAAAGTGGTAACCCAGTAAAAAATTTGGAAAATTTAGAAGAAAACATAATCCAAAAAAGAGTAAGTGAATTTAAAGTTGGTAAGTAAGGCAAATAAAAAGTGTTAACCCAATAAAAAAGTTGGCAAGTTTAGAAGAAAACAAATAATTGTCGGTACGAAACTTTTTTTTATTGATTGGTAGGTATGAAACTTAAATGGGAATTTGTAATCCAAAACTAGATTCTACCTTGATAAAGGAAAATGCTAGTAAGTTGTTCAAATAAAAGTTGGCAACTTGCACGGTAATTAATTAATTTAAGGCATTAATAAAAAAATGTAATAAAAGTTTGTAAAAGATAAGGAGAACTAGATGGCGACTTGATTAAAGAAAAGTTTATAGCCACTCTAATTAATGTTGGCAAATTCTTAAGATTGTCGGTAAATTTAACTAATGAATAAGCAAGGGAATAAAGGTTGATAAATTTTTTTATAGAATATAAATATTAGTAAGCAACTCAAATAAGAGTTGGCAAATTGGTAGTTGATAACCTGACAAGAGAAAAATTAGTGAGTCGCATAATGAATGTTGGTAAATTTATACGGTTGATAAGTTTATGGCATTTGTGATAAAAATTAAGTAAATTGAAAAATGAATAGGCATTAATAAATAACTTCAATTTTGAATTAATCACTCAAAATTAGTTGCTAATTTAGTCGGGAATATAGGCTCAACCTCGCGCCCTTGCGGTGCATGTGGCTTTGTAAGCTCAAAGCTCACGACCAAAGTGAAGTTTGTCATCTAACGGAAAAGACTAATGAAGCGTTGCATTTTTTTAATTTAATTCAAGTGACTAAGACTTCATGTACTTGAAAATCAAATAATGAACTTGAACATTTTTTATCGTTAAATACTCAGTACTTGATAAATATAGGTAATCATGATCTATTAGACTCGTCGGTGGGTGTCCCTCAGTAGGGGTGAGCCAAACGAACCAATCAGATTGAGAATCGTCCGAATTGAACCAAACCGGCTGATTAGGTCTGATTCTCAATTCCTAAAAATGAGATTGGTGTCTAAGTGGTTGAGTACCCGATTTAAAGGGAGTCGAATCGACTATATATGGTATTTCTTCAAAAAATTAAGAGAAGAGAGCGACAAATGATCTCACTTATTTGCTTCGCTCTCGTTAGTGCTTAAATGTCTTGTCCTGTTTCCTTTTATTCTATTTTACTTTTACTCCTTCCCTGTTGACCGACCTTTCCCATTTTTATCCAAAGAGAATATCCCTCTTTGTATGCTCTTAGATTCCCTTACTAATTTGTTGCCAAAATAAAATGGAGATCATCTCCCTTGCTTCCCCTCTTCGATCACTACCACATTTGTTGCCCCTTCTTGCGTAGTCTAGGGCAATTAATTCCTTCAATCATGTTGACCAAAATTTGTCGGAGAAAAGCATGGAAGATTTTCTAATTGATTGGTTAGACTTTTTCTTTTTTAATTTCATCTTCCCGTTAAATAAGTGACCTCATTGGATTAGGTCGAGAACCAATCATCTCTATAGCCAAGTCCGACCAATCTAAATGCGAAATACATTGGCTCAATCAAAGAATCCTCTTCTCGAGCTTAGCATGCCTAGATTAGATTGATTTTACGTAAATAATTCATTTATATATTAACTACGAATGGAAAGATTTTTAGGCTCGATACTAGGTCAAACTCGACTCGTTGATCTAGTCTTCTAATGAGTTAAAAAATTAATACGAAATTTCATTAGGCCCTTTACCGGGAAAATAATGCTTTGGAAGGAGTATCGTAGCCGATAGCTCACGACCGATGTGGGGCTTACAAAATGAAATATATATTTAAAAAAACCATAGTTTTCACTATGACTTTTGACATAATTTACAGACCAGAAGACAGAGGGGCAAAATCGATATAAAATTTCAAACGGGGGCAAGATGTGCGATACGAAATCTAGCGGAAGGGGACCAAAATGAAAATAGATAGTATAACGTTCGTCGTAGAAGAAAAGGATAAGATCACATTGCCAGGAGCATACAGAGGGAGCAATCGGCTGCTCGAGAGGGGAGGCGATACATTCTCGAGAATTTCCGGCGCCGGAAAATGACGTCACCAGCGGCGACGCTGTCGTGGAGTTCCTCTTCGTGGCTCCATAGCCTCGGCGGGTGCTCGAACGAGGCCTCCGAATCGTCCGACAGGAGGTCGGCCATGGTGGTCATTGCTCAAAAGAAGGCCAAGAAAACCCGCAAGGTAAACCCAACCAGTCGTAGTCGTGCCTGTCGATTTTTTTTTTTTTGGGTAAAGGCGTTTCATTTTCAGATTCTTTGACCTGGGAAGGGCAAGATGTTTGGAGAATTGAAATGGGTTCGAATGGTTGATGGTTTTTTTTTTTTGCATTCAATGCAAGCAGATAATACTGAAGGAGGACATGGAGTACCTGGGGAAGAAAGGTCAGCTTCTGGATGTGAAGGCTGGGTACTACAGGAACTTTCTCCTTCCCATGGGGAAAGCCCAGATTGTCACTCCCGTGTTGCTCAAGTAACGTGCACAACCCGACCATTTCAATTTGGTCCGTATGTTTCTCGCGAGTAGATTTGGGTCTACATATGATTGCCTGAAAGTGTTGGAGCTGTTGTGACTGGTTATTTTTTGGATACATCGCATACAAGATTTGTCATGTCGTGTGAAGAGAATGGCATTAGAGTTAGCTGCTTGTTGATATAAGTTTTGATTTGGAAAGCATTTAAGTCGTTGGGGAGAATGTTGATTCCCCTGCTGACGTGATAATCTAGTCCCGCAAAGGTTTTGGGTTTGCTTTCATGCTGACTCTCGAGCTCTTGGTATTGGAGGTTTCATAAGGATGAAAGTTTTAGATGAAGATGTCTCTTGAAGTTTCTGTATAGGTGACGAATTACATGGCATGCTGTTTTGCTCAAGGGATGCAAAGTGCAAAGTGGTCATTTCTTTGGAATCTGTTAATATGGAGCTCAAGATTCATAAATTTTTGTGATCGCTTGTTTGCTCGGAAAAGCATTCTCTCTGAAGGTCTTGCTTCTAAATTATTAGGCCCGATGCCAGTGAAAGTAAGTTGTAATCATGTGAAATAGTTTAAGGGAAGTAGGTTTCGTTACGCTATTATTGAGAACTTCCCATTATAAGAAAGGATTTGGCCCCTTTTGTGTCAAATGCTTGATGTTGTCCTGTTTGGAGCTTTGAAATGATTCATTTTGTTTACATTAGTATTTGGGAAAGTTGAGAGCACAAGTCGAGGGCCATAACAAAAGGAGTCTTGTAATTGTGGCTGCCATTTAATTATATTAATTAAAGGTTGCTTCTACTGATTTTTAGGTAATAACCACGTCACTCTCGTATTGTACAGGGAGATGAGAATGGAAGAAGATAGAATTGAAGCTGAGAAGAAGAGGGTAATTGACTTTTGCTTCATTCGCATGCTTAAGACTTTTGAAGATCATTAAATTTTCTTTATGCATCTAAGACTGATTAGACCAAGATGTACCTACTCTGGAGACAATCCACCTATATGATTCTCATGTTTGACATATAGAACTTGACTTCCTAATATTCTCAAGGTTTCGTCCATATGATAATCATTTTGTCAAGAAAAGCAGAGCCATGAGCTTGATTCCTCCTTTGCTTCTAACTGTTGGCTCCATCAAATTCATGTTCTTTTTTGTTAACAGTGCCCTAAATTTTGCTTAGGTAAAAGAAGAAGCGCAGCAACTTGCATTGATGTTTGAAACTGTTGGAGCATTCAAGGTGAAGCGAAAAGGCGGAAAAGGAAAACAAATTTTTGGAAGGTAAGTCGTATCAAGTTGACATCAAACTTTTCTTTTACCTATTGTCTTTGGATGTCTAATAGTTGACCTTCTCTGCAGTGTGACTGCTCAAGATCTCGTAGACATTATAAAGGCGCAGCTCCAAAGGTACTGATTGTATGGCTTGCTTGGCAGATGTATACATGGTCACCATTAATTTAGATATGCTAATAAAACATGTCTGCATACCCCTTTTTCTCAGCAACCGTTTTGCTATATTTTTGGGTATAAGCCACATATCAGCAGCTCTTTCGTGTGTGTGAATAACTCACCTTACAGGTTTGTGATGTCATGGGTTGAATGTTGAAACAGAATACCATAGCCTAATTGACTTAGGCTCACTTAAAGTGTTCCACCATCACGCAATACAAACATGTAGGCTTGTATATTTGAGGGTTTGTTAGTCATTCAAGCTGTGGTTCTTTTGTCAAAATGAATGGCCTTCATCTTACTTCTCTCTATAAGAATCCTCCTTTATTGGCCTCATAAAAGTCAGACATATTTCTGAACCATGGTTCTGAACTTGCATTATGTCATAGCTTTGTCTGAAAAGACTTCTAATGTTGGACCATCAAGTGATTATTTTAATGAAAAAATTGTTGAGAGGAGCAATCTTCTGGTGACTGTAGGTGTATTTCCCTAATTGCTTCAATTTATTTTGTTTTTCTTTGTAGGGAAGTGGACAAACGAATTGTTGTTCTTCCAGAAATCCGAGAAACAGGAGAATACATTGCAGAGCTGAAGCTTCATCCGGAAGTGACAGCTCGAGTGAGGTTGAACGTGTTTGCCAACTGAGTATAAAAACCCTGTTGAACCATTTTGAGCGATCGACTTTCAAATGCAATTCATGCTGACACATGGTATGTAAGACATATCTAATGATTTTACTGCAACATTGACTTTTTGCCTAGCCATATGAGAATAACTATTGAGTGAAAAAGCCGAAGAAGAATATGTGCTGTAAAGTTGCCTTTCTACTGAAGTTATTTTTTGTTGGTTTATCAAGCCTATGCCATACTCTTGTTGTATAATACATTCGTCTCGATGGTGCTTCTGAGTTATCAATCCATTTTATTGAGGTTAAAATAGACAATGGAATCAAGAGGTCTCTAAAAGCCTTTACCATCTTCTAAAAGAAAAAAAAAACGTGGCAAGACTTACTTTTGAATCAGGATGCTTTCTTTATACCTTTTGGGTTTCATTATTTTTGTCCAAATTGCCAAAAACTATTGTGGTCTTTGAGAAAGATGCTATAGAGACAAAATTATCATGCTAGCGTGTCTAGTTAATCGTGGATTGAGGGCTCTGAAACTGAAAGGTTAGTTGCTACCATAAAATCTACAACTCTCCTGGTTTCTGAGAAGTTCATGCTGATTGGTTTGTTACTGATATACAATTTAGGTTCTCTGTTGCAACCATTTGTTCAGAACATAGTTGCCGATGCTCTCAGAAGTATATCCATCAATTAAAACACAGAGAAAACAACACTGCCGATGACTGACGGAACGAATGTCCATTTAAGAAGCTGCTGTTGGTCATCACTCGAGTACTTTTTGACCCGCTTTTGTGCCGCTGATGCATAACCTCGCTTTTTCGCGGTGGAGTCGAACAGAAAATCATCTCTCATCGCAGCAGTCCATACTCCTCATTTCTTCCTGTATCGTTTTATCCATGTGTTTTGGTAGACTCTGTTAGCTGTGGAGTAATTAAGATGTTGGTTGTTTCACCTCTCGCCATTGTATCGGATGCTCAGGAGTTACTCATTTCGCTCGGGGTTTCTTTCGCCGAAATATGCGCTCTAGCAAAAGCTTTCTTCACGATCTCACCAGCTAACTCGCCCTTCGGGATCCCGCTGGCCGGTTTGAGAAAAAAGTTGAATTGTTACGACCGCCTCTCTTCATTTCAAGCGCATCGGCCAGTCCAAGCTATCTCGTAATCAATGAGTTTCTTGTCTATTGGCTCGTGCCCCGTCATCAGCGAAGTAGATCAAAGGAACGGTCCATAAGATTTACCGAACTTTGGCAGCTGTTTACATCACAAAAAGTGAAAAGGAGAAAAAAAAGAATAAAAAATATGTTGCTGCCCAGGATCGAACTGGAGACCTTTAGTGTGTAAGACTAACGTGATAACCACTACACCACAGCAACCTCGTTGTTCACATTTCCTCAAAATTATTTACTTAAATGAAACAATAGTGCAACAGCCTGCCACTACAACAACGATTATTTTCGTACTTTAGTACCAAAAAATTCGGTGCGATCGGTATCTTTACGGTCTTATATTTTGCATTCTAGACTCTTAGAGTAAAGTTTACTAGGTCAAAAGCACTATTGTGGTGAGGTTAGTTGAATTCAGTTTAATGCTGAGGGGGCGGCGATACTACCTCTAGGGTGTAATAGCAATGAGCAAACCATGTGCATTGGTACTTAAATTTGTTCCTTGTCTCATTCACCTAACTTCCTAGCTGAAAACTCGGACTGTTTTAGAGAGAATTATTTGTCGTTATTCGATCGATTGAACTAATGTACCTCTCTTCAACCAAAAAAAAAAGAACTAATGTACCTCTTATGGATCTTGACATACCTCATCGAATTTCGTTTTAAAAATTATGCAAACTCTCGAAATTGTGTCATATTGAAACAAAATGTCAATACGCTTTTAAGGTTTTTTACCATATATGGAATCGATTGAGCATGTGACTAATATAACGAGACGATTTTTGGTTCACGTGTACCAGTAGTTTGGTTTGGCGATATTTGGAAGCAAACATTTGAATGGATGCAGCGTGCTGCACGTGCGCAACTCCTGAACTCGCCAAATTCAAGCAACTCATATTATGCGGACCGCTCACTTGAACTTCAGCTCACTACTTTACATAGCCCCGTGATTATTGTCAAGATGTCAATTCATGTGCTCGAGATTTCACCAAACCTAGGCCAGGGTGCCTTATCATAAGAAAAGCAAAATGTCGGCATACGCTGAAATCACGAATTCCCATTAATTCAAGCACATTCTGGTCACGTCTGATCAACGCACTCACTGCTCATGGATAATTACACGACGAAAAGAATAAAAATTCGATCTTTCCAAGTCATTGTACTACAGAGACTGATGTATGGCAAATCCAAAAGTCGGCACCTAATGGAATGTCGAAGCAGTGGCAAAAAGCGACGAGCGCATCGAATGGCCGGCGAATACGAACTATGATGGGGCATTTGGATCGGTAGTGGATGCTCTTCCCTTTTCCACAGGACAACTCACTAGCTAACGCAACACCACCGGCCACTCGACACGCTCTTTTGGGCAGCGCAAGACTCGATAGATCAGACACGGGAAAGAAAAAATAAAGATCTTTCCAATTCGGTCGGGAACGAAAGATGAGGCTTTGAGGCTATCCAGCTATGCAACGAGGTTTGGACAGCACGCCCACCTCCGAGGCAAGCGAACTGTCTCCACATGTCGTGAATTCTGTACAGCAGCATTCGAAGAATCTTCGCATGCAACAACGCATCATCTCCCATTAAGTTGCCGACGAAATGGACAGCTAAGTGCGCGCGAGCGATTCGCTTACATAGCCCGGAAATTTTTTTCTCCTCCTTTTTCTAAGTGTTGAGATGGCGACGATTGGTCCATGATGGAGTGCGTCGGGGAGGCCGGATCGTGTTGTTCTTTTTTGGATTCCAAGTTGGATTAGGGGAGCGATTTCCATTAGTTTAGGTGAAGAGGGTTAGGAATACCATGAATTGTCTCGATCGGTAGAGAGACTCGGGGAGATTGTGAGTTTTAAGGAAAAGGGCGTCTTCGGAAAGTTTGGAGTTAGTCATTATCCAAACCCTAGTTATGTGCCATACTAAATATGATGTGCCTTAAGTGACCTTTTGAATAATTGTGCAACAATAGCAAGTCGGGATTCTTGAGCGAACCATCTCGATCGGTAGAGAGACTTGAGGGGCGATTATTAGGTTTAACTAACTTTAATCTGCTCAGCCGTTATTGGGATTTGTGGAGATCGTGAGATTTTAGGAAAAGATAGTTTTGAGTTAGTCGTTATCCAAATCCTAGTCACGCACCATACTAAACATGGTGAGCATCCATTCGTCTTTAACTTAACATATTTGCTTCTTCTTTTTCCCCTTTCGTGCATAATTTTAACTTTTCAAGTGACCCGTTGAAGAATTGTGTGACAATAGCAAGTTGGAAACGCATTTTATTTTATTTTTTGTCGTTTTCCTTTCGACTATGAAATATGAATTTGAATCAAGCGGATGGGTAGGCGACAAGCTCTCAATCGAACACGACAATCAAATACTTCTTTTTTTTCAGAACCCGTCTTGGCAAATATTATCATGTCGCTAATCGGCCACGTCTTACTTTGTAACTCGTACGCAAGCCGTGCCCACAATGCCTTGCTCACCAACATTTGCCAATACGTGCACAGAAAAAACACCAAATTGTGGAGTGAGTGAGAGACTCCGTGTGCATGCCAAGGAATTCAAGTACGATCAGCCACCCACCCGGACCTCTCTCTCTCTCTCTATCTCGCTGGCCAATCCAGGCTACAACGCAAGTGAAGACAAGAGCATTATCGATCGGTTGGAATAGCTCGAGAGGAAGAGGAGTAGACCAAATGATAGGGGGGCAATAACGGATCGTGGGTCCGACTCGCGGCGGCTTCCCTCTTAGCTACTACGCCCGCACACGGCATGCATAGGCTCTCGTCGTCACATCGCTAGGGTCCCCATGTGCATCTTATCTGTACATGCTCATTGTTACATAATGGAGGATTAGGCATGATCCGGACAGAGGGCAATATGCTACCGGATGATCAGGCGTGATTTAGAGTTCCAAGTACATCTCACAAGTCAAAACCGAGACATGCTGCGGAGCCGTGCACGATGCTTGAGCAACGCGACGGCGGATGTTGCGGAGAGAATGAGATTACCATAAAGCAAAGTAGAGAGGAAATAGAAAGGGGGGAGGAGAAACCGGGGTGGGTGAAATAGAGATTTTTCAAGGGGCAGCGACCAACTCAGCTTGTGCTAGGCTATCCACCATCTCCCCTCCCGCCTCTCGTCATTAATGGGAATCGACCAGTGAAAGGGAGAGATTTCCCAATTTTTCTTTTGGCCTTTTCGTTGCGATTATCGTCGATCGACGAAAAACCCATCGACCGAAAAAGAAGCTAATCCACCACTTTGGGTTGTGGCTCTGCTTCTGCCAAACCCTAGCTCCGCAAATCTTTCTATCTATCTTTGCTTGTGTGTTACATATTAGCACTCACTCACTCAACTCCCACTTAAAGAAAAGGAATAAGGGGAGGAGGAAAAGAGATTGGATGGAAAGGGAAAGGGTAAAAGAAAGATGCCCATTGCCCACCCCTTCCAATCCCTCGCTTTTCGTGCATCTATGGCAACCGTGAGCACTAATCCACTCACTCACTCCAAGTGCTCAGCTTACTCCAAAACCATTGACCATATAAACAATATTGGATTAAATGTACAAGCAAAAGAAAAATTATTTATTTCATTGTGATGGACGAAGGGGATTATAATAAGGATATGAGAAAAAAAATCGACAAAAATATGAATATGGGTTTCGTGTTACATCGATCCACATGTGAACCAGTCTTTTTCTTTTTTCTTTTTCTTTTTTTTGTCTTTTCAGTAGTGGCAATCCACCAAGGCGGGTGAGGCTAGTATGATGGGCTGTTGACTTGTGGCGAATTGGAACTTCGAGGTCTCCCGGCGGCGCTGCGCTTGGTGGTGGTGATCCTCCTCCGTCGGGGCCGGCAGGTTCAGGTCCAAGGAGAGGATGTTGCGGGACTTCTCGGCGGCGATGGCCGCAGCGGCCGGCGGGTTGGTGGGGCTCGTCGCGTCGGCGCTGGTGGCCGTGGGCGGCGGGGCGGACCTGTGCCGCCTCATGTGGCCGCCCAAGGCCTGACCGGACGCGAACTCGGACCCACATATGCTGCACTCGTGGATCTTGGGCTTGCTCGCTTGATGGAGCCCCTTGTGGCTGGCCACGTGGGCGGAGAGGGGCGGGCTGATTTTACCGGAGTGCCCCTCGTCTTCGTCGTCAATTGCGTCCAACCCCAGGACCACCGTGGACGGCTTGATTTTCTGATCAGGATCCGCCGTGGACTTGGGCTTCTTGTGGCTGGCCCGGTGCCCCCCGAGCGCTTGAAACGACGGGAACACGCGGCTGCAAGTCTTGCACTCGTACACGTAGAAGCCGGCCCTCCCGGTGGCCACGCCGGCGGCGACGGCGGCGGCGGCGGCGGCCGTGGCGGTGGCGACCACCTCGGAGAACTTCTTGCTGCTGAAGATCCCCATCTTGCCGCCGTCGTGGTCATCGCAGTCGACCCGCCTCGGGCGGCCATCGCCTTGCGCCAAGAGAATAAGGCAGTTCGCCAGGTCCTCCTCTTCCTCCTCGGCGCTCGAGTACACGACGTTGTTGCCGGAAGACGACGGGGACAGAGCCGAGCTGGCATCCCCTCCTCCACCTCCAACTCCACCTCCTCGGCCACCTCCGCCGCCGCTCGAGGAGCTAGAGGTCATGGAGGAGGCCGAGCCGCCGCCGCCGCCGCCGCCGCCGACGCAGCCGCCGCTCGGGGAGGCCGGCCGCTGGCGCTTCGTGCGCTTGCCCTTGGCGATCTGCGAATGGCGGTCGTGGGCACCGCCGAGAACTCTTCTGGGTATTCAAGATCCATGGCTTCCCGGAAGACGATCTGAGAAGAAGGAGCGATGATCTACTGGCGATCTTAGGTAAAGGAAAAGCTTGGAAAGACCGAACGAGACGTTCGTAGACTTACGCAGGCGGTTATATATAGCGACGGAGCGTGGCGACTTTGAGTGGTTCGCGTTGCGTTGCAGAAGGTAGTGGCGGTCAAAGGCCGTCCCGTGAAAAATACTTTCCCGGGTCGTGGCCGCACGCGCGCTCCTCGGGCGCGTGGACTTCAACCTCCCGCTCGGCGGGCTCGTCGCTGGCCGACACGTGGCGCGCTGCTGAGTGTCCAGTGTTGAGTGTGAAAGAGAGTGCACTTCCGGTTCCAGTTAGTTTCCAACCATTCCCCGAATTTGATATTCCGCTCGCACACTGTACCTCCAAGCTTACCTAAAAAGAACCTAACGAATACTCCAAATCCATTGCATGTGTCGACCCTTTCGTATAAAATTAATTACTTTCGTTGCGACTTCTATATACTCTCTCTTAGCATTATACGGTTTGAGTTCCGTCGATCCGTCTCTCTTCCTTTTTTCGAATTTCAAATCTGTTTTTTCGATTTTCGTGATGTGATCGATGATGTTAACCTGCTTAGAAACAAAAGACGACAAATTGAGTTTAGTTTGAGAGTTAAAGGGGCGGTGTTAGATCGGATCGAGCGAGTAATCACGAGTGTGAACGTAGCGGGGTTCAAGAGACCGTTTTAAGCAAAGGTTGGTGCGTGAATTACGTGAGGAGTCCGCTTCGTATTTGTCCTAATTCTGGACCGGCATTAGGTGCGCAACGAGAAGAAAAAAGGGCGATGAGTGAACGCAACCCCGTAAAGCGAGAGGGCGACGTATTCCATGTTGAAAGCATGCAAAATGCCCTTCACGCATTATGTGACTTTGGGCGGCTTTCAAGCAAGTGCAGTCGACTAAGTGAAGGGAGACTGTCCAATTGGTCCTACAGTTATCATACGGATTTCGATTTATTTATAAATTTATAATTTTTCTCAATTTAATCTTAAATCTATGTACAAAAATCATTCTGGCCACAATTTTCGCTGAAAATCATTAACGACTATCCCATGCCGTACATTGTCGCGATAGAGGTTTTCGGCAAAAATCGACCCAAAGGACTGCATTGGAATTTCATGTGAAAGTTTAGGGCTAAGTTAAAGCTTATGATTGATTGGGTAATTTCCCCCAATTAAGTGTGTGGGGCTTTATATTATACGGATAAATTGTCAATTGGTCATAAACTTAGTATACAAATGTCACTTTTCCGTTTTAGTAATTTGGTCCTATACTTATGCGCGAAACTTCAAAGTAGTCATTCTGGCCAAATTTCGCCGGGCATGACCTATTAAAAATAAGATAGAAAAATAAATTCACTCCTCATCTCGATTAGGTAAGCTGTAGGAGCATCAATCTTGATCTCAAAAAGTCAAGAAGAAATTAGATGAAAGATGCTTTTGTGGGTGGCAAGGAACTTAGCGTCCCTCCCTCATGTGCTCCCCACGACCCACCTCGTCTTTAGTATAATGTGCAAAAAGTCGCAGTGGCTTTCCCCATGTCGTCCGTATAAATTAAAACCGGCTAATCTCTCCTGTGCCTATCTCTCTTTTCCAATCCATACGCCAACGATTCGATTCGCATTATCTGCTCCGATGCGTTGACGACGTAGGCGATGTTCGTTCATCCACCATCTTCGGAGAATGCCCTAATGACGTTTTTTTAATTGATCGTGATTAGGACTCGTTAATCGGGATCGGTTGGTTATTCCTAATCCCCCTTCCTTGTTTTGCTTAACATGTACGCTTCAGCCCCCTTTTTTACTCCCACCGTTTGTTAGGGAGAGGGCGGTGTCATTTGACCTATCGTGTTGTTTTTTTTCTAAAGAAAAAAGAGAATATGATATTATCTATTTCGGAGCATGGGTTTTTGCCGGCGAAGAAAATGGCAATCATCCTATTATGATCGGGAACTTGATGAGCCGATCCATCCGTATGTCCCGATTTTACTGCTATGTTGAGAGTTGCTCTGCGTATTGCCCGATGCGAAACGGAGATTAGACTTACTATATTACTATCTTTTGTTGAATCTTGTTCGTGGCCCGGTATATAATTCAGATCTTGTTGATTTCTCTTAAGCAGATGTCTAGACTTTAACGAATCCAAAAATTCGAATAAGATATCAAATCACGATCAATAATATATATTTTTTTTCACATCAAGAGCCAAAATGGAAGTGAGGAGCGAGTAATCGAGACTGGACGGTCTCCAAGCGGCCACATCATTTTTTTTTTATTTTAATTCATTGGGGCCTCATAAAAAAATATGGGGGAGCTTTGATTTGGGTGGTGGGGGGAGTGAGTGAGAGCGTAGTGCAACAGAAATTGGGCAGCTTACCTAAAACCGTACGCATTAAAAGCAACTTGCTTAGTGTTAGCTCTTCATGTATTTCCAACTAAAATTCCGGGTCAATTTCCTCTTCATTTTTCAATTTGATGGGCGAGGAATTAGATTAAAGTCATTGTCCGTCGAGACGAGGGAGAGAGTCCGTGAACATTGGGTTCCTCGATCGATTAGGGGCTTTACAAAAAGTACAGTGTGACTATTTTTAGCCAAGGATCAATGATTAAACTCTGTTTTTATCGATATTAAGTTCGATAATTGTCGGTAATAACCAAAAAGTCGGTCATTTTTTGGTGTTGACGGTGCGCCTAACTGTGCACCCTTAGTACTCGATATTTTCAATTTGACCCCACATTCCTCGATATTTGCAGGGTCGGCAGCTAAAGCTCCTTTTGACGCTCGGAATAATTCCGGACAAAAAAAGGGTGGATATCCATTCGGTTCCGACACAGGAAAAATTCGAGGACGACAACCAAAGTAACGACTCCACACGTTGTGCAGTCCCGTCCTCTAAAAAAAAAAAAAAAAATTGATATAATTCCAAGTAATTTTTTGGGGGCTATTTTAATTATTCTTTTTATTGGAGAATATACAGCCCTTTACTTTATAGATTTTGCATTTTGGGCACCGGACGGACCCATAAACCGAAAGTCGAGAGGAATCCTGTCCTTATTCCCTTCGGTTCTGTCCTCCATTCCCCCCTCCCACCGGAAATCTTTGGAGCAGTTTTTAATCTTTCGATAGTTATCTGCACGAATACAGTTTTTAATAATATAATCAAGTAAAAGATACGTTAGAAAGCATAAAAATTAAAAATCCAATTGCATTTTTCTTTACACAATTTTCAGTTGATTAATTATCTCAAACAATACAAATAATCATTTTTAGCAAAATATTTTTCATATAATTTGTTTTCTATTAAACAAACGGAGTCTAAACTTCAAGTGAAATACGATTATTTATCATGAAATTAGGAATCGTATAAATATGATACGAGAAAATAAGAAAGCATGAAACCATGGAAATTCACAACTAAACCGGGCCCAATTCCCCTAACAAAAACTCAGAAACTTTAGATCTAATCCTAATTCTATTTCAAATTCATTTGGTTTTTAAAAAAAATCACCAGCTTCAACTCTCTGGCCAAAAATCGCCATTTATTTCCTTAAAATTATTATTAACTAAAGGCTACCGTTGTTACAAAAGCATGAAGATAGAACAAGTTTTGGATAACGAACTTTAAATCGCCTGAAAAGAGTGATTATTTTTCGATGGGCGAGTAGAGATCGAAAAGAAAGTCTACTTTTTTGTTTTAGGACAGACAAAAATTCCGAGACGGGATTCGAGATTGAATTAAAAGTGGGGAGTTTTTTTGTTTTCCAAGGAATTTTATAGTTAAAAAGAGATTTTAAATAGCAACGAAAGGGGGGAGCGGAGGTGGTAGGGCACGCGCCAAGGGCCGAGAGTGGGGTGGGGGCGGACCCCTAAATCCGCACTGTCAGTTGGGACTTTACACTCACTCCACTCCACTCCAGTTCACACGTCACTCGAAAGCAGGAGCCAGCCTTCTCGGCCACTCACGCCACCCCGCCAGCAACACCAACATAAGCATCATGTTAGTTGCAGCCACGTCCCATTCTCAGATATTAAACCCCAAATACCACCCCCCAAAAAAAAAAAAAAAAAAAAACACCACGAAAAAAATAAATTAAATTAAAAAAATTCATATCATAAAAAATCTCAAATCAGTACATTCATAACAAATTTACGTTTTTAATTTATATTAAATTACCGCGTTTGATGGCATGTATGGTTTTGAATATATTTGTTACAGGTATGGTAATTTAAAATTTTTGATGTTGAAAAATTAATTTGGAGCGAGGATTTGTAATATTAATTCTAAAGTAAAATCCCCATTTTTCATCTTTCGATTTTCGTTGTTTTCGATATTATTTCCTTTTTTTCTTTTTCTTGGTCGTCAGTGAACAGAAACAAGAATCTCTATCCACACTCCTCCCTCTCGCTCGCTGCTGCCCCCTCTTTTTCCTTGGTTGTCAGTGAACTAACTGTCTCTTTGAAAACGAAATATGAATTTCCATACCCTCTTTTCTAGAAAATAATAATAATGATAATAATAAAAAAAGAATGAAAAGAAATATCTAAATAATAATGATCCACGCGATGACACCTACTTGCTGAGGGGGGTGCATCCACTGGTTCGCGGAGTTGTGCTATCCTTTTGCTGATCACGACAGCTCACACCAAAAGCAAAATTTCCTCCTTTTCTTATTTCATTTTTTCTCTTTGCTCCAATTATCTTAAAGAGACGATGATACAGATGATACTTAAATTTTAACTCGATATGCAAATTAACCCCTAAACTTTGAATTTATTGGATATGATCCTTGAACTTTCACTCAATATGTAATATGGTTTCGAAATTTTAATTTGTTTGATGTGGTAAATGTTTAATATAATCTTTGGACTTAATATTGTCCATTTATTAATTCAAGTTCAGAGATAACATTGAACATTTTTATATAATTTATGGACTCGATTGAATATTTATCACATTAAACAAATTAAAAGACTATTTGCGTAATTAAAACTTTTGGGGACGGCATTACACATTGAGCCAAAATTTAAAAACTGTTTGCATAGCTATTCGTCTCTTCAATGGTTGAAGACCATTCCTAGGGGGACCCAAATGAAAGAGATTGCATTTTTTTCGTGACGAAAGCATAATTTTTATGGGAAGTTCGACTTTGAAAAAGTCTTGGTCAAAACATTTTTTTTTTTTTTTTTTTTTTTTTTTTTGGGGGAGGGGCGGCGCGGTGTAGTGATCATGAGTCTCATGTACCGAGTGATGTACACACGTTATGGGAAGTGCAAGTTAAGCGGCCAAGTTGCGCCAAAAGGAAACCCACGAGCGGCCGCTATTTTCCCATCGCCCTTTTCCTTTTATTGCTTTCTAGGTTGCATCACCATATCCACGAGATGGAAAAAGCTCAAATGTACTTGTGGACACGACGGCTTGAGGGTGTCCACATAGATTAGCCGAGGCGAATGTTCGAATATTGTGTATTATTATTATTATTATAAAAAATCGAAATATGGCATCATCGAGAGGTTTAGAATAGATTTCGTTCTTATTTGCGCACCGCACCGTTCCTCAAATTGCCAGCCCTCAAAGAGAACGAAAGCTTTCTCGAAGAAGTGCTCGAGCATGAGGCTCGGTCGATGTGATCGGTTTCCTAATTGGTTTATTACTTGTATGTTCCCATGGCTCCACTGTTCGGTCGCAAATTACTAAGTCAATTGCACTTTTAGGTGTGAAGTCCACATATTTCTGAAATTCACAGGCTTGATCGACCCAAAAGAAAAGAAAATTCACCAAGTTGAAGAACGGTGGTGGCAAGTGTACAGTGGCTCAAACGCATGCCGATGGACGACACCATCTGCGGAACCGAGTGTTTATACGGCCTTACTCGTCCACGCCCAAGCGATGTGGGACTGCGTCTCTGCCCAAAGTCCTCTAATCTCAACAAAGTTGCGTCCTGCGCGTGTATGCATCAACTTGTCATTCGTCAGTCACATACTTAGCGTGAATGCATCACGGTCGACAATACAAAATTGCATCAATTCTATTTTCCTTTTTTTTTTTTTTTTTGGATTATTTCCTATTGTTTATAATTCCTAGGCTTGAAGGCCCTCAATGTGTTTCCTTGAGTTTTTCTCAATTTCATATTGGAAAGGAACTCTGCATCTTGGGCATTGTCCCTGCTCATTCGTCTTTCCTCTTGCCTTGGCCTTCGACGTCACGCAAAAGCTATCCCTCATCTTTTCAATACTCGTTCGCATGCGCGAGACAGGACAGTCTCTCTGCCGGTTGGACTTTTTCGGGGAACTCTTTCCTTGAATATCTAACTCCACATTTCATTGACTCCAAAGGCTCATACCTCATCTGAGAGGGACACCCAAATGGAAAAAAAAAGAAAAAGGACTATTCAATGTAACTTATCTAATCAAAAGCAAGTTACAAAGTTGAAACCCACATTGTGGATCGACAATACGAAATCAATGACATCAGTGCAAGTTCTTTTGTTGATAGATCTTTGTACACTGACATGATTGGATATGGAGTAGGTAGCATACAAGGTCGAAGCTTCTCTTCCTGGAGCTGAGAAGCCTACGAAGTGAGAGGTCATCCCTTTGCAGCGCTGCAACGGGACGAATAACAGGAGAAACGCTGTCTCTCGCCTCAATGGATTCGCCTTTAGATCGTTAGTTGAAATTTTAGGTCGCGAGTGGCGGTGAGTGGTAGTGTGTTCAGTAGTAGCTGTAGGGGAGTGATGTGGGTGGGGAACTGCTTGGGAGTTGCAACCAATTTACTCAATCCAACTTACTCTTGCAACCACTCTCACGTCTTTGACTGAATGAATCATGCTCACTTCAAGCCTAACTCCCACTCTTGCACCACACTCCATCGCTCTTTCATCTCTTAATCAATCGTGTTATCGACGATTCCAATTAGTTAGCGCTGTATGGGGTTTGAAGGGCAATTTGATTGGTTCACATTGGTAAGTTTGGTCCTAACAGATCAAGCAAACAAAACTCGAACAGTGGAATCGAGCAGTAGATGTAAGAAAATCTTGATTGGTCGTTTTGCCACCGTAAGCTCGAGGCATCAGAGAATGGCATTTCTACATTGTTCAAGAATCTCGAACCCTTGGCAACCCCATTCGCATTCGATTTGCACCTAACGGATCTCATACTCTAGAAACTTACCGTCGGAATCATCTCGCAAGACTTGACTTTTAACCGTAACGTTTCCTTCGCATGTATATGGGCTCAATATGATGGTAGCCAAACATTATCGAGGCCACATGAATGTTCTTTTTTCGAGCCATGGGATAGAAGCAAGAGACCTATAGATTTCTCATGATGCTGAACAAGCAATCAAGCTAATGTCGATCCTGAACAGCCGTCCAGTCTGGGTTCGGCAACGGTAAAACATGTATTCTTTTGACATCCGTTTAGGTTGAATCCGAACTTCATTTCGAGGCTTGGAATTTCCAGTGAAAAGCAAGAAATAACCATGGTCACACAATAATATCAAATGCCATTATTCACCTGATATGACACAACTTAGATCCATTATTTTGTGATCAACAGGAAACTTCAACACCTAGAAATCACGTAGTAGCCATACATGGCCAATCAAGGCCAAAAGCCATATGATAGGGTCGTCTTCACAATGTCGTGTTACACCCTCGAAACAAGGAATGACATATCACTCTAGGTAAGGAGGTAGGTAACCCACAGAGGACAGCAATAATGCCGCAAGCAAGCGATGGATTACAGTGGAGTCAAACCCACCACACCTGCGCAATAATCACAAAAGGCAAAATGAAAGCCACTTTAGAATAACAAAGGGAAGGTCATAGTAAAAAAATTGAGATTCTGAAATACTACTCTTGACAAGAGAAAACGATATACAGACTTAATATTAGATGGAAAGATGATTGATAATGTAGAGCTCCATAGGGAAATACTTTCATCTAATACCTTTTGCCTTGTGCTTCTGAAAGGCACAAGTATTCATGCTGATGCAGGGAAGGAACATAACACTAGATATAAGCTTCAGCTAAAATAGCTCATCCCAGAAAGATCACTCTTGGAGAACATAACAGTTCAAAATCTTGCTGACTCTCTATGGTCCCTATCCTTTGCATATGAAGTTATAAACTATATAAATTGCCTCAGAAATTCACCATTAGAATTAGACCTGTTATTCATTTTCTATTAACATCTACATTTACATACTTTGTTGTATCGTTAGACAACAGTTCCGTCCATTTAACTTCCCCGCACTAAAAACCCTACCAAAGTAAGCAAGGTAGTTAAATTTAGCAAGATAATTCATCAGAATAATAATGGACACGGTTTCTACAGGCGATCTCGAAAACAGGCCAAATAGACCGCAAGATGAAGATGCTCTCGTGGGAGATATACTGAGACCCAACAAAAGACAGAATGCCAATACAGTAACTAAGATAGCAAAACATGGCCAACAGAAAAACATGGAACACTGGGCCTCACCACATGCCAATCTCCCGCCTGCATTGCCAGTGGATAGACTCAGCTCGTGGCCACCTACAAACAGATGGATAAACAGATATGAACCAAAAGATCGCAGAGAATTAAGGAGGAGAGACAGAATGAGGGACAACGACCGGATGTTCTGTTTCTTGTAGAAGAAAAAAAATTTCTAGCTGCTTCACCCAAACAGAAGATTGTCATCCCCTCAACAAAAAACAGAAGGTAGTCCAGCTTACAAGAGGGTTAGTCTTTAATTTATAATGGCAATTCCAAATGAAAGATTGCAGAATTCTCGATAGACATTGTAATTTTATTTAATGGATTGACTATATCCTGCCTTAATTCTTTCCCTCCATCTTTCAAAATTCTAACTTTGTTAGCATGAAAAGCATTAACCATCATTCTTAGTACTGTCGTTGATTGAGTTTGATGATAGTCATGGAAATACTTCAATTAGAGAAACATGAATCTGGAATGTCAATTTAAGCAATGTAGCTCATTAGCACAAGAAAAGCAACCATCTGCTCCAACAAACAAATACACTTGCTGGGTGGAAGATATGCATCAGAATGTTCCGTAAGAAATTACATCCACAGAACAAACTCCAATAGAAATTACGCTCCCCCTTATCCACAAGAAAAGCAACCATCTGCTCTAACAAACAAATACACTTGCTGGGTGGAAGATATGCTACAGAAAGAGAAACCTAAGGAACATCAGAATGTTCTGTAAGAAATTACGCTCCCCCTTATCCACAGAACAAACTCCAATAGATGATCATATGCTTTAAGGAATTTAAAAACCAGCTGCAGAATTGCTGGATTCCAAGGTGTTGGCGAATGTCAGTTCAAGAGTTTTCTCTCATTTTTGTCTGTTTTGTGATTGAACTTATGTCTCCAACAACATTGACTGCAAGTACGAGGATGTGAAGCAAGGTCGTCCACAATGCATAGATGCTTACCCTTTCCAAGGTCGTCCTCAAGTTCATGAACCACAAGAGCTCTTCCAACTACTGCATTTGGACCACTCAGTGGTATCTGGACACTCGACCAATGATAAAAGTTAACAGTGCTGAGCAATCAGAGTTTAAAAAACTGCAGACAAGCTAGAATCCAGTCATGCATGCATAACATGGACCGGTAATAAAGAAAGAACAGTAGAATTCCCAGCAGTACCTGTGTATCAACAATCGTTGCTTCTGCCACACCTGTGATTCACAATACCAAAAGCCTCCATAATCAATATCAATAGATGAAGAACACATCAAACCACAGGCATTGTACAATTGTTACCATCGGCATTGGCAACTATGTTTCCCAGGTCACCCGCATGACGCACTTCATCTTCAGGAGCCCCATGTGTCAATTTGTTTGGGTTGAAATGTGGTCCTACAGTTCGAGACACGGAGTGGACAAAGGCAAGAAGGGTCAAAGATGAGAATTGTCGTCAAGCAGATCATTTCAGTTCGAGACATATACAATTACCTGTCGAGATGCATCCATTGGTTGTGTCCCCATACTCATGCTACACCGAGAACATAATCAAGGTAAAAACACAAATTCAGACCAAAATGTATGCTTTTGGTTGGCTAAATAAATACAAAATGAGAGATGACTTACTAAGTGGAACCCATGAGGTCCAGGAGTTAGCCCAGTAACACGAACATTGACTGTCGTGGGGCCTAAATTTTGCAAGTGTGTTAGGTTATTGCTTTCATCAGAAGCGACTGAGCTTCCAACTAAATCATGCATAACCAATGAATTCCAGACAATATCTTGGTCTCAAAAGAGTCAGCATTCTAACTTCAGAGACCAGAACAGAATATGAACCTACCCGTTCGTTCATTATAGAGGCTTTTCAGCAACTAAAAGTCCCCTAATTGAATTTCTAAAAGGATATTCAGTAGCATACAACCGACCCAGTTTCAAATCAGAAACAAAATCGAAACTTGAACCTCAACATGCTGTGCCACTCCTCCCCAACTACCATCCGCCGCAAAATGCAGGTCAAGAATACCAATGCTCATTCTCATAATGAAATCCTAAGAGCATACGATGATGGGAGCCGAGCTCCCGACAATAAAGAGCCCAAGAAAGTAGTAATCGAGAGAAGAGACCCAGAACAGACCATCGCCTTCTTGACTGAGAGTGACGACGCCCTCCACGCTGGAAGTACCCTTCAGCACGGCGACGGCCTTCTTGGAGGCGGCGGCGGCGACGACGGCGAGGGGCTGCTTGGGGGCGACAGCGGAGAGGGCGAGGGGAGCCGGGGCCGGCCTGAGAGAGACGCCGCGGAAGGCGGAGACGAGCGCCGGGGGGCTACCGAGGAGGCTGGGGAGAGGGGAGAAGAGGGCGTGGGAGGATTGGGGGGAGGCGAGGATGGCGTGGGCGGCCATGGCTGCCACTGCAGCTTGCATCATCGCTCGAGCGGCGCCAGAAGGAGATGAGATAACGAAGTGTTCCTATGGTTCTGGAGGTATCTGAGAGGAGATTTGAGAGTGGAGATCCTTCTGGTTTTTATTAGCAATTTTCCTCCCCTTGCTTTGCTGGGATTTATCTGAGGTTTGCTTTTTGTCTTTCTTCTCCCTCTATTTTTAGCATACAAACAATTTTTCTTTTTTCTCGTTTTGAGGTTTGAGTGTAGGGTTTTAGTGCCGGTCTTTTGTAATTTACCTTAGCTATATATATTTATTACCTTTTATAAAAAAAAAAAAAAAATTTTCTTTTTTTTCCACGTTTGAGGATGGGAGCCCTACTGCTCATTCTCGGGTCATCAGGCTCAACATGAGTGCGACCTAGGCGCCAATGCCCAGGCTCGGGTCCACAAAGGCCATGCTCGCATCTTCAAAACTCGGATCTCCCTTGCCCAAGCCTGAGTCCCCTGAGGCCAAGGCCCAGGACCTTATCACCCATGCTCGTGTCCTCGGCACTCAAGCTTGACACCACAATGCTTGTGCTTGCATATACCACGCCTTGGCTTGGGTCCATCGAAATCGAGGCCTAGGACCCTTGTGCCTGTGCTCAGTCCATCGAGGTGAAGCCAAAACTCTAGTGCCAATACCTGAGTCCTCGAAGCCCTAGCTAGAGTCCATCAACGTCAGACTCGAGTCCTGACAACCAATTGGGGTTTGAGCTTGGCCTCGGTGGAGTTGGGCCTAGTCGCCAAGGACCTAAGCCCAGGTACCAGGTCGGGCATGAGCATTGAGGTCCTGAGCTCGACCTTTGTGGACCCCGCCCTTGGCATTTGGGGTCTCAATCTTAGCCTCGATAGACCCGAGCTTGAATATAGGGGACCCAAGTTTAGACATTGAAGACCTGAACATAGGCATCGGGGTCTTGGACTTGACCTTAATGGATTCAAGCATAGGCGCCATGATCCCGAGCCTAGCTTCGATTGTCCTAAGCACGAGTGTCGAGGTCTTAGGTCTCGTCCTCGATGGACCCAATAATGGTCACTAAGGTTTTGGCCTTAATGGACCCTAGGTTGGGTGTAAGGGATTCGGGCGTTAGAGCCTCAAGCTTGGCCTTTGACTTGCGCCAAGGTGCTAGGAAACCGTGCATGAGCATCGGGTTCTTGAGTCCAGCTTCTATGGACAAGGGACTAGTGTTTGTGCTCTTGCTTGAGACCTAGGTACCCGTGCCATGCCTAGGGCCTTAGCACCCGAGGTTGAGGTCCATCGAGGTTGAACCTTGGATCTCAATGCCCGTGCTTGGTTCTTCAATTGCCCCTGCAAAAGTCATCAGCGCCTGAATAGTTTATGTGTATTTAGGAAAATCACATCATATTTTCCTTTCCAAACGACAAAAAATATTTTGCGGTTCTTTTTCAAATTTCAGCTTAACATTGAAAATTATTTTCATTTTCCTAAAAAATAATATTTCTTTAGTATTTAATTAGTTCATTAATCATCAATCTCCATGGGATGATACTCTTTTTCATTATTATATTACTCGTTCGACACATTTACTTACGTTTAGAATTTTATAAACACTCATGGTTGGTGAGCTCGAACCTTATTAGATTGGCTATCTTGTCCCTTTCTTATGGCCAGTTATTGGCCGTCGTTATGGCCGGCAATCAGCCGAAGGAGAAGAAAAAAGAAAAAAAAAAGTTAAAAATTCGAATTTAAATAAAAGAGAAAAAACAATAATTGAAAAGAGTGCATAGAGATCGCACTTGGTCTAAGTGAAAGAAAGAGGAGAGAAAAGAGGAAATCATTTTCCTTACTTTTGAATGTGTCTTTTAATTGATCGAAAATGTTTTCTTTGATCAATTTATTTTCAGTGAATCAAATATTAAAAACGTAAATTTTTTTTTTTTTTTTTTGAAATATGTTTTCCGCGAAACAAACGAAGTCTTCTACTCTATGAATGAAAATATACTCACAATTCTTACAATCAAGAAAATTACAGACTTCTCTTTGAGAAACAAAGATTTAATTAATCCGCATAAAGAAAGTTATGTGCCACGATGGTAAGGACAGCTATTTGAACAACAGATAGGCTAATCTTGATGAGTAGCATTTTATTTGCCTTCCCAGTGTATATAACACCAATGGCTTGTCAAACATCATGATATCCGAAGCCGAAGCATGTGGATTCGCAAGCAAAATAGTTGACTTTCTCATCATTTTGCAGGCGATCTAATGGGGGTTGACTAATTCTCCACCATCACCACTTCTTCTTACATCCCACCTGGACCTGTCATGGGAAAAAAGTCAACTGGGTGTCTCTTCGATGCACCAGTCGATAATGTAAAGAACTTGCAAATGGGTCACATCTCTCCGACCACGTCCATGAATTCTTTAATTCTTCTTTGTTGCAGATGAAAGCTGTTCTTCAAGAGCTACCACAAGAAAGACATGAGGCGTGGGGTTGATCAGGCGGATAATGGTGGTTTGACTTCAAATCCTTGGTTTAGCAGTGCCCCCGCAATCCACAGCTTCAGATCGGGCAGGGTCGTGTCCTGTTCACTCTCTTTGACCTGACATTGTTGACATTAGGAACAGATCAAATCACCTTGATCAAGAAGGTATAAAGAGGAAGGCGAGTTGAGAATGTTTAGCGAAGCTATTGATTTCCTAATGAGTGGTTCTTCTCTCACATTGAGGGTGAAAGTGAATACAAATCTCTCTGACGCAGTGGCTAAGTTGGAGTTCTGAACTTGGAAGCTGTTCAGTGATTCCAGGGCCTTGTACAGAGACACAGCCACTCCAGCTCCCTTAGGGCACACCAGCCTCACATAGAACCCTCTCTCTTCCACTTGGAACACGTCCATCTGAGTAATTCACAGTGCATTTGATTGAGTCAACTTTGGGCATTGCGCATGAGTAATGGAGCAAATGATGGAAGTAGATAGCGTCAGTCCGATCGAACCTGCAGAATCTTCCCGCATACAGGATGGTTGCTGTTTGCAGCCTGAATCCTCTTTGTTGTTTCATTTTGGGCTTGGTACGTGTTCAGTCCCGTGCCCGCCCAAGAAGCCTCGAGGCTGGCAATCTCGGCCTTCAGCTTCTTAGCTTGCGTCTGGAGTTCTTGCATGTAGAGCACAGCATCCCCGACTATGGAGGCCTTGTCCATCTACCCACAACAAAAGATATTTCAATTTCCCCACGAGCCACACACCAATCTGTCTAGTTTGAATTTTTCTCAGTTGTCTACCTTACTGAATGCAGCCGTTTGTTCATAGCTCAATTGGCAGTACCTCATAATCCAGTGAAATAAATTGCTCTACGAAAGCATGATACGACGTGATACATACCTTTGTTATGTTAGGAACCAAGGAACGGAGAGCGTAGAGCTTCTCCTTCATCCGGCCCCTCCTTCGTCGCTCTGAGATTAAAGTCCTTGACCTGTCTGTCTTCATCCTCTTGGTCGGTGTTGTGGCCGTTGCAGTGGTGGTGGTGGTGGTTCCTGATGAATCCTCCTCATCGTTCTCGTCTTCCAGATTCTCCTTCACATCTCTGCCAAGGCTTGGCAGCGAGTCAAGCACAAAATCACAATTGATGGGGGAAGTGCGATCATAGCCAAAAGCATTTCCCGCAGTTGGCATGACTTGCCCACCACTCGTAACACCATCAAGAAGGGCAGACTCAAAACCCAATTTCATGATAGGATGAACGCTCTCTCCCTGGATCAGATCGATCATTTGGTTGAAGTTATCTCCTTCGATGAAGTATGGGGGCTCGAAGTTGTCGGAGTTCATCAGGAGGTTTTCGGAGTGATCGATCCTATCCATTTCTTTATGTGATGACTTGATTAAGAGAGGCCTTATGCTTGGTGGCTGTAGAAGTTTGACAATACTTATATATGCTGTCAATGTGAAAGGAATCGATAGAGCTTCTGATTCGGAATTTCTTGCATAAAATACTGCAGTCGGTTGACATCACTTCAGACAAATAAGTAGCTCCAAAAGATTAGTTGGCGAGTTCATGTACGAGTCAACTGACATTATGTGGATGCAAAAACTGTAGCAGTGAGCGAAATTCCACCACCCCACATTAGACGAAGCTTGACAATATGAGGATAAAGAACTCTTCATCTGCAAGGATAATCTATAATAAAGTAAAATGATCAGCTCTTCCTTGGATGGAAACCTGTTCATGATAGCACGACATTGTAGCTCATAAGAGAAGTCAGACACCATTCGAGCTGTGTGCTGTTGTGAAACAGATGGACAATCCGAAATCCTTTTTTCTGAAGCTACTGAGGCAAAACAGTACTGGTTAAGAGCCGTCTCATGTCAAAACCTGACCAAAACGGACCGCATAAAAAGATTCACTGACGAAGCGTCACGAGAAAATCTTGGACATGGATTAGAGCAGAAGAAACAAAAGTAGTGAAAACCTGCAAGCTAGATCGATCTGAAAATGGCATGATCGAATCGTTTAAACTGGCTCTAACAGCCTCATAGGGGAGTCCGTCTCGAAAACATGAACTTCTGATGGGGTTAAAGCTTTCTTCGTAATGCCATATGTGAGCAGAGGAGGATGCTAAACGTGAAAAATTGATACACAACAATCTGTTAGTAATTGAATGGACTATCTTTCTCTAACACCTGATATTTGGATAACTGTACTGACTTGAAATAAACAGTTTGAAGGGAGTCCTATTGATTTTCATGAACTTCATTATCCTGGAATTGCATATCAGGAAGCTGTACAAAATAACATCAATCACAAAGTCATGGAAAGCATCAGAATCCGAACCAGATGATGGTCGGATTTGAAATGTTGATCCACATGATTAATTAAGTGATATTATGCAGCGTTGTCCTTTTGGCTCTTGTTTTGCTGATCTAAGCACCTGTGAAACAGCTCGTGGCAAACTCCTATGACGACAATTACATGTAAAGGACGCCAATGCGATGATTTCAAGAACATACTTTATTTCCATAGATGGGAAACGGATCTTGTTCGACTAAACAATCATTTGATTACTGATGTCATGGATGATGTATCTTTGTTCAGCCGTACCGCCCAAAGAAAGAACGGAGAGTCCCTGCTCGTCAGCCATCATTTCGGTTCGGTACATGTATGAAATAAACCGCCAAGGAAAAGGCCATTTCCATAGGAGAATCTGTGACACCATCGAATTGAATTCATTTTGTCATCAAGTAATGTGTTTGATCTTGAAGGTCTAATTTAATTGTGATTAAGCACCCGAGAAGTGCGCCCAAAAGCCAATCAAGACAGGCGGCCGCATACCAGGTCTGTAGTTTTTGGAACATGGATGTCAAGGATGTGATATGAACTCTTCCACACATTCAAACGTAAGTTCCGTGATCTGAATCCTGCATTTTCACTGATTAAGGGTGCATTTGGTTTACTATTCCTAAGAGGTTTTGAAAGCCCATTGGAGAAATACTGGACCATCTGGCAAAATTTATATTTAAAAAGTTGTATATATTATTTTTTTTTCAATTTTAAACAAATAAAAATTAAAAAACTAACTTTACCAAAAAAAAAAAAAAATTAAAAAACTAATATTACTTATTTAAAGGGCTTTTCAAATGTGTTTTTTTTTTTTATTTTATCTAACAACATTTCTTTTAAATTTGCTTCTCAAAACATAATTTAGCAAACAGCTTTTGTATTTACCCAAAATCCTTTAGGTTAAACTGTTTTGCATTTTTTTCAAATTACTGAACCGAATGGCGAACGCATCCTAAGACTGTTCAATGGAAGAGGCGTAGCAGCACACAAGCCCAGCTAAAAATCAAACTGGGCTTTTTTGCCGAAGCAAAATGGTCCCTGGAAGAGCCCAAGACAGAATGAGCCTCGGTCAGATGCGATGTTGAAGAGGCCTCTCTGCGATCTGCTTCGGGTTCGATCAATCCATCTACAACCGGTGACAAGAAAAGATACCGGCACCGCTTTTGCTGTGCCTGCGCCTGGGCGTCACTTTTTCCAAGTCACCCTTCTCGTCGCTCTCTCTTCCGATCCCGCAATTTGATCGTCCTGTCCGGCGGAGTCGACGGCAAGTTGCAACATCGACAGTGTTGGTAGAGTTGGGGCAAGTACGCAAAGCACGTACCCGCCGTGTACGTCAATATGGGACAAGTAGTCAAAGAAGATTTTTGGGTCGTTAGACATCTAGTGGCCTTTATTAAAGTTAGAAGACGATGATCAGCTCCACTTGACCAATGGAGATGGAATTTCTGGGTGGAGCACAGCCAGCTCTCGAGATTGGCAAGTCTTCTGTATGTCAAACTCTCCAGTTCACACTCCGATGGATCTTTCCTTCTTGAAATCTTTGAAAGTCCTTGCCGTGTGCCGGATCGTTTGATAGAGCGCGCATCACACGACGAGGGTTCCTTTTTTGAGCCTGAGATTGCTTGCATGGTTTTTAAGGGTTCAAGAGTCACTGCTTAGTTCTCTGGTTACATGGGAAATAGGTGTTGGGGAAGGAGTATTTCGATTAACCGTGAGTATGTGTGCTGATTTAAGAATCACATCAACAATCAAAGTCCAACTCAGGATGTCACAAACCCAAATCTCCCGACCGATGCGCAACTTAGGCCATCACAAATTCTCTTGCTTAGCAAAAGTGACATTCACGTCGATGCAAGCTTTAACCCAGGCGATACTCATTCCATTTAACTAGTCGCATCTCGCCATTACCTTCCTTGGCAATCACATCTCATCTTTTTCGGATCAAAAATCACGTATTTACTAAAGGGAGTCCTGTTACGATATCATCTATAACATCCAACGGGATCCGTGTGGGTCTAAATCACAAAAGGAGTGCTCTAAACAATCATATAAGGTGGTGACCAGTTGAAAGTGATTATTGATCTTTATTTTACTAGACATGATATCTTTTTTCATCCGACGTGAGACTTTAGATGTCGCGACAAGTTCAATGATATTTCCACGTTTTACATCGTTACGCATGCTCGAGAGGCCAACGACACTTAGCTGTGTGCACTGTATAAATGATGTTGACGAGATGGACCGGATTGTGGTTTTGCTTGCACTTGGCGAGATGTGCTGAACGTTTGAAGTAGCGTTGACGGCCAGGAGGGGAAAATGCAGGATGGATGGTATTATCTTAAAGAAGATCACACACGGAACTAACCATGCTTCCTCAAACATACGAGAGAGAGAGAGAGAGAGAGAGAGAGAGAGAGAGAGAGAGGCTATATATAATATAGATTAATATAATCCAAACATCACACTTGTGGTAGATACTGATTCTGATCTGCGGGAACCACACAAACCCGACAAGCAAGGGCCTACTCTAGACCTTCTGGTAGTTGGCCATACCAAATCTCCTCCCCCTACCCCCTAACAACTCCACACTAATGCTTTGATTTTGATTTCGTCTCTCTCTGGCTATCTCTCTCTCTCTCTGTGGCTCTCGCCTCACACATACATACAGAGTCACACTCTAAGGCTCGTACACTATCTTGACTTTAAAAAAAAAAAGGTTACAATTTTCTCCAATGTCGAGGCAACGATCTCGGAGAAATCAAGCTCCTTGCTTGTCATGAATCAAAAGGGTAAGCATAATTTGGGAGGCAAAAGGGAAAAAGCAAAGGTAAAAAAGTGACAAAAATCATCACCAGCAACACTAGCTGAGGAGAGAGCTTGCACCAGCTCTCTCTGAATCCTCCCCTTCCTGGGTTAACTTGCAATTCTCTCTGTTTTTTCTTCTTCTTCTTCTTCTTTTTTTAGGCTTTTTTTTCTCTCCCTAGATCAAAATCAAACTCTGTACAAGATGCTACTTCAGTCGCGTGACCCAACTCGCGGTTTCTTCCTCCTCCCATCGCTAATTGTATGAAATGGCAGATAGAAACTATAGATTAGTGAGATCTCCTAACAGTAGCAGGTGGGTTCCTGTCAATTGAGAAGAACCCTTTGGTACTTCGGTTCTGTAGGTGAATCGGACCCCTCGAAGTGGCCTCTTTTCCTACTCAACCTCCCGCAATTGGCAATGCCGCCGCAGACATTCATCCCCGCCAGAGAGTCTTGGAGCAGAAGCGACGGCACCCCCATAGGCGACGGCGGCAGATGCTGCGGCGGGGAAGGGATGGTGACGGGCGGGATGTCGAACGATTCTAGCGGCGGCGGGGGGTGTCTCCACTGAGGGAGTGGCCCTGCCAGGAGCAAGGTCTGGAGAAGGGGCCCAGCTTTCATGACGGCTTGCAGCAGCTTGCCCTTCTCGGGCAGAGGCTTGTCAGGCACGAGCTCGATTTCCGGCCTCGAACTCTGCGGGACCACCGTCATCATCTGCGACACGAGCGGCAGTGGCTGCTGCGGCGGCAGCGGTGCTGTTGTGGTTGGGGAAGTCAATTGAGGCGCAGGAGATGAGACAATGCTCTCGTCACTGTCTGAGGAAGAGAAGGCGTTGTTGGAGTCAATGCCTCTTCTGGGTTCATCCTCAATGCTGGAGACTCCGGAAAGAGGGCCTGTCAATTGTTGCTGCTGCTGAATCAAGAGCTTCTCCAGCAAGAGCTTCTGGTACCTGTCCTGAGCCTCGTCCCTTTCTCTGATGGCCTTTTCGAGCAGCTCTCTGAGCTGAATCAGCTGGTCATCTCTCTTCCTCAGCTCCTCCTGGACATGGACCCTCGTGGTCTCTAGCTCCACAGTGGTGTACAGCAGCGAATGCCTCAGCTCCTCCATGCTCTGGCTCACCCAAAAAGAAGAAGGAAAAAACAGAGCAATTTAAGCACCCACAAGTGAAACCAACTCAAAAGTCGCACGCACTGCACCGAACACGGCGAACAGAAACATTTCGTTTTCGAGAAGAGTAGCATTGCACCTTTCCTTGGCAGCACAGTATCGCCCAGCTGAGAAGAGGGTTGCGCTGGCAGTCCATGTTCTCTCGCTCAGTGGACTCGAGAGAGAATTTCAGGCAGAGAGCAGGAAACAGAGCACTGAGCAGGGACCGGGAGTGTAGTTGAGAGGGGGGTTTTGAGTAGCTTCTTTATTAGGGTCTTATAAGGAGAGAGGTTCGTGTCCACTGTTTGCTTTTTGGCTTTTTGGCTCTGTAGCTTTCCTCACGTCGCTTTTGCTTTTTTTCCCATTAATCTAAACGCCCCGAATTTTCATTTTCCCTTTTCTTTTCTCTCTCCTCTCACCAGCAGAAGGGGTTGGAAAAAAGGTCCACAAAAGGCCAAACGTAGCCGCACCCAAATTTCTACGTACCGGCACCAACGTCTCTCTCTCTCTCTCCCCGATATGGGGTCATGGATGACATCGATGGCCATGGAGTCAGTCATCGGCCTCCTTTTGGGTACAGAGCTTGGCGGTGGGAAACGGGAGAAAACAGGAGCGACGAAAAGCAGAGCTTCGCGCAAGTCTCTTACGGTCTTTAGCCCCCGCGATACGGCCACTCCGTCCAAAGCCCGACGACGAATCGATCAACATCATATCTCTGTTCGACACCCTTTCCGCGACTTTCATCCCTCCGGCGTTCCCCTGTTTCGTACCGTATTCTAGGGTGTAGGCTCGGAAGCGAAGGGGGGAGAGAGACCGCCGTAAGCGACAAAGACAGATATATTTAATGCATTTCCTCGTTGAAGATTGGTGTCCGAATCTGACTCTTTCAAAGAGGCCGCCCGTTTGAACGAAAGGGAAATGGATGGATCGGATTGCGGTGCTCGCACGACTCCATCGAGAACCCGCGTGACGCGCGGGCGCCAGCCGCTTCCCACCGAAAAGGGTAATGGCCGATGGCCGTGTCGATCCCGCCGAGGATCGACCGATCTTGCCTATTGCATGAGGCGACGCACCCGAACAATTCGGTTATTTTCGTTGGAGAAGATTGCATAATGAATCGAGAAAAATATGTGAAAAATTTGGGGAAATGTAAGAAGAAAAGAGATTCCAGTGGAGAAATTTCTCTTTGAATTTTCTGGCAAAAAGGAGTTTCTAATGGAGAACTTTAGATTCCTACCTGGGAATTTAGCCAGCACGTGGGCTGCCTTAGTCAGTAAAAAAGACTTCCATAAGTTTCTTTTAGTTTATTTCTTTTGGTTGAAAATGAGCATTATTTTCTGGATTTTTAGAAAAATATATTCTAGAACTTATTTTTCGAAAACAATCGTGATAAATTTTAATCGGACCCTTGAATATGATCTATTTATGCAAACATGCACTGGTTATTGTATTTGCAGCCCGGCATATCACTTCGCGTAGAAATATAGTTGCTATTTTTTTAATATCTATTTTGAAATAATATTTGCTTTTTTCCTTAAGTCGTTACACTTAGTTGACTGCTTATGCCCACTATACATCTGAACGGGAGACTTAGATATGCCACCGAAAGATTGATGTGCGAATAGTATTATCCCAAAATATCCTTTGACGATGACATTATTTTGATTAATTTTTGGTGATGAATCTTTATTCGCATCCCTATTGATAATAAAAAAGAAGAATTCATACATACAAAAATGAAGTAAACATATTAGGTAGGATTCTCTTACTTTCACTTTGAAACTCGAGAGAATTTTTGTCTTCTCTCAATAAAATAAAAAAAGAAAAAAAAAATTCATCAAGACCGAATGATCTTCCATGCATCCATGGGTCATCTCGTATTAATTTTGGAAAAGGAGAATATTCCTTGGAATCTATTAAACTACACATACATATATCTTTCGAAATCCTATTCAAAATTGAGTCCCGAGTAAAAAAAAAAATCCCTAAAATCAATCCTAGCAGTCATACAATATTTGTACACTCTTTATATATATACAATCTCTCTCTACAAATTAATTTAAATTTTTAGAACAATCGATACTAATCGTATAAAATTTCAATATATTGGAGCAAGACTCTGCCTAATTTATTTCGTGTGCGGGCCCTTTATTGTATTCATCAATTTCTGCAAATCGTTCGTAACTTGGCTTGCATGTAAGAGAGGTATATCAGAGTACCCCATGACGCTTATCGGTGAGATCGATTCGCTCTTTGGGTACACACAATCTCTCTATGTTTATTGGTTTAAGTTTCTAGGCCAGACATTCTAACATCTATGATTGACATGTACCGAACGATATTATAAAAAGAAAAAGTCATCAACTTATTATACTTATGCCAATTTAGTCATAAATTTTTTAATTATGTTAATTTAATCCTAAACCTTTTTACATTTTACCAATTGAATTCATCTGGCCAATTTCGGGCTGAAATCAATGACACGGGTATTCTATGTGACATGATCGACGAACGTGGACATTTTTAAATAATATTTTAAAATTTTAAAATCTTTTTGATTTATTTTTTTATTTTATTTTCTTTTTTTTTACTAAAGGGCCGGCGAGGCGAGGGCTTGCGGGCCCTCACTATGGCTGGCGAGGGCATGGCACCCCTCGCTTGATGCCCTTGCTAGTCATAGTAAGAGCATCGCGGTGGTCGTCGCCCACGTAAGATGGCAAGTATTTATATTAACAATTTTCGGCTAAAATTAGTTAGATGGATTTAATTATTAAAACGTAAATGAAATAAATTAACACAATTGAAATGTTAACAATTAAATTAGTAGAAACTCAATAGGTTTAGAACTTTTTTAGTAAATTTCTGATGCACCGGGTACATCTTAAATTCACGACTCCCTATGAGTAATTCTTACGTTTGATATCATATGGCCTATGATCAAAATTGGACTAACCTAGGGATATCATTTTCCCTTAATCATGAGTGCAAGCGATGCGCATTACATTGTCAAGCAAAGTCAAACCTAAAAAGAATGTCGTGTCTCTTCTTTCTAGATCAAAGACAACTTTTCAGATCGAAGCCCTATAAAAAGCAAGAAAATTGGACTTTAATCACCTTCGTTGCGCGCCAGAATGCATCAATATCAACTCACTTGAAAATTTCATATCAACTTTATTGTTATTATATTGTTATTATTATTATTATGTTTTGGATTTTAGCAACGTATAGTCCAACTTGTAAATTGTAATAGGGTTTCTGCGACAAGCCTAACCGAAAGACTCGGCTGCTGAAGGTCTTGAATATTTTGTTTACGCCCCATCACAAGTCCATAATTCTGATTCCGCCCCGAATGCGATGTTTTCTTCTCTCATGATCCAGACCAAGTTCATGATAGGGAGCCACATGAATTGCTGCTCCACCTTTGTGATTCGTTATTATCAAGTTTCTCGAATCGAAAACGCCTAACGTACAACAAGAAATCAACTTTTCGAGTAAGAGACACGAAAATAGAAACCCACCCCGAAAGGCAAAAAATGCTTATCTAGATCTGCTCCTTTTAATTTACCGATATGTTGATTTTCTTCTATGAATCATGTGGAACGTGTGTACGGAGGAGCCCGTGACTAGAATAGAGATTCCGTTCCATGCGTGGAGCACGCATTGGCATAACTATTCGATCTATCACGTAGGGGCTTCTATAGTCTCTCGTGGGACCGAACCACCGTCGATCATTATTCTTGAACTAGGTTTGGAGTTCAACAGTGTCAAGGATTACCCGACAGTGAGGTTATTTACTTCGGTCGAGCTTTTCAATGCTATTATATTGTAAAACCTAAGCAAGCAATTCCCTATTCACCAACATTCCATGGCACTCATTTGTTGACTTAGCTTGCATGTGAAGCCCATGATCAACAAAGACCGGAAACCCTAGGTAGACAGATACTCTCTCTCTCTCTACAAAGGGACATGCACATGGAGATAGAGAGGGAGATGGGGATGGAGGTTAGTGAAATATGCTTTTATTCTTATTGGTCAGTAAAGGGAGCTGGTAACCAAACTTTCCCACCAATATTTTGTACAAAGAAAGGTGGTGGACCCTTTTCTTTTTTGAAAAACAAAAGTCCTCCTCCATGGAAAAGCAGGAGGCTTCCCTTTGACTATTCCGAGACCAATACTCTCACTTTAACCCCCCCAAATATATATAAATAAGAAGACCAATTCTATCACTAATTACATGCTTTACAACAAAATCAAACAAATAATATTAATAATAAATAAAGCATTCGCTTGAGTTCACCAGCATCAACCTCCCTAGTACCCTAAGCAATAGAAGTGTACGAGCTCCCGTAGCAGCAATCATTGACGTGTGCAAATATATAAATATCTTTATATACATGCATTTCCCTCGACCCGATAGCACAAATTTTTTTGGATCGGACGTTCCTAAAACGACAAACGGAGCCGAGGGTTTTGCTCCGGTTCATTTTTTAGATTTTCGAGGGAAAAAAAAAAGAAAAAAAAAGCAAGTAGGAAAGTTCCAAGATAATAAATCCAAAATGGAAATGGGAACGAAAATACGACAATGGGGCGCCGCGACTTTATGTCCCATCCGAGGTGTTATTTTGTCTTTAATCATGTCTTAGCTTTCTTAGATTTAACCTGCATTACCGGAATATTTATTATTTTTGGAGACTGCAGATACAGTCTCTAGGAAAATGATCAGAAACCACACCCCCAAATGCCCAACTAAACCCACTCACGCTTCCCAATATTTTTCTTTGTCGTGGGAATATTCAAATCGATTGACTCTTTGCTGATGTTCATTTTGCTTTACTCTGTTCATAACTTAATGTGGCCGAACCATTGAATTTTATGAAATCATTTGCCTTATTTTGGGACCCTGTGGCGTGAGAATCGATCGATCGATTAGTAGGTTTACCAAAACGTTTAGTTCGACATATAGAAATTCGAAGAGAGAGACTTAAGAAACAACCGAGAAGTAGCGTTATTAGTTTCACGTCTTTTTTGGTAATTTTTGTCCTTCTTTCTTCTCGGTATATTTAAGTTCTATGCAAATTCTAGAATTCTATGAGAACCTTATCAACTTATCAAAAATTGAAGCTCTTGGATGAAAGTCTGATTCAATATTTAAATATGTAAAACTTAGTCTCACGTTTATGCTGGATTTTGGCCCAAAAATATTATAAAGGAGACCGATAAGGGTTTTGAAAAGATTAAATTCAGGACTATTTGCTTTGATATCACTTAAAATTTTGTGAACTTACTATAAACTGTTTTGAAAGTTTAAATTATTAGATAAATGTGTAATATGAAATATATATATTTAAAATAATAGTACTCTTATAAAAATTATTTAAGTTTGAAGTGCTAGTAATAATTGGAAAAATTCTAGTTAAGATAAGAACAATCATGGGTGTGCACACTTGAAGAATGAAATGCTTTTTTCTCCTTATCCACTACAATTTGAGTAGTGGTGACCGTTTGATGCATCGTGTCTCTTTGTCTAGAGATAGTACCTGCAAAAAAAAAAAAAAAAAAAAAAAAAGGAGAAGAAAACAGCCGTGTTTCATATAATCATGCAAATGTCATTATATTAAAGATTGCCTTAATCACCTGCCTTAAAATAAAATTAAACTCACCCCATTATGTAAGATTGCTTTCCGTAATGGAGAATTCTTCAAGAGCCTAAAGCAGGAGACAGAATATATGATTATATCATCCCTTTTACCAACATAATCATCTTCTTTATACTCTCGTTAAGAATATATGATCGAGATTAATGTATAAAACGCGATACGAGCATTGCCTCGGCGATAAAGAAATCAATTTTTTATTTTTTATTTTTTTTAATTTCGTGGGTGGGGCCCTAATTAATTAGCTTCCAATTGCAGGCTCAGCCGTAGACCCCACAGGATTAAAAAAATTGGATCCTTGGATTAGACTCACTAATCACTGGCCTGATGTTGGAGATTATGATATAGTTGGCAACATGGGCAACAACCTTCTTTTTTCAAGTGGTGGTAGATTATCAAACGCGGCAGATTTTCTTATCTTATACAGGAAAATGCACCTCCTAAATCCGGAGCACCTTAGGGAAAATAAATCATTTACCCATAAATGAGCAAAAGAAAGGTGAAATAAATCCTATAAATGCTTTATAACTCCAACGCTCGGTAAGATCCAAATGATAAGTCTCACTCTAATTTAGTTCAATTTTGTGAGCTTTTTTTCTTTTTTCTTTTTTCTTTTTTCCGGCTATGTTAGAAATTGGTCCGGAAAAATGTTGAACATACCCGGCCAGGCAATAAAAAATAATGGGTTTCCCAAATTTAAGTTCTCACGTCCATTTTCTTTTCGTCGCTTCAACATATAAAAATGCCCATGAACGTCTAAACCAGGAAATGATTTTTGTGAAATAATCGATTCCATGACATGCACTTTGGGATATACCTGTCTCAAAATGCCCAACATTAACATGAGATTGAAAAGCGAAAAATTAAAAGAAAAAAAGAGGACGAGAATAAAGATGCTGCGAATTTTGGGAATGAAACTAACGAACTAACCACTTTGCTGACAGTTAGGAGGAGGTATCGATTCTACTACTGCAAAGACAAGAACCGTGGAGTGGAGGGGACTAATAATCAAAGCAGAAGGAGGAAACCTCGTATTCCCTCCCTTCTTTTTGACTGCTCGCTTTCGACAAAGATTAGGCAAATATCTATGTTCCTAGCTAAAGTTAGGGCAACATCGTAATGTAACCCTAACGCCAACTACCCTCGTTCACTACTCACAGAATCGCAAGTTCGCTAGCTTAGATTGTTAAGGGTTTCGTTTGATCCATCGGCGACGATAAATTTTGGTAGTTTCAAACCCGACAACCGGAGAGCTCAAACCCGCGTTCATATTCGAATACCCTAATCAACCATGGTGATGGAACGGATTAGAAACGACGCGAATCTTATCCGGCCGAAAGTAACGCCAAGGATTATTCCAAAGTTCACGAGGGACGATCCGTGCAGCGTCTCTCTCGGATCATCAACGGCCATCACCCGTCAAGAAACCCTAATGGAAAAGAATCGCGTTCGTGGATGACAACTTTTGCTCATTGCGTGTGGGTCCGTTAGGGGGTGCCGAAAAAAAAAATCAAGTTAAAATCAAAGAGAATCGAGCACGATGGAGGGGTCGCGACCGTTCCTTTTAATATGTTAAGCCTTTAGGTGCGTCGTCAATTCCATCTCAAATCACACCACTTTCGCATCTTTCGGAATCCCAAAGCGGTCGTTATACCAAAAGCTAAAGCTGCCACCCCCTCATGTCTAGGCTAAATGAATATCATATGTGATAATCTTAATGGAATGACACTGTTGCTTAATTTATCTAAGTATCATGGAAGTGCTAGACCCCATCGGTCTTCTTGTGGACTCCATCCCGAATCACGCGTTGCTTAGCACCAAAACAATGCACTTTCTAATGAAAACGACACAAATGCTGGGATGATTTAGCAAAAAAAAAGTCGTTTTCTAGTGGAATTATGTGTTGGGAAAATTTCTGATGTTGTTTAGACGATAACAAAGACAATTAAAAGCTGTTAACGCGTATAATGGTTGAGTGTTACCGAGTGATATATACAGCAGCCGGTATGCAGATGGTGACCTATCAATGTGATCCTGATATGTTGAGTTCTCTGTCACAATTGGGTATGCTCTATTGATATGGGAGGATCACTACTATTATCTCATGTGAACAAGGGATTGAGTGTTGAGATGTCTACAAACTAAAAGGATCTCTACAAAAGTAAATAAGTTGGAAGAACCTTAATCAAATGTGAACAAATCAAGAAGAACGATGATGTTCGTGACGGCTTGGAAAGACTAAGATAAGGTGAATAGCCGAATTAATCTTGGTGATTATGAACAAGCCTAGAAAGGTAATGTTTGTTGAGGCTTGGAAGGATCACATAGGTGAGCAAGATGTTCGGTAAAGCTTGAAAGGACCATGAAGGTGAATAGCTTGGTAGCGTTACAATTGTCAGTATGCTTAGAAGGACCAAATGATAGAAGAGCATCGAATCGTTATTAGGACCAGATTTTGGTTGGGACAATTCTTTTTAGATGAGGTGGAGAGATGATGACACTATCAATGATCAAGTGAGCTCAGTGAAAATGAAGTATCATCAGGGGTGCCAATGTCATTAGAGGTCTTTGGAAACTAATATGATTAATAAGTGAAGATGAGGAGTCATCAAAGATGTTGATATCCTTGGAAATCTTTGAAAGATGGTGAAGCCAAGAGGATCATTGGAAGATTGATTGCATGTCATTCCACACAAGTTTGTTAGTAGGCAACATCAACAGACTACTAATAATTTGCCCTCTTGATTATGGCTAAAGGATCATGCTTATATCAAGTCTAGGAAGGTGCTAGTCACTTGTTCATTCGATTGGAATGTTAATCGAGATGAATATAGCTATTACAATGGCTTGGAATTTGCATTGGAAGCACTAGAGATGGAATCAAAAGTAGTTCTAACAATAGCGAGAGAAGACAAACTCTGACAAGAGTCATTCGATTGGTTTGGGACATTACCATCATTGGAGAGCCACTTTGACGCCGGTGAGTGATAGAGAGCCATTTTGCTGCTAGCATTGGTAGAACCAATGGCTATCTATTCAATTCAAGAGAAGCAGTAAGGTTGGGTGGAAATGATCAAATCAATTTATAACTTTTGAGTATTCTTCTTTGCTTTGTTTTTTTGTTGATGGCAACTACATTGCCAATCATATCTCTATGTGGTGCTACTAAGTTGGAATAGCAAATTGTCAAGTGTACAAGTGTATGAATAGTGATTGTGACCCGATAATGTAATCTATCTGTTGACGAGCAGCATTGCTAATTGCAACTTGCTTTGCTGATTACTTGTGAATTCAAGCTTTATTGTAGTTGTTCATCACTTCAATATTGTGGCTATTGAGAAGACAGACTCTGACAACACGGTTGATACGAACCTTATTATAGATTTAGAGATAAAGTTGAACCACTATAAATCTCAGTGTGCTATCTTCTATCTCTTTGTTATTAACATTACTTGTTCATTGTCTTCTATATATGTTCATCAATGGCCCACCTAATTATGTTATTTTGTTTCCATTACCAGTGAAGTTTAACATGTTTTATTCTGCAAAAGTTATTCCTAATTCTAATTCAACCTATTCACATCTTCAAATTTGTATTGTTAGCCCTACACTATGCAACAGTCGTATTTTGAGAAAACTGCTCTATTAGTCTTAAACTCATTGCACTGCAATTTTAAACTTTTTAATTCTATTGATTGGTTGGAAGAACTCATTGGAATGTGGTGCAAATTTTTTTGGATTATATTGACAAAGTTTGAAAGTTTAAAACTGAATTAATATTCATATAATAGATTTAGAACTGAATTGAACAATTTCCCCTCCGTCTCTTAAGCCTGATTTTTCAAGCATCAATTCAGCATCGACCCAAAATCATGTCCTCTTTTATTTTTTATTTTACTTCTTTTGTTCCTTTTCACAGGCTAGACCGCATAAACCGTGATCCATGCCATGTCTTGCTCTCGCAGACAAGACACATTCGATTAGACATAGATAATTATAGAGAGACGTTTCCGGGGGAGAAATAAAAAACAATTTTGAACTATATGAAAGCGATTGCTCTCTCTCTCTATATATAAATATATATAATCGTTTTTCTTTTTCTCGTACCCCACTTTTAATTCCGAAAGTCCGTGATTCCACGCGGTTTTGGGTCTCCAAGTCTAGTTTAAATGAAAAATAAAGCCCAAAGAAGAAGAAGAGCAGGAAAATTTTGAAAAAGAAGGACGGCTATTTTTGTCACGGTGCATTAGATTTTCCCACTTCGAAAGTGGGGGGAGAGAGAGATGATTAGTAGTTATTGGTAGTTGAATGAATCATGCCATGCCCCCTGCTCATTTTCAGGATTCTTCCTCCCGGAAAAATTACCAAAAGAGTCCTCAATCTATTACAATTTTTTTGTTAATTCAATAAAAAACCTTTTATTTTTGTGTCAATTCAGTCTATTTGAGCAATTTTAGCTGACCGACGTTGACGTGTCAATTTTTTAAATATTTTTCATTATTAATTTTTGCCGTATTGAATTAACACAAATACAAAAGGTTTAGTATTGATTTGACAAAATAAAATAAAATTTAGGATTGAATTGGAAAAGTAATAATATGTCTTAGAACTGTTTTGATAATTTCTTCCTCCTCTCCCTCCGCCCTTTTCGTGTGAAAACGACGCCTCCCTTTTAGCTGTTGCCGTGCAGCGAATGGAGCCACAAGAGGGGCAACGTCTCTTCGGAGATCTCGTGGAGACGACGACAGAGGGAGATTTCTTTTGTCTTTTTATATGTCTCGTGGTTTCCGGCCTTAGTTTTTGGGGGAGAGGATGGTGAGGTGATGATGCGCCTAAAGCAAAGGCTCTAGGGTTTGGTTTTGTTCGGCAGATCACGTGGGTATCATCGACTGTGAAGAGGTCCTACTTCCGGTTTAGTGGAGACATGCGCGACCGATGGGTGCGTGTTGGTCGACACGCCGAACGCTACTGTGGGTCGCGTCTAGTTGAAAGCAATCTTCTTTTGTCTGGCCAAAACACCGTGCGGTGTTTTGGGTTTGGGCAGATGGTCGCCTTCGAAATATAGGAAGCACGGGAAATGGGATAGAATGCTTGGGAAGCATAGATAATAAGTTTGAACATGCAAAAAGATGAAGGGAGACCACATGAACATAAGCACATAAACGACGTTTTGTCGCATGTGCAAGGACATATGGAATTTGACTAATAGCACTGGCTCTATAAAGTCGAATCCAAAAGTTTAAACTAATGGATGAAAAGAGATCATATAGATTTAAAGAGCCTTTATGACTTATTGTCAATCAATGTGGGACAATACGATACTTCAACAATGTGTTTTTGACTTCAATTTGTCCTGCACCGTAACAATGCTTGAATGAATTTCTTGTCTACGGAATTCTTTGGATCGTCTTGTCTTAATTCGATAGTCACACATAGATCACGACCTTATCATCTCTAGGTGGACGTTTGTAAATGTCTATGAGACCGTGACCAACGGTTCTAAACATTTCAGTAAATGCATAATTTAATATTTAAATATTCCAAAACTCCTCCTCATGATCTTGTGTGAATTAGACTTTAACCCAGATTGAAGCATGGAAATATATATATAGAGTGGGAGAGGCAAATAGAGGCTTGAAAAGATATAAAATAAGGACTTCCGGCTTTGATACAATGTAAAATTTCATAAGGTCATTAACCCGCCTTTTTAAAGTTTAAAAATCCCAAATCATGTCCATTGTGACATATTTATTGTAATTTTTTTTTTGTGATACCAAGAACCCAAAATTTATACTCATGTGACATATTAACCATAAATGTTTTGTCAATAGAAACCATTAAAAATTCGCTTATATGGACAACAGGAGACAAAACAGTATTGACATGGCACCCACATGGATTAAGTCAAATAAAAATAACATCGTTTTGGCTAGAAAATTATTTGGCAGAGTAAATATATCATATGGGTACATGTTTATGGTAAAAAAAAATTAGGATATATATGTCATAGTGGACATAATTTAAATTTTTTAATGACTTTTTCCAAATATTTGAATGCTTTTATTAATCGTGGAGCATTACTTTTGTAGTTAGACCAAAAACATTTCTTTCCATCTTGAAGTTCCTTTTAATCTCTCCATATTTCAAACCTTTCTACTGCGTCATCAGTGGAGGCCCCCACGGAGAGATTTCGTATGGCATTGGCAAGACTATGCATGGAAAGAAAAAAATATCTTTGAGTGATCGAGGGGACATGGAAGAATCGAATTCTTGACTAATTAAACTCCAGTCACATGGCACCGATCAAATCAGCATGAAAGATTAAAAAACACGACACGGTTTCCGCCTTTTGCAGCAGCAAACAGGTTCTCAGTTTCGCGCAAGATGTCGCTTTCTTGTCATTGCCCCCCAGCCACATGTTCTTGCTTGTTTCTGAAGAGAGAGCTAAGGAGATTGTTTCTATTATGCCATGCAATTTCTATTATGCCATGCAATCTCTTCTCATCCATAGAAATCCCAAAGCCCAGAACTATGCGTGAATCAGGAAATTTCAGACATGGAATTTTTCCGCTCTGGACAGCCATTTGGTAAAGGAAGTCGAGAAATCAACAGCATGATCTCAATGATCAGAAAACATGTTATGCGAAACAGTAGATCAGCAATTAAATCAGTTATGTACTCCAATACAATTCGTAGACTCGCAATACAAAAGAGCTTTCGCGAACCTGACCTAATCAGCTTCCTTGAGGATGGAACTCCTTGACAGCAATAATAATATGACTGCGGTTATCCTAGAATTTCACAAGTTAATATCATACAAAATGAGGTGGGAGATGTTGAATGTCAGGCTTCCTGCTTACTTGGATCTTCGCATTTTTATGTTGAGCGGGATTTCTTTGTAGGATTGGACCTTCTCGGTCGCTCTGCGTGATGGTCGACCTAATGAAGATTTTCTAGATGGCTTTTCTTCAACTTCCGAGGCATGATCATCTTCCGTATCTTCCCTATTGCTGGAGGAGGAAGGGAATGTGGTTGGAGCAGCTTCCTTATCTTCCTTAATGTCAGATGTCTTGCTAATGGGAAACTGAGCAGTTTCGATCTCAAACAAATTTTCTGGAGGTTCTGGCACTTGGGATTCAAATCTTGCTGAATGCCGCCTGATACAGCGCCTTAAAAGAAACAGAAATATGCATGTAAGATTTTGATTCCAGTCCCAAATGCATCAACAAACATAACTTTCTTCCAGGCATAATTCATTATCATGTTAAAGACTGACTGAATATCTATTGCATGTCATTGACCCGTGGATTCAAAACCAACCTTTTGCTTTCGTCCTTCTCCTTCTCCTTCTTGTCATCTTGTTTGCTGGTACTAACAGGCACCATGGCTGTAATTGTTTTTTCCAAATGAGTTGTGGTCATCACTAAAAAATGCAGCAAAAGAGAAGTAAAGGAGTTTTTAGACGAGGAATTACATCGGCTTTTCTGGCCACGCTTTCTGTCACGATTACAGGGTTTTGCTCTATCATCTGGTTTTGGCAAGGATTCTGTTGCTTCCTTTTCTTCTTCCTCCTTAATCTACCAGGAAGTTGGCATGTCAATTGTATTGAACCATAAAAAAAGAGTAGGAGTATAGAAGCTAGATAAAGAATGACGTTAAATATGCACACCTTTGAACCTTTCTTCTGACAGTTTACCTCTCCTTTCGCCTGCAGACGGTTAAAGAGGTTATAGGGACAGTCCCCAAAGAAAACTTCGAGAAAAATCATTCGACAGGATGGACTGATTGAAATGCTTATTAGTTGATTTTACCAAGAAATTCAAAACATATTAAGTCTCCAACCTAGCCTTCTAGTCCAAAGAAGAATATTCAGAAAGAAAGAACATTGTGGAATTAACTTTTAGCAAAAGAATCAGTAGCATGAAGCGTGATAGAACATTAGGATTCACTACTGTACAGCAAGAATTGCACCCTCACTTTGATTATGCAACGATCCACCAAGAAGGAACATACTCTAAGACTGTACATTACTTTTAAGGATCAGCAGCATAACCAATCTCTAAACAACTACAGATAAGTAGACTTAGATCATCGATAGTTAAAAAAGATGTAGCCCTCATAATTTGTCTTGTAAACGAGCTCTTTGACACTGTGCTCTTTTTCTACACGGTTTTGCAATGCCTCGGTGCCCTTTAGTAACAAATTCTATTACCAATAAAACCAAAGGAAAGATATGGCCTTCTTCTGCCCCTTTCGAAAATCTCTTCGTACATCTAGTGCGTTTCATTTAACTTTGACCAGGCAAGAAACAAGTTGATTATTCTTGATATCGGTATCTGCATCCTTAAAAATTCTAAATTTTGATTATAGGGTCGCAGCAAAAGAGAGTACCTGCAGTTCCAAATTCTTTGCTTTGATCACAGTATCCTTGCATACAAGCTCATGTTGGAGTACTCTTATCTGAAACATGCGATCCAATTACTTCAAATCACGATAACTAAACGAAGCAGAATTGTGAAAATTCACCGACCAAGAGCATACTACTACACAGGTTTACCTTTTCCCTTCCAGATTGAAGCTCCTGTAAAGATCAAAAGAAACATGGTCGGTCATCTACCATTTGGTGAATGTAAAAACACGAAAGCAACTTGAAAGAGTAAAAACCGCACAGCTAACATTTGACTGTTGGCTTGAGCGAGATTCCAATTCTGCAGCTGGATCTTCTGATAACTGATTCGAAGTTTCTGCAGCTCGGTCCCATTCACTTCAATCATCTTACTATGCAATAGCAATTAAGAAAATCCCCAAGCATTTTCGGTTAACTATGGAAATCAACTCCATTCACTCACACGCCTCATCAACGAATGAAAAAACACGCGATTCTTTTAGCAGTGACAGGAGCAGCAAAATAGGATGATAAACACAACTAATAAATGGAAGGATACTTCCTCTCCTCGATAACTTTGAGCAATGCCATCTTCTCCTGATTCAATTTCGACGCGAAGGAAAACTCCAATTACTCCACAGGCGAAAAAAGATTAAAGGAAGAGCAGGGGACACGGACGCGGCCGTCCGTCAAAGATCGCAACATACCTCGAGAAGCTGATTCACATAGTCTTTCGCAGCCGGCGAAAGCTGGAGCTGCTTCTTCCCGCCCTCGTCGCAGGGGGGTTTGGCTCGCAGCGGCGAGTTGGTGATGTCAGACAAGGCCTTCCTCGCCGCGTGACCGAACGAGGCTCTCTTCACCGTCCTTTCGCCTTTCATCATGTTCGCCCGCCACGGCTACCGCGGAAACCCTTGGAACTCGGAACGACGGCCGGTCTTCAAACCCCCCAGCGGAAGAATCCGGTGGCTTGCTATTGCCCGGCCGAGAAGAAGGAGATCTGGAACGCCGAATCGCGCGGGCACGGAAGCGTTCCGAACCGGAAGACGGCGCGATTCCTCGCCGTGAGATTTCGATGGAGCGGAAACCCTAGGATTTCTCTTCTGCAGAAGAAACGAGAGAAAGAGAGCAGCGAGCGGAAAAGGAGATGATGGGATTGCAGAGAAAGGAAGTGAAAATGGACGAAAGAATGCGTTCCGTAGGTTCGGACTCCAACGGCTCTCCGAAGCAAAAATTCTTTTCCCTGGGAAGCGCGAGGCTCGGGAGGGCTCCCGAACCTGGATTTGAATTGCCGAACCCAGACAGAGCCCCAGAGGGAAAAAGTTAATAATGTCCCTGCAATTGGTAACTTGGTATCAAATTTTTTCCCAATGTCGTGCTCTTTTTACTTGCATGAAATTGACCCTTAAAAATCGAAGACGAAGTGATTTACGATGCTCATCTCTTAGTCTGATTTAGATAAATCGTAACTTGAAAATAAATTATATGCATTAGAAAGCCTGATTGCACATAATACGAATTCAAAAACCGCATTGAAAAGTAGTGTTGAAGACCGAATGCTTGACTTTTTTTCTGATATTCCGTGGTCTGGTCCTTAAACACTCATGAAAATGAACATGATAGGATAGAAGACATTGAAGGCAATTCCATGCTATTAAAGAAAGTAGTTTGCTATATCTATTAAAATAATATTTTTTGATGATAATAAATTTCTCAATATGCTAGTAAATTAATGAATATGTGCGATAATTACATTGATAATAACCGCAACTTATTAAGAGGGTAACCTCTCAATAAATGGGTAAAAAAACAATCATAGGCAATAGAAAAGCCTTCATATGTTCATTGTAGCTTTATTTCGCTATTCGATTTTGGGTAATGTGACCAGTCCATTTTAGTTTGATTGCTACACCAAAGTACATTTTTAAATGCTCTACTGCAATTTTGACGACATTTCAAATCCTTGATGACTAAATCGTATTCAATTCTTTTAAAACAATATTTAATCGCAACAACATTTCAGATCGTGCTTTTTCTCCGGGGCCCTGCGGTCAGGCGTATATGCGTTCGCTATGCAAATTCCTAGCTTGAGTAATGGAATTTTTCATCTCTCAACTGAATCTGTCAAGACACTACTTGCTGAATTTTGGATGAGTGAGGATCACGGGAATGGCCTTCAAGAGCCAAACTCTACAGAACTTTACCATCAATATATAGAGTAGGGCAAACAGAATCGACAGAGTTCTTCCTGCAAACAATGAGTTTTTTTCCGAAACCGACTGCTCGGGTCTCCAAAAGATGACCAACCTAGTACCTCAAGCGTAAGCAAGCACGTTAAGCCAGCAATGGATCGCCTTTTGAGCGCTAGCTCGTTCCTCCCACTCTAGCAAATCCAAGGTCATTCAAACGCGGATGATAAATACAGAGCTATAGTTCCACTGAACATCAGTGCAGATTCCTGAAACGCCAAGAGAAAAAGCGACATATCAGAGAACCATTCTGTGCTACAGTATATCTTCAATGATTCCAGGAGACAACTACAGAGTTTATGGCACTAAGCCTATCCAGTAAGCACCAACAACTAATAATTCTTCACAATGATCATGCCAGAATGTTAGAATGAAATTTTGCTCTTTCTTCGTCAAACACACAATCACATGTTTGGAGCTTGTCAGGTTGGAGATGTCTGAGCTAATTTACATTGTCCGGGCATCATAGTTGATCGATGAATTAAATAGGAAAACCTATCAAGCGTTTACTCCTCAAGCAAATTCCTTTCCATTTCTTTTTGGACGGAAAATATGTACTTCCGCACATATCATCTGTTGACAGAACCTTGAAGAAGATACAAGGCTCTGTTTCGAACCTGCACAGCATGTAGGTGTCTTCAGGGACAAGATCTTTATAAGCAGGCAACAATGGCATTAAATTTGACTAACATACCTTTGACGCGTACGATCTCAAATCTGTGCTGGTGATTAGACAGGAACAGTTCCGCAGATAAAGACCCCACATTTCCCTGATTACTGCTTTATCTTCTAGAGATGAGTTGAACAAGAGCCAATTCTCCGCTAGAACCAGATAAATGTACATTCTGAAAAGATCACAACCTTTTTCTTTCACATTAATGGATATGAGCGAATTCAGGATTTCTTCCTCTGCAACCTGAAGAAACTAGGAGTAAATGGAAAGATCCAAATGACCAAAAGCACAGAAAAGATTGAGTGTGAATGAAATATTTTCTACAAAAGAAATTGTTGCCACCATGGCGTCATCCGCCGCTGCCTCCTAGTTGTGGCTGTTTTTGCAATGATTATATGGTTAAAATGACAATGAGTAAAGAGATTTCTCTCTGCATGGACAGTTAAGATGAACTCCCATTTGCATCTAGGAAGACATTAATAATATCATGTCTATCCTACCAAATCATATTAACTCGTGAAATTCAAAAAGGCAGATAAAGCAGCTAAAACATGCTCTTGATATGAACTATGCTTTGCAGCTTTGTCAACTAGACAAGTTTAAACAACCTTTATTTCGAGAAATATGCATTTTAACCGCTTGTATATGTTGTCTTAAAAGAAGATTAGAATCAAAAGCAGACTACAGAATGCAATTACAACCAATCTGCATTTATTTATCATGCTCAACATTTGTATGCAGGCATGACAATGAAAAGCAAATGCAATAAGCTTGTCTTTGAGCTTCTTCCCAAAAAGCACATTAAAATCGAAATGACAAGTAGATAGAGCCAGTTACAAAGCCGTGTCCCTATTTACTCATTGAAGCATGTTGAGAGCATAAAGTAAAGAACAGTGGCCTGCCTTATCAAGGAATTTCACAAGCATCTGATAGGCAGCTTCACTTCTGAGGCACTTGCTATGTTCATCAGTGCCAGAAATGCACTCCACAGCACGCAAGCAGTTCAAATCCATAGATAACCTGCATAAAAATGTATATAAGTGCAAAAAAGAATGACAGGCTGTGCACAAAGGCAAACGACAAGATACAGAGTTCAGAGAGTTAGAACAGTCATTATCGATCACAAATGCATTTTTATTAGAAAAAACAAAGCCATGGCAAGTGATACTTAGAAGCAACTTGAATGTTAACCCCTTCTGTTGTTTGGTTTCAAAAAAACAAGCAAACTAAGCATGAAACTGTGATTAACCTGAGAGGACATCTTCACGGGAGGAAGACACAAAATGAGATTCTGTTACATACCATCTTTCACAATTTAACTTACTGAAAGCATAAATCTAACTATTGGGCCAAGAAAGAGAAGTAAAGCAAGTGCTAGCAACCTGCTAGCCAGAGATTTCGCTACTTTCTTGCAACTGGTGCTCCATTCCTCATGGGTAAAGTAACTGATTAGTGATAACAAACATTCATACAAAAGCATTGAAAGGCCTTCAAGTTGGCGGTCCAGAAACAGACAAATCAACACTTCAGTTAATTCTTCAGCTTCTGAAGTTGAAAACATAGGCCATTTACTCCTGAAAAAGAAATGAAATGCAAGCTCAAATAAGAAAGTAAAATCATTAAGATCAACTATTAAAATCTATACGATGGCCCAGAAAGGGGGAAAACTGTTAAAATCTATATGCTAGATTTCCAAGTTTCTTGTTTTCAAGGAAGTAAATACCCCAGGGACACTAAAAATACGGCCCTTCTAGAAATGATCGACTTGGATGAGAATCCAGAATGACCGACCTTACTTGACAAGCAGCAGCCACAAATTTGATCCAAGCTCGAATATTCAAAGATGGTCCAGCATGCTTCGAATCTGGAGAAAGATACTTGCAAATGACTATAAAAAATAATCATATTGAAAAAGAAAATCATAATTTTAGTTGCAATTACATAAATGCGAAGGCATCAAGTATAGAGGATATATTAGGCAGTCAATAGAAGAAATATGATTTCGCTTCAAAAGAGAAAAGCCAATATCTAAACAAATTTGGACTTCCAACATCCTCATCGAGAAATCCACTTCTGCCAGAAGCAACAGCAACAACAATTCACAATCCTTTAATTTTCCCCCCTTGTCTGTACCATATAAGATTCTCCTTGTCCCATCAGACATCAATAATCAAACGAAAATCACTTTCTCTTCAGATGCTGCAAATTTGACAGCACTTTGCTTTTTCTCCCTATTCAACTATTTCTTTTCCACTTTTGACTGCCCTAATAGCACTTTTGTAAGAATCATTGCTTTGTACACCAAAAAGCGAAAACTTAAGAGTGCTTATTTTACTTGCATTAAGATCAAAATGTAACAGGGATAGACATGTCCACTATTTAGTCCAATTATGCAGTGAACCAAAATGTTAGGAGCTTACCTGCATCAACAGATCCTGCATCAGATGAGAAGAACACATATCCATATATGCCAAGGGCTCTTTTGAGTTCAGCATACGTAGGGAGCCAGTCGATTTTGATGAGTGCAGAAATTTCCTAAAACAGCCAGGAACAAGGAGGATAAGCAATAAGCATAAACCTAATCTTGATCAAGAGAAATCTGTTTCATGTTGAGCAGAAGCAGTAGAGTCAACCTCACTTTTGCCTAAGAGTACATCACACCAGAAATTGCATGCCGAAATCCTCAATGTTTCTTCTGATGCATACATCACTGACAGAGGAAGAAATCAAAATATACTAATGGGCAAGACAGGATATTGCAGGTTAACAGAGTAAGTGAAGATATAAACTCACATAAATGGAAGGTCCATTTCGCAAGCACCATTTCAAGATGACCACTAAATGTTATCAGCTTCGATAACCAACCATTGACCAAGAGTCCTTCCAAAAACTCGGATTCTGCACAAGTATCAAATGCACCATAAACAACCTTTTCCTGGCCTCCTTATCGGGATCCAAAGTAGTTGTATCAAATGGCGAATCAAAAGGTAACAATGACATAAATTCTAGGATGCCATTGACAAAAAGCAGCTGCAGAATGAAAAATGACAAGTCTACCTTGTTGACTGACTTCAACAGATGAATTAAGTTTGCTGTGACGGAGAGCTTGGAAAATAGCACAGCTGCCAAGCTCAGGCAATACTACAGCTGGTGGATTTTTCTGCAATAGAGAGGAGCCGAGCATTATGGACTAGGCCACTACATGCTTATGTCAGAACCCTATTAATATTGCCTACAAATATCGGAAAAGTAAATTGACATTAGATAGTGCGGAAATGAGAAACCTGAACTCCAAAAACTCGCAGTCCCCAGTGGGATATTTCATCTTCACCACCCATTTCCTTCATCTGCCCAAAGGAAGACTGAAATAGTCATGAATCCTGACTTGTAGAATATTCAAACAGCTAAAACAATCCCAGGTTGCAGATAATCCTCGGGTGCAGAAGAGGGGGAATAGACCCATCCACCTGTTTTTGGTACTCATCAAGGGTATGGGACAAAGTTGCCTCTCTGGCATTATCTTCCTCGTCGGAATCATGCTTTAGCACTCTTTTCCGTTTCGCCGCTCCCTCGACACGCTTCCCTTTCTCTTTATAGAAGTCACTCAACAGATCATCCAAGCCAATGACCTTCTTACTGCTCGATCCATGCCAAAAAGATTAAGAATTCTATTAGAACACCAATACCCATATTCGCCAACTACCAAACAATCGAGATGAAACTCGAGTCGATCCTAACATTAGGACATAAAAACCGCCATGATACGACCCGTGAAAGCTAAACCGTACTAGCATGCCATAATCATACTACGCAGCAACTGCAACAGACTGAATAAGCTAGTCGCTGAATCCTCATCGAGTAGATGACAAGAATTCGAAACACGAACTCAGCCCTGATAAAGAACATCGAAAGGAGAAATTATGGGGGGAAAGGGACCTTTTCTTGGCGGAAGCGGGAGGAGGAGCGAAAACGAGCGGGTCTTCCAACTCGAAATCGAGCCGAGAACCAAACTCGGGCTCCATCTGAGAAAAAATGAAGCGACCCAACACCGCAAAACCAGCCTTTTACTCCACAATCTCCACTCCGATCGGTGCCCTCTTCTTCGTTTGCCTCCAATTACTAGGGGAAGCGCCAAAAAAAAAAATTGAAACTTTCGGGCAGTTGGTAGTCCGTAGTGGTACCGCAGTGTTCTCGCCGTCCGGACCAGAGGATGTCTGTTTGTATTCCAAATGAGCCGAGCCCAACTTCGAGGAAGATGGGTCGTGGTCGTGGATGCATTAAAATGGGCCGGGGCCGACAGAACTCAAGGTATCGCTCTTCGCTGCGGTGACAACGTAGGTAAAAATCGATTTTTTCTCTCTCCAGATGCCAGTCAATTCCCACGTAATTGCGAGATGCTGTTGCGGCGAAGGGTCTGTCCCCTCTCGGGTCTCTACGGCGGCCGCGCGTGGAGGTGCATGAGCACCGGCGCGAGCGCGGCGGTGATGAGCTTCGGCGATGGAACCCACGGAGCTCTCGGCCTGCCGTCGTCGCTCACCGGCGTCGGCATCGGCGGCGACCACGCGTACGAACCCACCAAAGTCCCCAACCTGCCCTCCGACGTGATTAGCGTGAGCGCGGGTCACTACCACTCGCTCGCCGTCACTTCTCAGGGCCATCTCTGGGCTTGGGGCCGCAACCATGAATTCCAACTTGGACGCAATCCTCTTTCTTTAAGGTCGTTCTCTTTCATGTTCTCGCCGTTGATAGGACTTTTTCTTAACTTCTGTGCATCTTTAATGTGCGTAATGTGTACGATGTCTGATTTAATTTCGGATTTGGATCCAACTATGCAAATTGTACTTATGAATATCATGCCTCGTAAGAATGGCCATTTGATTTGTAAGTAGTTAAAAAGATTTTCATGGCTAGGTGATGAAGGTGAAGAATATGCTGGACTTATTGCCTCCCAACCTCTGCCTTTGCCTTTTTGTCTCGAGTTTGCATCTTTGTAATAGTAGCTTGAACTTTCAATGGGTGCTTGGTGTTGCAAACGGGTTGATTGTTTTCTGCTTTTGTGGTAAGTTCCTTATCGACTCTACGTGATGGTGGTCAGGCAGTCGTGGAACGAGCCCAACAGAGTGCATGGCTTGGAAAAGGTGATGGTTAAGGCTTCATTTGCTTCTGGTGTTGTATCAGCGGCCATTGGAGACGATGGCTCTTTGTGGGTTTGGGGGAAGTCTAAGCGTGGACAGCTAGGTCTTGGAAAAGATGTCACCGAGGCTGTCAAACCTTCTAGAGTAGATGCACTTGCTGGAGAGAAGATAGTTCAGGTGTGATTGTGTTCTTAAGGTAGGAAAGTATATGTCCCCATGGCTAGACCAGAGATTTGAGCATGTCACTCTCATATTATGTGAAGTTATATCATTAATAATGTTATGAAAAACTTTATGGGTGCTCTCTATTCTCAGGTTTCATTTGGTTGGGGACACGCTCTAGCGAGGACAGAGGATGGAAAATTATTTGGCTGGGGCTATTCTGCTGATGGTAGGTTAGGAAAGATTGGAGGAATGGTGGAGATGTCTCCGTTGGAATCTACTGCAAGTATGTCTGCCAATGAAATACAGGGTCCAAGTTCAGCCAAAGAAGTTGCAGAGAAGCGGGTTTTAGAAGGCATGGAGAAGGAGAAAGATATGCCAATATTATGGGAACCTTGCTTAGTAGAAGAACTGATCGATGTTGAAGTTTTGGACATTGCATGTGGGCTTGACCATTCCTTAGTTCTTTGCAGTAAGTAGAAGTTATACTCATTTTTCTCTTCTTAAATACATTGAGCGTAGGATGAGCCGACGGTCAAGCACAAATTACTGAGTGAGGATGGCCTCTGTCAACTGGCTCAAAAGTTAGCTTTACTTGGTTGTTATCCACGTTCTTCAGTTTAAATGAATGTTGGTCTTGGATGGTGTCTAACAGGTAAGGGTGCCCTATTAAGTGGTGGGAGCAACATATATGGTCAGCTGGGCAGATCAAGTCAAGACTTAGGCATCCTGCCGGTTGATATTCCTTCACGTCCCATATCGATAGCATCAGGTTTGGGCCATTCTTTAGCAATTTGCAAGGATGCATCATTGGATGCCTCAGATTCCTCGAAAAAAGTTGTATCCTGGGGATGGAATCAAAACTCTCAGCTTGGTAGGCCAGGGCCTGAGAACCTTCCGCTGGTGGTCGATGGATTAGCAGGGGAATGTCCAGTGTCAGTTTCGGGAGGGCGCGTACATTCTGTTGCTCTCACGTCCAAGAGAGAGGTATGGATATGGGGCTGTGGCAGAAATGGAAGACTTGGATTGGGAAGCTCCAATGACGAGCCTGACCCAACATTATTAGACTCTTTAGAAGGTCTGGAAGTTCTACAGGCTGTGTCAGGTTTTGATCATAGTCTGGTCCTTGTAGCTGAATGATCTATAGCTTGAATGAGTAGCTTAATAACTTGGCTTGTAGTTTCTGTCTTGTCCTGCTCAGTGCCTCTGCTATGGAATTGGCTAGCTTACTTGTTACCTATAAGAGCAGGAAGTTGCATCGCAAGAATTTACACTTAGCATGTATGATTAAAAATTATGAAAAGCTTTTTGCTTGTTTCTATTCCAGATGTCGATATCGGGAATTATTTGTACAGCAGACAGTTGTCTCTCTTTGAATTCCTGATCTTCAAGACAAGAAGAGTGAATAGACAAAGAAAATTTGTGTAAACCATTTGCATTTGGTATTGGAAATGAATTCCTAATTGCTAGTTCTTTTTAGCTTTCATTGCTTGATCAGTAGTGGCAAGAGAGAGACTGCTGTCGCCACCCTTGTGTTAGAATAATATAAAATTGACCTTGGAAGATTCGAGCACGTTGGTTGCTCAGCTCCAGATTTTGTTGTTAAAATTCTTCAAAAGGCCTTGAGTATGGTGGGTGTCAGAAAAGAAGAAGAAAACGAACCGGTGTGTGAGTGTTTGTGAATGTGTTGGTGTTTGTGAAAATTGAAGAGCAAAGAGTCTACGAGCATTTAATGAAGAAGACCTACGCAAGAAGAAGACAGAGAATGCAAACAAAGTCTTTGAAGAAAGTCTCCAGGATCGATACGCTTCTTCTTCTGCATTTATTGATATTGTGTTGTTTCTTCTTTCTGCTTTATCGTCAGAAGGAGTGTCGAAGACTCCATGTATCCGTTAAGTGCGAGTGTTGTGCTATTATATAAAGATAGAGGGTGAGTGTTGTAAATTGGCAGAAGCTATTCTAAGAACTATTTCTCCCTCCAACTAGTGCCTCGTTCTAAATTTCCAGGATTGCCATTATTTTATTTTTTTTTTGTTCCAACACGTTGATCGGATACTGTGGCCACAGATGCTCAGTGAATCTTGATGCTTGCATATCCATTACTCGCAGCGGTACACATTTTGCTTTCACATGCATGCTCTTCCATGCAGAAAGTCCTCGAGTCCATTCCAAGCTGAAAGAAATTTCTCGAGAGTCTAATTCTTTTGTTAGCAAGCACATTTGGTCTGTGCTAGGTGCGGTGGTGATATATCCCTTCCATTCTGAATCGGTCTAGCGTTGAAGAGGAGAACCGTCGTCACGGGCTAATGGGTACTACTTGAGTTTGAATCCGTCTTACGCTCAGCATGAGTACTGATTTGCAGGGGACACAAGAAAAGGGTGGACGCAAAACTGATGATGGGAGAGCAATGTTTAATGCGCTCAGTGCATCCGTTTGTGGAATCATGGAAATGACATCGAGTGTCGATGAGATCATTTTACGCCTATTCCTATGCTCGAAACGGGCGCACACGTAAAGCGCACATGAACACAGGATGACGGGGAGTGAACATAGAAATAACTGCAGATTGTCTGCCATAGGCTAATCGCGAAATTAACCAATCACGACACTTGGGGATCCGGATAGCACTAACTTCAATACCACTTTGTCTTGAAAGGGAACGAGTAGATAGCGATGGACGATTCAAAAGAAGGGTTAGATTCTTATCACGTCGACGAAGACTTCTTCGGATGGTGATACTGTTTTTTGTCTTATTAAATGGTTTTCGATGGACAGTCCTCGTGACGGTAAAGCAGGGACCTTCTTAGATTGCTTGTGTCAAGCAGACAAAAAGATGACTCAGATAAGATGGGCCGCTAAGTTCCAACGTTAGGTGTAGTCTTGGGGAGAGAGAAGCAGCCAATAAGACCAAAGGAGCCGAACACCCGTGATTCAGTGCAACAGCTAAGAATTCTTAAAACAGGCTGCTGATAGAAAAAGGTCATCTACACCAGCTTTCTTGGCATGCCCACATGCAATAGTCGTCAGAGTCAAGTCAATGATAGGGTTATTGTTATTATAATCGCAATTTGAATTTGCTAGGACATTGAATATTTGAGTCGAGCTCGAGTGGTGTTGCCAACGAAGCTCGATTCCGGCACTTTGCTGTAGTATCACCACACCGATAAAGACTGCTACAGGTTGCACTTGGGACAGGTTGTATTGTGAGGCAGTGAAAGAACTTGCTTCTGCAGGAATTTGCACAGTTACGCTTGATCAAAACAAAGACTCAACACCAAAATATATCAAGTTCATACTAGCTTTCTTCCACAAGAATTCATCATGATTTCCACTCTTTCAGACCAACTGTCAGTAAATCCAGACTCGAGTACGTTGGCCTCGACACGATTCAGTCGAATGCTGTGTAAAAGGAGCAAACAAAAAGAAAGAAACTTGAATCGAATTCTTGATTTTTTATGCTTTGAATTTTATTACCTTTGACAGTATTACAATCTACAAGTCCCTTAATTTCCCAGATAAATCCCAATTAAGCAGCTGCATTTGTTCTTTCAGAGCTTAACTTGTCGCCGGCAATGCGCACGTCCTTCTTCACCAGCGACACATCCAATTTTCCGTCCGGAGACTTCTCAACACCATCTCTGAACTTCTCGTATATGTCACCCCTGTAGAACTCTCTGGTCCTCACCACCAGTATCAGCGAAACCAGAGCACCGAACAGGGTCACCAATGCCAGGATTATGAAGGACAGCCTGTAACAGTGCCTCCCGATGCAGGTCAGCTCCTTCACCGAGTCCCGGCTCAGCCCCTTCCTTGCGAGCTCCTTCAGCGCCTCCCGGTCGTAGAGCATCCCGGTCACCTTCACGTTGAGGATGTACGAACCGAGGGGGCTGGCCAATTGCCCGCAATTGAACAACGTAGAGTAGTACTTGAGCCCGAACAGCTCCGAGATGATGGCGAAGAGCAGCGGCAGTTGCGCCCCGAAGGAGAACCCGATGATGACGGACGCAATGTAGAGCGACCCGGAGGAGGGGAAGGCGATGAGGAGGTGGCCCACGCAGGACAACAGGAGGACGAGGGTCATCATCAGGGGCCGCGGGAACTTGTACCGGACGAGGAGGCTCTCCGAGACGAAACCCGAGAAGACCCGCCCGAAGTAGTTCCATATGCTCACGAGCGAGACGAAGGTGCTGGTGATCCGGGCCTCGTACCCGAGCGACTCCCCGATCTGCCCCAGGTTGTCCACCGCCGTCAGGCTCGACCCGAGCCCGCATAGCGTGGCGAGGAACAGGATCAGCATGTCGACGCTGAGGAGCGCCTGCAAGATCGTGTAGTCCTCTCCTCGGGCCGGCGGCTTGAAGATGCTGGAATACCACGGCACATGGGCCGGCGCCACCGGCTCGACCGACTTCGACTCCGAGGCCTCCAAACTCTGGATTTTCACTGCCAAACCAGGATTCGGGGGGCTACCAATCTCGAGATTCTGCTTCCTCCAGAGGGCTAATTCCTCGCCGATGATGATGAGCAGGGGAACGAACAGAAGCGCGCACACCACAGTGGCGCTCGCTGCGAAAGCCGCTCTAGGAAAGACGAATTGCTTCTGCAGAATCGTCATGACCATGAGGAACAGAGCAAGAGCGATCGAGAGGTACAGGAACTTATAGAACACCCGCTGCTCGTCCCTCTGCCTCGGAACGCCTTCCATCGTCCGGATCGTGTACACGAACAGGACCGAGATCGCGGCGGGCAGCCAGGCGATGAGCAGGATCAGGGACTTGGAGTCGTTGCCGTAGATGGCCAGGTACATCTGGGTCATGACCGCGCCGCTCAGGCCGACGAACCCTTTCAGGAGGCCCAGCATCACGCCCCGCCCCTCCGGGAAGTTCTTGACGCAGGTGACGAGGGCGCCGGTGTTGGCGAAGTTCTGAGAGTTAGCGCCGATGCAGATGTAGATGCACATTTGCCAGACGGCGGGCCGGGCGATCTTGCCGGTGACGGCGAGCCAGATGAGGAAGTAGCCGGCGAAGTTCATGGCGGAGCCGGTGAGGAGGACGAACCAGGTCGGGGTGACCTCGGCCATGAGGCCGGAGAGGACGCCGACGTTGGCGCCGAGGTCCTTGAAGAAGCCGAGCAGGTTGAGGGTGCTCTGGTCGTAGCCGAGGGTGGACTTGATCTGCTTGGAGTAGATGCCGAACAGGTAGGTGGCTCCGGCGCCGAACATGACGAGGAAGGAGGCGAACACAGTGAACCACCGCCCCCAGAGCAGGTGGGCCACAAACCGCAGCGCCTCGGGGCGGGCCGGTCCCGGCGGGTCGGTCATCGGTGCCGGAGTTGGTTTTCGAAATGAAGTGACTGTGAGAGAGAGAGAGAGTGATGATTTTATTTGGAAATGCAGAGCTTGCTTTGCTACCAATATAAAAGATATGTGATGTTCATATCTCTGTCTCTATCTATTATATAGTGAACAAAATAACTTTGCTCGCTCGCGCACTACATTACGACGTCGTGACGCGATGCGATACGAAAATTGCTGCAATTTACCCTAAGTTGGCAGATAAAGTTACTTTGCGGTTCGTGGTGGTACTGAAAATGGAATTATATAATGACAGTTTTAAGACATTTCCATCGATGTCTGAAGCGAAAGGATAAAGAGATGAAGGGCGAAAGCTTTTTCAGATAAAGGGCTCGAGCTCATTGACCGGCTTGCACGAGCTCTTTTCAAAATTTCAATCTGAATCTCCAAAAAAAATAGTGACTAATGAAGAATAAGCAACGTAATCCTGGGAAGAAATACAGAATTTTGTCCTTTTTATCCCAGCATTTTCGCCCTTGGGAAGAGCTCTTTTTTTTAACTTTAATCCTTCACAAATTGGGTCAAAATGGAAATCCCCGATGAAGAAATCGCCGCTGATGTTGCCGTTGGAATAGGCTTTGGAAGTCATGCGGTGCAACTCGGCCGGCAAGTTCGTACTCTTGTACTAGACTAAATTTGTCTAATTCAACAATCCGTCACTTTTCAAATCCTTATTTGAAAGTTTTTTAAAAAAGAAGGGAAAATCAAAAACAGAAATTTAAAAATCATGCATTGATCATTTTAACTGATATTGCCATCTGTCTATTTCTAAGTGGCATGGCATAGAATTTGAAGATTTAGGATTTTTTTTTTTGTAATATACAAAGTGTGAACCGAGTGAAATTGAATCGTTGCTTTTCGTAGTTTTCCCAATTCGGGATTTGATGATTAGGATAAGATCAAAGGAGGGTCACGAGCGCCTTGCGTAGAATCCCTTTGACATGGACAGAATTTGTGGTCACAGGTCCAGTGGTTCTGCATGAAAATCACTCAAATCAATTGAACCCAATGTCAAAATGACTCCTCTTTTTTTCTTTGTTGGGTCAAATTCTAAGTACCAAAAGGCCAGTTTCGAAACTAGGGGAAGAAATAAAAAAAAAAATCTCGATTTCTCTCTTTTTAATTTATTTTATTTTTGCGCACGGAGCTCTTTCGGCAGCTGATTAATTTCCATGGCGTGGGACGATTTTCCCGATCGGAAGATGAGATCGATTGAATTTGTTGGCGCTTGATTGCTGGGGTTTAGGTGAGCGTGACCCGGCAGAAACAGCGGTCTCGGCAATGACCATGAGTCCATTTCGGTCGTGTGATCTGACGTTTTTTAATGTTTTGTCGTTCCAAAAGTCGTGCTTGCTTCGCCATTAGGTCAATAACTGGTGACTTGATCTCAACTTTGCCCTGTGATCGGTTAAAGGTGAGGAAGTCCCGTTCCGCAATTCCCCTCTTGAAGCAGCAAATGACGGAAAATTGATAAAATTATATTCCTAAACTTATTATATTCACGTCAGTTCAGTTCTAAATCTTTTATTTATGTTAATTCAGTTCTAAATATTTTGATAATTTTTTAATATAGTAATTTCGATTAATTGCAATCAGAAAATATTGATGTGACGTGACAGTCCAGTCAGCATAAGTAGTTTTACGAGACATATCGACGTTGAAGTGAATAATTTTAAAAAAAATTCACCTTCTTTTTTCTTTTTTCTATTTTTTTTTCCTTTCGCTAATGACTTATCTCAAGCGATGATTAGAGAGGGTTGGACAAGTGTCGCCCTCACTTGGGTAAGGCAATCCTCCCGCTACCAAGGCGAGGCTGCCCTCGATGGCCACAGGCGAGGGAGGCCATCCCTTGACTAGGCCACCTTCGTCGAATAGGCCCTCTCTAGGTATCATTGGTGGCTAGCCATCACTTGAAATCGACCATCAACGAAAGGAAAGAAGTAAAAATAGAACAAATAGAAAAATTTAAAAAAATTATCCACATCAAGCCTAATATGTCGCATAGGATGGCTAGCCTTGACTAGACCATTACACCGGTGTTTCTTAGTAAAAATTAGAAGGGAAAGACTGTATTAGAAAATTGTCGGAATGTTACAAATAAAAAGTTAATGAACGAATCAGCACAAGTGCAATAATTATTGGAATTTTTTTGTAATCCTCCCATTAATGACCATCAAATCTATTTGTTCGACTATGAATCTGTCAAGATTATTCTAACATGACTCGCCATAAATTAAACCCAAGGCCCGCCGCAGCCACGTCAAGCGTGCAACTACTTAAGCAAATCCAATGCTAACTATCCAAACCTTGTCGCGCTATTTATTTCACCTTCTCTTTTATTTTGGGGGATAAATAGTACGAGAACTTCGTCGCGCTACGGTCGTATGCAGACTTATGGAGTTTTTGTTTTCTCATTTTTTTTTTTTTTTGGGTCGGAAGACTTACAGCGGGATTATCCGCAGCAGTAATGCCAGTTCTAGGAATTGCGATCACGTACATACATTTTAGGAAAAGAACCCAAAGAGACAATTGGATCTTTCCAATCGTTCAAGCAGAAGCGAACAGCAACTGTTCCAGTCTACCGTATCAACCTCACCGTCCCAAAAAGCTGCTGCATCAAAGGACACGCCACGGGTCGCACAGGACAACGTTGTCGATCCTATGGCGCAGCACGGGGCACTTGTCGCGCCCCCGTGATCATATTCGCGTTGAAAAAAGAGAGGCAAAATGATAACAATGATGACGGCAATCATCCATGCCCACCACCGGCCGAGTGCGGAGTTTACGCGGAGGGGGGGCTTAGCCCTTTTGCGATCATGGCGTGCCTGACCCCAGAGAAAAAGCCTTCCTCGACTGCCTTCCCTAAATGTTGGATTCACACGGTCCTTTTAGGTAAATGGAAAGATCCAAATGACCAAAGCACAGAAAAGATTGAATGCGAATGTAATATTTTCTACAAAAGAAATCGTTGCCACCATGGCGTCATCCGCCGCTGCCTCCCAGCTGTGGCTGTTTTTGCAATGATTATATGGTTAAAATGACAATGAGTAAAGAGATTTCTCTCTGCATGGACAGTTAAGATGAACTCCAATTTGCATCTAGGAAGACATTAATAATATCATGTCTATCCTACCAAATCATATTAACTCGTGAAATTCAAAAAGGCAGACAAAGCAGCTAAAACATGCTCTTGATATGAACTATGCTTTGCAGCTCTGTCAACTAGACAAGTTTAAACAACCTTTATTTCAAGAAATATGCATTTTAACCGCTTGTATATGTTGCCTTACAAGAAGATTAGAATCAAAAGCAGACTACAGAATGCAATTGCAACCAATCTGCATTTATTTATCACGCTCAACATTTGTATGCAGGCATGACAATGAAAAGCAAATGCAATAAGCTTGTCTTTGAGCTTCTTCCCAAAAAGCACGTTAAAATCGAAATGACAAATAGATAGAGCCAGTTAAAAAGCCGTGTCCCTATTTACTCATTGAAGCATGTTGAGAGCATAAAGTAAAGAACAGTGGCCTGCCTTATCGAGGAATTTCACAAGCATCTGATAGGCAGCTTCACTTCTGAGGCACTTGCTACGTTCATCAGTGCCAGAAATGCACTCCACAGCACGCAAGCAGTTCAAATCCATAGATAACCTGCATAAAAATGTATATAAGTGCGAAAAAGAATGACAGGCTGTGCACAAAGGCAAACGACAAAATACAGAGTTCAGAGAGTTAGAACAGTCATTATCGATCACAAATGCATTTTTATTAGAAAAAACAAAGCCATGGCAAGTGATACTTAGAAGCAACTTGAATGTTAACCCCTTCTGTTGTTTGGTTTAAAAAAAACAATCAAACTAAGCATGAAACGGTGATTAACCTGAGAGGACATCTTCACGGGAGGAAGACACAAAATGAGATTCTGTTACATACCATCTTTCACAATTTAACTTACTGAAAGCATAAATCTAACTATTGGGCCAAGAAAGAGAAGTAAAGCAAGTGCTAGCAATCTGCTAGCCAGAGATTTCGCTACTTTCTTGCAACTGGTGCTCCATTCCTCAAGGGTAAAGTAATTGATTACTGATAACAAACATTCATACAAAAGCATTGAAAGGCCTTCAAGTTGGCGGTCCAGAAACAGACAAATCAACACTTCAGTTAATTCTTCAGCTTCTGAAGTTGAAAACATAGGCCATTTACTCCTGAAAAAGAAATGAAATGCAAGCTCAAATAAGAAAGTAAAATCATTAAGATCAACTATTAAAATCTATACGATGGCCCAGAAAGGGGGAAAACTGTTAAAATCTATATGCTAGATTTCCAAGTTTCTTGTTTTCAAGGAAGTAAATACCCCAGGGACACTAAATATATGGCCCTTCTAGAAACGACCGACTTGGATGAGAATCCAGAATGACCGACCTTACTTGACAAGCAGCAGCCACAAATTTGATCCAAGCTCGAATATTCAAAGATGGTCCAGCATGCTTCGAATCTGGAGAAAGATACTTGCAAATGACTATAAAAAATAATCATAATTAAAAAGAAAATCATGATTTTAGTTGCAATTACATAAATGCGAAGGCATCAAGTAGAGAGGATATATTAGGCAGTCAACAGAAGAAATATGAATGCGAAGGCATCACTTTCTCTTCAGATGCTGCAAATTTGACAGCACTTTGCTTTTTCTCCCTATTCAACTATTTCTTTTCCACTTTTGACTGCCCTAATAGCACTTTTGTAAGAATCATTGCTTTGTACACCAAAAAGCGAAAAGTTAAGAGTGCTTATTTTACTTGCATTAAGATCAAAATGTAACAGGGATAGACATGTCCACTATTTAGTCCAATTATGCAGTGAACCAAAATGTTAGGAGCTTACCTGCATCAACAGATCCTGCATCAGATGAGAAGAACACATATCCATATATGCCAAGGGCTCTTTTGAGTTCAGCATACGTAGGGAGCCAGTCGATTTTGATGGGTGCAGAAATTTCCTAAAACAGCCAGGAACAAGGAGGATAAGCAATAAGCATAAACCTAATCTTGATCACAAGAAATCTGTTTCATGTTGAGCAGAAGCAGTAGAGTCAACCTCACTTTTGCCTAAGAGTACATCACACCAGAAATTGCATGCCGAAATCCTCAATGTTTCTTCTGATGCATACATCACTGACAGAGGAAGAAATCAAAATATACTAATGGGCAAGACAGGATATTGCAGGTTAAGAGAGTAAGTGAAGATATAAACTCACATAAATGGAAGGTCTATTTCGCAAGCACCATTTTTAGTTCCTTGCAAATAGCGAAAAATCCTTTTTGCAGCTTGTAAATGTAACTCTGTTGGGTGCTCCATATACCTGCTTATAAGACTCACAGCATGCATGATATCTGGTCTTGTCCCCGTCAAATATATCAAGCTTCCAACAATTTGCTTGTAGAGAGTGCTATCCACCTTGCTTCCATTAGGATCTTTCAAGAGCTTCAATCCAACTTTTGTTGAAGTAGTCACGGGGTTACAAATTATTCATTTAAAACCTGTCCAAAATCTCTTGAACATACTTCTTTTGAGACATAAAGATCCCAGCTGCAGATTGAATTACTTCTATGCCCAGAAAATAATGCATCGATCCAAGATCAATCATCTCAAATTCATCCATCATAGACTCATTGAATTTGTCAAACATGACACTATCACTCCCAGTAAAAATAAGATCATCCACATATAAGCATACAAGAAACAACTTTCCACCATCACCAATTTTAATAAAGAGTGTATGCTCATATGAACATTTTCTAAAACCTTTCTTCAAAAAATAGGCATAAATGTGACTATACCAAGCTCGGGGAGCTTGTTTTAACCCATATAGTGCCTTTTTTAATTTATAAACTTTATGTTCACTACCGAGCTTCACATAACCATGCAAATACCTTTTCTTGAAGATCACCATGCAAGAATGTTGATTTCACATCCATTTGGAAGATAGGCCATGAATTCTACGCTGCTAATGCAATTACCAATCTGATTGTATCAAGTCTTGCTACAGGTGCAAATACTTCTTTGTATTCCACTCCAAAATCTTGCTTGTAGCCTTTCACCACCAAGCGCGCCTAAGTTGTTTCATTTTTTTTTTAATTGTACTATTTAAAAAAAAAAACTCATTTAATCATCATAAACATTAATGGTCAAGTCCATTGATCAATTTCAACAAAACACATATTAATGGTTTTTTTCATTGATTAATTTCATCAAATCACACATCGATGGTTCATTCTATCAACCAATCTATTACTCAATATTCTACCATGGTCATGACACAACGTTTGGTGATAAGGCAGTCAAGATTTCTCCATTAGCAAGGTTTCCACCTACAAAGTCGGTGGCTCGGCCCAGAAGGATATCCTAAACCGGTATGGATATCCCTAAACCTCTCGCTAGATTTATAGTCATATTAAACATAAACAATTATCCTCCAATATCAAAAATCCAATCCAGAAATCAATCTCATAAACCAAGCAAATTGCTTTTTGCAACATGGCCTGTTTGCCATTTCTCAAATCATTTATAGATCCTTTCATTAACCAGTTGCAAAAGCACGCACGCATGCATGTAGGTGGGTGCACGCGCTTTACTTCAAAATACTTTGCATAACACACTTTCTAAACATCCGTAAACAACCAAAGAGTAGTAAATGTTTGATCTGGCTTTTATGCAACAAAATGTCATTTCGTAATTCATACTTTATACATAATCCGTAACATTCTTAGAAGAGCATTACAAATTCAAAGAATAAATGCCATGCGGGGCTCCGGCTCAAAATAGACAATATTGTTGGCAAGTGGGGCTAAAGGTCAGCCCTTATAATGGTATTAGAGCCATTCCCTGCCGGAAATGTGTGGTTCGTGGACGAACCGGGTGAAAGTTGGCGAACCTATAACGACCCGGTCCTGCGAGGGATGGGCCAAGAGCACGCCTCATGAGAATGGCAATGGAGACAAGAATGAACTGAACCCTACATCACTTGAGTATGATGAGGTGATGTGCTACATAAGGAGTAACACCAATCTTAACTACCAACGAGGCCTTTTCTAGGCGAAATCTAGAAAAACAAAATCGTGCGGGCTCGGCCAAAGCAGAGAATATCATTGGTATGTGGTGCTAGAGGTCGGCCCTTATAGAGGCACCGACATGCCACTGGGGTTAAAGCTCAAACCTCGTCTCTAATCGCCCAAACTCTTACCACTATGTCATTATGCTGTTCGATAAACACATTCGACCTCGACTTCAATTTGTAAAACATGGCGAGAGAAAGGAGGGCCGCCTCTTGGAGATCAAATCGAACATGTCCATTTTTAGGATCTCGACAGTAGGATTCTGGTTCAATGAATGAGAGGGGTGGGGGCCATTTTGTCCATATATCCTCACTGTCTAGCCGAAATATTTAACCTTGGTTAGTTTTGACTAGTTTCGCTCTATCCTTACATCCCTTTTTAATGGGATCCGATCGTCGGCAACACCATGGTTTGACGTGACGCGATTCAGGTTGGTTTTCCTTGTCGAAAAATTTCATATACGTAGCAGCGAACTTCATCTCTATGGTTTTCCTTGACGAGCCTCGCAGAAGGAAATCGAATGAAAAAGGATAGAAAAGAGAAGCGAATCGACCGCTAAGAGTCAAGTGAAACTTCGTCCGCCACCTCTGGTTCAGCTACAGTTCATTTCAATGCATGGACCCTCACAGGAGAAGAGCTAGAAACTACTTGGCCGCTCAGATTCCAAGCCATCCAATGCCACATGCCGCTCGTACACGGCGCCATCAGATGGGACAAATTCTTGTCGTGGTCCAACCCCAATTTCACGTGTGAGATTTCTACAAGAGAAGTCCAGCGCATTTTACGACAAAGACAACGAACATTCACAAGCGAAGAAGCAGCCTTGCCCTGCCCTTTTGCACTTTCTCGTGAACACTTCTATTACTATGTTTTTTTATTCATTCTTTGGCGAATCCATACAATTCTGAACCCAAACTGATACAATGCTCTTCGAGGCTTGGATGTTCGACTACTGTTTTGCTCCTTTGGCAAGTGGGACACATCTCAAGACCCCTCAACTTTTACAGCTTACTGCGTATAATACACTTGAAAAAAAAACAATCATCTCTCTCTCTCTCTCTCTCTCTCTCTCATTCAGGAGTGAGGGTGCGGTCTCTACTTGGGTCACTACAGTAGTTATAGACCATGTAGTTCCTCTGGACCCACTCCATCGCGGCCTTCTGTTGGCGGCTCAGCCCGCCAGATCTTGACGGCGAGGCAGAAGGTGGCTGGCACGAGGCAGAGATGTCGGCGGTACACCCACCTATCTTGAAATTTGTGTATTTACCGACAAAGGGTTGGTATTGATAGTTGGCCTTGTATTTTCCATTCTCTGTGGCCCAGGACGACGCATCCCATATCGATCCATACACCCACATCGGTCTCATGGGAAATGTCGCATCGCTCTTTCTAGGGTACCTTCGTATCGGCACATCATCAACCAAGAATCTGAAGCCCAAACGGACGTGGTTATAGTGCATGATAACAGATGAGATCATAACAAGAAACTCTTGTCAAACCTAATTACGGAAACCATAAAAAGATGCAACTTTCACTTGAAAACGAGAGAAAAACATCATTGCATAGAAAATGTTGAATATCATGCTACATAAACTGTGGAGAGACAAGGCCTCAATGATTATGACTCTGAAAAATACTCCGGCAAGATAAAGGATGGATTGAAGTTACGCGCCAACTAATTCATAATTCTCCCAAGTCTATGGTATAGGACTCTAAGTGAGATTTATGATTGGATGCCGCCACCAAATATAAATCACCTAGCTAGGGTTCATTCGCCCAAAATGTCTACAGAGGCAGGTGGTCCAAGAAAGGTTGTTGTATCTAGCCGATGGGGTTTTTATGGACATACAGTCTTTACAAATCTTCGTTTACACTGGCTGATCAAATTTTGACATCAAGTATTTGAAGGTTATATACATCTTTGAAAGCAGACTCAATAGCATGTACACGTGTCATTCTTCAGATCAGTTTGTCAGCAAAAATCCCAAGCCAGTGTGCGTTTAAATAAAAAGGACATCAATCATAGTTCAAAACATTTGCTGGAATTAGTAGTTTTCCGATATAAGAAGACAAAAAAGCAACAGTACCGACATGATCTCATTAGGGGTCCATAGAATGGCGTAGTTATGGAAATCCTCAGTGGGGTCGAACCAGAGATGGAACTTCATCTCTCTCCCGATGATGTTGCCATCCCCGCTCCCCGTGATGTATACGTTTGTCTGCAACGTGTACGGCTTATCGGGCGTTGTCCCGAGGAACTCTATGTCCACCTCGTCGTGGTTACCCGGGTAGTCCTCGTTGTTCGATAGCTGACACAACAAGACATTTATAATGTGTATGACAATTATCAGTAAATATCTAATAGCTTTCTAGCAAAGAAGAAGACAAAGCAACAACAAAACAACATGGAACACGAAAACACGGGTTTGTGTTTGTGTTTGTGCCTAAGAATGTGCTTCTTACATAGAAGCATGTGTTGACTCCTGCCGTGTAACCAGGTTGAAGCTTCACAGCAGCACTGAAATAGCCAGATTTGTAGCGTTGAAGCGACTTGAATCCACTTCCTGCGGTCTCCAAGAAACGTAAATGCAGGACAAATGCCTCGCATTAGGGTTTCACCGTCTCAAAAGCGAATGAAAAGTGCACGCAAGTTGGAGTTCGAAAAGCTCATGCATGAAGCAAAGAAAGAAGAGGCATGAATGAAGCTCACTCATTGCACCACGCCATGATTACTATTTACTAACCCGAGGAACTATCCAGCCAGACAGTCAAGGTTCCCCGGTCTACAACCTGGTGCTGAGGGCCCCACAGGTTCCTGAACCCTTGATCAAAGGTTATGGCATCGAATCTGGAGCTGGGGTAGTAGCCAGGTGGGGGCGGGCCCTCGGCACCGACAATGCTAGGAACACGCCTCATCATCATCATGATCATCAGGACCCAAATGCATGCCATGTAAGAGGGACAATGTTGCAGAGACATCACCATGGCCCCTTCCCGGGTGAGACTGTAGCCCCAGGTGGGCTTGAGTGGGTGATGAACGAATGAAGACAGTGAGTACAGATGAGAGAAGAAGGTGAAGTTGTGTGCATGTGGAGGGATGTAGGCAGAGAGGAGATGGCATAAATAAGGAAAACCGGAGGCCCCACTTCGTGATTGAGGAGATAAGTTGGTTGTGTGGGAGTTATAATGTTGTAGATGGGGACAAAGTTGCAGAAGATTGGCCCATCTATGGAGAAAATTCGTCCTGTTTTGTAGTAGTAGGCATGTGTCCCTTTGGCCCCCATTTTCTTCACCCTTTTAAGAAAACGAGACTTCGTTCATCGTGAGAAAACTCGCTACTTGTGGTTTCTCACTTGGGAACGCAAAAGATCGACGTTTGAGGAGAAATGGAAAAAGGATCCGTGGTTGATTATGCTGTCACATCTCGTTCCGAAACTAGAAATAGGAATTACAATGATGGAGCACCAAGAAAGTTGTAATTTGAGGTGACCGTGATCATAGAAGCATGCACATTCCAAAATATTTTTTTTTAGTGAATAGGATGATTTTGTCGATTCCGCCATTCATTGATATGAGCCTATAAACAGAAATCTCAGTGTAGAAAGTCAAAAAGTCGGTAGGTTAAATGTCATTTCTTTGCTTAAAATAAGTTAGTTGAGATTTTTTTTCTTTTTGTATCGTATACATGAACAATCCCTGCATGTTAGTTGAGTCAATCTTACATGTGATGCTGTATGCAAACGAACGAGAAAGGCCTCAAACTCATGACTCGGTGCTCTGCTGACATGTGAGTCGCATTTTTCTTCCTCGGGATAAGTCCATAAAGTAAACCTGGCGCTTACAAAGGAAGAACAATTAGTCGTTTCTTTCGTCCTCTCCACAGGGACATCCCGAACGTAGCGTGGGAGTTCGCGGATGTTTCCGTGGCATTGCCGGTAAAAGTTTTGGGAGAGGTATTCTATGTTCTGCTGCAGCACTGCGTGTATCGGAGAGGTTTGTGTTTCGACTGTAATGAACCGGCCGTGACACATACAATCTGTCTGTCCGTGTAGCTCTTTGACTTTGCATGCCAAGCATCTTTGTAGTTTGTCAGTGCGAAAGACGCCTCGTGAGTTGCATTATTCCCGCTCGACAAAGGTAAGATCAGAAACGTGTGATCCCGTGCCTGCCAAGATAGACTTGGACAATGATAGAATTTTGGACAGTTTCTAAAGGGAGATATTGAGCCTACGAGCAGCAACTTTGTGTTGTTATAAGTTCAAATTTATTGTTCATGAGTCCTCCTCAATGGAGGGAAGCCCACTTTGTAACTTGCTATAACCTAGCTGATTCTCCATCATCCAGCATGGTCCCCTAAAACAATCAGGATTGTGTGAATTCCACGTGATAATCGCAAACTTCATTAAGCTCGCGGATCAGGCTATAGTCGGCGCCGGCCAAAGTCTAAGCGGGTATCTAAGACACACAAGAGTAGTTGATAGTGTGGGTTATTGACCTCATATTGTGCCCCCGTGTTTCACCCGAAAAGTGAATTATCCTTTACATTTGGTGAACTGTATAAGTCTGCAAAGGCTGTGAAGGGTGGCAAAGAAGTAAAATGCACGTGAAGTAAAGGTTTGGAAATTAAAGGTGAAATAATATATGAAGAACATGAAGTTCATTAATTGATTGGTCAAACCTTTTTTTGAAAAAAAGAGTGCAATGTGGTATTTATAACCCACAATCAACGGTCACTTACAAGTGGCTGTCAAGAAGTTACAAACTCCAAGGTTACAAATCTTGAAATTATGGGCTTCATTCTTTAACAATTACAAACTTGTGTCGATCTTCCACCTTGTCTTTTAGCGAACAGGCTAACATGCCTTCACTTTGTTCATCGATTGTTCTACTCCAACACTTTTGGTAGCAATTTAATAGTGCTCGCTGTCAATAACTTGGTTGATAATTTTATCACTTAGTCTTGAAAACTCCCAGTGAGGGTTCTCATCAATCACACTTGACATCGTGTCGTCTATCTCCTCGGTTGAACTCGTACCTCATCATTCACCTCATCCGCATCCACTGCTATATTGACCAAATTTTACTTTTACCGGCCAAACTCTGCTCAGCGGTCATGACTCAGCCGCCGGTCATTTTCGGGTGTCAGCAGCCCGACGCCCCATGCTCCCTCGCTTTTCAACTACCGAGCTAACCCTTTCGAGGGTTACGAGCTCGACGCCTAATCATCATGTACTCGATAACCTTCCAAAAGATGCTATCAGAAAAGAAGAGTAAAGAAAATAAATCATTTGGTGAGTCATGACCGTCGGCGCGTGTCGCAATCGAATGGAGCCATCGCATTCGCACGGAGGCGGCCTCTTTTATAGACCATGACGCAACATCAACGACTAATCGTGCAAGGAGCAAGAAAGGAGGGCGAAGGATAGTTGGGATCGCTGGCCTACGCGATTGAATGCGCATGGGGCCTTCGCCGCCGACGGAGATAATGAACTTTCGAGGCATGTAATAACGACGATTGCTTTACACCACGCTAATCCAATTCAACGCCGCTTAAAAAGCTTCGAAAGGGAAAAGGTTAGTGCAGTCTCTGTTCCTTAAACTTGTGGAGTTTTGAATGAATATGAGCAAATCATGCGGAGAAAATCTTCGTGACCCGTCGATGCCGAGATTGACAAGATGCCAAGTTTTGCTGTCGTGTCGTGCTTTGTTCTTGTCTAAAACCTGATTTGTTGCTAATCTTCTCTCGTGGCTGTCGTACTTATATTCTTGATTACACACAAGATGTCGAAGCTGCTTGGAAATGAGAGTGGTTGGAATCATCATCGACTCGCACGACGATGTCCAAGACTAAAGGTGACACCAAAAAAAAAAAAAAAAAAAGAGGAAAATCTAGAACATTACATGCTAACTTCCTTCATATATGCAATTTCTAGAAAAATCAAATCCTTGGGGCAATTCTTCAAGCAATATCAAATTGCCGTGACTCCGATGAAGCATGAACGCCTATGCTTTGCCTGCACATAACGTCTTCAATTCAGATTAATTTGAGAAGCCAAGCTTGTCCCATCATGAATAAAGCTTCTTTCAATGTACGATTACATGTAGATGGAATCATTTGTGTGCTTAGCACAGTCAAGCCGAGAATTTTGGATTTTTTAAGTTTGAAATAAGTATCCCAATCTAACTTTATATGGCCTTGTCAATACTTTAAAATTTGAAATATCATCTTCTGTCGTTTGGTGATTAAGTCACTTACGGCATATGAGTTAGTCTATAATGCAAGGTATCATTCCCTTTCCTTTGAATTTGCCATTGCATTTATCTTGCACCCTGGTACAATGAATCAAATGGAATGGAGTGACGATTGCAGTAACTTCGCTTGGTAAATTGTGAATTGGAATGAGATGATGATTCTCATGTTTGGTAGCGAGAAATAATGCTCTAGAAATTGAATTCAAGGAGGATTTTCTAGAGGATTTAATTTGCATCATTCTTGAATTAATAGAATAATAATTGTCATGCCTTAAATATGATCTAGAATTATTCAATACCGTCCACTTGGTTCATTGATTTGCATAACTATGACTTAAAATTATTGACTACAAATTATAATCGATCAATACAATAATTAAAATATGATTTTAGGACTGTTAATATTTATACTATTCACTAAGTATAATTTAATAATTTATCACAGACTCTAGGAAATAGTAATTCTACTAAACGAATTTCGATATTTTATTTGAGGGTAGGAATCCCCATTTCAGTCCAATTTGTATTGGGCCTTGGTTGGGTGCCAGGTCTCTCGATCGGTGCTTCGAGTATTATTGGGTTGGACTGGCACCGGTCGGCCTAACAGGTTGCCCATGGCGAGGTCTTTATTCAATGAAGTGAATGAAGTAGGCAATTATTAGAGACCTACTAACTCGTATTGTCCCCTCATTTTTTTTTTTCCTTTTTTTCCTTTTTAAATTTAACATATCCACCGACAATTTTGTAATATGAGATAAATCTAACTTTTCCAACTATACAATCTGATAAGTTTGACCAAAAAAAAAAAAAAAACTATACAATCTGATAAGGCGCAAATTAAAAAAAGAAGAAGGTCAGAACATGATCAATCCACTCTCGACAACATGATCTATTTTCATCCCTTTTCCCCCAACATTCTATCCGATTTCTAGGCATTACTAAGACTTTTTTTTTTTTTTTTTGGCCAAACGCATTATTAAGACCTTTTTATAACCTATAAATATTGATATGTATAATCATGGAATCAACCTCTTATAGCAGAATGATTGAACAGAAATGGACAACAAAAAATGGATAAGTGCACAGAAAGTCTTAAAATTTATCAATGTAAGTAATCAGATACTAAAACTTATTAAATTAGCACAATAAAAATTTAAGTTAATTTCGTCCAAATTAGCTAATGAAAAATACTAGCGTGACTTTTTTTATTTATTGTCTTTTTCTCATATGGTGTTGACATAGCTACAATGTGAAAATTAATGCTAAAACAATGTCGTTTTGATCCAAATATTATCTAAATTAAAAAAAAAAAAAAAGACAAAGAGGGAAGTCAAAACAATGAGGACCTACTTGGGCAAGTGTTGCGGCTCTCATCCCTCTAGTGGCCAACCTCTTGTAGATTTGGGTGAGAGCCGATGACTCTCACCTAGATTTGAGCAAGGGTTGTTGCTCATTGGCAACCCTTACCTTGCATGGTCGAGCATCCCCCACCATCATTGGGCAATAGTGGTGAGAGCTTACAAATCGAACCAAAAAGATGAGGGTTTGCAAAAATAATAATAATAAAATTAACTTATTTTTAAATGGATTTAAAAAATATTAAAAATCAAGTTTGGACTAAAATAATGTCATTTTAGTCACATCAACATCATGAAAAAGAAAGAAAATGAGAAGAAAAAAGTAATATTTTTTTTTTCATTAGTCAAGTTAAATGAAGTTAACTGAAGAACTTGATCGCATCAATTTAACAGGCATTAGAATTCGATAGCATATTTTGTAAGTTTTGAAATTGGATTCGCAACAAATTATAGGAAAAGAAAAGTCGGTTTTTTCTTTTTAACCTCGTAAAACAAACACTAGAGGTGGGTTGGGTCGGGTTCCCCTCCTTCCATGAAAGTTACTCCGAGGTCAACACGGCCCTTCATCCGTTGTTTTGGTCGGAGTCTTAGATCAACGATCAGCGTCGAAAGGAGCAAAAAGAAACCCAAAAATCTCCATACTAACCAGAATCGAGGGATCCTTCCGAAACCTAAGTTCCTCAATCCCCGATCCGATTTCATCCCATCATCTTCCGATCGGTGGTTTTTCCGAATCGATTCGAAGAAGAAGAAGAAGAAGCAGAGGAGGAATCGCGGGCGATGGAGAAGGTGATGAGCATGATAAAGCCCAAGGCAAACCCTCAGCAGCAGCTGCGGGACTGGCAGCGTCGCCTCCGCCAGGAGTGCCGCAACATCGAACGCCAAATCCGAGGTAAAATCCCCCCGCGAAATTCTGAGGTTTAATCGTGTTGGGTGGGATTTTGACGCCCCGATGCGGTGGGAAGTTGTTCGTTCGGGCGTTTTACGGTGTGGGTTTCGGTTCAGATATTGAGAGGGAGGAGAAGAACGTGCAGAAGGCGATTAAGGAAGCCGCTAAGAGAAATGACATGGGCTCAGCTAAGGTAAAAACGCAATCTTTGGGATGCTTTGTTTGTTGTTTCTCGAGTAAAGGTTGCTCTTTCCGATGATTTAGGTTTCCAGTAGGTTATGTGATGTGATGTGTAGAGGAGATCATGTGATGTAGGTACATTTTCGAGTGCTAGTGGGTAGTGGTGAATACAATTCATGTTTAAAGCTGGGATGAGAAGCTTGGTTCTGGTTCCTGTGGCTGTTCTGGGAAGCAATGTCGTGCTTGTGTCAGCATGGAAGTTGCTGTTGCTCATGGAATTCGCACGTTGAGCTGGATTTGATCATGCATTTCATCCCGTGGATCTCCTCAATTTTCTCTTCTTCGAGATTAAATTTTGAGGGAATGCATTGCTCAAGTACATAATGTTTGTTAGTTTGATTCGCTTTCTTGATCATCCTCTATACTCTAATATGGTCTTCTGGCCAGCTGGGGAATTTGAAGCTTCTTGGTCGGATTATTACAAATTTAGATGATCAACAGTTTGATGCTTTACTTGATCCCTACAGAACAGAATTTATGCATTGTGTAAATTCTAATGATCAGATATTTCTGGTTGCTGCAAGTCTTGGACATCTACTGAATGTCTGACCTTAACAGACTTTTGGCTTTGTTACACTTGTATTTTCATTTATGAGATTGAATGGTGCTAAATATACTCCAACAGTAGTTCTGACGTTTGTCTGCATGATAAGCATTTGAAGCTCATACACGCATCTTCTTGCTTCCACTCCTGTATTGACATTGCAATGTTTTCCCTTCTTTGTAATTCAACAGGCACTTGCTAAGGAAATTGTGATGTCCAAAAAAACAGTGAACCGTCTTTATGAAAATAAGGCACAACTGAACTCAATATCGATGCACCTTGGAGAAAGTGTCGGTATGGTTTTCTTACATTAGTTTAGATTTTTCCATATAGCTTTCTTTGTGAAAATTTGCTGTCTTAATTTGGTGAAGTGTCCATGCTTTGCCTTGATGGAGGGTATTTCCATTCAAGGAGGTTTGTCTGTGATAGGGATAGTTAGGCATCGTAAGAAATCTTGTGAAAATACGCATAAAATTGCCGAGAATTACGGTTATATCACCCATCTATGGAGATTGGTAGAAGCCTTCTTACTGCCTTTACTGTAGGAGATATTGTGGTCGACAAGTTTCCAAGTGGCATGGCAATATTTAAATTATATCTCAGTTTCTTAGGGCTGAAAGTTGCCACTTCTCTAACTGAAAAATGCTCTACTTCTCTGGCATAAGATCTCTTTCTCCACCATTTTAACCATCTTATTTTGATTGTATTTTCAGCAATTGCTCGGACGGTGGGGCACTTGTCTAAGAGTTCTGAGGTTATGAAGCTTGTTAATGACCTTATGAAAGCTCCTGAAATGGCTGTTACGATGAGAGATTTCAGCAAAGAAATGACCAAGGTACATATCCTGTATCGGTTGATCCTGTATTGTTGATGTGATTTTATAATCTGCCTGATGTGTTCTCTCCTATGGGGGTTTTGTCAATTGTGTATTTGCATATTAATATTCCCTTTGTTGTCAACATTCATATTCAAAATGACGAGGGTGATGCCTATATTCAAGCTTTTTCTGATAGTATGTGGCTGTTGAGAGACAATGGAAACTTTATGTCCTTTTCGGCTTTATCATATTCAAATTATACTGATGGTTTGAACCTTCATGAGTGGATGAGAAATAAGATAATGAAATGAACAACTATATCAACATGACCTTATGGTGCACAATTCAGGAACATTATCTTGAGCAATTTGGGAATGTTAGTTCTCCATTTCTTGCTCACTTGCTAGAATATGGCTTGAGAAGTGGAAAAAAGTTGGAAATGCAAATTGTGAAATATTTTTGTTACTTCTCATCATAAAGTTGTGAAAAAATAGTTTGTAGAGTAGCCTGCATCCTGCGGCATACGAATAGCAGAGGTATATATTCGATTGCTGAATGCAGTTTGTTTATATGATATATAGGCTGGTGTGATAGAAGAATTTGTGAATGACGCGGTTGACACGGCTCTCGACACGGAGGACATGGAAGAGGAGATAGATGAAGAGGTTGATAAGGTCTTGACAGCCATAGCCGGTGAGACAGCTGCTCAACTTCCAGAGGCAGTGAGGAAGCAAAAGGTGAAGCAATCTGCTCAACCTACTGCAGAAGAGGTAAACTTAGTTTTGGTCATTCCTTTATTTTCCCAGTAGGAAGCTAATTGAGAAACAATCACTGCTGCATTCTTACTTTTTTCATGTATCAATGAATTTGGAATTTGTAGGACGAAGCGATAGCCGAGGGTGTTGATGAAAAAGAACTAGAAGAAATAAGAGCTCGCCTTGATAAAGTTAGGTCCTAGTTCCAATTTTTCTACTGTTCCAACTTTGAGAGCCCAGCCCAAGAGGCGGCGAAAGGAGGGGTAAACTCTATTTAGCCTAACGTGGGAGGACTGCGGGTTCCCTTTACTGTATTCTTATTCATGTAGAGGAGATCCTATATAACACTTAACGGGTGATGAAACATGATGTGATGGTGTATAAATATGCGAGTTATGTATAAACTTGAGCTTGTGGTGAATATTGGGCACGTGGGTCAGACAAATTTACCGATATCATGCATCACTCGAGCCGGAGCTTCTATTCTTTCAATACAGGAAACGATATGCATCTTTCCGATTATTGTGGTTTAACATTTTATCTCGACATGTCCACTGCGATTGCTTTAATACCATCTAGTTATTAACGAGTCAGACCCCACGAGCATTTCAGAGGAACATTTTTCAAGCCTGTCATATTAAGGCATCGGACGACAAAGACACTCATGTATAAGGTGAACAAGAATACCACAGCTAGCAGAAAATTGATGATCTAAGTTAGCAAGAGTACGAAGTTCCCTTCACTCGGAAGACGTTGAAGCTCGAAAATCTTTGGACTCTCCCTTATCGGAGTCACATCACCATGTTTCACGTATGGATTATCACTTCGTTTTATCATTAGCAATGACTCCATGCGACTAGCACTCTTGTTCCTCGATAAAATTACTTGGGCCCAAGATCTGGCTTGGTTTACTTATTCGGGTCAATCCTCACCAGGATGAGAACCTGACGTTGAGATTTGCGGCAACATGCAGAGCCAGTCAGTAGATCTTTCCAGGTGATGAGATTGGACATGTTTTGGCATGTTTTTCCAGTATTCCTGGGGAACGACCCCGGGTCTTATCCCTACCCCGACACATGCACCATCTCGCCCATCTTAGGTGAAGATAAAACGACACTCTTCATATGTGGTTTCTTGGTTATTTGCGCATATCCTATAAATGCACATTGTTGAGGGATCATGTATGTAGGTTTTCAAACCACTACAATGCTCATCCGAACATGAACAAATGTTATGCCAATTTGCAAAGTTTACTTATACCACAGCAGTGCACGAATGTCATGACTCCTCCAAATCTAGACAATCGATAATCTGGAATATCCCTCGGCATTCACAAACATCTACATACAGTGACTGAAGCTGAACCCATAGCATCACATCCATCTACTGGATGACATATACCAGCGACTCCCGTGAAATGACGATGCTAGAAGTTTCAGGAGAATGCAGATATTGTACATTCAAGCAGCTTTTGCTCTGTACAGTTCTCTCAAGCCTTCAATCACTGGCTGGTATCCGGACCTCATGGGCACGAGCGACGTCACTCGTAAGTGCTGAGCATTACCACTCTGAGGCTTGGACAGTGTCATCCTGAACAACTCTCCTTCCAATATTCTAGCCGCTGCAGCAGCTGCAGAAGAAAGCATCCAAATACTTTAAATCTGCTGAGAATGATGGGCAAAAAATGCTATGAGTTGACTTCAGTTTACAAAAAGAAGATCAGGGAGTGTGATGGTCTCTCATCGGGCCTCTGGAAAATCCACCCATGGCCTCCAAGAAAAAGTGTGCCAAACAGTTTGCAACTGAACGAGTCATGCTGTGAGAGAATCGAAAGGAAAGGCGGAAAGACAGAGCAGGTACACCATACAGACTGTTAACATGTATGCTCCAAAATGAGAAATCACCAAATGGCACTTCCAATTTTCCTGAGAAAACCCACAACAATCAAATCCTACTACCCACAGAGGAACAAATTTTCTCCCACTTAATAACTTATACCAAAGACCAAAACTTCTGCCACCGGACGTGATCGTGTACGTGGAGCCTCTTACAACAAGGTGAATAGTTTGGTATAAAAAGCAAAATTTGACATCTCATGAAAACATAGTCGAACGGGTAGGAAGGTGTTGTACCAGCAAAAGGATGAAGCTTGGCAAAATCGAAGAACTCATCAGCACTCGTCCCGAACATGATCCTCGCAACCCGGTCGAAGCATATCACCGTGAAAACCTTCTTGTCGGTCGCTATGGACATCTGCACTTTCCCATTCCACAACCAGACCCAAAAAAGGACCCGTCACTCCAGCACTTAAACTAGACAAAGCACTAAATCCATCGACCCCAAAAAGCTAAACAAACAAGAAGAAGCAGTCTTTCAACGAGAGAAAATCCCAAAAGGGGTAACGAGCAAAAGACTCACGAGGAGACGAAAGAGGCGCTTGGAACGGGGAGAGCCGGGGTCGAAGGAGCTGGGGTTGCAGTACTTGCAGAGCGAAGAAGGGTCGTCGGGAAGCGACCTCTCGCAGATGGAGCACGCCCTGTACAGCAGGTTGGCGTGGTCGATCGCTAGAACGGCGCACACCTCCGTCGTCGTCGTCGTCGTCGACGGAGCTGAGGTTCCGCCGTTCGCAGGGAGACGAAGGGCCATCGGGAAGAGACGCCTCTCACGGATCGAGCAATGCTCCGTACAGCAGATCGGCGCGGTCGGTTGCCAAAACGGCGCACGCCGCCGCCGCCGCCGCCGCCGCCGCCGGTTTTTGCACTCCGATGAGCTCTGTTTTCGGTTGAGGGGGGCTCCTTCTAATCGAAGCTACGCCTTCCCTCGCACGGTTTCGGGAAAATTACAAAAATATTGGCTCCTCATAAAAATAAATTATTTAAAAATAATTATTTATATTTTCGGAAAAAGGGTAGAAACTATAAAAAAAAATTCTAAACTATATTTATTACGCCATATTTATCATAATATTTTTTTGTGACACAAAATCTTTTATCTACTCTGCCAATGACATATTTATCAAAATCTTTTATCTCCAACTTGATCTTAAAAATTTAATATGACAGAATTTTTTTTTGGGAGTTTTTGATATCATACAAAAAACTTTGGAATAAATATATCATAAAGGTACAAGTTATGAGTTTTTTGTGTCACAAAAAAAAATTGAGTAAATCATGTCATATTTAATAAAGTTCAAAGTTTTTTGTGGGTTTGTCCCTTCTATTTCAAATGGCAAGTAATATGAGAAATTTCTTTTTTTCGTTTAGTGATCAGCAATTTACGAAATAATGTTAAATGATTGCCGGGTCATATGAATATTTAACTTGTTGCTTTGATATATACATTGCATTCTCCATATGGCATTTCTTTTTTTCTGAAAATTCATTAAAATTCATTCTCCCTAGTTAGGACTAGGGCGATGCAAACTAAACGCCTCACCAACTTTTTACTCATTTTTTCTCCCTTTTGATTTATAAAACTCGACATGCTATAACAAAAATGCAAAAATAAAAAATAAAAAAATTTTCTTTAATTTCATCGAAACTCGGAGAGTTTTTTATGTATATATTTTATTTTAATTTGTCTAATTAAATCATTCAACAGTAAATAAATTCACAATTCCAATCAAACTTTCGTTCGAGGAAGATTGCAGCGCCATCGATCTCGAGCCTGAGGTCACGCGTTCGGAACTCTGTTCCTTGCAAGTTGCTGCCGCCACCCTCTCTCTGCTTCCCAGCCGCCGTCTCTCTCGCTCGGTCTCTCCGTCCGGTTCGCTCTTTCTCCCTTTGATCTCGTACCGCTTCCATATTACTTTCACGTTCGGCTTTGTAGCCTGCGCTCCTGTCTCCCCCGGTTGCCTGCCATTTTAGCAAGAAAGCTATACTGATTTTGCTCCCTCACAACAGACCCAACAGACCCAACAGACCCATCGAGTGCTAAGCCTTGATCATGTTGCTTTGTGGGTCTAGTTTGATTCAATGTAATCTGCCCTTTTGCTTGCGATGGGTGGGTGCCCGTGTTGAGAGGGAATTTCAAGAATAACGGTAGTTGTGCAGTTATGCGGTTGTTTAGTTTCCCTTCACATGCCTTTAACTTTTGTTCGTCAGGGGCCAATTTAAATCTCCTCTTAGACGGCTGTAGTTGATTTCTTGTGAGGTTCAGTTGGTATGGTTTCGGCTCTCTGAAGTTTCGAGGTTTTCTGTCTGGTGCAGTCTGTCGCCTCTGTCGGGGATTATGTGATGGAGCCTGACAGGTAACTATGCTCTTCAGCTGATGACCCGTACGAGAACATATTAAACCTCCTTGCTTACATTCATTCTCTTCACACGTACCGAGATGTTGCCCTGCTATTCATTCCCAACTAACTCACGCTCTGCTGAAAAGGCGGGCGGTGTGTGGTCACGGCAGGGAATGAGGTTGGGCGTGGAATTGGGAGTGAGGATACTGCATTGAAAAGTATGCTAACAGTTAGAGGTCTTTTAAATGGAGGGGGAGTGATATTGTGTGACATGATCAGCTGGCTTTTGAATGTCTTCTGATGCTAAACTTGAAACTCAACCCAGTGAATATTGTTTTGAAATTCCTACATGTTGAAATTCTCTCATACTTCAAAAAAGAAAGATGATTGGTTTCATCTCTTTTTTTGGCCCCAATATTTAATTAAGATGAATCATTTGTATGGATGCCGAGACAATTCACTTTCTATTGTCATTGGAGTCTCAGTCATTCTTTGAGATCATCCTGAAAATGAGATGTCACACTGTGAGACTTGTCAAGAAATCCGTTCTGATTTATTAATGCCTACCTTACTCCTGTATAGTGGAACTTGGTATAAATGCACTAGATAGCTATTTTCCTCTTCCCTATTCTACTGTATCTTACTCGACCTTGTCCATGAATCCTTTGTTAAGATCCTTCCATTCAGCAGCTCCTTAAGATGGCATTGCCCTAAAGTGAAGGGTGATGCTCAACCATTACTTATACTGTTGAAATCTGGTTATTAGGTTGAATTCTCCGGACACTTCTGTAATCACTATTGACATTCTGGGTCACCAACTGCAATTTGCTCAGGTACTAGATGTTCTTCTCTACAGAATTTCCCTCTATTCATAGCATGCATCTTTAGCTTTTGCCTTTCCAGGTTAATAGTGTCACACATGCTGTCTCGATGAGGAGAATATATCTGCGTTTGATGTAGTCTGTTATTATCACCTACCAGCCATAGACATGCTTTCAATTTTATACGCAAATGGTGGATAGGGATCTTTGGAAGATATCCCCTCATGGGAATGAGCTCCTTTCCCATATCCCTCCTTCTCTACAACAAAGCCTTCGTCTAATCATTGTATTTTGTTGGGCCACCACTGACCTCATTGCAAACCGTTTCATTTTCATATGTATCTCATATTTGGTTGCTATGGACCTTTAGATTTTGAACATCAAGTCAACAACTTAACTGTTTTCATTTTCATATGCATTCGATAGTGTCAGTTTGCTGGCATCTAATTATAACGCCTGAATGAGGAACTTGGGTGTCACTGTGGCAGGATCCAAATTCAAAGCACTTAGGAACAACAGTTTGGGATGCATCAATGGTGCTCGTCAAATATTTGGTAATTTCTCATTATTAGCTAGTCTCTATGATGTGATCTTTGTGTGCTGTATCTTCTGCTTTATGACAGTATTGCAAACCTTGCTGTATCTTCCCCCTTCTTCAGCATGTGAGCACATGTCAATTCTGGCATTTAGGGTCACTTAGTGCCCTTTACAGTATCAATCTAAAGTGGGTGTCTCATTGGTAGCAACGCAAGTGAAATAAGTAATTTTTTCTATTAAGAATTTAAACACTTACTGCTGTTTACCTTTTTCTGTAGATCGATTATATAGCTAAAATGCTTTACTCCATCAATTCTTTCAGGAAAAGAATTCTCGAAGGGGAAGATTCTGCCCATCTAAGCTCAAAGGAAAGCGTGTCATTGAGCTTGGAGCAGGTTGTGGGGTAGCTGGGTTTGGTGAGTTGTGTGTTGCTGTAGGTTATACGATTGATTCTTCTTTATGGGGGATGGGTTCTTGATTGCACTTGAAATAGCAACCTCGACCATGGTTTCTGCTCCCTTTAGGTTGATATGAAGTTTCTTTTCAGGCATGGCACTGCTAGGGTGCGACGTAGTCACAACAGATCAAGCTGAGGTTTTACCACTGCTAAGGAGAAATGTGGAACGGAATACTTCAAGGATCCTCCAGATGAATCCAGGTTCTTGGTACTTGGAAGTTCTCTGCATCTTTTCCTAATGTTTGAATCTTATATCTTCTTAATTAACATCTAGTAATAATTTTTCTTTCACTGCACTTCTTTCCCTCATTTGCATGCTGTCGTGCAAAAGAACTTGAAGATGCCAAGTGTCACACATTTGTTGTACTTTTACTCTTTGTGGGTCGTTTTCAGTGTAACAATTAGTCAACCCACCAATAGGGAACCAGCTGAAGGGCTGAAGAACTGTGGCTTATATGATGACATTCTTAATGTAGTTAGTGGGTGAAATGGATTGTCTTATATCAAATAATACTTCTTGCAGATTCATTTGGTTCCATTCAGGTAGCTGAATTGGACTGGGGAAACATGGAGCATGCAAAGGCTGTTCATCCTCCTTTTGACTTTATCATTGGCACAGATGTCGTAAGTTTCTTATTTCTGTATATTCATGTTCCTTCTGAAGTTCCACATCTTGAAACAGCCAACTATTGAGTTTTGCTTTTATGAAGACATTGTCCACTTGCATGCTACTGAGGAAAAAAGTTACTAATCATGTGCGAAAAGAGCATGAGTGAGCTTTCTACCATCCAGGATAACGCTAAAGCAAATGACAGTTGCATTTCTAGTGCCCTTCTTATAAGACCATCTTTTATAACCATTTTGAGCGGAAATCAACGAATCATTGAGACTCTAGAGTCTATGTTCCAGTTTCACTAAACGGTGCTGATGTAGATATTATCTTGTGAGTTCCTTGAGATTTGAGGTTTTTTAGATAAAGTAATGCCAGGTTATTGAGACTGATTTACTACTACTGTGTACTTACTGATGTGGCTGATTATAAATGAGCCTTTCGACAAACAGGTCATATCCAACTTCCAATAGAAGTCTGTGACATCACTTAGTATACCAATTTGGTAGAACAGTTGTTGAACACCTAACATTTTTTATTTTATTAAACTCGAGGCATCCTCGCCTTGAGTTTTTTGGTTCGCTAGCTCCATGGTATTCCTTTTATCGAGAGTAGGACCACAAACACTCAAAAGACAATGAAGTTGGATCATAAGTTCCAATGATGACGTGGTAATATTCTGTAATCAGTAAAGTTAGCTTTCATAATATTTAAGAGTTTAACTGCTTCTCAGGATCAAAGACTTAGAGGATAATATTTGTGTTCTAAAAATAAGGCTGTGCCTTACCCACCGCATTTCTAGATTATATAGGATAGGGGAGGAAATTACCTGGACTGCTTTGGAAAATGACTGGATACTAGGTCAAATATAGGTAAATACTATCCTGCCCTTCATGGTGGCTTCGAGGGCTGACCTTTCGTTGAACATGTGCGTTCATTTGTATAATTTATTACTAGTTGTTTCTTTCTGCCGGCCTCCACTCCAACAATTAGGCACATCCTCAGCCAAATGACCAGGGGCGTGTATGCGAGCACTTTTGATTGACTTGCTAAAGATAGAAGTGGAAGAAGATTGCTCCGTATTCAATCTTTGCTCAAACCAAGCAAAATCTTAAATCTAGCTAATAACAACCAGATGGCACATTTACTTGCTTTTTGGTGGGACACAATTATATGTTATTGAGAATAAAAGGTTATCTGTCTTTTAAGTTCAGAACTCCAACTTCATTTGAATTTAGGTTTATGCAGAGCATCTCCTGGAACCACTGCTGGAGACAATATGTGCATTATCAGGACCTAGAACCTGTATCTTGGTGAGGCAACAGTTTTTTCTAGATATAGTTTTCTTTGAAAAGAATGTGACTATAAGTCTGCCACTTTTTTTTAGTTGGGTTATGAGATGCGATCCACAAGTGTGCATGAGCAAATGATGCAGATGTGGAAGAGAAGCTTTGATTTGAAACCCATTCCAAAATCCAAGGTACATATATTTGTTGGTAAATTCGTGTCCATTCTTCACTGTTATGGTATTTTGGAAATGCCAGACCAGGGTTCATTGGTTATGAGTGACCTCAATCGAAGATCATGGCTCTAAAATTCTTTCATTAGCAATTGTCAAGGGACTTATATGTCATCAATATCACTCGTATAAATTTCTGCTTCAGAATGTGTTTTTCTCTAAGTATGAGTGCTGTGATCCAGATGGTTCTTATTGGAATTCTTAATTTGGTAATATGTCATGGTATTGTGATGATGGGCGTTTATCACCAAATGGTCCAAGTCATATGTAGGAAGAGGTTGTTGGGTTAGGGAAGGATAATTTTCCCGGCAGAGGAACGAAAACCCATCGATCTTGTTGTATGCTTTTATGGTTGCTTTTATTTATTTCTGACCCATTTTATGATGCAGATGCACGGTAAGTACCAACATCCTAGTATTCAACTTTTTATGATGGGGTCAAGGTCCACAGACAGAAGTGTGGGAGAGACGACTCGGAGGGTGGAGAGCACGGATGAAACAATTCAAAGCGTCGGGACTTCAGACAAGAGGACAAGGTTTGACCAGAAGATCAGTGAAGATGATACAGCAGAACCTCAAATGGACTGGAATAGTGGGGATAACAATCTCTCTGATGATCCTACTAGTGAAAGATTCAAGGACGGTGTCGAATTACTGGCGAAACTCAAGAACGACGATCTTAGTGAATGGGAAGCAAGAAGGTATGGGTCAATGGCTGCTCGTCTTCTTCGTGATGTAAAGATAATGTAGAGATTCTTAAGATAGCATTACCGGTACTTACTTATCAATGGGTGAAGTTTATCACAGCACCTAGAGATCTGGTTAGATTTAGATGGTGGTTATATTTGCCACATATAGAAACAACCTATCATCGTCCAGAAACTGGTTCATGGAAGTCCCTTTCTATCAGTCGACCTGCTCTAAATTGATGGTAAATCTGTCCATTATCTGTCCTGAAAGTATTAGGAGGTTGTTGTGACAATGACTTAGTCACCAATTGTCAGTGATTTAGCTGAGACATCGGTAGCGGCGATAACGATCCTGGCTTGACACGGATCTTCATGAATTTCAAACTTTTCACGGAAGCCACTACAAGGGCAAAACCAGATTGATCATCTGTTGTTCTAGAATGTTACCTGAACTAGGTAACCATTAAAACTTGGGATTCGAGAAAAGTCAACAAGTTCAATGAGTGCGAATGCTACTTTTCCTTGGAAATAACTATTCTGCCGATATCTGGAAACAGTTGACCGGGTGTTTTGGGGTCGGAAGTGCCTTTATCTAGATGCTTTGCTATTTACTTTTTTAACTCTAAAGAAAGTTCCTTCTAGATTGCATTAGGGACGTTTACTTTGTTAATTACAACGACATGCCTACAATGGTGGGGGCTAATTCCCAAAAAAAATTTCAAATTTTAGGTCTAGTCAATTTTACCCCGAACTTTTTTTTATCTGAAAAAAAAAATAATCCTGAACTTTAGATTTAATATCAAATCTACCCCAAACTTTTTTTTTTGTCTTTGGAAAAAACCCTAAACTTTAGGTTTAAGCTCAAATATGCTCTGAACTTTTCTTTTATCTCGAGAAAAATCTTAAACTTTAGGTCTAATCTTAAATCTACCTCAATTTTTTTTTTTTTGTCGAAAAGAAAATGATCGATTGTTACTTTAGTCTTGAATTTGCCCTCGCTTAGCCCTCTGTCCAAAAGTTGTGGTTAGTCGTCCCTAATTTTTATATCCTGGGACGTTTTATTTTGAAAATAGATTTCCATATCGCCTTGTCAATGTGTATTTAAGACAATAAAATTCGAGAGTGATTTGAGATTGAACCTAAAATTTAGGGTTTTTTCCGAGACAAAATAAAAGTTTGGAGTAGATTTAGGACTGGACCTAAAGTTCGAGGTTTTTTTATGAGACAAAAAGAAAATTTGGGGCAAATTTGAGACTGGATCTAAAGTTCGAGAATTTTTTTAGGGAATTGGCCTCAATAGCAGCAGAAACCTTAAGGATTTAATTGCACCGATCGAGAGGTATAGGGTAGATGATATTTCTTATATAAGTTTTCCGATTTATAGTGCACTTCTTTCTGAAAATGCTAGAGATAGACCTTTGTGGGGGGCAAAATGCACAGCTAATCTTTTGCTGGCATCACCCTCTGACTTAGCTGCACTTTTGGCTCTTGTATTTTTGGGTTTTATTATCCCTTTAGGGTTTGAATAGACCCGCTGCAACCATCAAAATTCAAACTTTGTACACCAATTCCCACCAACCAAATCAGATAAAAAGAGCCCTCAATCACATATAATTTTGCATGGAGAGGGTGCAACGGCATGAGCTTATGAAATGATTGGCTCTCTCCTCTTCCCTTTTGGAACATTTCAGATGACCAAACCCTTTAAAAAATTTCTCACTCGGCACACATTTCGAGTTCCCTATCTCAAGCTCTAGACTTGAGACCGAAAAGCTTTTTGTCGTTGTAGTTTTCAAAGTAAAAACATGTGGTGGCCTGGCCACATCATATGAAGGAACTTACAGGAAAAATGCAGTGCATATAAGACCGTCCTAGATAAAAGCGTTGGCATCTTGAAAATGAATTGCTCGTCATTGAATTTTTCTCATTTTTGGGTCCGCACGCAATCGTGCTGCGTCAATCCGAGAGGGGCGACTCCATCTTGTCCGTAGGAATCGAATCCTGGTTGACTTCTGTCGCGTTTTTAATCAGATGATGATGAGGATGACTGCATTGATTAGATCATCCCGAGTTAAGTTTCCAGGAAAACAAATCGTACCTTCCTTCTCTTGTCTTTCATCTTTCTAAGCAATCTGGTTGCCAACCACCCAATGAACTTGACAATACTTTCAGTCAATCAATGATTGAAAGGAACTCCTAAATTTATTTTCCGGACTTTCACGCATTTTGTTAGCTAGAAATTTACGGTCAAAGAAAATATCTATGTTTAAAATAAGAAAAACGAATTTCTTTTAATCTGAAAAAAGAGATAACATTTTCTTTGAAAACAATTTCCATGAAAAGCATTTTTGGTTTTTATGAAGTTTTCCTTGAAATGAATATACACTTATGATTAGTTTATGAGTCATGATCACGAACAAAATAAGATCAAAATTACCCACGATTAGAAAACCTTTATTATCTCTCTCTCTCTCTAGAGCGGCAACGGCTGGAGTTGCGGCAAGGTGCGGCTGAATATAGTTGAGGGAGAGAGAGAGAGAGAGAGAGAGATCAGGGGCCATCTTTCTCTGGCGATCAATAGCTTTTTCTTCAGCTAAAGTCACACGTTGGTGACTAATGACGCTCATGATTGACCAATATGCTCGTTTGGTCGGTGGAAAACACGACCCTTCTCTAGCAATAAGCAATCGCCGATCGCCTTATCTTCCTAATAAATGCTCCTGTTCATGCCCAGTTGGAATCAGACTGACGTAGATGGATTGGTCACTTAAAATACCAAGCGACGACCTCAGGGAAAAAGTGAGCATCTTGAGATTTCCCTTGAAACGATCAGATCAAAAGGAGGAAGTGAACGACACATTAGGCCGATGATTATAGGCGTAAGTGCGAGACGGATATAAGTTGGGGAATGACTGGAAGGCTCACGACAGTCTTAAAATTTCTATTATGATTAGGAGCGAGCAAGACGGATTCACCAGATCGGGAACTACCTGGACTAGACCGAACCAGCTAGTTCTTTAGAGTGTTAGTCCGGTTCCTAGTTTCTAAAAATGGAACCAGTGTTGGGGTGGTTTAGTTCTTGATTCCAAGGAGGAATTAGACTGCCTGAAACAAGTGATTTTTATTTATTTATTTTTAAATGTTTCATGCAGGCCTCTTCTCCTCTTTCAATCTTTCCCTTTCGCCTCACGACTAGTTTTGCTAGACCGCCCAAAAACTAGATCGGTCCGGTTCGGTTTAGTTTCAAGGACCTCTGGTCCAGTTCCCAGTTCCAAGGTGGAACCGGACTAGACCGGGAACCGATCACCCCCAATTATGACTACATAAAAAAAAAAAAAAAAAAAAAAAAAACATAGTTAAATTACTGCCTGCATGATTAGTTGTCTAGCTAAACATTGCCAACCCAACAACTGAGGATTATAAAAACATGAACATGCATCTTTTCCTGTCCGAGAGTCAATGCAGATATAGACCCTATGGCGTCTTTTAATCGTTTCCCTTTTATATTATAACTGCATGATTTGTTTATTGATAATGGTTTTGTCATGCTTTTTTTTCTTTTTGTTATATCTATTTGAATTTTTGTACACGAAAGAGAAATGAGGAGAGGGTGCTGAATTTCCTATTTGGAAGATTCCATGATCCCCAGAAGAGGCCCGAACACATGGCCTTTTCTTTAAATCGATGACTCTCCTATAGAAAACTTCTGTGTCCCCCATGTCAACACGAGGCGGCGATTCTTGTTTGGTTTTGCAGTCTCCGTTTTACACATGAAGTAGACGCCTGTATGTGTTTCGGGTTCGAGTTTACATGTGTAGCGGGAAAAGGTCGAAGGTTTTCTCATTGAGAGAGACATAAGAAAATAAGGGACAGCAACGTTCACAACGGTTCTAAGAAACATGTGTCAAGACTTCGTATGAATTAGTGGAAGAACATGCCTTGGTTCTGCATAACAGTTGTACCAGTTGATAACGCATCCATTTTAATAATTTTGACTGACGATGATGTGAAGGGGGAAAAAGTTTCGATTATTATACTTGATGGCCATTGAAATCGAGTTAAAGAAGTATGTCTAGATTATGAAGAAGTTCACACCTTTAAACAATAGGAAAAGCTTATTCAATCTTAGCCTTTATCACAAGGTTCTATCTGCTACATTATCTGTAGAACATTCATGTGGGTTTTCGAGATTTAAGAGCAGCCCTTTCTATCTAGTACAATGACAGATCGAAACTCAGATGCAAAATGGAAAATGTTTGTCTTATAATCTATAAGATGCATATGAAGAGACAACTAATAAAGTCAGAGTACCAATTAAAACGACAACCAATTTTTACCAAACAAGACATTGGATCCTTTAGCAGAAGAAACAGATCAGTACAGAGCGAAAGTCATTGTCACCCCTAACAATAAAGTTCGGAAATTTTTTGGTTTGTTTAGTTATATTTTGAAATTTTTTTAGCAAAGGAGTTGACAAAAAGAAAATGGCTTGATGAAATTGAGGGGCTTCCATTTGACTTGTGTGTGTTTGACGATACACAAGTGTGTTATTTGCTGTAAGATGGGGTCCTCAGAAGCAGTAGATGGCTGCCTTGAATCTCAATATAAGGGCATGTCTCTCATATCCCACCATGTCGCTTCCAAAGTCTCATTTAGAAGAGAGAAAGCTCTCAGTACTCCAGAAAGGCTGTCTCATCTGCAGAACAAAAACATAAAGACTTGAGAAAGAGAGAGAGAGAGATGGGGAGAGCTCCATGCTGTGACAAGGCAAATGTGAAGAGAGGTCCATGGTCGCCAGAGGAAGATGCTAAACTTAGAGACTTCATAGAGAAGAATGGCACTGGTGGAAATTGGATCTCTCTTCCTCAGAAAGCTGGTAACAATTATAATTATTTCAATTCTGAGCAAGACGGAATTAGCAAGTATAAACCCAGTTTTCATGCTAATCGAACAGATATCTCCTTGTTATTGTCTCACTGAACATATTCATTTCTTTCAAAAAGTAGTAGAACTAGATGAAAGATAAGAACAACTTAGTTGGAGCTTTCTATGCACAGAACTTTCTCACTAGCTTGCTTCTCTCTTCATCGTCTGATTCTTTTCTTTGATCTCCTGATTGAGTTTTCTTCTTGTGGATCAGATCTCAAGAGATGTGGAAAGAGCTGTAGGCTTAGATGGCTTAATTATCTCAGGCCCAACATTAAGCATGGCGAATTTTCCGTTGAGGAGGACAGAGTTATTTGCACCCTTTATGCTACCATTGGGAGCAGGTATTGAGTCTTCTGCTTCTCATCATTTTCACTTAGGACAAAATCCCCACACTGGGAAAAATCAGCTACTTACTCATCTGATGCTTATATGATGAAATTGCGAACCTCGTTCCTGTCACTTGGTAAAAAGATTATGAAACTGTTTAGCACATTAAGTTTCGAAACAATCCAAGAGAAGAACAATATAGGATTAAACAGAAAAGGGTGATGGGTGTATTCATCTTGGCATCTTTCTCTTCCAGAGAAACACTTGCATGCATCAGGATTCCATCTGCAACTATGGACTTCATATATGATCAGCTATTTTCTGTTAATGACAGTAGCCTCACAGTTTTTGCCCCAAATTTTAGGTGGTCAATAATAGCTGCTCAGCTACCGGGCAGAACAGACAATGACATCAAGAACTACTGGAACACCAAGCTCAAGAAAAAGCTCATGAGCGTGATTCCTCAATTCAACCAGAGAAAAGCCCCACCACCATTCCCAGATTCATACCAGAACTCCTCACTATCTTTATCTTCTCAAATGCTTCCACCATTGTCCTTAGACAGCAGTTCCCAGTACTATGCTTGCAGTCTAAACAAGCAATTCGCAAGTCATGAATTTGCCTCTTTGCCACAGTACCTCTCAACAAATGACAACAATTCCTTGGGAAACCCAAACAATTGCTCATCTTTTCAAGCCCAGGAAGGTTATTATAGTCCACTGAAAGAGAGTAACAACTTCATGTTTGGGGGTGAAGGAAGTTGCAGTTGTTCTGATGGTAGCAGCGGTGGTCAGATTGGCCAAACAAGAGAGATCATCAAGCAAGAAGAAATGGGGTTTCAGGATTATAGTATCTATAGTGACTATGCCTACCAATGTGTCGAAAAGACGAATTGCTATTTCGGCGAAAATATTGCCGAGAGCTATGATTTGGAAGATGTCAAGAAACTGATGGGCAGTACTAGTTTAAGCTGCAACAGTTCCATCTTAGATGAGAACAAGGAAGAACTGAAGCTCATGCCAATGTACTATTTCTGATTCGCTGACTATAAATAAGATCATATATATTTAGAAATATCTATTGTAGAAAGATCGGGTCCAATTCAATTTCTAGGACTAGGGTCTTGTTTTCTGCCCATTGATGTGCTCCTTTCTTGGTTTTGACATCGCATGGATAGGCATTGGGACGACCGGAAAAGTTCACATAAGGGTTGTCCCCTGATTAAGGAGAAAAAAACTTAGAAAGGCGCTCAACGTTAGGGATCTGATGCGACAAAGACAATACACCAACACTTCCGCAGAGGCTGACCATTTGCTACCTAAGCAAATGACAATTTCCTAGTTCATTCGAACTCTTGGGGGAAAGTCAATTGATTAGTAGATGAAGTATTCAGAGTATCATTTCCTCTTCGATCCCCTTAAAATTCTATATTTGATGTTGTGTTCGGATCTATTCAATTAAAAGAATCGATTGTGCTTAACATTTCCCGATTCTATTAGGAAAATAACACGAATTTGTCATAAGCAGAGTTCTTAGAGACTATGAAGTTATGTTTCTTTGTTTTCTTGTGGGGGATAAGAACCTAGATGACAGCTTAAAAATTGACAACAACCTTCAGTTTCAGTTTCACTTTTGTCTTAGAAATGCCAAAGGAGCACAAAGATTGCCCTGTCAAACGTCTTATAAGTCACTCTTGCATCTCCAAGATTACTGTTAAGAAAAATGCCAAAGGAGCACAAAGATTGCCCTGTCAAACGTCTTATAAGTGACTCTTGCATCTCCAAGATTACTGTTAAGAAAAATTTCTGATGGAATCACTGGCTTTGCTCTTATTTGGAATCTACCTATTGCCTCCACAGTCTCATTTTTTCTCCCATAATCTCCAATGCTTCAAGAGCAAGTCATTCGCAAGTTACTGGAACTGAAAGCAACGTGAACCGTTTCTTTAACCAGGTCAATCGTTTTGCTTTAATAGGCGACTTTTCAAGCAGAGGGGCGACTAATAATGGGAGTGTCCTTTTCAGGCAACTAACAACAGTCAAAGGTGCGGAAACGTCTCTCACAGGCTCATCCCAGCTTCACAAATTTTGAATGAATTCGTCTTTTGTGGGGATCGACATGCAGAAACGGAGCAGCAATTTAGTCTTTCAGACATCTATAAATCATTTCTTTTAAGATAATAACTGCCGTCTGCTGTGTTGACGTGCATACAACGTATTCAACTGGACAGTTGTTAACCAGGCAAGTAATGGAAAAAGAGCAGTGTACGAGCAAGAAAACGAGAGATAGGAGACGAAAAGAGAGATTATCCACCCCTTTCATCAATACGATGCAATGGCCCCATCGCACAACCATTTTCTGTCCATTCACATTAGCTAGAAAGTGCACAGTACCAAAAAAAAAATTCATCAAAAGGCAACGGTACTATTATCGTCACAATCACCCCGGGCATGGACTAGAAGTATCGATATTACATTTTGTATCCAGGTACAACAAGAACAACATGCAAACTTCGACAATGTTATCTCCGCTCAAGCCACAGCATGGAACTAATAAACAGCAAAGACATGCGTACCGATTGAGGCCGATAAAATATTGTACTTATAGAAGTATTACCAACCAGATAAAACTTGAGCACATGATCTCCTTATTTTTAATCTAGTTTCAAGAACAGGCAAAAGACATTGTAAAGCCAAATTTCAAATATTGCTATTGAACATCGTCCTGATCTCTATCGCTCCGGTGTCTGCAGAAGGTGAGCAATCTGCAAGGAAACAAGACACTTATGGCTGCTGCTTCAACTCTTCAGAAGTGCTCTATATATGTCATCCTTTGATGTCTGAACACTGGTACATACTAACAACTGTCAACTACTAAACAAAAGACTCAACAACCCCTTCTCCGAAGAAACGCGCCAGAAGTGCTCATGTTAACTGCAAAAGTACACACCTTCCCCATCCATCATATATGTATACAGTTCAGAGGTTTGCTGAGTGATAGAATACCTTTAGATGCATGAAAGGCTCCGACTTTTAGCAAAGTCAAAATCAGGCAGCCGTTCCTACAGTGCTGCCAGTAGTTTTGAGGTCAAAGATTTCAATCCAATAGCCATCAGGATCCTTGATGAATGCTATCCCTTTCATTTTCCCTGCGTCAGATTTTCCACATTCAAACCACAAATAAAATATGCACATAAGAAGACTCCAGAGAGAATAAATTCTGTAATTTTACACATGATTATAAGCACAGATAGGCTATTAAGCAAGAAAAGGAACTGGCGCTGCATCACAGGCCTGAGGCTAGAGAACAAAAGCGAGCTACAAAGCATTCCAGGGTAACTCTGTGCAGTGTGAGCCATGCTTTTGGACTCTATGATTAAGACATTCTAATGGACTTCCTCACAAATATGAAGCGTCAGACCATACTCGACTATTGTTAATGTGGCTAATCAGAGCTCAAATAAACACAGACTAGTCAGATATATATCTTGTTTCAACACACCATAAATTAAACTACACCAAGCATCCAACTGCCATTAATATGAAACAAAATAATTAATGTTTTCATGGATTTTGCAGGGTGCCATACCATCATCTGGCTTTTTCACAAACTCAACTCCCAGTTTTTCAAACCTCTCACAGGCCTTGTATGTATCATCAACCGTGATGCCAATGTGTCCTGGAAGCAAGGCAAAGAAGAGTTAGACTGCGTTAAGCACTGGTACTAGACACATCCTTTTTATTTATTTTTTTCCAAGAAGATCTTCAAAAGTATTATCAGTGACATGTAATGAATTGTGAAACCAATTACTTTGCTAAAAGCAAACTTGCCAATCTTACAAGTATCCGCTATAAAGTCAATGCATTGGCTAGAGACACCTCACCACTCCATACACGGGTATGTATCTAGCAATTTCATCCTTCGCAAAGTTCAGAGGTTTGCATGAGAAAATTGCCAATGCACAAATTGCTTCAGTAGATAAATTGGTTACACAAGCAGCAGATATCCAATATCATTCCAAAATTGACAGGATACAAATTACGAAGTAACAAATACATCAGAAATATTTGGACATCCTAAATGACCTATCTTGAAAAGACTCATGGAAAGCTTTGGTTATTTTTAGACTCACTGGGAAATTCCTAAGTCAGTTACTTCTTTTAAAAGCTAGCATTAGCATAAGAAGTTCATCAAAACTTACATTAAAACCATTGGCTTAACTTCCTGTGCCGAAGCCGTGACTAAGTGCTCATCTACCCAACGACATATTTGGCCAACGATACTACAATAGACAAATTTAAGTTCACAGGAAAATGACCGTATTCGCCAGTGGAGTGAACAGTCAAACTGTAACTAACCCACATAGAAATGTAAAACTTTATGTGATTCAGAGTGGGCGGGCTCACAAAATCGCATCCACAGTATTAAAAACAAAGATTAGAAGTCATGTTGAACACAACATTCTATTTTTGAAAAAAAGTGTACCAAAGCCACGGGGTTCCGAATTCCCATTGTGGTACTTGAAGTCAGGATCGCTTTCAGTGCCCCAATTACTGCAAGCGATTTTCAGATAAAAAAAATTACTTGACAGTGGAAATAATCAGGCTTCATGTAGCTGCTTTATTGAAATGGCAAATATTAACTGTGTTAGCTCAATTGTAGCCTTCTGACCAAAAGTCCAAACGGTTCTATCCACCGCATTACTGGGAGCTGATTTGGTATCCTACACCAGAAAAATCATGAATGGCATTAGAATCTCCATCAGGTCCGGAATAGCAAATGTTATAAGAAAGCTTTTCCAAGAGGACATTATACCACTTCAGCTGTAAGAATGGCGTCTAACAAAATAAAATTGGCTCGCCAGTAAATCCCTCCCCCCCTGCGGCGGGGAGAGAGATGCATAAACAACAAAGGAAAAAGATGGAAAGAAAGATACCTCATAGCCCATAAAATACAAACTGAACTTCATATCTGGGAAGTCCAACCTCTTAAGCAACCTACAATATCCAACATGACATGACATCATCGCGTTCAGCAATTTTAGAATCCTCTGAGAGCATTGTCATGCTGGATAAAGAGAGAAGATGACAAGTTTACTCAGAGGATCAGTGTTATTGCATCCCCACTTCCAACAGGAATAATTCATTGAAACACCAAATCAAGAAAGCATCGGCGTGGCCTACAACTCCGTAGCTACGCATATCGTATCACATGAGTGGAAATAGGCAATGTAAAACCAGAGAGGACCACATATCAGACAGCAATACCATAAAAGGAAAATATGTTAAGGGGAATGAGGACGACATACGACATGCCCAAAACGCGAGAGTAGAAATCGAGGCTGACTTTAGGGTCCTTAATTCGGAACATCTGCCAAGATTAGAGCTCACGCATGACTTCAAACCGAAATCCATCCAATTCGCAAACAAGAACATAGGACACTGCGAAGAGGGCACTCACGGTTTGCTGCATGATGTAGCCCTTGGTGGCCTCATCGGGGTTGGCGTGGAGTCCCGGATTGTTGGAGGGAGATTCTTTCGGCTCCGACGCCATGGAAAACAACCGCAACCGATTCAACCGCTGCAAAAAGAAAGACCACGACGGATCAAGAAACGGACGGAACGAGGCAGCGACAGATCAAGAAACCTCGGTGGTTCGGGACCTTCGGTCCAGTGGCGAGGGTGGTGGGAGGAGAGAATGGAACAGGAGCGGAAAAGGCGAGTCTTGAGGCGAGTCTGAGGAGGGAAATGCGAGATAAGGTGGCGGCGACGGAAGAAGAAGAAGAAGCGGCGGCCATGGAGATGGGATCGCGAGAGAGAGATATAGATAGAGAGAGCGCTCACCTTTCAAGAAGACAAACGAAGCAGTGGCAGGGACCGGCCTTGAAGGTGATCAGGCAATGGTGGTTTCTCGTTTGGGCGTATAGGATTAGCCTCAAAGCAGAGTCCCAAAGACACCATCGATCCTGGGCCGACATGGGGGGAGATCACAATGCCCCCCGTTGAAAAGTCAACGTCTTCATGGGCCGACGGGCCGAGTCCCCCGACCATCTCCGGCAAGGACGGGAACAGGAGACAATCCCAAACGTCACATGTTCAACGTTTTTTTCCCTGCTCCTCCCAGCTCGACGTTTCCACGGGGCGGGCCGCGTCGCGTAAGTTGATAACGCCGCTCACCCACAAAAGCTAACCAGCCGTCCATCAATGGTGACCGCCGTTGCAGTTAAAGAGGTTCGGATATCCTCGAAAAGCTCGAAACTTTGATCTCCACCAATTCCCCAAAACACCCACCTTCTTCACTCGCTCGACACTCACTCAGTCACTCTCGTTCCGGACTCGGGAGTCAGTGGGTGGGACAGCTCGAGAAGGGCAAAGTTCGATTCTTTCCCACAAAAGAGCTCGACGTCATCACTGGTCTTTTTGTCGGAATGGAGAAATCCGGGTACGGCCGCGACGGCATCTACCGGTCGCTCCGGCCGTCCCTCGCGCTCCCCAGGGACCCCGACCTCTCCATGGTCTCCTTCCTCTTCCGCAACTCCGCCTCCTACGCCGACAAGCCCGCCCTCGTCGAAGCTGACACGGACGAGACGCTGACGTTCGCGCAGTTCGAATCGAGGGTGACCAAGCTCGCTCACGGCCTGCTTAGTCTGGGCCTCAGGAAGGGCGACGTGGTGCTGATCTTCGCCCCGAATTCCATCCAGTTCCCTCTCTGTTTCTTCGGGGTCACTTCCATCGGCGCTATTGCCACCACCGCGAATCCCCTGTATACGTCGTTCGAGCTGTCCAAGCAAGTCAAGGACTCTAATCCGAAGCTGATCGTGACTGTCCCCGGACTGTGGGAAAAAGTCAAGGACTTGAACCTCCCGGCCGTGATCTTGGGGGGTTCCAAGAGTTTACCTCCGCAGATTTCGTCCAGATCAAGAATCCTGAGCTTCCACGACCTGGTGAGCCTCGGAGATGGCGCTTCCGGTTTCCCAAAGGTCGGTGTCAAGCAGGGCGACGTGGCGGCGCTCTTGTACTCCTCCGGTACGACGGGGACGAGCAAAGGCGTGATCTTGACTCACGGGAATTTCATCGCGGCATCCCTGATGGTGATCATGGATCAAGAAATGGCGGGGGACATGCACCGTGTGTTCCTCTGCGTCCTACCCATGTTCCACGTGTTCGGGCTCGCGGTGATCGCTTATTCGCAGCTCCAGAAGGGGAACGCCCTCGTGTCGATGGGGAGGTTCGAATTCGACTCGCTCTTAAGGGCGGTCGAGAAGTACAGGATCACGCATTTGTGGGTTGTCCCCCCCATTGTACTTGCTTTGGCTAAGCAGAGTGCGGTGAGGAAGTATGACCTCTCGTCCTTGAAGCACATTGGTTCCGGCGCTGCGCCTTTAGGGAAGGATGTGATGGAGGATTGTGCTAAGAATTTCCCACAGGCCGATGTGATGCAGGTATCTCAGATGCATCCCAAACATTAGATTTGTTGTTGATCGGTATCTGGTCAGTAGCTTTAGGAAGGATATGATTTCGGCGCAAATTCTGGGCCTTGTTTTTCAGGGTTATGGTATGACAGAAACTTGTGGGATCGTCTCTGTGGAGAATGCAAATTTCGGCCCTCGGCATACCGGTTCCGCTGGACAACTAGTTGCAGGAGTTGAAGCTCAAATTATCAGCGTGGATACACTAAAATCTCTTCCCCCTAATCAGTTAGGGGAAATATGGGTTCGTGGACCTAACATGATGAAAGGTATGGATTTGCCAGAATCTGGACAGAGCGTTCTGATTTTCAAATGCAGATATTTGGTAATGGATTGCAATCTCTGAGTATAATTGAGCTCATATAGTAAAAAAAGAATACAAGGGAGTAGGAGGAGGAGCTTCTTGTCATATAGATTTCAGCTAGGTTCTATCGAGATGATCGATAGCTTTGGTGAGTGAAGGCCTTTGGATATAGCATGTATCAATCTACGGGGGAATCCAAATTTGTAACCTTTACATAGTTGAGGCAGCTTTTTTTCCTTTCTTTGTGTATAGTTAGTTGAAACTTTCAGTTCTGGCTTCCGTTAAATTACTTACTGTTGCTTCTGCATTTAAGCTGATTGCGACTGACATCTAAGTTTGTTTACAGGATACTATAACAATCCACAAGCAACTAAATTGACAATTGATAACAAGGGTTGGGTGCACACCGGGGACCTTGGATATTTTGATGAGGAAGGGCAACTATATGTTGTTGATCGAATCAAAGAGCTCATCAAGTACAAAGGTTTTCAGGTAGGCACCTGATGTTTTTTCATAAGTGATACGTTCCTAGTTCATTTTGTGGGAAGAAAAATTGAGGAAAACAGAGATTTCAATACGTTGCATTTGTTGACTATGATAACAAGAGATTGTTTGAACCTTACTTTTCAGGAAATGTTCTTAGATCAATTTGTGTCGAACCTTTTTATTATTCTTTTTGATAGTTATCATTTCAATTGTTGCTGTGTTTAGGTTATTTTAATTATTTCTTTTTATTAGAACCATACAGAATTTCCAACTTCTATGATCCTAAATCACTCCAATAATTGTTTATGCAATTTAGATATGGTGGGAAGGAAAACTTAAAGTAGCCATTGTATTATCAACTTTCTCTCAATGTCTTCTCGTTGTTAATTTTCAACATTATTTGTTTTGGTTGTGATGATGTTCATTTTTTTTCCTTTTATCGGCATTTACTCTGAATTCTCACTGTTTTATGCATTCGCACTAGATTGCTCCAGCTGAGCTTGAAGGACTCCTTCTCTCACATCCTGAAATTTTAGATGCTGTTGTCATTCCGTAAGTGAAACTCCAGTGACATTTCTTGTAGCCTCAATTTGATAGACAGATATATTAGAGTTGGGACATCATTTCAGACTGATCAATTTCTGCTGTGTAGATTTCCTGATGCTGAAGCTGGTGAAGTTCCTATCGCATATGTCGTTCGCTCACCGACCAGCTCTCTAACTGAAGAGGAAGTCCAGAAATTCATTGCCAATCAGGTGAGACCACGCTACGCTAATCATACCTAGTTCGTGTTCAAATAGCAGCTTAGCCGACTTGGTTGGATCATATTGCTTTCAATATCGCGATGATCCATGTGAGGCTTTCAACAATCAAGCCAGATGACTAAACTTGGCAATAGATAGTGGAAAGGGCCAAAAAACATGCTCGATATGATAGTTTCTTCATACTTGAAAGATTGTTCTGATTTCAATTCCTTATTCTCTGCTCCAAAAAGTGAAAGGGCATATATGCTATATGTGCAAGCAAGTTAAGGTGGCTTTCTTTGTTGTTTTTGCTAAGTTCCCTTGAAATTCTGCAATCACTCATGGAATATGCCTTAAAACATATTGTAGTGGGACTTAGGATGTCAAAGAAAGGGCATGTTCCCGGGGCATCTTTAAATTCGACACGCATGAGTCTCATGAAGGAACAGTGTCGTGTAATTCATCAACTTACTGCAAGACGATGTATACTAACATAGAAATAATGTCTTCATGAAAAATGTTTTGCTAAGAGGAGAGGGCATTCTATTAGCAAACACTTCTCCGACTGAAACTCTCTTCTCGTCTCTCAGGTTGCACCATTCAAAAGACTAAGGAGGGTGACATTCGTGAACAGCGTCCCAAAGTCTGCTTCCGGCAAAATTTTGAGACGTGAGCTGATTGCAAAAGTACGAGCAAAGATATAACTGTGCGTGCTCGATGCGTGGATTCCCCCCCAACCCCCTGGCGGCAGGGGCGATTATATTGCACCCTGCTGATGTTATTGTTGCTTCAAATAAGTTGTAGTAAGCATTCTTTAATCTGCAATTCTTCAGTATGATAGAACAAAGAAGAGCAGCACAGCTGCGACAGTACTATTTGATAGAATACATGTGTGTAGTGCAACTTCTAATGCAAATTCAAAAGAACGTGTATCTGTATTACTCTCCCTCGATTTCGAGCTGTGGAATCTGAAGACAGGTGACTGCCTAGGAACCAAAGGTCTCTTCCTGTCCTAACCTCATTAAAAGATCAATTCCCGTCGTCTATGAAGGAAACATTCAGTATGGCATTATAATCTCTTGCTGATTGCAAGTCATGGCAATTTTAGAAGATTATACCAACAGTTCGAGGCATGATGACGAGAATCGAAGTTGTGCAAGCAATAAAAGCATTGTAGGTTGTTAAGGGTGCGCATGATAAAATTTCTGACCAAAAATTTAGGTTATGATTTCTTCTTCAAATCTATTTCTGGAATAGAAATCTGTTCCTGAAATAAAAAAAATCAAATTGCGTTATCAAACGGATTTCTGTTCCAAACCTGTTCCGGGGAACGGGGAACAGAGAAATAAAAAAATAGAAATTTTATCATGTGTGTCCTAAGAATTGCGGTATTAAACATCATGCACAAGTAAGATAGAAATGCTAGATCATTGCTTCTTACTGCAGTATTTTTCATGCTCATCAATCAGTCAAGCCATACAGACAGAGTAGTACTAGAATAGCGAAAATTTTGGTTCTCGTTTAAAGGAATTGTATGGTCTATGTTTTAATGCTAAATTGATTGATTTAGCAAGAAAAGAACACTACAACTCCTACAATTTTTGTATATTTCTCATTTTGGTACCAAAATTTTCGAATGATCACTTGAGTTGAGTATGATATCGAAGAAAAATCAATTAGTTCAGTTTGCTTGAGACATATTTTGAAATATGTGGTTTTTCTTTTTATTGAATTTTGAAGTCCAACTTGGCATTTTAATTTTATTTTTTTGGGAAGTCCAACGTGGAAAAATCCCTTGGTCAAATCCTCATTGAAAATTACAGAACTCCTCGTCCGTGATCATCTTCATTTTCTTCATCCTCATCTTCATCTAATAATTTTAACTTCATATGCAATTTTTCTTCCTTTTCGTTTTCAATCATTTTCTTTACCACCATTTATGTCCTATTGGGACCGGCAAAACCGAAAGAAAATTGAAAAAGGAAAACAAGTTAAGTTTAGTTCTCCCACTCTGAAGCTGTGATGCATGCTTCGTGAATCTGTGATTGGAACCAATGAAGTTTCGACGAGTCTGGCGGATGACCTCTGTGGTTGCTGTGATTTCAAAGGTGTTAGTCTTTATTCCTTAAGGGTACGTTTGGTCGTCGGTATAATAATCATGATAGGATAGGATAAAGTAGGATATTAAATCCTTTGGATAATAAATGTGAACATATCTAATTCTATCAAGTGTTTGACGCACTTCAAGATAAGATTAAAAAATAAATATGATATTCATTTAAATTATAAAATTAAAAAATAGAAAATTCAATTAATTAAGGGCTATGGAAAAACCCTAGATCTAGGAATTGTGGCCACCTCCGCAGTGGCCACCATTAAAAACGGCAAGCACCAACATCGCCGTGCAACGGCGACGTAAATCGATAAATCTTAAACTACGACAGAGAGGGTGGGTGGGGGAATTTTAGATGACCACCGGAGTAGTCTTTGCATTGCCTCAAATCGATCAACGCCCCAAGTTGTCAATGATACCAAAGATTTACAGTTGCTCCATCACCATCACCATTTTCCCATCTTCCTTGAGATGTCCAACGTACTTCATAAGGATTTTAGCATTGTCAATGAAGTGGTGCAGTGGAGCCAAAGTTCCGGCCATCGATGTTTGAGGTGGCACAAGCAATGCTTCAATTAGTTCCACAGATGCTTATGAGAAAACTTCTGCCTTAATCGTTTCAAAAAGCCATTCTTGGTCATTAGATTCAACAAGTCCATGATCCAAAGGAAGGGACACCCAATTGTTGGTGTACAAGAAGCGAAGATGGGAGAAGAAGTAGAAGAAGAGGGCTGACAATGAATCAGAGAGATGGAGGCATCCATTTGACATAGATGCTTATGATATCTTCTCTTTTTGTGAAGTTCTTTTTTTCTTTAAAAAAAAAAATTCTTATCCAATCTGGGCTTATCCCATCCCCTGCCCTAGATTTTTTATCTGGCGTTTTATCCGGATGTATCCAAGTTTGTCTGATCTGGTGGGCATTCCCAAATATCGGATAAGATAACAAATTATCCTATCCGAACTCAAATCCGGACTACCCAACGCAACCTTAGGGTTGGGGACAGTTCACGATGACGATTTGGCTTGAAGAAGCCGAGTTGCGATGGCATTATATTTCGTTTTAAAAGGAGTAGAAAAAATCAAGAGCAAAACAATTGTTTTCCACTTCTTCATTTGTCTATTACCCCAAGATTTTAAAAGGTAAGGATGCGCATGGCAACGTTTCTCTTCTTTTGTTTTTCCTGTTCTTTTGTTCCTCAGAATTAAATAAAAAAAAATTCCGTTTAGTAATGTTAATTAATTTTTTTATTCCTTGGAATAGAAAAGTGGCTTGGGAATAGATTTGAAATAAAAAAAAAATAGAAAAAGTAGTTTTTTGCTCCCGAAAATAATTTTTAGAAATAAGTCATTTTTTTTTTCTTTTCTTCTTCTTCCTTGCCGCTTGCCGCCCCCACCACAGCCCAGCCCCCTGCTGGCTGTCGCTACCACCACCTGCCATCTACGACAGGTGGGCGATGACAAAGAAGAAGAAGAAAAGAAAAAAAGAAAAAATCTTAAAAAAATAAGAGAAATTCTATATTATAAAAAAAAATTTGTGGATCATGACCAAATACATTTATGTTCTTTTTTATTTCGAGAATAGAAATTTTGTATAATTACCAAACGCGTTCTTTTATTCATAAATTGTTGCAGGGAATACAAATAAAAAAGACTATTTCTAAAAGGAAATTATTCCTTGAAATAAAAATATTACCAAATAGGCCCTAATTTGCTCAATTTGAGGAGTTAAGATTATGATTCATAATGAATTTTGGCCCAGTTCATGAATATGGGGCAAATAGATGGCCAATTGACATAATTTGGTATCAGTTTTGCTAACTTCCCTTTGGCAATTAGCCCGCTGGATGGTTTATATCAAAATATTGACAGATTTTTCAATCGCACAAATCTCTAATAACACTAAATTAGTCAGTTTTTTTTTTTTATACCAAAAAGGCAATCAATGTAATTGCTCGAAAAATTTTCACGCTTGAAATCTTACACTGTGCCTAAAGCCCCATCCCGTTCGCTCGAATATAAAGGTAAATGCCCAAGACCGGAATAAAACGTAGCTGTTTGAATTTAACAATTTTTTTTTTCCTCAGGACATCTAGACAAGTAAATTTGCAAACCGACTCTTTAAAACATCATAAGTGGGTGTGCACGTGAATATGAGCGCACCAAAGTGAGGATGACAGTCAGAAATTTTCTCTGAATTCTTCAATTTTTCAAGTAATATTCCGGTATTTGTTAAGATATACAAATGAGATTGTGTTAGAAAAGTTCCATATCAAAGAATTTGTGTAATTTGGAATGGTTAATGTATTACAATTCGATCATAACTCATTAGTTTGAGCTTTTAAGTAAATATAGTTCTAATTAGATATTTTGAGAGATACGGACTTGGGGCTTCCTTTGGATGATCTGTCTGAGCAATGGTATCTTACTTCTGTTGTACTCACTATAATATTGTGCCGTTTCAATTAGAGTTTATATGAAAAGACAAAAGGGAACTTCTCTATGAATACATACAAATATCTACACGCTTCTTTTTTTTTTTTTTTGGTCGGTAATATCTACACGCTTGAAGATCTATTTTGGAGCAAAGGAATCTTGTGGCCGGAGGATGCCAAGCTCCCCTCTACCCCACTGCCCTCGATCGTTTTCTCTTCCTCCTCTTTGGACTTTCCCCACACTACCTAGTAGAATCCCATCACAATCACAATCGCTCCAATTAAGCTGCACAAAACCCAAAAGAGATGAGCAAAGAGGCAAGCAAAGGACCAATTATATATCTTTTTTTTCTTTATTATAGTCTTGCTTATTCAATGCCTGAACATTATTCTATTAAATGATATATACTCATCAAGTGACACGAGATATTTTCTTAAGATTATCACATACAACTCATCTTCCTACTCAGTTTTGTTCATTTGTGCACGTTTGTAATACTAAACTCTGGTTTCTTAATTGAGAGACTTTGGTAAATTTTCAAAGTTTGATGAAAGAAACCGAAGGTGATGGAGAGAGGAATGAAGTTTTTCTGTATTTCCTCAATGTGTCTGTAAACTGTACAAATCCTAAAGATATAGAACTAGGTTTGTACAATTAATGGAAATAAAGAATTCTATGTATCAATCTAGATCTAGATCTAATCTTAAATTGATATGTACGTAATCAAATCAAATCCAAATCTTCTAAACAAATATTGCATATCTTCTAACACTCCCCTTCAAGTTGGTGGCTTGTATATGTCCAAGACGCCTAGCTTGCTCAATAGATATGCGTGCTGTCGATGACATAGGGGTTTGGTGAAGATGTCCGCTGGCTGCTCTGTTGTGCCAATTCCTTCCGTTTCAATCACCCCTTCTTGAATCTTGTCTCGTGTAAAATGACAATCCACCTCTATGTGTTTAGTTCTCTCATGCACTATAGGGTTTGCTGCCAATTTGAGAGCTGCATCATTGTCGCAATATAATTTTGTCGCTCCTTGTACCCGTATTCCGAGGTCCTTAAGCAACTCTCGTATCCACACTACTTGACAAGTGGTTTTTGCCATAGCTCGGTACTCAGCTTCAGCCGAAGACAAAGATATAGTAGTCTGCTTCTTGGTCTTCCATGAGAGAAGTGAATCTCCTAATTTGATGCAGTATCCAGTGACTGATCTTCAGCTAGTAGGACATGTAGCATAATCAGCGTCACAGTATGCCCTCATCTTCATGTCACATTGTTTGGATAAAAGAATTCCAAGTCCTGGACACTTTTTCAAATGCTTCACAACCTTCAATGCAGCTTCCAAATGAGATCGCTTTGGAATGTGCATGAACCGACTAAGTATTTGTATTGCATAAGAGATATCAGGTCTAGTCATGGTTAGGTATATGAGTTTCCTGACAAGTCTTTGACACCCTGATGGATCTTTAAGTATGGGATCATCATTTTGTGATGCACCCCTATCATATTCTGCAGTAGTCAACTTAATGTTCTGCTCAATAGGAATCACGGCTGGTTTGCATCCTGATAAACCTGCTTCTGATACAATTTCTAAGACAAACTTCCGTCGACTAAGAGAAATTCCTTGATCAGATCGTGCAATTTCAATTCCAAGGAAATACTTAGGTGCTCCTAAGTCTTTAATGTGAAAGGTAGCATGTAAATAATCCTTGAAATTGTCTATGGCAACCTTATCATTTCCCATAACGAGTATGTCATCAACATATATCATCAAATAAATGGATGACATACCTTTAGTCCGTATGAATAAAGAATAGTCATGTTAGACTGCTTGAAGCCTGCTGTTGTAAGAGCATTTGCAAACTTGGCGTACCATTGTTTGGATGCTTGCTTTAATCCGTAAAGGGATTTACGGAGACAACATACTCGATTCTCCCCCTGTCTCCGTAAGCCTTGAGGAATATCCATATAAATTTCCTCATCAAGATCTCCGTGCAAGAAAGCATTGTGCACATCCATTTGATGTAAACTCCAATTATTGATGGCAGCAATAGACAAAAAAGAACGAACGGTGACATCGGTGGCAACCGGAGAAAAGGTCTCGTGATAGTCAAAACCTTCCTTTTGTGTGAATCCTTTTGCAACCAACCGTGCCTTGTATCGTTCAATGGAACCATCAACACGATACTTTATCTTGTAGACCCACTTACAGCCAATTGGCTTGCGATCAAAGGGAAGCGGGACAAGATCCCATGTTTTGTTGTCAATAAGTGCCTGAAGTTCCGCCTTCATGGCCTGTTGCCATTTTGGGTCAATAGATGCCTCATCATAACTAGAAGGCTCATGTTCTTCTGATAGGCGACTAACACAACATCTATGTTCTTGTGATAATCTATGGAAGGAAACATATGATGAGACTGGATATTGAGTACCTGGAGGATGATGAGTGGCATAGATATAGTCTTTAGTCCATGTAGGGGGCTGTGTGGTGCGACCGAACGCCTTGGATGAATGGTGTCTGGGTTTGTCTCATTGGTATATGGCGACTCAATATGCCGAATTTCCTCAATATCATGGGAATCTTCGAGTCGTGGTTAGGATATTTCTTCTGAGCAATCGGTCCTCTCAATAGGTGTTGACGTTGATTCTGGAAGAAATGAAGTAGTTGGAGGAATGTGCCTCGATTCTGCTATTGGTATATAAGCAATATCTTGAGGCATTGCTTCATCAATACTACCGGGAGAAGCTGTCATCCTTGTATTTGTATCTAGATTTGGCTACTCAGAAAAAGGAAAAATGTCTTCATGAAAGATGACATCACGACTTACCAGAAATTCCTTCGTGGAAATGTCAAGAACTCGATACCCTTTCTGCAAATTGGGATATCCCATGAAGATGCATCGCCGAGCTCGTGGGCTGAATTTGTCTCTAGGTCCCATTGTTGCAACAAAACAGAGACATCTGAAGACCTTGAGATGCTGGAGCTCTGGCTTCTTCCGGAATAATAACTCAATTGGAGTTTTCCCTTTAAGTATCCGAGTCGGCATACGATTAATTAGGTAAGTGGCTGTGACCACACAATCTCCCCAATAATCGTCTGGAACTGACGCTTGAAACTTCAAGGCTCGTGCGACTTCCAATAGATGACGATGTTTCCGTTCTACCACGCCATTTAGTTGTGGTGAATAGATACAGGAGCTCTCATGTTGTATGCCATGTTTAGTGAATAGTGAAGAACAATCATGGCTGAAGAATTCTCTTCCATTATCAGTACGAATCCGCTGTATGGATTCCCAAACTGATTCTTTGAGAGTGAGAGAAAAATTTTCAAATGAGAATAAGTCTGATTCTTAGATTGCATCAAGAAAATCCAAGTCGCACAAGAATAATCATCGACTATAGTGAGAAAATATCGAAACCCATCATGATTTAATGTGTGATATGGTCCCCATATATCCACATGAATTAAGGCAAAAATCGCACTAGTGCGGGTGTTACTAGACGGAAAAGGCGCACGAGATTATTTAGCAAAAGGACATATAGAACATTGTGGATATGAAAAGGAGGCACTGTGACCCAATCTCAAATGCATAATGGAATTTCTATCATTGGTAGTCAAGTTACACAATGATGACTTATTTAAAGAATTGCAAGGAAAATTACTTGAGGAACTATTCTAGAAAAAAGGGCCTTCAAAGAGACTACCCAAGCCCATCAGTTTCCCAGTCGAAAGGTCCTGAAAGAAACATGTATCAACATTGAAAATGACCCGGCATGAATTTTCTTGACAAGCTTTTGACACAGAGATCAGGTTAAACTGGAATTCTAGGACATAAAGAACATTTCTAAGAGTAATCTATGGACTGAGATTGACTGTCCCTGTTTCATGGACATGGGTAATATCCCCATTGGGCAATTGCACGGAAATAGGGAAATTCAATTTGTGATTTATACTTGAGAAAAATCCCCTATCACATATAATATGGTCGCTTGCCCGTGAATCAATTATCCATGCCTTTCTGGATATTGAATTAATCAAGCAATGCGTAATACCCGAGAAACTCGCTCCTCTATTTGTGGTGTCCATTTTTTGAAGTGCCTCCATCAACTGATGATACTGACTATATGAGATAGGCTGGTCAGTTTTTTACCGATCGAACCAAAAGAACTTGATAAGCTGTTGAAATCCTTTTTTCTTTTTCACCGGGCTTTCCATGCAATTTCCAGCAATTATTAATTGAGTGATTAGCACGTTTGCAATAATCACAAAATAATTTATTCTTGCCTTTAAAATTTCTTCCGAAATTCCTTGATGACGTGGCAAGCATCTGACCGTCCGTGCCTTTAATCGCAGCAAAGATCTGACCGTCCGATCCCTTAGCCGCGAGCTCCTGTCCGCCGTTGGATCCGATCGAGGGATCGAAGCCGTCCAATCCTCGTATCACTTCCTAACCGTCCATCCGGTCTGCTTTAAATACCCTGGATTCCTCTTCTATGAACACTAATTTGGCCGCTCGTCTCTCTCGATTTAGGGTTTGGGTTTGCGTCCTGGTGGCCGAGTCTCGCCGATCTTCGCAGGCTGCAAGTGCGACGCTCTTGCTGCTCCTAGTGTGGTCTAGCGTCGCATGTCGCTACTCTCCTCCGGCATAGCCAATTGAAATATCCGCCCGATCGGCGGCATGGGATCCATGGCGAGGATCTGTGAGCGAAATACGAGGTAAGTTTCGTTCAAAATGAGGAGAAAGTTGTGTAGCTTTCTCCCTGTCTTTGATGGATTTGTATTGTTTAAGAGTGGGTTCTGGTCCCATAAGCTTTTCCTCGACCGCTTCGAGATTGTTCCACAAAGACGAGAGCCGGTTAAAAATGGATGTGACCATCATATTTCCTTGCTTCAATTCACTGAGCTCCTGCATTAGATTGAAAATTTTCGCCTAATCCAGCTTTCCGTACATTTCCTGGATATTTTCCCACATCTCTTTTGCATCTTCTGTTGTTGGGAGTCTGGCTACGACTTCGGAGGAGACGCAATTGCCGATCCAAGTTCGGATCAAGCGGTTGCTCTTCCTCCAGAGTCGGGCCAGGCGTTCGTCCATGGGAACTGGGATGGTTCCGTCGAGGAAACCATCTTTGTCTTTGGTTGCCAGGGCACGCCAAAATTCCTGTGACCATCTTGTATAGTTTTCTGGCCCGGTTAATTGCTGGCTAATGAGCCGCAATTCTAGTCCGTCGGCATTAGAAACGAACAATGGATCGCCGGGTTCTGGTCGTCCTGGCGAGCGCCATCGCTGGGAAAGGTAGAAAACCAGGCGCGAGGTTCAGGTAGGTATTCGTTCCTTAACCCGATTCGCTCGCCCCAATTGGATAACCCGCATGATAAAAACCCGAGTAGGGATTTGTTCCCATACCCAGCTCTCCCGACCCGCTCAACTGCTCCGATCCGATGGTTGGGTTTGCTCCATTTGTGGTTGGTGGGCCCCCATTGGCTTGGACGTAGCTCTAGTGGCCCACAAATGCAAATGATGAAGGATTTGGGCTTGGCCCAAAAAAGAATGGATACGGGATCCACTGGTATGGTTGACCCACTAAGGGTTGCCCCGCATTGAGCTGAGTCTGCGTGGGCCGCCACTACACGGGTTGTAATTGTGTCTTCTGACTTGTGACTGGAAGTGTTGCAGATCGGTGTTCAGCCTGCAATTGGGGCAATATCTCTCCAGTCGGTGAATTTCCGGAAGCAAAGGAGCTGGTTTGCGAGGAGGTCATGGTAAGATAAAAAAAATTCCTTCGGATATTGAATCTAATGCCGAAAACAACCCTTTTCTGTAGGTCGAAGACTATTTGGCAGAAGAACAAAGCGGAAGCAAATCAGAAGCCTGGAGGCTCTGATACCATGAAAGAAACCGAAGGTGATGGAGAGAGGAATGAAGTTTTCCTGTATTTCCTCAATGTGTCTGTAAACTGTACAAATCCTAAAGATATAGAACTAGGTTTGTACAATTAATGGAAATAAAGAATTCTATGTATCAATCTAGATCTAGATCTGATCTTAAATTGATATGTACATAATCAAATCAAATCCAAATCTTCTAAACAAATATTGCATATCTTCTAACATTTGAGCATAACCATTTATTTTCTTAAAAGTTGAACTGAAGAGCAAGGCGCTTTTATATTTTAAGAATATCGGTTGAAATGCTTGAGATAAGCTCATGAAGGAGCTTTTTCTCCGATGAACGCATCTTTCTTAGTTTCTATTAATCAACCAGATTTTTTATTATAGAGTAGGATGGGTATGGGCATATCAGTTGAAAAGAAGAGAGGGTAACTGTAAATGACCATATCAAAATATTAAATATTGCCTCTAATATTGAATTAATGGAAGAACTATATTGAACATATACAAAAGATCCAAAGACCTCATTAATCAAATTATAAGTTTAGAGACCATACCGAACATTAAATTAAAATGCAAGGTTCACATTGAAAAAATTAAAAGTTTAAGATGTCATTATCCAAAATAAAAATTAGAGAGATGTTTACTCAAAACCAATCTTGTTCTATCCAAATCACATGTATTTTGTCATAATTCAATGCATAAATGCCGTAATGGATTATCAATGAACAAGTCTTATATTGTAACACGAGTCATTTTGTAATATTGACATCCATTTTCTAGTAACTTTATATATTCTACATATAAATCAATCAGCTTATCCACGAACTATTGATCGACTAATCAGCACCATGCTACCCGTCCGCTTCCCCGCCCCCACCCGCCACCACGAGACCCCCGCCCGTGCGAGACACGATTAGAGCTTGTGGCTCGAGCTGGGAATTGAACTCGAGCTCTATTCACAGCTCGCCATTACTGCAAGCTTGAACCATGCATAGAGCGGTGAGCTCGTGGCCATTGGCGAGCTCTGTTCTAAACGTGAGCTCCACTCCCCACTCGAGGTCATGTCAACCTTGGTTTGGCCTATCATGGAGATCAGCATCCGAGAGGGTAGGGGGAAGGAAGAGAGAGAAAGGAGGAGGAGAAAAGATAGAGAGATGCTAGTGTTTTTTATTTTTATTTTCAAAAATGGGTGAGAAACTGATAAGAATAATCTTAAAAAGAAAATTGCAATTTGATAAATAAAAAAGGAATGTCGCGACCAATTTTTTTCGGGTGCAGACCACCTAGGGTTTGGCTAATGGATTATTAAGCCTAAACTTAACTCCGGGCCTCCCAAGCCCATACCAATTCGCGACTTAGGTTTGAGTTCTTAACATGCAATTGATTTTTTAATTGAGAGTCGCCACTAATCTATTTTTTGGTGGGTCGATTAGAAACCCAAGTAAAGTAATGGGAGATTTACTTTACTCCTACGAACCAGAGACTATGGGTACGGGGACTTGGTTACATTAAATTTCTCTAATGCCCTTTCGGTACCATTCTTTATTTAAAAAAATGTTTGGCAAGCAATTTGAATTGATTTTAATTTATCTCCCTAACATGTGAGGTGATCATACGGGTACGCAAACCACCAATTTAACACTCAGGAAAACAATTAAATAATGCATGACTTACCTCAAAGCAATGAAAGCATCTGCAGTGTTAGATCAGAATTCATATAAGCAATTCTAGATATGATTTCTAATTAACAAGCAATCAATCAATTTTGCTTTCACTTTTTTAACGAGAATATAGCCAATATGCAATGTAATGCAATGCTTCTAACCTAATATGAAATAATATGGCATGGCAAAATGTCTTAAACTATATGAATGAGTAAAAGATTTTGTGATTTTTTAATGAACATGCAATAATTAAATATGCAATCTAAATTAACCAAAATGATCTAATTCTAATGACGTGCAATTTCTGATTAAATGAACCTAGCAATAATCACTAAATGACATGCATTTCATGAACCTAATTCTACATGACGTGCACATGATTTTTTATTTTTTATTTAACGAAAATTCATAATTAAAATCACTAAAAAGGAAAATCAAACTAAAGTGAAATACTATCTATTCTAAATGCTTTCTAAACACGCATTAAAAAAACCTATCATGCAATTTATCTAAAGATCTATCTAGACCTAAAATTAAACATGTAATTTTATCTAATATGCAATGACGTGCAAAGAATGCCCTAATTCTAATTTTTTTTATTTTTATGAAATTCGAAATTAAAATTAAACATGCAATTCAAATAATAATAAAGAAACTATCATCCTAAATGAATGCACTTTTTTTTTCTTTTTCATGATTCAAAATAAAATCCCTAATCTAAACATGCAAGATAATAAAAACCTAATCTTTTTGGATTTTTTTTTTTACAAAAATAAAATGACTCAAACACCACGACATCAAATCAAACAAGATAAGATTGATATTCGAAAATTGGCGAACCATATCTCGCGCATGAGATCGGGTTGTCCAATTTTTAAAATTAAATCACGAATCGAATCTCGAGCATGAGATCGGATTGGCGATTTTTGCAAGCGATCGCGAGTCAGATTTCGGGCGCGAAAATCGGACTGTCAATCCCTAATTTGGGGGCACCTTTTCATGTTGGAATCTCAATCATACCTTAAAGACTAATTCTAAAAAAATTCAAACAAAGAGATAAAATATCAAAACCTAAAGTAAGATAAAGCAAATCTATCTAATAAATTAAATCTAATAAATCTACCAAATAAACTAAATCTAATAAATCTTCCTAATAAAATAAAATAGATCCATACCTCAATTTGAATTTTTCCAAAAAAACCAATCGGTAGAATGGACCAATGGTGGGCACAGCACGGCTCAAGGATGGTGGCTATGGTAGTGACCCGGTGTGGCTTGTCAAGGCCGCAACAAATTCGATGGGCTATCGTTCGGGACGCAAAAGAAATTCGTGGCGTCGAATTGAACGGGAAGCAACAACGTTGATGCAGTGAGATTGGCAAGTTTCGCCAATGTTGGACTGAACCGTGATAGGCGCGATTCAAGGCTGAGAAACCGGCGGACGCTTCTGCACCAATGGATAGACGGTGGAGACAATGCTGTTCAGTCTTCTTTGAAGCACACCTGGACTATTGGCGGAAGTTGGGTTGCGGTGGGATGACCACGAAGCACTTGGCGTGGCAGAGCAACAAAACCAGCAAATTAATTGATGTTGGGGCACCCCTCACGGACACCACGAGACACCTGCCGTGGTATAGCAACTAGAAGAGGGACAATTGATGCTAGGCGTCCTTCAACAAACGCAATAGCATCACCGAGAAAACACCACGAACGTGCATGAAGATCTCTGACGTCGAAGGAGTCCCCGAGTTGACTTTTAAACACAAAAAGAAAGAACCCACAAAAGTTCAAAAGAAAGAAATCACTCCACCCAAAAGACCCTAAGAACCGAAGCTCTCCTCTTTGCCTCTGAACTCTCTCTCTTTGCTTTTTTTACTTTTCCCTCTGACTTTTCTTTTTCCTCACAGAACCACACTCGAAAAAACTCACGGACGGCAGCACTCTCTTCTTCTTCCTCTTTATTCACGTGTATTCTCTCTATACCATGGCCGTATATTCAATGTGTGGCCTCCGTTTTTTACTTTGCGCGCGATGTATTTTATAGGTCCAAAAAATATATCCCCACGACATATATTTTTTTCTTTTTTGGTTGCGCACGATACCCCTAAATATGTCGTTGCACCCCGTGCAATATTCCCTTTTGTATTTTTCAAATATTCCATCAAAAATTTCTTTTCTACCAAAGATTATACCCATTGGTGTATATTACCTGAATATATAAAAAATCCTATCGGAATATGCTCGTCGTCGGTCTAATGCTAAATGCAAAAAATGCAAATTAAAATCTATATGCTATGCAATTAACTATTTTTTTTTTTCAGGGATAAAATTAACCCCTAGTTTTTTAATACAATAAATGACTAAATGGGTCACCAAAATTTAGGTGTCAACAACGAATAAGGATAATCAGTAAGAGATGTGAGTTGAAAATCTAGTAACAAAACTGAGGTGTACATTGACCCCGTTTGGTTCGACTTTTGGAATGGGCTTTGGGACTCTAAAGTCTTTAACCAAATGCAAACACATTTGGTTCGATTTTTTGGGCGATTTTGGCAAAATGCAATTACATCTCTTAATGGCTTTAAGGGTCTTTAGCCTAAAGTAACTTCGGAGGTACTTTGGAAAGTTGCATCTTCGGGATACAAGTCCAGGTACTGCTCATCTTCTCCAAAACCACTGCACGAAAAAGCCAATTGAAGGCCGACGACTGCCGGCCAAGGGATCATGTGCGCCGGCGACCGCCGCCTGAGGGTCACTCGACCCTGGCAACCGTCACCAGACCTCAGGCGACGCCTAGGTCGCGCGACCCAGGCGACTGATGGCCTGAATCGCGTGACCCAGGCGACCACTTGAGGTCGCGCGACCTTAGGCGACGGTCGCTGGGGTCGAGCTACCCCAAGCAACGGCCACCTGGGGTCGCGCAACCCCAGGCGATAGTTGCTTGAGGTCGTTGCTTGGGGTCAGCTGTCGCCCGACCCAGGTGACCGGTCGCATGAGGTCACGTGACGATTGCCTGAGGTTGCCCACCTCATGCGATAGTTTCGGGGGCCAGATCTAGCCATCCGGTGGCCAAATCCGGCGGTCCGATGGCCAGACTTAAAAAATAAAAATAAAAATATATATATAAAAAATATATACAAATGTTTTTTTGTTTTTTTAATTTAATAAAAGTCATTTACAAATGTAAATTTTACCAAACAGTATGTTGACTAAAATTATTTCTCAATACACTTTAGAATTATAATTCACCAAACATTATTTGTATTTCGAAAAATCCTTTTTATTCAAAGATACTTACATTTTTACAAATACATTTCCCAAAAGCGAAACCACAGTCCCAATGTAGGTTTTCGAAATGGGGCTTGCACATTGATTTGCGTGCCCCGTTGTTATGATGGCAGTCGAGATTTACTCCAGATTCTTCGTTTTTCTAGGGATGCCTTCAAATATTGGCTCGTCGAAATATTCAAACTCGAATTCATTTCGAAAAGACAAAAGGGAACGACTTATTATATGTACGAATCTGGTCTTTTTCACTTTTTTTTTTTTTTTTAAATGTTGCCAAGAATATCTACGCACTTGAAGGTTGGTTTTGGAGCAGAGGAATCTTATGGCCGGTAGAGGCCAAGCTCCCACCAGCCTCGCCGTCATCCATCGTCTTCTCTTCCTCTTTAGACTTGCCCCACACTGCTAGGTAGAATCCCATCACGATCACAATTGCTCCAATTAAGCTGAGACAAACAAAGAGGCAAGTAAAGGACCGATCAGTTATTTAAAAGTTGCTTCGGCGCAAAATAAGAATCGATTTTTCCGGTGCATAAATAAATGGAAGTACACTTTCTCATCATCGTTCGTATAATCAAGACCGCCATGAAAACATTCATGGACTGCTCTGTGGTAGCTCTTTTAACGGATAACCCGCCCCGTTTTAGGTTTAATAGTACATCATGATAGGAGATGGCCATACTTGTTCGCATTATCTCTCTCAAATTGGAGGCCATGAAGCGGGTCTTCATAAGTTTTCATACAATGAGGGCTTTGCAAATCTTATTTGACGCGAAGCGGGCAATGCAGGACTTTGAACCCAAATACATCCCCACATCAATGGGCTTAATGCGGTAGCATCTTTCTTTTTAACGATTAAGGGTAGTAAGCCCATTGGTCCACATAGTTGCCTATGTACTCATTCTACTAAATGACAGGTCTACATTGAGCAACATTGAGAAATTCTTTTTGTATGGAAAGAACATCTGTTGATGTAATTGAGATGAGCTCATGATGGATTTTTTTCTCTTGTGAAAACATCTTTCTTAATTTCTTTTAATCAACTAGATTGTTGATTATAGAAAAAGACGGGATAAAGGCATTTCAGTAAGAGGAGAAGAGAGTACTCATACCTTCCGAGGTGTAACGTTTCTCCCAGAAATATGAACCCCAATCCAACTGCAAATACAATTGCCAAGGGCTTGAACATCGAGACATAAACAGGTCCAGTTTGCTTCACACACCATACGCCCAATGCTGATCCGAAGGCAGTAACAACCACAGCCTACACATACGATATTAAAATGACTTTCGTCTTGAATTTCAAAATCAGACCGAAATCTTGACATTATAAATTACGGCATTACACGCTTACCGAGTATAAAATAGAGATCAGACCCGTATCGAATTTGAGAATCCATGACTGGGGTTCTCTCGCCATAATAAAGGACAACGGCCCAGAAAGAATTGCCAAAAAGAACATTACGTAGAACATTATGTTCATCACCACTGGGTAATCTTTGAGGATAAATGCCTGCAAGATTCGAGATTTGTTTTCACTTGTCAAGTTCTCTTTACCTTCGTTTCAGTGCCGTTCTAATCTAAGAAAAAGTAACGACACCAGTACTAACCTGGAAAATGTACGATGATGCTAACAGGAAAGATTGGGCCGCGAGTAGAAATCCACCCAGAATCCAATTCGATTGCCGCGGGAGAAGAAAGGGGGCGCGGTGCGGTTGGACGGAAGGAGGCAAAGGCGAGAAGAGAATCGGCGGACCCTTGTAGAGAGTGACTACGGATGCACCAAGAATCGATGTAATGGTTCCCACAAGCTTAGCTTGGCTGCTCAAGCTTTTCCAGTTCACTTTCTCCATCCTGATTGTCAATCCCATCAACAAACCAAAGAATAGAATAAGTACATCTCTCAACCATTGTCCACGACAAATTGTGCGCCGCTGTCTTTTGTCTTTACTCGAATGTGCTGCCGCCTACCACTTGCTGAAGCACCGGCCCTTCTTGATTTTATCGCATTTCGGGGATGTATTCATTTGCAGAGCGACTCTTATTTTAGGACAATGAAGTAATAGAACTGTTCATAATCTCTGAGATTAAAATGATAGATTTAAGTGGTAGTAAAGTGAATCTATCCCGGCCTGGTTGAACCTATGTAATATCTTCGACCAAAAAAATAAATAAATTATGTAATATCGACCCCTCATCATCCAATTAGCACTCCATCATCTGCTTCTCTCATCTTTTTTCAAAATGAAGGTTCTTTATGTGCGCTGCAGATAACGAGAAAGAAGAGACTGAGAACCTTAGAATAATGGCGACAACGAAAGTGAAAGCTGGGATGAGGTTCATCATGGCCGTGCCCAGAAGAGGGGAGCTGCAATCGATGCCGACGTACCCGCACATCTGTGCTGCCAATCTGCATCATCCATATCACTCAAAATTTCACTTTGTTTTCCGTATGGAACCCTCAGCAACTGATTAAGACCTTTTGCTACGAAAGAACCCCGAGAAAAGCAAATTTCAAGTATGCAAATTCGTATGAAATGAAGAAACTTCACTCCCTCACCCAGCCACGGCCAGCAAGAAGATCTTGCGAAGGACAGAGAAAGTGAGAGGAGGGTACGACCCTGACCTGCCAAACAGAGCAACCAAGCAAGACAAGGACTTCAAACCTTTCTTTTCCCCCGCGTAAACCCGGCATTAGGAGACAGCGAGCGATGGACAGAGCACAAACCTGCGAGAGAAGATGAAGGGAAAGGGGAGGAGGACGAGAGTAGCGAGGACGTTACTGTAGAAGACCATGGTGTACTTGTTCATCCCATCGGACAAGGCCATTTTCATCACCACCATGTTACTCGCATGAGCCAGAACCACCGTTATCATCCCCACAAACGGCAGCAAACCCCTTGCTCTCCCCTCCATCTCTCTCTCTCTCTCTCTCTCTCTCTCTCTCTCAGCTCCTGGGATAATATTTGGAGCACACTAAGGTTTTCCGACGTCCTGCGGGACCGCCATTTATTCGATTATTCTGTACGGCTTTAAAAGAAAAAAACGGGCGAATTGGATTGATGCGGCTTTTCTTGAGTCTACAGTATATTCAGAGATGTATAATGGCTATTCGTGATGATGATGAATGCGATGCTGTTTCCTCAGCAGGAGCCTTCTTTTAGGCCAAATCCAAAGATAGGGTTGTCTTCTAGTTCATTATTGATCTGCATCTGCGAGCAGAGATCAGTCCCGCGTTTCGAAAAGATTCGCCCGATCATGTGCAAAGTATCTTGCCAGCGAGGCTGCTAATGAAAGAACTTTTTTGTGGTGCATGTGCATCCGGCTAAGCTTCGAGGATAGGTCAATTTGTGCCGTACAATGTGAGATCCGTGTTTGCATCTTGAGAAAATGTACAGTTAATCATTTTCATTTTGATCCAGAATATTTAATGTAATTATGTACAGAAAGACAATGGCATGTCATATATATCTTACACTACTTATGATTTATGTATTCATATCATACTCAATTTATATGCAAATTAATCTTTTTCAATTTTGGTCCTTACGTTGGTATTTCCACATCTAATTCACGTTGGAATATTCAACTCGAAATTCTCTGCAAAAGACAATAGGATACGTCTTATGAATATGTACAAATCTCTTGTCCTTTTCCTCTTTTTCTGTTCTTTTTTTTATGTTGCCGAGAACATCTACACGCTTGAAGCTTTGTTGTGGAGCAATGGGATCCTGTGGCTGGAGGATGCCAAGCTCCCACCAACCAACCCCACTGCCCTCGATTTTCTTCTCTTCCTTTTTGGACTTTCCCCACACTACCCGGTAGAATCCCATCACAATCACTATCGCTCCAGATAGGCTGCAAAAAACCCATATATTCAATGTTTGAAGATAATTATATTAGGTGATAAGTCATCATCAGGCGAGGTGAGATATTTTCTTAGTATTATCACGCACAACTTGTTTTCCTACCCAATTTGTTCGTCTTTGTATACTTGTAACACTAAAACTCTAGTTTCTCAATAGAGAGACTTTGGCAAATCTTGAGAGTTTGAGCATAACCATTTGTGTTTTTAAAATGTTGAATTGAAGAGCAACGCAATTTTATATTTTAAGAACATCGTTTAGAATGCTTGAGATGAGCTCATGAAGGAGCTTTTTCTCCTATGACTGCGTCTTTTGTAGTATGTGTTAATCAAGTAGATTCTTGATACTAGAGTGAGATGGGGAATGGGCATTTTAATAGAGAAGAAGAGAGAGTACTTGTACCTTCCAAGGTGTAACATCTCGCCTAGAAATATGAACCCCATTCCAATAGCAAATACAATTCCGAAGGGCTTAAACGTGGAGACATAAACAGATCCACTTCTCTTCAAGCACCATGCATACAATGTGAATTTGAAGATGCTAGCAACCAGAGCCTGTGTATACTATATTAATTTGACATTTATCTTCAACCTCAAAGTCGGACCAATATCTAGACTATAGGAGCTGTGATGTTGCACACTTACCGAGTATGAAATAGCGATCATATCCATATCGACTTTCACAATCAATCACTATAGTTCTCTCACTGTAACGAAAGACAATAGTTTGGAAAGAATAGTTGAAAATTGAATAGAACATCATGTTTAGCACCGCGACATAATCTTAATGATCCAACCGCGAGGAGAAACTACCAAATTCGATTGTCGCGAGAGAAGAAAAATAAGGTGATTAGGTTGGACAGAAGGAGGAGGCGAAGGTGAGAGGAGAATCGCTGGAGCCTTGTAGAGAGTGACTTAGAACGCACCAAGGATTGATGCGATGGCTCCCACAAGCTTGGCTTGGCTGCTTCAGCTTTTCCACCTCACTCCCTCCATCCTAATTTTTAATTCAGTTATTAAAGAATAAGCTAAGTTTATCTTGTAATAATGGCCATCGACATAATGCGCAATTCTGTCTTGTCTTTCCTATGAATGTGCAGCCTCCACTTGCTGAAGCACCGGACTTTCTTGTTTCCGTCCCGTTTCAGGGATTTTTTCATTTGCAAAGCGACTCCTATTTTAGGAAATTTTAGGGACCCGGCATCACGAGACGAGGTTCTCTTCATCTCATCTTTTTTTTCAAATGAAGGTACTATGAGTGCGCCGCAGGCAACGGAAAAGAAGAGACGAGGTTCATCATCACGAGAGTGAAAGTGAAGGTGATAATGGCGAGAATGAAAGTGAAAGCTGGGACGAGGTTCATCATGGCCCGTTGAAGATAGAATTTGAATTTGAATTTCTTATATCATGAACTAATTGATTCAGTCAATCCGAAAGATTGAATGGTCAGTCAATAAAATGGAAGAACTTTATCTTGTATATTGTTTTCCTATTTATATTTCTTTGTATTATAAATATCCTTATATACATGTACAAACAATATCGAAAAATACAATTACAATTACTCCATAATGCCTTTTTGATTTCTATCATCTTTTCTTCGATTTCTACCATAATATCATAGGTATCAGAGAGTTCTTTCCTAACCTAGATTCCGCAAAGTTTTCTGGATTGCCTCCAATCAGTTTTCTAACTTCCTGTTGCAAACCATAATATGCAAAACAAAGTTAGCATTTTGGGTGGAAATGCACGTATTTATTTATCGACCATACAATTGCCGAGAAGCCTGCTTAAGCCTACATAGGAATTTACACAGACAACATACCCAGACTCCCCTATCTTTGTAAATCTATGGAAGTTCCACATAGATTTTTCATCCCAATCGCTTTAGTGAAAAGCATTGGATGTGTTTATTTTCTTGGCCATTGGGGGAAAAAGTCTCATGATAGTCTAATCAAGCCTTGTAGGGAACCATTTACTTTGTACTTGATTATGTTTACTCATTTGCAGCCAATCGGCCTTCCATGTGAAGGTAAGGACATGCCTAGAGCAGGGGACTTGTAATCCATGCCAATGTACCTACACATATGTGATGTGAGTTTGCAGGGCGAATTACCAAAAAAGTCATAAACCTATTACAATTATGTCAATTTAGTCTTCTTCTTTTTTTTTTGCCAATTCAGTCATAAACATTTTATAATTATACCAGTTTAGTCCATCCAGCCAAATTTAGCCAGCCAACCCTGACGTGGACATTAGCCAATGATGACCATCCAGTGAACGTTCATGTGGCTTTTTGAATTTTTTTTTTCTTTTCTTTCCATCCATCTTCTCCTTCCTCTAGCCGGCCGTGAGGGTCAGTGAGAACTCGCCTAGCCAAGGCGATGGTCGACCTCACTAGTGGCTGGTGAGGCTCCTCGCTCAATCTAGCGATGGCGGCCTCGCGATCGCTAGTGGCTAGCGGGGGCAAGCCTTGCCACTAGCCGGCGAGGCTGACCTCGCCGGCCAGCTAGAGGAAGAAGAAGATGGATGGAAAGAAAAGAAAAAAAAATAATTCAAAACAATATTTAAAAATTCAAAAAAATAATTAAAATTGCCACGTCAGCCGACCGGCGTCCACATCAGTGCCGACCAACCAATTTTAGCCGGATGAAATAAATTAGCACAATTATAAGAGGTTTAGAACGAAATTGACCAAAAAAAAAGTTTATGACTGAATTAACATAATTGTAATAGATTTAGGACTTTTTTGGAAATTCTCCATGAGTCTGCGTCATCATCCAAATTACATAAAAATTCACTTCGTTTTTTGTATGAAACTCTCAGCAGTTGATAGAGACCTTTGGCTTCGAAAGAATTCCAAGAAAAGCAGATCCCAAGTCTGCAAATTCGTGCGAAATGAAGAAGCTTCGCTCACTCGCCCAACCAGAGCGAGCAAGATGATCTTGCGAAGGATAGAAAAGGTGAGAGGGGGACACGGCCCTGACCTGCCAAACAGAGCAAACAAGCTAGACGAGGGCTTCAAACTGTTTTCCCCTTTCTTTTCCCCCATAAACCTGACATTAATGGAGTTAGCAGAAGCCTTCGATTAGGCCAAATCCCAAACTAGAGTTGCTTCTAGTAGTTCATTATTGATCTGCATCTGCGAGCAGATATCAGTCCACATTGCATAAAGATACGCCCGATCATCTACAAAGTATCTCGCCATGGAACCTGAAAAATTTCGGGAAAATCCACTTCTTCTGTTTCCCCCTGTTTTGCCAGCACAATTTTTTAAGAAATTTCTTTTTGGGGTACATGTGCATCAGGCCGCGCTTCAAGGATACATCAATTTGTGCCATACATTGTTAGATCAGTAATACACGACACGATCCGTATGCACGACCAGATACGTAATTAACTAGGTTTGACTTTGGTATAGACAAGTTAATATCATAAATGGGTCAGCTCATTCAAGATACAACAAAAATTGTGTTTGACAGGAGTTGACTCGCTTCACCCGTTTAGACACAAATTAACATTTTTAATTTAGTGAGTTTGCTTTTGGTCAAAAATTTAGTGAGTTAATGTGTTACCTTTTCCACATGATATCATTAGATACACTTTGATATGTTTAGTACTCGGATAATTTCTAACTTTTTTTTTTTTTTTTCTTCTTTTCTATAATTTGCTCTTCTTCTCTCTCTTTCTCCAGTGTCAGTGTGGATCATTGGTGATCCTCTGACTGGGAAGGTCTTGTCGGTTGTGGACGAGAAGGCCTCTCCTGGGGCATTCATGGCGTTGCCGATAGTGGCCAAGGCAATCCTCACCTAGACTAGGTGAGGCCTTCGCGACCTGCGAAGGTTGTCAGTGAACTTCACTGGCACAAAAAAAAAAAATCAAAAATTATAAAAATTGTCTACATCAATACGGTTATATCACATAGAACGATTGATATTCATCTCAACGATTTCCAATCATAATTAGTATAATGGATTCAATTGACAAATTTGAAGAATTTATGATTGAATTGGCCGAAATGTCATAAATTTTAAAAAAAAATAGATAATTTTCCTTAAATGCTCAAAAGATTTAAATATATTTTTTCCTTAAATGCTCAAAAGATTTAAATATATATTTTCCAAAGTGGGCATACACGTTAATTTATGCGCACCAGATGGCATACGGCAATCAAAATTTGTCCCTATCTTAGCATTTCCACATCTAGGTCACGTTGGAACATTCAGCTCGAATAATTTCCAAGGACAAGAGGGTGGTGCGTCTGAAGAATATGTACAAATGTTTTGTATTTTTCCTCCTCCTTTTTTCGTTATGTTGCCAAGACAATCTACATGCTTGAAGCTTTGCTTAGGAGCAAAGGAATCTTACTCCTTTTTTCGTCTCTTCCTCTTTGGACTTTCCCCACGCTACCCCGTAGAATCCCACGATCACAATCGCTCCGCGAAAGCTGCACAAAACCCAAAAGAGAAAAACAAAAGGCCAGTTAACTAAAAAAAAATCTTTTAAATGGCATGTCCGCGTTGATCGAGACAGGATATTCTCGTAAAATTGTCACGTAGCCTGTTGAACTCAAGGCGCGGCCTCGATACCAACTATCGAGTAAGAGTGACAAAGCCCATTTAAAGAAGCACAAGCTCTTTTCATTGGCGACACTCTTTTATATTATCAGTTGGAAAAATTCTTATACACACTTATGGGTGCCAAGCACGCTCTCTCTCGCACACACTTATGGGTTATAAAACACCGATATTCTCCAAGAGCCTTTATGTCGTGTCGGACACTTCAACATGTGTTTGACACTCTCGAACACTCTCGGACATTCTTTAATACTCGGTCAACACGTGTCGGAAAATCCGACACCTAATAACTTTCCCGACACTCGAGTTGGAATTCGATATACGAGTTTCCGATATCGATGTTAATTTTAAAAATTCAAAAAAATGATAGGTAAAAAAAATAATATATATATAAATAAAACACAATAATAAAAATAATAAATGGAGAAAGAAAAAAAACTTAGTATTCTCTTCCTCGACTCCTACTTCCCGTGATACACAATTTATCTCTTAAGTTTTTTTTTCTTCTTCCAACATATCTAACGTGCGAGTCCAGAATATGGATGACTTACTTTTTCTCCAAATTTTATTAATTATTGAAATATAGTTGAATTTGTCAAATTTAAACAATGAATTGTATTAATAAATGACAAATTAATTAGTGTAAATTCATTCTAGGATTTTTTAATTTTTTAATTATTTATGAATTTGATTCAAATTAATTTGATTGAAATAATCATAAAAATGATAATTTATTATGTAAATGTAAAAATATATATTTAATATATAACGTGTCCCAACGTGTCGGAATTCTCTATTTTTTTATAAACGACGTGTCGGCGTGTCGTGTCGTGTCGTGTCACGTGTCACGTGTCAGTGTCAGTGTTACTTAGCTTATGAGAGCCAAGCACGCTCACACCACGCTTGCTCTAATGAGCGCCCTCGCCTATTTGTAGGCCTAAGTAGGTGGTTCTACCTCCTAAAATATTTTGATATTTCTATATTAATAACTTCCCCTAGGTATTTATAAAGAAATATATCCTATGATATTTCCACACTCTTCTTAAAATTTCTTACAACCAAACATCTAAATATTTGGGTAGTCTAGAAAAATCTAGAATCTTTAAGAGGAGAGTAGGTGCAATTCTTCAACACTCCCCCTCAAAAACTATTTTTTTTTTCTCAACGTGGATCTAGCCATCGTGCCAAATTGCTTCTTGGAATTCTTTAGTTGTCTTGTTGGCTTCTTCCTTTAACCTTTGTTATTCCTTCCTGACTTCGCCTATTTCTTACGCTCACTGCAGATATTTGAGATAAAGCCCTAATTTAACACCGTCTTCTCGAACTTCAATTACCTCTGTGGCTGCAACTTTCGATTAGATTTTGTGAAGTTCGGACTTTGGCAACGCCAAGTTCGACCTGTGCTTCAGTCTCTTTTTCCTGCATCCCGCTTAACCCAGCCTTCATACTTTGCAATTCTTTTGTAAGAGTTTTAAGATCATCGCTTATGTGGCCAAGCTTCTCATTCGCAGTGTCATTTGGTGCTTTAACCGATTCACTTCAATTTGGAGTCAACTTCGTCCTTCTTCTGGTAGGGCTTCTTCTCCACACCCTTCCATCGAGATGTAAGGTGGAGATGGCCACAGTTTTTAAAAACATCCTTTCTTTTTCTCCTTCTTATCTTCCCCAGTTTGACCAATTGAGAATGTCACAGTGGGCTTGAATTCCTTAAGCTTCTGCAACTTGTTAAGCTCATACTGAAGCTTTTCAAGCTCTCTTTCCTTGGCCTTGATCTCCTCCTCCTTCTACCTCAGCATTTTGTCCTTCTCCTTCAACATCTTCTCCATCTTCACCTTCATCTTCTGCATCTCCTCCAACCCGTTCTCAAGGCTGCTCATTGGCACCGCCACTTGCTTCTTCGAGTTTGTCCTCGGCTTGCTCTTATCCAAGAACGTGACAAAGGCTCTCGCATCATCTGACTTGATAGTGGAGGAGGCTGCGAGCGCTTCCAATTCCTCTATTACAGTGGCCACTTGGAAATCTCACTCTTCTTCATTATCATTCTCTTTCATGGTAGAGGTTGCGGCATTCCCTTCTACGTGCCTGAATAGATAGACTCTTATCTTCACCGTCATCCTTGTCATAATCTCGATGAGCTCCCCATGGCTGAGCGCTCCTCCCTTCTGGTCGCCTCAGCCAGTCTCCATGATCTCTCCTCTCTTTCTCATCTCCAATGCTAGCCTCATTTCTCCTTTGGCCCTTCAACCCCCTTTTATTATTGAAGAGGGTACTTTAATCATCCATCATTGAGACCTAGACATTTGTCTATCTAAACCCCTTTAGTTGACCAATACATTCTCCAACTCAATAAAAGTTGGATCTTTAGCCCATCCACGGGTAGCTATGATAATACCAATATATTCTGACTGTCAATAGCTCATTTTCCAACCATTGTAACTTGGCATCATTCGTCCTAGAGAATAGTGTTGCCAAGGTGTCTTATGCCTCCTTTGGGGTTCTTGTGGTTTTGATATGCTGTAACAATTCATCTTCAACTATAACAACAAGAGTCCTACCAACCTTAATCTTCCACTTCCTCCCGCTCTTCATCATCCGTGAGTGGTGTGGTATAGTCACCGCCAACAATATCCCGCAAATCTTAACCTAGTAGGTAAAATTGCAAGCAGGAATTCCAATTATTATAATTGGAGTTGTTGGATACTCAACACCCCTTGTCCATGGCCAATGGGGCAACCAAGGCCTCCCCCAAGGCCATCATGGCATCACCAAGGTAAGGCTTTGCGGCCCGCAAGGGTTGCCGGTGACCTTGTTGGCACAGAAAAAAAAAAGTAAAGAAAGGAAGGAAAAGAAAAAAAAAAAAAAAAAGATTCAAAAATTCAAAAATTCAAAAATTTACAAAAATTGTCCATATCAGCGTCAGCATTGTCACATAAGGTAGGATAATTGAGTCAACGTTAGTGATTTCTAGTCAAAATTGATCGAATGAACTCAATTGACAAATTTAAAAAGTTTTAGAACTGAACTGGTCAAAGTGTAATGGGTTTAGAATTTTTTAAACAATTTTCTCCCATTTCTCAAAAGATTTAAATACAAGTTTTTCAAAGTGAGCATACACGTTAAGTTATGTGCACCAGATTGCATACGACAATCAAAATTTGTCCCTATCTTAGCATTTCCACATCTAGTTCTTGTTGGAATATTCATCTCGAATTAATTTCCAAAGACAAAAGGCTACGCCTTAAGAATATATGTACAAATTTCCGTCTTTTTCCTTCTTTTTTCTTTATGTTGCCAAGAATATCTACACGCTTGACGCTTCGTTTTGGAGCAGAGGAGTCTTATGGACGGAGGACGCCAAGCTCTCCCCAACCCCACTGCCCTCGATCGTCGTCTCTTCCTCTTTGGACTTTCCCCACATCACCCCGTAGAATCCCATCACAATCACGATCGCTCCTATTAAGCTGCACAAAACCCAAAAGGGAGAAACAAAAAGGCAAGTTAACTAAAGATATTTCTTTTAAATGGCATGCCCGCGTCAATCGAGACAGGATATTCTCTCAAAATTATCACGCATTCTGTTGAACTTTGAGGCATGGCCTCGATACCAACTATCAAGTAAGACACAAAGCTCGTTTAAAGAAACAAGAGCACTTTTCAATGGTGACACTCTCTTATAATATCAGTCTGAAAAACTTTGCATACAAACTTAATCTCATACACTCTCACACACACTTATGGGAGCCAAGCTCACTCACACCACGCTTGCTCTAATGAAAGCCCTTGCCTACTTATAGGCCTAAGTAGGTGGTTCTACCTCCGAAAATATTTAGATAGTTCTCTAGTAATATTTTCCCCTAGGTATTTAGGTAGTATAGAAAAATCTAGAATTTTTAAGAGGAGAGGAGGTGCAATTCTTCAACACTCCCTCTCAACGACTATTTTTTTCTCAAGGTGGATCTAGCCGTCGTGGCCAAATTGCTTCTTGGAACTCTTTAGTTGTCTTTTCGGCTTCTTCCTTTAACCTCTGTTATTCCTTCCTGACTTCGCCTATTTCTTGTGCTCACTGCAGATATTTGAGATCAAGCCCTAATTTAACACCGTCTTCTCGAACTTCAATTACCTGTGACTGCAACTTTCAACTAGATTTTGTGAAGTTCGGACTTTGGCAATGCCAAGTTCGACCTGTGCTTCAGTCTCTTTTTCCTGCATCCCACTTAACCCAGCCTTCATACTTTGCAATTCTTTTGTAAGAGTTTTAAGATCGTAGTTTATGTGGCCAAGCCGTTCATTCGCAGTTTCATTTCATGCTTTAACCGATTCACTTCCATTTGAAGCACTTAGATGGAGACAACTTAATCCTTCTTCTGATAGGGTTGCTTCTCCGCACCCTTCCATCGAGATATAAGGTGGAGATGGCCAAAATTTTTAACCACATCCTTTCTTTTTCTCCTTCTTGTCTTTCCCAGTTTGACCAACTGAGAATGTCACAGTGGGCTTGAATTCCTTAAGCTTCTGCAACTTCTTAAGCTCACGATAAAGCTTCTCAAGCTCTCTTTCTTTGGCCTTGAGCTCCTCCTCCTTCTGCCTTTGCAATTTTTTTCTTCTCCTTCAACATCTTCTCCATCTTCACCTTCATCTTCTGCATCTCCTACAGCCCTTTTCAAGGCTGCTCATTGGTGCCGCCACTTGCTTCTTTGAGTTTGTCCTTAGCTTGCTCTTATCCAAGATCGTGACAAAGGTTGTCGCATCATTTGACTTGATAGTGGGAGATGCTGCGAACTCTTCCAATTCGCCACTTGGAAATCTCGCTCTCTTCACTATCGTTCTCTTTCATGGTAGAGGTTGCGGCATTTCCTTCTATGTGCCTGAATAGATTTTTTTTTTTGGTCGAAATGTGCCTGAATAGATAGACCCTGGCAAAGTGTCATCCTTTACCTCACCTGAAGCACCATCCGCTCCACCTTTTGTCGCTTTTATCATCATTGTCATCCTTGTCATAATCTCGATGAGCTCCCCCAGCTGAGCACTTCTCCCTTCTGGTCTCCCCAGCCAGTCTCCATGACCTCTCCCTATTTCTCTTCTCCAATGCTAGCCTCATTTCTCCTTTGGCCATTGAATCTCTCTTGTTATTGAAGAGGGCACTTTCATCATCCTTCCCCGAGACCTCAGACATTTGTTTATCTAAATCCTCTTGATTGGCCAATAAATTCTCCAACTCAGTCAAAGTAGGATCTTTAGCCCATTCACGAGTAGCTCTAACAATACCATTATATTCTTACCGTAACTCATAAATGATAATTATTCTCATCCTAATCCTAAAGATGGCATTCTGAGGATCCAACTTTAAAATTTCTTCACAAATAGATTTAACTTTGGAAAGATATTGGCTCATTGTCAATAGTTCATTTTCCAATCATTGTAGGTTGGCATCGTTCGTCCTAGAGAATAGTGTTGCCAAGGCGTCCTTGTGCTCTTGATATGCTATAGCAATTCATCTTCTCCTATAACAACAAGAGCATAGAGTCTCCTACCAACCTTAATTTTCCTCTTCCTCCCGCTCTTCATCATCCGCGAGTGGTGTGGTATTGTCGCAGCAAACAATATCACACAAATCTTAACCTAGTAGGTAAAATTGCATGCAAGCATTCCAATTGTTATAATTGGAGCTGTTCAGCTTCTCTACGTCACTCGCCGAACTTGAGAAATCTGTCGTCATGAGTTGATTGCCCGAGATTATGCCAAGTTAGCTTGATTCCAGATCAACCAATTACATTCCTTGATTGTGCATTAATATAGTTTTAGCATACTCTAGTCCCTGATCATCTGCTCACATACAATGGTTCCTAGCCACTATATTTGCATACCACAACTTTCAATCGCTAGATTTACAGTCCTCAACTGCCTACTCTGATACCACTTGTTGAACTTCGAGATGTAGCTTTGATATCAATTGTGGAACTTAAAGGCATAGTTATGCTACCAATTGTTAAGTAAGGCACACAAGACTCAATTAAAGAAACACAAACTTTTTTTGTTTGAGGCACTTTCTTACAATATTAGTTGAGAGAACTTCTTACACTTACTTATGGGTGCTAAGAACACTCTTATGGGAGCCAAGCTCACTCAGAGCACACTAAATCCAATGAGAGCTTAAGCCTACTCATCCGCCTATGGAGGTGGTTCTGCCTCCTAAATTATCTGGATATTTTTAAATAAATATCTTCCCTAGATACTTCTTGACAAATATCTCTAGATATTTCTATCTCTCTCTAGATATATATAGAAAAATATATATTCCTAGATTTTCACACCCTTCTTAAAATATCTTTCAACATAATATCTAGATATTTACGTAACTTAAAAATATCAAGAATTATTGAGAGAAGAGTGAAGATACAATTCTTTAATAATCCTCATACAACTCATTTTCGTAGCTTGTTTTGTTCATTTATGTATGCTTCTAACCACCTAAACTCTGGTTTCTTGACAGAGAGACCATGGCAAATCCTTGGACTTGAGCAATTTTTGTATAAAAAGTCAAACTGAAGAGCAAACCCATTGATATTATATATACAGAGAATATCCTTGTTGTGCTTGAGATTAGCTCATGAAGGAGCTTTTTTCTCTAATGGACACATCTTTCTAAATTACCATTAATCAACTAGATTCTTGATCACAGAGTAGGATGGGGTGTGGGCACAATAGAGAAGAAGAGCGAATACTTGTACCTTCCGAGGTGTAACATCTCGCCTAGAAATATGAACCCCAATCCGGCAGCAAATACAACTCCCAAGGGCTTGAACATGGAGACATAAACAGGTCCAGTTTTTTTCAGGCACCATACACATAATGTGGCTCTGAAGACGCCAGAAACCAGAGCCTGCATATACAATATTATTTACTTTTATGTTCAACCTCGAAGTCAGACCAAAATGTAGACTTTAGAAGTCATTATGTTACACGCTTACCGTGTATAATATAGCAATTAGACCTATATTGACTTTCAAAATCCAAAACTGTGGTTCTCTGACTGTAACAAAGGACAACAGCCCGGAAAGAACAGTCGTAAAGAACGTTGAATAGAACATTAAGTTCATCACCACGGGATAATCTTTGAGGACAAATGCCTGCAAGATTCGAGATATGTTTACTTGTCAATTCTTCCAAAGCTTTGTTTTAGTGTCATTCATATTCTAAGTAAGGACATCGGTGCTAACCTGTCCAATGTACCATAACGATATCAAGAAAGCTTCGGCCACAAGGAGAAACCCGCCAAGGATCCAATTCGATTGTCTCGAGAGAAGAAAAGGAAGGTGACGAGGTTGGACAGGAGGAGACGAAGGGGAAAGGAGAATCGGCGGACCCTTGTAGAGAGTGACTACGAATGCACCAAGAATGGATGTAATGGTTCCCACAAGCTTAGCTTGGCTGCTCGAGCTTTTCCAGTTCACTTTCTCCATCCTAATTGTCAGTTCAATCAACAAACCAAAGAATAGAATAAGTTCATCTCGTAATCATCGACGACACATTGTGCGCTGCTGTCTCTTGTCTTTCCTATGAATTTGCTGCTGCCTCCACTTGCTGAAGCACCGGACTATCTTGAATTTGTTCCATTTCAGGGACATTCATTCGCAGAGCAACTCTCGTTTTAGGAATTTTAGGGATCCAGCATCAACAGATATAACACAACATCATTTGCTCGCAACCACGAGCTGAACCCATGTAAAATTAAACACCCCCCCCCCTCAGCCAATTACCACACTATCATCTGCTTCTCTCATTTTTTTTATAAAAAAGAAGGTTCTTTAAGTGCACTGTAAGATAACGAGAAAGAAGAGACAGAAGAACCTTGAAATAATGGCGAGAATGAAAGTGAAAGCTGGGATGAGGTTCATCATGGCCATGCCCAGAACAGGGGAGCTGTAATCCATGCCGACATACTCGCACATCTGGCATGCGAATCTGCATCATCCAACTTACTCAAAAATTCACTTTCGTTTCTTGTACGAAATTCTCAGCAGTTGATTAAGACCCTTCGCTTCAAAAGAGTTCTAAGTAAAAGCAAATCCCATGTCTGCAAATTCATGTCAAATGAAGAAACTTCACTCACTCACCCAATTAGAGCGATCAAGAAGATCTTTCGAAGGACGGAGAAAGTGAGAGGAGGACATGATCCTGACCTGTCAAACAGAGCAAACAAACGAGACAAGGTTTCTTAAAACCGTTTTCTTTCCTTAAACCTGACATCAATGGAGTTTGGGAGTGTTAGACACAGCACAAACCTGCGAGAGATGATGAAGGGACAAGGAAGAAGAACGAGAGAGGTGAGGGCGTTACTGTAAAAGGCCAAGGTGTACTTGTTGGTCCCATCGGACATGGCCATTTTCGTCACCACCATGTTGCTCGTTTGAACCAGGACTACCATTATCATCCCCACAAACGGCAGTGAACCCCTCGCTCTCCCGTCCATCTCTCTCTCTCTCTCTCTCTCTCTCTCTCTCCCCCTCCCTCCTCCCAGTTCGTGGGTGTCGGAGGAAACCGAGGTTTTTCCTGGTTCTGCGGGACCGCCGTGGATTTGATGCTTTGATTTGACTTTCACCCACTTTTGGATGCGAATTTAGTGGTTGAGGACCTGCAGAAGGTCGATTTTCTCAACGATGAAAACAACGGTGGCGAGCGGCTTTTGCGATGTCATAATATATCAGACGTGTATCATTGCAATTACAGAAACGATGAGAGGATGACGATAGCTCTGCTACTTTTCTTTTCTCGGCCGGCGCCTTCGTTGACTGGGTGGTTTGCAGGTGATTACTCGCCTACACGATCAGAGATCTGTTCACGTTTCGAAAAGGATCTGCTCAGTTATCAATAACACATGACCTGAAAGTTACGGGGAGAATCCACTTCTTGTCTTTCCCAAAGTTTAGCCAGCACCAGTGTATGAACTTTGGCTTGTGCATAATGGGGGTTTTGCTTCTAGAGTACCCCCGGTTGCTTCGTACTAATATCAGACTCGTCAATTCTCAACACCATCCGTTTGCATATTGATACTTAGTTAAATAGGTTTGGATTCGATATAAACCGGTTAATATAATAAATGAGTTAAGCTCATTTAAGACATAGCGAGAATTGTGTCTTACCTAAATCGACCTACTTAACTTGTTTAGTCACGAATCAACATTTTTCTTTTTAAACATGTCATCTTTTTAACAAGACGTGATTAAACACGCTTTAATATGTTTAATACTAGAGTAATCACCGCTTAGTTCTAACAGCACATCAATTAGCACCAACCTAATTGACTAATCAATAAAAAGAATAAAAGATATGCAAGAAAATAAAAATTCAATCAGATTAAAATATAAATTGATAGAATAAAATTTTCCTAAGGTTGATAAAATGGGAATTTGTTGAGGCTATCCTGCTCTGACCCAGCGCTCACCGGTGCGTCTTCAGGTTATCACGCTGCCACCAACTCACCTGCTACTCACCACCACACCTACCGGTCTGTTTCTTCTCCGGTTAAACTTTAGAATCGATTCGAGTTCATTCTAGATTTGTCTCTTGAATTATGCTCCATTTCGTTTTCTTTAGATTTCGCCACCTTTCATTGAACTGCCTTGTCCAGCATTCGCCAAGCCGCTGCACCATATTGCAGGGTCGTTACTGAACTTTCATGAGCAGCCATGTTGCCATCCAGACGGCACCATAATCCGCTGCAGCTGTTAACTCTCTTCTCCAGCTCCAAGTAGTATAAATCCGTGATTGGGACGGAGTAAGCGAAATCGACTAAGAGGGACAACAGCTGAGAGGACGGGGCAAAGAGAGAGAGAGAGAGAGAGAGGAGGAGTAGAGAAGGGGCATGAAGAGAGTGATGACGATAATCTGGGTAAGAAAATGGCAACTGGACCCAAGAAGGGATTAAGATCATAGAGGGTGGAAATGCAAGTTGAGATACATTAACAAAAGCCAAAGCGCAGAGTAGAGGTTTTCCAAAGCGAGCATAAAGGTCAATGTGCGCGCACCAAAACGAAGATGGTAGTCGAGATCTTCTCGAATGTCTTCATTTTTCAGGCGATGCCCCTCTATTGGTATCTCCACATCTCTTTCACGGTGGAATGTTCAAGTCGAATTCATTTCGAAAAACGCAAAAGGAAAATGTCTCTACGAATACGTACATATATCTACACGCTGGAAGCTTTGTTTCGGAGCAAAGAAATTTTGTCGCTGGAGGATGCCAAGCTCTCTTCAACCCCGCTGCCCTCGATCGTCTTCTCTTCCTCTTTGGACTTGGCCCACAATACCCCATAGAATCCCATCACAATCACGATTGCTCCGATCAAGCTGCACAGAACCAATAAGAGACGGACAAAAAAGGCATGTCCACGTCAAGCTACCCTGTTTTGTCCATTTATGTGTGCTTTGTAATGACCGACACTGATTCCTTAACGGAGAGACTTTGGCAGATCTCCAGAGTTGAACTCATGAAGGAGCTTTCTCTCTGATGAACACATCTTCCTGAATTTCTTCTAGTCGACTAGATTCTTGATTATAAAAAAAAAAAAAGGCTCAGGCACTTCAATAGAGAAGAGGAAAGAGTATATGTACCTTCCAATGTGTAACTTTTCGCCAAGAAATATGAACCCCAGTCCAACAGCAAATACAGTTCCCAAGGGCTGGAACATGGAGACGTAAACAGGTCCAGTTCTCTTCAGACACCATGTACTCAACGTGACTCTGAAAACATTAGCAACCAAAGCCTGCATATACAATATCAATCTGACTTTTATCTTCAACCTCGAAGTCGGATCAAAATCTAGACTTTAGGAGCCACGATATCACGTGCTTACCGAGTACAAAATAGCGATCAAACCCATATCGACTTTAAGAATCCATGATTGTGGTTCTCTCACTGTAACGAAGGACAATAGCCCAGAAAAAATTGTTTGAAAGAACATTCCATAGAACATTATGTTCAGCACCACGGGGTAATCTTTGAGGATAATTGCCTGCAACATTGGAATTTCTTTTACTTGTCGAGTCTTCCTTCTCTTCGGTTTGGTGTCATTCATATTTTAAGAAAAAGTTAAGGACATTAGTGCTAGCCTGTATAATGTATGCTAATGATATCAAGAAAGCTTCAGCCGAGAGGAGAAACCCTCCAAGAATCCAATTCGATTGTTGCGAGAGAAGACCAGGTTGGACAGAAGCAGGAGGCGAAGATGAGCTGAGAATCAGTGGACCCTTGTAGAGAGTGACTACAAACGCACCGAGAATTGATGCGATGGTTCCCACAAGCTTAGCTTGGCTGCTTGAGCTTTTCCAATTCACTTTCTCCATCCTAATTTTTAATTCAATCTCATTTTTTGTCAAATGAAGGATCAATAAGTTCACTGCAGATAACAAGAAAGAAGAGACAAAGAACCTTGAAATAATGGCGAGAATGAAGGTGAAAGCTGGGATGAGGTTCATCAAGGCCGTGCCCAAAACAGGGGAGCTGTATTCGATGCCGACATATCCGCTCGTCTGCGATGCGCATCTGCATCATCCAAACTAGTCGAAAATTCACTTTGTTTTTCGTATGAAACTTTCAGCAGTCGATTAAGACCTTTTGCTTCAAAAGATTTCCAAGAAAAGCAAATTCCTGCTCCACAAATTCATGCGAAACGAAGAAACTTCACTCACTCACCCGACCAGAGCGAGCAAGAAGATCTTGCGAAGTACAGGGAAAGCGAGAGGAGGACACGACCCCGACCTGCCAAACAGAGCAAGCAAACAAGACATGGTTTCTTAAATCTTCTTCCCCCCCTCGAAACCTGACTTTAATGGAGTTGATGTGTGATAGACATAGCACAAACCTGCGAGAGATGATGAAGGGACAAGGAAGGAGGACGAGAGAGGAGAGGACATTACAGTAAAAGGCCATGGTGTACTTGTTGATCCCGTCGGACATGGCCATTTTCATCACCACCATGTTGCCCGCTTGAGCCAGAACTACCATGATCATCCCCGTAAACGGCAGTGAACCCCTCGCTCTCCCCCCCATCTCTCTCTCTCTCTCTCTCTCTCTCAGCTCGTGGGCTAATGGTTGGAGAAAACTGAGGTTTTCCTATGTCCCCTCGCTCTCCCCCCCCATCTCTCTCTCTCTCAGCTCGTGGGATAATGGTTGGAGAAAACTGAGGTTTTCCTACGTGTTGTTGCGGGACCCGCCATTTGTTTGATGCTTTTGTCTGACTTTAAAATCGTCGAATATAAATACGACCCGTCGCTTGCGGATCTGTAGAGCTTGTTTTTGTCGGCTATGAAAAGAACGGGGGCGAGCACGATGACGAGGTCGTTTTCGAGGTGATAATATACAAAACATGTATAGCTCCTATGACATAACGACAACGATAATGATGGAATAACAAATACAGTTCTGCTGCTTTTCTTTTCTTTTCTTTTCTTTTCTTTTCTTTGCAGGCAACTTCATTTAGGCCAATCCAAAATTGGGTTTGTTTCTAGTTCAGTATTGGTTTGCACCTGCGAGCTGAGATCTGTCGACGTTTCAAGATGGATCCGCCCATTCCTCTGTAGTTTCTGGGGAAATCAACTTCTTCTCTTTCCCCTTTTTTGGGCCAGCGCCTCTCTTTATGAAAGGATGTTTTCCATGTGCATCGGGTGGCGCTACGCCGGACATCCGATTATTAGGGCCATCAACTCTCGATACAATCCCTTTCCACCATGCCAACATACATAATTAATTAGGTTTTGATTTGGCATGATCGGGTTCACATCATAAATGGGTCAACTCATTGTGTCTTAAGCACATGGACCTTCTTAATCCGTTTAAACACTAATTAGTGTGTAAGCTTGTCGTGTTTATAGCACGAAATGATTGGACACATTTGATATTTTCGACACTAATCGACAACAAAACAGAAAATATTCGTGAAAATGAAATGTTCAGTCCAAATAACATAAACATTGAGAGTGTAAAATTACCGGAATTCGACCTTCGAGCAGAAACCGGACATTACATGCTTCCCCATTTATTTCTTTACTGCATTATTCCGCATATAGAAATTAGGGAAATTTTTTTGTCTTAGAACGAATTTCCCATCTCAGACATCAATTTAGGCTAGAAGAAGAGTGTTTGTGGACCTAATCCAACCCGAAATCTTTTGCGCCGAAATGAAACAAGATCTTTTTTTTCAGAGGTACGGTGTTTCATCTCAATACAAATGCCCAAATCCGTTGGGCCTAGTCCTGATCGTTCTTTCCTCTCCCCTTATCACAATTTGAAATGAAGATGAAAGGCCAATGTTGAAAAGAGATTGAGGGTTCATTTGGTTTAAGGAAAATACCATGAAATTGGAAAATTAAAGAGTTATTTTTTCAGGAAAACGGTATTTATTTCTTTTAATCTTTTTCTATTTTCATTGTGGTCGGCGAGGGCAAGGCAGCTCCGGCGTAGTGATGATAAGGGCTTGTGGACCTTCACCTAGTAGCTAGCACCATGCTGGCGACTCTAGGGCTATGTAGCAATGACAAAGACACGTGACACGCGACACGTCATTTCTAAAAAAATAGAGAATTTCGACACGTTGGGACACGTTATATAATAAATAAATATTTATATATATACATATGATTTATTTTAAAAATAAATAGTAGAGTCAATTTATTTAAATAAATTTATAATTTTTTATGATGATCATAATTATTCATCTTTTTTCTTTTTGAAATCACCCTCCACCCTCTCCCTCCAAAAAAGAAATAGAAAAAGGACAAATCCCGCCCAGTTGGTGGACAAGCATCCCATTTTAATTTTTTTTTTTTTCTCTTCATGGCACCATCATTTTTATTTTTATTTTCCTGCTCTTTCTTGAAAACCAAACACTAGCTGCCTACGAACTATTCCTCCTAGGCGCCTCCTCCTTGCACGGCACCTTATTTTTTTTATTTTTTCTGCCCTCCTTGGAAACCCAAACCTAGCTGCTTGTGCTTGCTCCTCCTTAGACTCTTCTTCCTCCACGGCACCCCCTTTCTTCGAAACCTAAACAGTAGCCTCCTCCTCCTTCTATGCTCATCCTCCTTGCACGGCACCCATTCTTTATCTTTTAGAAACCCTTCTTCCTAAAACAAAAAGAGCAGCTTGAAAACTCTCGGAAAACGCCGCTCCCTCCTTCTTGGTCGCCTCGTTGCAATCCTAGCTACCTTGCCTCTAGTCCTCCCTCTTTTGCGGTCTTAGCTTGTCTCCGGTCCTCTGTCGCAGCCAGTTCTCTCTTCCTCCAGCCTTCTCTCACCGTCGTGGCCTCACCGTCATGGCCTCACCGCTGCGACCTCGCCTCCGTAGCCTTGCTTCCTCTCCCTCGCCTCGTCTCCACCCTCCATCGCCTTCTACAACGATTCACTCTTGCCGGACACGCTCTAACTCGTCACCATCTCAGTCACCTGGTTTCATGCTTGCAAACCCGCTCTAGAAAGCAGAATCCCAGCCTCTTGCCGGACACGCTCCGACTCGCGTGTCGAGAAGAGTTGACCACGTGTCGAATTTTCTGACACGTGTTGACCGCGTGTTCGACACGACACTGAAGGTTCCCAAACGTGTCCGTGCTTCTTAGCTCTAGGGCAGCCACAGTGGAAAAATAATAATAAAATAAAATAATTAATTTAAAAAAAAAAAATCTTGTCACATAGGATTACAAATGTCCACATTAGCGATTTCCAACTAAAAATAGCCAAAAGGATTGCACTGGCAAATTGTTACAATGTTTAAGACTAAATTGGTCACATTAAAATATTTACGATCAAATTGGTATTAATACAATAGGTTTAGAATTTTTGGAGTAATTATGCCCATCAATTTAGGGTTGGCAATTCGTGTTGGCACGTGATAATCATGCCTGTAATTCGTGCTGGCCTAAAACATGTTAATTTTTATTTTACATGTCAAATAACAGAATTACGATGAAAACATGTTAAGTCGCGTCAACATATAGTGCCATTTCGTATCCTGTGTTTTTCCTCTATAATTTGTGTTTTAGCTCGAGCTGCAGAGCATCGCCGGTCCTGCACCAATCTTCTAATCTTTTGGTGAGAAGTTAGAGCCAGGGATGAATTTTGAAGGGGCTGGAATGGCCTAACCCTATAGGAATATCAAGGTATCCTTCTTTATCTTCCAATTTCCAATTACAACAGAGAGAAATACCATAAAATGTCTAGCTTTTAGTGGCCTTTTTTCCTTGTATTGCGGTGCCTCGGCCCACGATACATATCATCTTCGACTCGGCCCAAATAAATAAATAAAAGACAATGAGAAAATTTTGTATACAATTCTGCCGATGGATGGATAATCGTGCTCGAGAAATACGATTTTTTTTTTTTCCTTACTGATTTAGTAAGCGTCAGATCACTATTAGCAAAACAAACGACTGGCACCTTTTTTTCTAAGAAAAGTTTAATAAGTCGGTAACAAAGGCAAATAGAAGTAATAGATTAATAGAAAGGTTGAGTTGATAAAGTTAAGGATGAACAGACAAATATTGCTGAGCAGCTCAAATGAGAGGTGGGAACCTAATGCTAGTTGAAGAAAAGGTGGCAATTCACGCGGATAAAGGTTAGTACTTTCACATAACAGTTGGCAAAATTAAACGTTGGTAACAAATGTAAATAAAAGCTAGTATAAAGGATAAGAGAACTTCTTAAAGACAAGAGAAGTTAGTAATTTGTTAAAAAAAGACAAATGAACATTGGAAACTAACACAAATAAGAGTCGGTAACTTAACTGGAAATAAATTGATAATTACTCTAATTAATGTTAACAATTTCTAAAAATAATTGGTGAGTTTAGAAAGTCGATAAGAAATGCAAATAAAAATGGTGATTCAAAAGAAAATTTGGTAAATATAAGAAATAAACATTTAGTATCAAGTTGAAGGAGAGACGATAGCCGATAAATAGTTGTTTACCTAATTGGAGATAAATTCGTAAGTTACTCAAATTAAAGTTGGTGTTTTCATATTGGTAAATTTGAGACGTTGGTAATAAAGATGAGTAAAAGTTTGCAAAAAATAAGATGAGTTTTATTAGATAATATGAGAAGTTGATCATTTAAAAATTAAATAAAGCTTGCTAACTAACTCAAATAAAAATTAATAACGCAAAATTAATTGGTAGTTTAATCAGAGATAAACATCAATATAATTAATGTTGATTTTTTTCAAAAGAAAGTGGAAAATTTAACGGATTGGTAAGCGAGCAAATAAAAAATTGATATCTCAATGCAAGTTGGTAAAATTAAAAAAATCTAAATAAACCTTGCCGAGCAATTAAAACGAAATTTGGTAAACATAATCTAGTTGATAATATAATATGACAACAGTTGGTAAGTTGCACAAATAAATGTTTGTAAATTTGCATAAAAATTGATCAATATAATTATTTATAGGAATGACAGATAAAAGTTGATAAATAATAACAAAAGTTAACAATTGAAAAAGGAAAAAATAAATGTTCGTAAATAAATCAAATAAGAAGTGTTAACAGAAATCAACTTGGTAAGTTAATCATAAAATATAGCAGTAAGTTCCTCAAATGAAGATCGGTAAATTGAATAAGAGTTGATAAATTACCAGGAAAGTAGGTGATTACTAACACTTAATATCCGACAGTCATTCTTTTTTTCTGTTTTTTTTACACTTATCAACTCTTTCAACTCTTTCAAAATTTTACCCCCCAAAAAAAAAAAAAAACCTCTTTCAAAAATCTACTTGAACAAAGAAAATCCATTCTTTTGATGGAGCGGTAAATTTGCCCTAGGTAACGTGGTGCAAAATAATCACTTATAGTCGAAGAACCAAATGAAGACTTTATGGGTTCCATAGATTCTGGAAATATGATTTGATTGGACCATCAAATGAGATGAAAACTCGAGCCAAACCATTTACATGGCAACTTCAAGCTTCTGGTGTCTTAGCTAGTTTTTCTCCCTGTTATGTTACCCTGTTCTTCATGAAAAATCTCAGAATTAATTATGCAATGAAACAATTATCTTAAGATACAACACCTGCTATGATTTAAATCAACTGCAAATTAAGCTAGTGATTTTTGCCAATGGGAATTCATACTGAGGTAGGAGAGGGGTTCTCATGGCTGTGGTTGGTTTTGCGATGGCCATTCTTTTTTGTGTCATGTTCCATTGTTTCCATGTACTGTGAAGGATGGATATGGATGCATATACAATATGCATGTAAGTACTCATCGAACGCATTCGCATGTGTGACAAGTCTTTCTAGTCTCTCTCCCATCATCCACTGCAAAGTGTCATACAGGAGCAGATACAAAAGACTGGACTGCAGGATTCATTATTTCATACTAAGCTTTAGAGATCCATCTGACAATGGAACTGCTTCTCTGCCATGCAAGTCAAGCCTCGTCGAGTGAGTACCCACAGAGAGAGAAAGAGAGACAGATAGACCGAAACATAAAGTTACAAACGTTAGAGATCCATTTTTCCTAAATTATAAATTGAATGTGGAGGTTGTATTGATGGCACTTAGTCAGAACCCATTGTTGCTGGCGCTGCTCGTTGAGTTCACGTCCTGACGCTGGTAAAAGTACTGCGTGTGCGCCGGTCGACGGTAACCCGACATCGAGCTGCTGCTCTCGCCGACGGCATTGCTTCTTCCTTCCTGGTATTCTTCCTCCATTTCCTCCTTGGCCTCCACCTTCTCCGACCCGGCCATCAACACCAGGGGCGGCCTCTGTGGTGGCGGAGTCATGAACTGCATCGGTGGTTGCTCGTGGCAGTACTCGGACCCCGGCGGCGGCACGACCGACGGGAGCTTTGAGAGGAGCGCCTCAAGGCTGCTCATGGACGGCGTGACCTTGAAAGGCTGGTTGAACGGGTCGCAGAAGTCAGACAGCGGTTGAAGGTTTGTTTGGAACTGCCATGCGGCGTCTGGTGCACCGCTGTAACCCACATTGGGATGCGAAGAAGATGATGGGTGAGGCAAGAGCACTCCGGGAATGCTCTCTATGTAGCTGAACCTTTTCCTCAGTAGTACAACGTAGCTGAGATCTTCTACCACCTTTTATGTACGTTTGAGGAAGGTAAAAAAAAGTGAGAAAAATGAACTAGACTGCCAGCATACATGAAGAGTACTATTGTTTTCCCCAACCCTTTAGAGGAGAAAGGGGAAAAGAAGGTGAGAAACACGCAGGACATGATCAAAGGTAGTTTTGTTCTTTCTTAAAGTGGAAGACTGAGAAGGAGAGAAATAGTGGACCTTGTTGACAGCACCAAGCTGAACCACACCTTCTCTAACTGCAATTAAAGCGATTGTCTGCAACATATGTAGCTTCCGATGTAAAGATTCTGTCTAAAACATCTAGTTTTCATTCAAAACTGTGGTTTTACACTTATTATCACACCTTTATACCAGACTGAAACTGTGCTTCCCATGTCCGAGGATGCTGTTGATGGATGTAGCGTGTCATCAAGTTAGAGAAGATATTCATAAAGGACTTGCGATTAAATTAATTAGTGATAAAGTTGTAAGTTAGGGTAACAAAATGGAGGACTAAAAGGCCGAGTTACTCACCGATTCGGCTGAATTGTGCCATGCTGACAAGAAGTTGATTTCTTGCTCGTTTGGCTCTTTGTGTATCCACTTATGGCTATAGTCTGCAGCCACTTTTCCAATTATACTGCGCAAAGAAAAAGCCATTGGCTCTCCTCTCTCTATCTAAATCCATCCAGGGGTTAAACTACAAGAATCGGCAAGGACAATTACCTTGCTCGGCCGGAGAGGAAGAAATAATGGAATAAAATGAACATGAAAATTCATTGCTTACCCTTCTCCATAGTTATATATTTCATGAGACATCTTGAAGAAAAGCTCCGGTTGCAGTCCTTGGTACTGCGGGAATTCGCAGTTGCCATACGCCGAGGAGCTTGGGTAGTCGCCGCCGGCAGACTCGACTGCCGTTGATGCAGCGAAGTTGCAGAAGCCATCCTCCCAAACCAATATCCTGCCATCAGTATTGTGGGCAGAACCGAAAGATGGCGTTAAATAAAATGAAAAAGAAAATGGATGACCCGTATGGAGGGGAAAGAAGAAACTCCATCTAGACGGAAATAAGAGATGGTACCAGTTTCTTCTATTTCCTCTTGACCTTTCATAAGCTCCTTGAGCTTCCCATCTGAAGCAAGAAGATCGGAGCAATGATAATGATGATGATGATGATGATGATGATGATGCCAGTGACAAGGTATACTATTGATGAACAAGTAGGGAATCTTCAGGTGTGATCCTTCCTCAATAAAAATTGATTGGAACCTTCTCTCTTGTGGAAAATATAAATAAAGAAAGCATATGGAAGAACGAATACAAATAATTTTTTTTTAGATCCTTACTTGGGGGGCGGATAGTTCCGAGGCAAGATCCTCCAAAAGACAGCATAAACCCACTGGGAGTTCTCATGCAGGCACAAGCTTCTGAGAGTGTGTTGAAGGAGATGAGTGACTGCTAGTGGGTTGAGGTGTTCCTCCATGGAATCTAGCTCTTAGGAAGTCTAGGCCTTTTTCCCTTCTATTTTTTAGCCCTCCCTCCCCCTCTCTCTCTCTCTCTCTCTCTCTCTCTCTCTCTCCCCCTTTAATCTGCTCTATCGCTATCTTTGACACCAGGATAAAAAACCCTATTCCTCTAGCCCTCCTTCCTACCCTTTTTATATAGGGCCACCATAAGGGAAGTATGTCTCACGTTTGTACTTGTCTTTTCGAAAATCTCTATCTCCCTCTCTCTCTCTCTCTCAACTTGTATATTGCTGAGAAGAACATAAATCTAATGCGAGACTTATGTAATTTTAACTCCTTTTGGATTTCGGTGTACATATACCACCAGATTTATGAGATATGATTAGTCTAGTTAGTATATCATATATACCACATCATTAACATCATGTCATTAGCGAATTATTAAAATTATTATGTTAGACTCTATATGATTTTCCATCTCTAATCCCCAAGTATGTAAATCGATCTCACGGATTCTCTAGATTTTTTTCATTTATTGATAGAAAAAAAATGTGTCTGAGTTTTTGCGTCGCTGTGTATGAAAAAGATGGAGGCTACACCTAATCATGACATAAATTAAAAAGGAAAATGATTTGGAGAGGCCCACCATCTCTCCTTTTTCCCCTTCACTGTTCACAACAATCAGCCTCCAGTTCCAAGCTCTTCCTTCCCTTCCAAGCCTTGGTTTTTCAAAGTTTCCCGTTGGTCTTCGCTCGTTGTTTCAAGGAGTAATGATGTGTGCGCCGAGATTGTGTAAAATGGTTTTAGTGATGAACTCAACTAACCTAAATAAACTTTTATTAAGTCAGTTTTTGAGAAATATATCCGAGCATGTTCTTGTTTCGATTCTTAGTAAAGAACAGAAAACTCTCTCTCTCTCTCTCTCCACCCCCCAATGCATTTTCCTGATCTGAGTTTGGCAGAAACTTGTAATATCAGTTATCAGTCATACAACAATCCAATGTAAAACAAACTGCACCGCCATGTGTAAGTTAGCCGAGCATGTCGGATTATGCAAGTAATGGGAGCTGTAAATCAGTCCATAAATTACTATCATGAATAAGATTTTAACAGTTACAAGTCAGTAGAGAGAGCACAGTGTGTGGAAGGACGTGATCGAAGACGAGAGAGTACATTATCTCCAACTAGTACAAGCTTTCTTGTCGCTTCTAAGTACATTGTCTCAATTAATTCAGAAGAACACTTTCTAAAGCCGTAAATGCCCGGCCGAACCACGACCAGAGCAGACAATGTCATATTTGGCGGCGAGAGCCCGGATAAGGCTGTGATGCTGCTGGTGCTCCAAGAGTGAGCCGCAATCAAAGAAAACAATCTAGTGAGCGGTTCAGCATCTGGTTTAGGGATTTGCAAGGAAGATGCTTTCTTATAGCTTCAATCAAAGATAATAAATTGACTACAAATCAACCTTGTGGCCTCACGTTTCTTGATGTGTAAGGGTCCATTGACTGTATCGCTCATCAAACCCTAGGTTTTTCCCTTTGAATAAACTGATTCATCTCAAGACGCTAACCTTCATATATCTTGAGACATGGTATAAGATTCGTCACTAAGCAAAGAGTATATTAATGTTTATTAAACCAAGTATAAATGTGTAGACATCACTAGTTTCAACATATTATCAAGATTTGCCACGATATTTAGTAAGAAATCTAAGAATCTCAGTCATTATTTTATTGCAGAAATCTTAACACAAAACCATGCTTGTGAAAATAGTAACTTTTTTCCCCATTTTTACGATTGATAGCACTAATAATCTCGAAAAGAAAAAAATCTAATCTTTTCAATCTAACTCGTGAAATAATTAAGTAAGCATTTGGGGAAGCAAAAGATGAGTCTTCAATGCAATTTATATATTAAAAAGAAAAAAAAAGAAAGAAAGAGGACCCCAGAAAGTTCCTTACATTTATGTCTTTACTTCTCCTTGTCTATTGCCCCAAGCTTCCCTTTGACCCAGAGGCCACAGAGCATATACGCAACAGTATTTTCAGTTGTGCAAAACCATCGACGATACAACCAACTCAGCCAAACGAAAAACCCTCGATGTAAATTTCTGTCGAGCCAAAACAACGCAAGAGAGCGAAGAACTAAGAGAAGTTATTGGTTGAACTCAATGGCGTAGATCCCGTGCATTCTATAAGTTTCGCATCAAATTCACAAAATTTAACGAATCATACGTACTACGTTTATATGTTTCGGGTGCAACTAATAATTTTTCATAGGACTCAATAACCCATCTTCAAACCAAACCCTGGTAAGTACACATCTATACACTAAGCCACTGCATCAACGTGAACAGTTCTCTTAACTTTTGGCCTTCAACCTTCTCTCTCTCTCTCGTGCGGGTAAATAGCATGATGACTAAAACAAAGAAAAGGGAGCTATCAGTGCTTTCATTTCTCCTCTCTGACACCACGAAATTTTGGCAGATCATTATGCGCTCTCTCTTTGACCATCTGGTTTCCATTGTCCTCCCTCTCTTTTGCGATTCATGAACACGTACATAGATATGCAAACAAGTGTTCGAGGGTAAAAGGAAAACATCTACGCTTCAGCCGCGCATTTATACCTTCACTTCTCTTGACAGGGGCAGACATGGCGTCCACTATCTGGAGTCTCTCTCTTCCAGAGCTTTTAAGTACATTTTAACTGGTATACCTCTAACTTCTCGTCGTATTATTTGCAAGAACTGAGAGCACACTGGCCCGAAGACTTCAGTCGCGTAATTTAATAATTTATAGCAGATTTACATGTGTAAATAGTTTATGCATGTTGTCTCGGTACGAGCACAATCTAATGTCTATAGAATAAAGACCACAAAACATAGGATGGGATATATAAATTCATGTCGATCTTTCGAGAATAGTATAAGAACGTACGGCCTTCCATGTGGGTTAAAAAAACATGAATTGTCTGATAGACAGGTTCTGATATTTTGGTTGGTGGGGGGGTGGTGTGGAGCGGTGTAAGGAAAGAACATTGAATGAGGTTTGGAGTATATAGACTGGACATCCGAATAAGTGACATGAAATTATTGCCAACTTTTGTTCATATCTGATAACCCACCATAGAAAATTTATATACATGAAGGGGGCGTTCAAATTGGAGTTTTTGGCATGGGATGAGAGATGGCAGAAACCTGGTCAAGATAACAGAGGGGGGTGTCTTTGAATGCCCCCATCACTTTCGTCCATTAAAGAAGTGGAATCTCTGCTCTCCCCATCCTTCCCAATGTCCCATTTGTTTCTTTATGTTATTCTAATTTCTTAAAAAGAAGAGCCTTCGATATTCTTTTATATGCGAGCACTATATGATTATAATACTTTGGTATGTGCATAAAATGATGAGTTGAAGTTTGCAAAGATGCGAATGCTTCGTTGGTGTATGAACACTTTCAAAAGATGTGGACGGGACTAGGAGAACAAATCCATCCGAAAAAAGGGGTTTGATGTGACCTACGCTGATGATAAAAATGAGATAAGCTCATGGGAGATGATTTGACTTCTATGATGTACCCTGGCTTTTTGGATGCTTTCATGAGAGAATGACACCTCTTAACAGAATTTACATAATAGAGGATCATTTAATTAATGTGCGAGCACCCAATCATGCGTGCTTCTCTTCGTGTTCCCTCGTTCCGTGCAAACTAATCTGACATAATATAAAGAACTTAAATCAAATAATGTATTGTATGCTTCCAAGCAGGCAACTTTTCGTTGCCATCCCACAATCTTTGCTTGAATTCTTAGTATGTGGCGAAATTGAGGTATGGGAGCAAAGAGTGGCACGAGTCTCTCTCCTTTATTTTAATGCTGTTCTGGAATGTTTTGTACAATATAGTATTGAGTCATGGCTAGGATTGGATTGCCATCTCTTGAAATTTAAAAAAAATTATATGTGGGGAGCACTGCTCACTCGCCCCTGGGTGTTGGGTTTTTTAAAGGCTCGTCTAATTAGGTCGCAATGATGACCAAACATCTAAATTTCAGTGTTCCTTGAAATGATGAAATGTCTTATCCTCTTAAGACCAAGTATCTTGTTCTGTTCCTGTCAAAATTGATTTAAAAAGGAATCCACATTTCCCGATAGTGGTTTTCGTTGGCCTTGTCCTTGGGGAAAATAGTAAGCTGCTTCTTATCGACTCGCGTGGTATGCATCTGTTGATGAGTGGATTCATGGATGAACATGGAAGAAGCTTCTATCATGTATATTATTCTTACTCGGACACGCTGTCGACACAAAAAAAGAATATACAAGTGTTGTAGTCGATAGTTATTGATTAGAGGCACATCAAGAGTGCAATGTACCTATCGTATAGTGAAGTTGATGTAACCGTCAAGTAATAATCTTAGTAACTGCTTATAACCATCTATTATACAATATAAATACTAGCATTGTACTCTTTGTCAAAAAACCCCAAGCAATCACAAAACTCAACCTTCTTCAAAAAAACTTATCTTTATCTTCACTTTCCTATAACTTACATTGTTAGCAACTATTGTTACCAATATCGGTACTTTTAAAATCCTAGTCATTTAGGGGCTATTTGTTTGTGTTCCCGATCCATGTTTATGAACACAATTTATGTTTTTTTGTTCCGGGGAACAAAACAAGAACATAAACGTGTTTATTTGCGTTTTTGTTCCAAATCTATTTTTTTGTTCCCGGCAACAAATTTGGAACAGAAATAAGAAAAAAAAAAAACTTGTTTCTTGTTCCCAGAACATTTCCGAAAAACAATTTTTCTCTCTCTTATTTTTGCATTCTCTTTCTTTTCTTCTTCTTTTTTCTTTGGCCGGTCGCTGGCCTCAGCCATGGCCGTCGAGGGCCGGCGACCTCGCCGGAGCATTGCCGGCCCCGAGCTCGCCCAGCCAAGGCAAGGCCGAGCCTCACCGGGGGCCGGCGACGCTCGGCCTCACCGAATCTGGGTGAGCTTGCCCCGATCCGGTGAGGCCAAGCTCGCCTAGCCAAGGCGAGGCCGCTGGCCCTCGTCAACCAAAAGGAATGAAAAAGAAAAAAGAAAAAAGGAAAAATAAAATAAAAATATTAAAAAATTAAAAGAAATAAAAAATCATACAAGTTTACCAAACGTGTTCCTGTTCTTTTTATATTCCAGAAATAAGTTTACCAAACACGTTCTTCTGTTCAAAAATTGTTCCCTAGAACAGAAATAGTTTTTCTATTTCTTTCCCTAGAACAATTTTTAACGAAACGTTATCAAACGCACCCTTAAGGGTTGTTTGTTTGTGTTCCTGGTCCATGTTTATGAACACGTTTTGTTTTTTTGTTCCGAGGAACAAAAAAAGAACAAAAACATGTTTGTTTGCATTTTTGTTACAAATCTATTTTTTTGTTCCCGAGAACAAATTTGAAATAGAAACAAGAAACATAAAAAACTTGTTTCTTGTTCCCGAAACACTTTCAAGAAACAATTTTTCTATCTCTATTTTTTCCTTCTCTTTCTTTTCTTCTTCTTTTCTTTTTCTTTTTTCTTTGGCCGGTTGATGGCCGGCGACCGGCCGTTGAGGGCCGGCGACCTCGCCGGAGCGTCGCCGACCCCCGACGAGGCTCGGCCTTGCCTTAGCTGGGCCAGCTCGAGCTCGCCCAGATCCGGCAAGGCTGCCGACCCTCATTGGCCGGTCGCTAGCCATGGCCGAGGCCGGGGACCGGCCAAAAGGAAGGAAAAAGATAAAAGAAAAAGGAAAAATAAAATAAAAATATTAAAAAATTAAAAGAAACAAAAAAAAAAAAAAATCACAAGTTTACCAAACGCGTTCCTTTTCTTTTTTTATTCCAGGAATAAGTTTACCAAACGCGTTCTTTTGTTCAAAAATTGTTCCCTGGAATAGAAATAGTTTTTCCCTGGAACAATTTCTGAACAGAAACGTTACCAAACGCACCCTTACTTTCCCATTGAAAATCAACAAAAAGACCATTTACAACATTTATTGATTCATGTTTATATATCTATATTCCGAATGGTATTTCATCATTTTTTTTGTGAAACATCTTTTTTGGCATGCCTAATAAGACACATTTTGTTGACTTGAGAAGACTACAATAGTGAGAAGCGGAAATCAATAAAAGCCCGACAATACTACTAGCAACAACAATCCAATGCTACAAATTGGTGACAAGGTTGTTGCACATTCTAAATCTTCAACCTCCAGGAGAGTGGCAAAAGAAAATCAATGCGAAGAGGTTGACCTTTCAAGGCATCATACAAAAGAACATTTTAGGGATGTTGTTCCAAATTCAAACATGGTATCAACCATGAGAAGAATATTTGAAGATTTATATAATGATATGGTGAAATATATTGTGAGTCACATGTCTAATGTTATCAAGTTGATCATCATCAATGTTATCAATGATACCTTTTCAAGGCTAAGACCTTTCAACCAACCACCACAGGCATATCCAGTGGTAACAAGGTATGTTCATAGTCCCTCTCCATTTATTGAAGTTAATAATATTGGTCAGAGTAATAAAACCCACTATAAGAATTATGCAAATGCATGCATCGTCTAATCAAGGCCAAAATTTTGTAAATAAGCAAATCGAATGATTTAAATAATCAAATAAATGCTGGTCAAATAACTAAATTGGTCATAATAATTTGGCAAACCAAATTAGTTGACACACTAGTCAAATGTCAAATGTTGAAAATGTAAGGATGGTGGCTCTATGGGTACCGACCAATGTAAATATTCCATGTAGGCCTAATTTTTCAATTAATATTAACATCGATAATTAGGCAGGACTAGCACCACCGCCTAGCAGGGGCAAGTCGTTAGCCAAATCCTCTATTGACCATGGCATAGTTTGTTGAAGAAGTTCAACACTTAGGTCAAGACAGGGGTGTTGTTAGACCTATCGACATGAAATTTTATCTTGAATTGGTTGACAATCAACCTTTTCCTAAAGACTTTAAAATCCCCAATTTTTCTATCTTTACTAGCGAAGAAGAACAATCGACCATTGAACATATTGGTTAATTTAAAGCCCATTGTAGGGAAGCAAGAGCAATGGAAGTCTTATAGCTAGGGGTTTTTTTTTGTCTTTATCCAAAAATCCCTTCACTTGGTACAGTGAGGGTGCATTTGATAACGGCTAAATAGTAACTAATTCTATTCTTTATTTTCAAGAATATATTTGGAACAAAAATCCGTTTGGTAAATTTTTTTGTTCCTGGAAATAGATTTGGAATAGAATAAAGAAGTAAAAAAAAAGTTGCTTCTTTATTTTCAGGAATAATTCCAAAATCAAGCCCAAACTTTTTTTTTTTTTTACTCTTTTCTTTTCTTCTTTTTTCCTTCTCTTTCTTCTCTTCTCTTCTTCCCCCAACCAGTTACTGGCCACTGCACCCCACCGCCACCAGCCAATGACCAACTAGGTAAGGTTTGACGAGCTCGCTGAAACCTTGCCGATGGCCAGGCGAGTGTCGCCAAGCCACCAGCAAGGCTCAACCTCGCCCTGGCCTAGCAAGGCCCAGTCAACACGAGGTTAAGCCTTGCCCAAATCTACGAGACCAAGGCTCGCGGTGGCTAGGCAAGCCTCCGGTGAGCTCGTCAAACCTTACTTTGCTAGTCGCCAATGACCAGCCACAAAGAAGGAGGAAGAAGAAGAGAAAAGGAAAAAGAGAAAAGAGAAAAATAAGAAGAATATACTAAAAGTATTAAAAAATTAAAGGAAACAAAAACAAGAACAAAAAGTCCTATCAAACGCATTTATATTCTAGGAATAAAAATTTTAGCCAGTTACGAAACGCTTTCAAATACTCAGAAATTGTTCATAGGAAAAGAATTAAAAAGAATCATTTCTCGGTGGAAATTTTTTTTGGAAACAAAATGGTTACCAAATGTACCCTAATTTACCAACCAATTCAATTTGTAATTGGGCAAAGACAAAAAGACAATTCCATTCTCAATTTTATATAATGATAACTAAGGTATTAGTATATTGCACAATTTAATAATGTTAAAAATATATGTTGTAGATAACAATCCAATCTAGAGGGAGTGAATGGGTTGATTTATAAAAGCTCAACAATTTCCAAGGACTAAGACAAGTTAAATTTGGTATACACTAAAGTGGTTTGTTATATGCATGAATATCGAGTGTGAAATGCTTCTATCAAATATAAGACGAGTTAAGTAAAGAGATAGAAGATAAAGTATGCAAAGCTTATAATGATTTGGCTTATGATTAAGCCTACGTCCATCGTTTCAAACTAACAGCCACCAACCGGCTTGAATGATTACAACTAAGCACATGCTACTTCTACCTTAAGTAGACAAATCACATTACCAGTAACTCGGCATCGCCCACATCTTGTACACTTCTCAAAACAAGGATTGCAATGAGAAATGCCAACTCTTGATGAAGTGGGACTTAAGCAAATAAAATCACACTCGTAACACAACATGAATGTGATTGACTTTGCAGCTTTTTCATTGTCGTGTGCCATTCAACTTGTGTTGAGTCTATATCGTCCTTAATCTTCAACTAGCCGTTGGACAATATTCAAGAAAGTCAATTTGCCATTGGAGATGATGGACACTATTACCAGAAATCTAGAGTGCGCATGACAAAATTTCTGAAACAGAAATTGATTTCTCAATTTCTATTTCAGAAACTGAGAAGTTAAAAATTTTAGCTTCTGATTTCTTCTTCAAATCTATTTCTGGAATAGAAATATGTTCCGGAAATAGAAAAATCAAATTGCTTTACCAAACGGATTTCTGTTCTAAACCTATTACGGGGAACAGAGAAACAGAGAAATAGAGAAATAGAAATTTTATCATGCGCGCCCCTAGTTGCCCATACAATCAAGTCTTCTTGATAATGGTGAGCTTTCCCCACATAGAGATGGCAATACTTAGCATTTGTTCATTCAACCAATTCAATTATGTCTCAAATATTCCTTTTGGACTTCAAAGCTTGAGCCTAGCTATTAATTTCCTTTTGACCTGCGATATTAGTCAAAGGAATATCGGGCTCTATGACTCTCTTTAAAATTTGAGTATGAAAAACAAAATTTCAATTCCCCAATATTATAAAGAAATAACCCAGTTTTGCATGCATTGTGTTATGGCTGCAGATATTATTTAGAGGTGGGTGAATAAGTTATCAAACGAGATCTTGAAATCTTTTTCTGGAATAACAGAATTAAGTTAATATGCAAGAGTAGTTTAATATGAGCAAGAGTAAATTGATGATATTAGGTGCAATGTTCCATCAATCAAATAATGTAAATTAATAGAGAGAAGAAATTGCTTGAAGATATTTATAGTGATTCAATTTAGAGAAAACTTATATTCACTTTCCTAGACTAACAGCCACCAAGACACTAGGTTCCATTAGTAATTCTTCGAAAAGTTATCATGTAGCTCATGTTAATTTTACCCAAAACTAGTAATATCACTACCAAATCCCAAGTACTGCTACTTCACTCAACACTACTCAAAAGAGATTACAAACAATGAATCGCTTTAAGCAAAGTAACTTTTTATTCAACAATTCAACAATTGTATCAAGAAAATAAAGAATCTTGGTTTTGCCTTTCTTGTAAATTCACGTATACTTCGGCTTGAATCGATCTTCTTATATTCTTGAATCCTTGATTCGACCATTGGATGAGCTCCAAAAAAATCATTTTAGCCGTTGTAGATAAGCAATAAAATCACTAGAGATCTGGTTGCCCATACACTAAATTCTTCCAACAATCTTGCGGCTTCCGAATAAGTTCACCTATATTAGGAAATTTTCCATTCTCATTGGAATAATAAAGGAGTGACTAGAATTTCTTATGATCGTATAAATTAGGAATTCCACTTACCTTTAAAGTTCCTTAGATTGATAATCAACAGAACATCTGGGTCTTCATATAATTAAATAAATGATAATCACGCACATCACGGGTGATATAGCCAGTTGCTTATGTCAACAATCCATGAGTCCATCCAACTCTCTTGCTAGTGGTCTATTGGCGTATTGCCTTCCATCAATCATCCCAAACACATGTGCAATCAGAACTTCATTGAGCAATTCACCTATCGATGCCTCCAATTCATCACAAAACTCGACTTGCTAGCAGTGTACTGCCGTATTGCCTTCCATCAATCATTCCAAACACAAGTGCAATTAGGACTTCATTGAGCTATTCACCTATCAATGCCTCCAATTCATCACAAAACTCGACTTGCTAGCAGTGTACTGCTGTATCGCCTTCCATCAATCATTCCAAACACAAGTGCAATTAGGACTTCATTGAGCTATTCACCTATCGATGCCTCCAAGTCATCATGAACTTCACTCAACTTGTTCTCCCTCTGATAAGGTTCCTCCAATATTTTCATGTCCTTCCATGTAGCAATTTGGATTATATCAATGGTGATAAAGCTTTATTCAAATCAATGTCACCTTAACAAAATGACATTCGCATTTATCAAGTCATGAAATATAGTAAAGGGTTTAGCCAACTTCAAAATATGGTAAAAAGTTTTCTCGACAGTTTGTAGAGACTTTAGAAAATTCCACTTTCAACTGCACTACAATTGTTACCATTTCCTCGTTGGAGTTAAATAAAATTCAAAGTTTGAAAGTCACAAGACTCAATTTAGAAATACTTAGGAGTCACCCCAGCTACATTTGGTAACAAAGATAGAAGTCAAGATCAAATAAGTTTTATCATATCCTATGTTTAATTATTATCAAAAATATGATAAAATCAAATATAAGAGTGATATAACTTAGTAAAAATGTCCCATGTGACGGTGGAACAAATGTAATAGAATTTCTTATGTCCATGGTATAAAAGTTATTTTCTTTAAAAAAAAAAAATATGTTCTCTCCTTCTCCTTCTAATCCATAGTTCTAGTTCATGTTAAAGTTTCACGACTCCTCCATGGCTCTCTGAATGATATCGAATCTTCACAAAAATAGCGAGAGAGTTAAAGCTCATTCTCTTCCGTAACTCTCCAATTCACATTGAAGCTTCATGAAAGCAGCAAGAGAGTCAAATCACTATATTTTTCGAAATCGCCTAGGTGAATGATCATGCATTTTCTCTCTTAGTTAATCTTGCATTTTCTGATTATGTGAGTTGGGACGTATTAGGAAGCGCAAGCAAAAACCAATATCTTCAACTAGAGAGATCGTCATAAGAGAGCGTAAGATCGAGCTCATTAATATATCCAATTGGACTCACTTTTACTCAAAAATTTAAACCAATAAATTATGAGCCACTTGTGATTTATTAACTAATCAACACCATATCAATTTCTGATATGAGGCTTTTTTAACACAACTCACACATCCATCTCAACAAGACACATAACGGGTGGCTTAAAAGAAGATGAACTTATAACTATAGCAGAATAGTTTGGTGACCACAAGTATGTCCAAGTTATTCAACTAGGTTACTAAGGGTATGAGTCTTGAAGTTTATGTTATAAATAAATATTGCCCGCAACAATCTAGGGATTTTGTAGACAAAGTTAGGAGTAAAATCTTTTGAGAAGGAGAGTTATTCCTTATTTTAAGATAAACAAGAACCTCGATCATGAACGTGGTGTTAATTGATATAACTATAATTTGTATATGGTATAAAAAGTGAAAAGTTAATCACGTTGAAAGTCTCACCTTCCTATCCCCCAAGTTGAATTCACGCTTCGTCGCTCGTTACGACTAATCAATCTACTAGAATAATTTTTTCTTTTCTTTTAATTTGGTAGAATACTGAAATGAATTTAGGTAACATATGTTATGGTCTATCGTACAGCTTTTTTATCACCCTTGCTAGATAGCTACTATAAAGCAGCCGATGATTGGTGACTCTGAAAGACAAGATGGAATCGAAATTCAATTCCTTAGTGAATTTCAGGCTGTCAATGATATTCCATGTACCTGCCTCCATTATTGCGCGGGTGATGTCTCAAGTGGAATGCCAACGGTAATGAAGCTGGATAGCATCATCCTTATTGACTTCTCCAGCCTTATCACCACCCCAGAGGCGCACGGCAACGTCGGCCAATTGGAATCCAACTCGAATTGGAAAATACTTCACACGTTTTGCTCGAGCTATCTGAGCGAAAATCTCGCGTTTTATTTCTTGGATTTTTGGAAACGATGAACCGACGCACGTGACAAAGTGTCGAAAGAAATGCTTAGTATTAGGGAAATAGCTTGTGATGCACTCAAGAGATATTTATGCCGGTCTAGAACGCACAGGATAGGTAGTAATCCCACGAGAAAATTAGCTAACCTCGGAAATGATCAAAATCACATGTGACCGATTATCATGCCGGGGCACACGCAGACTGGCAAAGTCTCGTACTATCATAATAATTATAATCTGACATTTTCCTCCAACTCCGTATGGAAATAGCATTGGAGTTCGGGAATAATGTATTGAATCCTGCCGATGCTTGAAAATCCGTAATGTAACAAATGAAGGAAGCAATTTGCAAAGCTCGACGGCACAGAAGCACGAACAGTCGCACCTTGTGTGTAAGCCAATCCTTCGTGAACAAATGTGGATGTAACTGCATCGAATGGATTTTCTGGTTTTGGCTCTTAATTGAGCGTTGACACTATTAAAAGTTACATTAACTTTCGACTAGTTTGAGCAGCACTCAAAAATTGCAGGAACTTTGACCAACTTGAGCAGCATCAAATTGCCAATTGCCTTGACATTGCAACGAATGCGTTGTGAGAAGAGATTGTCGATACAGTACGTGGAGAAACCCCTTGTGGAGGACCCCTGATTAGCATTTGGGAAATAGAATGAGGTGGCACTCTGAAATTATGATAAGAGATGCATCTGGGAGTTGCATTGTGCGCGCGAACGGTACGTGAAATTTGCTCGGAATCAGCTAAGTCTAGCGCGGTCGGGCTCATACACTTTTAGGGTGACCAAAATCACTTATTGAAGCCCCCAGCTCCATTGTTGGCACAATTGGTCGGACCGTCAAAAAGATTTCTGGTTCAAGAAGTGGAGATCACTTGTTAAAATCTCATTAAATTGCATGCAAATTGCTCTGAATTAAAGCTATATGCACATGTCAAAAGTCTAAACTTAATCGATTCATGAGACTTGCAGGATGTTTTATGGATTTCCAAATAGCGGGATCTCTACCCTATGATCCCGGGTAATTCGAGAAATGTTTATGGCAATAATTGTTGAAGCAAGCCCTTTTGTTCCAAGCATGAAATGAGACATGCCTAGATAGAGAAATCGATAGGGAGAAGGAAAGATAGACCGAGACTCACGAAAGCGCCATAACATGAAGGGATCGACAGATTGGTGGGGCAGAGGAATGAATTTGGTCAAAATGGGAAGAGAGCACTGCGATCCTAACTTTCTCCAGCTAAGGAAAAAACCAAGGCATCACGTGATGGCATTGCTAGTCACCATCTTGGCCCTCGAAAAAAGCTTCTCTACGTGTAAATGTACGTGCCTAATAGACCCAACAGGAAGGAAAGGGGAAGTGGGGGCCTCTTCAGTTAAGCGAAAAATAGCATCTCTTTTCCAGTCTTTTCTCAAAGAACTCGAGTGAAATCTTTCGGTGCGGATCCCTTTGGCTGTAACATAGCTCACATCTCACTACACCTTACTTCAGTCATAGACATTTTCTTGCATCAATCAAGAAGGTCTTGGTTTGCAAGACGGGCGATTGAGATACTTTCAACAGGCAATGGATGCCCCACAATCTCGAAAGGATAAAATAGAGTCGAGAGGGTTTTAATTATTTTGCATCGGATATATACGTGATTGATCAGGTTAAAGACAATCCCATCATAAAGACATAAGATTACAAGGCCGGTTTCTAGCAAGTTTTAGTTAAAACTCTCACAAAACCCACATATCACTGCTTCAATGAAATCTTATTTTTCATTTCTACTTGCTACTATTGTAAATACCCTTTCATAAGGCAATCAGAGGGAAAGTGATTGGTCGAATTTTCAAGAGATCGCCCACTTATTAGATTGGACGATCTCCTTGGGACGTCCCAGATGAGCGGGCCCTTCCAGGGCAAAGCCCCTTGTTCTCTGTGTATTTTTGAGGTTGAACTTTCACGTTATACATTAAAAGAAAGATGATTATGAGATCTTGTTATTGACATCTCTTGTCATCAAAGTCCTCCCTCCTTCTCATCGCCATCATCATCCATCAACATCATGGATAAAGTGGAGCTACCACTGATTGGACAACTAAGAACCAACTTGTATTCTCATTGAGAGACCTACTTCCAATGCTTTCACTGGAAAATTCATTAAGGTGTCCTTGAAGAGGGAAACTGATCGACTGACGCTAGAACCTAGTTAAACCTTGGGTCGACCAACGTAGGGACCTTGAATGGCCAATGTGCTGAGGTCAATTTGTCATACAATGTCCACTGATTTCTTGACACACGATTTATGTGGCGCTCAGAACATTCTCGAGTGCAAAAATCTCATGAAAAGTAAGTTGATTAAGAATAAATTTAGTTTTGAGGACATCAAATCATATCATGACAAGAAAAGTTACATAAAGGAGGCTTTCCTAATTTGTCTTGTGGAACTTAAGAAATCAAGACAATTAAGACTCATGACAAGATCAAATTCTTCTTCTTTTTTCTCTTTTTTTTTTTTTTTCTCTTTTTTGGGTAGGCTGCTCCATGAGAGAGAGAGAGAGAGAGAGAGAGAGCCATGATTGATCCACCTTGGTGGGGTAGGCCTTTGATGATGCAAGCTTCTTTAGCCAACAGAGTACTGAAAGGGACTCACAATCATGGAGAGAGATGGAATAGGCATCTAAGCACAGTGCAATCGAGGACACCGCGACTGAGATACGTGGGGACATCTAGGGGAGATAGGGACACTCGCAAAAGTTGATGCTGCAGCTCATGAATTGTTTAGCAAATCAATCACCCTCTCCCTCACCTCTTCCCCCTAACCACCAACCATGCTATGATTCTTGGGAGAGAAAAAAAGGAAACCCTAATCGCTTCATTCACCTCCCAATGTCCCCAACAAAGTCATTTCAATATCAATCGATTGGCCATCGTGCTTAATCTTGAAAATATGTGCTCTTTTTCCCTACTTCTTTACAGAAGGGATTGCACATGTATGGAAAGAACCCTGGAGTGGGTGAGATGCCGTTTGTTCTCCGCAGTGCCTACAACATGTTTTTTTTTCCTTGATAGCACAACCGCACCGATGCATCATGCTTCTCTTGGACTGGATTCTCTTGTATCTACATAGCACCCTTTGGTCCTAATCCTCTGGTATCTGCATCATGCATGATTCAATGAGTTCCTGAGGTCGGCACCAGCAAGAAGACTGCCTTTAGTGGGCCATGCCCCAACCACATTGGACACCACAAAACTCCTCCAAAGACATTGTCATTCATCTACTCGTGTTGGCTAACTTGCTTACCTATGTGCTCGATTAATGCGAGTAGGTAAATGTCAATTTTATGTGCTTGATCACTTTGGGGACCATGAGGACTCTGGCAGGGAAAGTTGCTGCAATCGGTCTCGCCTTTTCTGCTTAGGTTGTCACTTTTGGAGTTATAGATACATAATTCACGAGCAGGCCGAGGTCTCCACGGCAAATGGGGGGTGCTGCACCGGAACTGGTGCCATTAATTGGTTTTCAGAGTCGTACTCTCATGAGGAAAAATCAAAGAGAAGCATTACAGAGGGAGAAGATGACCCGCAAGGCCTAACAGTAGAGAACCAGACCATTGTCGCAACGGGAGCTCGGGAAGAAAGATGATCGATAGCTATCACTTCGTCGTATCCATTAGCATCTTACTAATAAGACAGAACGCGCCCCTCATTTAACGAATTCATGGTACACGTTCGAATTACTTGGGAGGAGAATGACAATATTAAACCTTATTTTAAAGAAATTTTCATTATCGATTGTCGCAGAGCTCCTCGCGATGGAAATGTGTGATCATCACTCAAGTTCTGCTGGGTCTAAAGCAAACACCAAAATGCCAATCTCTCTCTCCGTCTCTCTCTGATTTGTATGCTTGGAACACGGAAGAGAGCGAAAGAAAAGAACAGAGAATGGTACTTGGTACCGCAATCCAATGAGACGTCTTTGTCCTCCTCGCTGCTTCACAGGCGTCAAAGCAACCAGCACGTGAGGCGCACGTGCTTGGCATCGATATCTGTGCGTGGCAGGGACTGATTGGAAGGCCAACTTTCTTTTTCTTCTTTTCTTTTTTCTTCTTCTTTCTTTTGCTGGCAGGGCCTGATTGGAAGGCCAACTTTCTTTTTCTTTCTTTAGCTTTTTTTTTTTTTTTTTTTTTTTTTTTTTTTGGCCTTTACGTTCGATGCACTCGGATGTGGAACTCAAAGCGAAGATTGGAGCTTGTGCACATTTGTTTAAAGGATTGTCTTCTTGTTTTGGGTTGGCAATTCTCAATGGCTTCGCATCAAAGGAAAATCAAAAGGGTGCGAGAGACAGTGCTCCTACAAATAAAAATAAAAACTCGTGATTATTCTTATCCATACGTACGATTTCTATCAATAGAATTATGTAATCGATGATTGAAATGACATCGGTCCACGTAGTCTATAAATTATGCAACAGTTTCCCATGTGTGTGGATATTGCTCATGAACAATTGCATTTGTAATCGCTTAGCATTCAATCACGGTTACAGGCTTTCAGCAAATTTCGGGTTCCGAACATTTTTACACAATGAAATCGAGTAGATTTGTAACCAATAATGAGTTGAGAAATTCTTTGGGCACTAGTCTTGAAGGCCAAAAGTTGACCGACAGATCTTGGTGGCAAAAAAATGGGCATCAAAAGTTTTGCTTTGATGAGAAAAATTCGTTTTCAAAGTTGAAAATTTGATTTTATGCATCTTCACTTATTAGTCTGAAAAAACAAGAACCGTTTGGCTCGAGATTTTATGTCATTCTATCAATCAGCCGCGTCATATTCCAAAAATCTATGAGAACCATATTTTGCACCATTACAAAATATGAATTTCTATACGGTTCTTCCGTTATAATAATTGATTTTGTCCATCACGTTTCTAATGGGCCAGTCTATGCAAAATTTCTCATTGCTGTCGCATGACAGTCGCTGAGAATTTGTAATCTTGATGGGCTGAAGATGATGGGTCACTTGGGCCGAGGGAGAGGCCCATGTGAATGTGGTCTTGATCCTTTTAGTGTCAGTTGAATATGGGCTTGGGATGAACGCAGGCCCAATCCGCAGTTTTAGTGGACTCCGGAACTACAAAGCACTTGGTTTGTGTTTGTAATTATGCTTTCCTACTCGGCAAAACCACTCCGTATCTATGAGATTATTATTGGAATAATTTGCTATCATGAAAAGAAATTATTATTGGGCATGAAAAGAGGTGATTGTTTGACATAAAAAAAAGTGATAGTTGATTATGAAAAGTAATGATGGTTGAGATCATATATCAATTTCTAAGAGTTATTTTGATCGGTTGTCTATAAATAATACCAAATCATACATTGTTTATCATAAATATTCACAATAACAACAGCTCTCTTTTCTTGTCTTTGTTTACAAGTTTGATTTCACATCCAAGGTGAAATTCCAAGAAGAAAATTAAGTAATTGCCGAACTCATTTCTCTATAACTTTGTTGTATATCATTGAAATGCATTTGTTTTAAACTCAACAACAACAGTAGTAGGGTCAAATAATTCATTAAGGATAATGATCATAATCACGAATCAAAGAATTATAAATTACCACTCCAGTTTCATCAATAAACACATTTCCTTAACAAGTTATGAGTGCTAGCTACTTATAGTGCTTATGATCCCATTATATGATGCATAAGTGACTGAGTTGTTGCAGGTTCTGTTTATTTCATGGAAAATAAATAATTTGAAAAAAAAAATTCTAAAAATAATCGTTTGAAATAATTAGTCAAATTTTTCTATTGATGACGGCAATTTATATCTAAATATTCTTATGAGCAATAAAAAAATTTTCGTTCATGAATCTTTTATAAGAAAAACAATAGGTCATTTTTAGGAAGTTACTCTTTAAATTATTCATTTTTCACGAAATAAACACACTCATATATTTCTTGCTAGCCTATAAACTATTGTGGTTTTAAGGTATGATCTCAAAATTTTGATTTTATCGAATCCATATTGATTAATTCAAAAAGAGAGCATCATCGCCTTGACTTCATGTACCGATCGCCGTCGACATGACAAACCAAATCATATCGTTCGTGTAACATGTTTGTCATTCTAGGCAGCGGTTGAATTTGAGAATCGCTTATTTCTTACGGACGTGCTACGTTGTGAATTGCGAACTGGCTGAAGAGGCAGTGATGACCGCGCAACCTATGAAGTGGTCAAAGGTATTCACCAGCAATTGAGGTTTAATCTAGGTAGGTGATATATAGAAAGATCATGGCTCTTCACCACCATCAGATTCAAGGAAAATACCCTCTTGTCTGGCGAGCGATGGGAGAGATCTAAGCGTGTATGGGGGGTGGGATCGGTGTTCTTTTCATGGAAAATGCGGGTGGATTAGAAATTCGAAAGACGCACGCCATCGGTCGCTGCTACTGCTGCTGCTGTTGCTGTTGCCTGGCAGCTGCTAAATAATGAAGCCTTGTCCTTTTCCGACACCCCATCACTTGGCAGGCGAGCGTGTTGGATTCTACTCTGTCGTCCGAGAACTCTGAGTCCCCCCCGCATTCGCCACCCCCGGCACGCCCGGCGCAAGGATCGCGAGACGCTCCAAGAACGAAGATATCCAAGAAAAGAAAGGTTATCCTCCCGCCTCGGGGACCTCCATGATTGAGACCATAAAATAAATGGGGTCGCTTCGTGCTTGGCAGCTTCTGTCCGGGTCCGTCGGATGATGGGCTTCGAGGCTTCGAGCCGAGGGTGCTCGTTTTAAGGAGCTCTTCCAGTGGCCGCGAGTCTTCAGCGTCTTTTGGGTTTGAGGAAATGGAGCAAGAGGATGGGATTGAGGAAGGCAGTTGGAGTGGCGGCGAGGGATCGAGGTGGGTCGATGGGAATGAGGTGGATTCCGAGACGGCGTCCTGGTCTTGGCTCGGCGAGAACGAGGGGAGAGAAGGCCAACGCTACGGTTCCATGAGGAGGCGGCTCGTGAAGAAGCCCAAGCGGACCGACTCCTTCGATGTGGAGGCCATGGAGATCGCCGGCGCTCATGGGCATCACCCCAAGGTCGGTCCATTGATTTTAGTTCGGACGCTTTGTTTTCCCCAATATCGAATATTTCTGCTCATTTACTTGAGCCGCCCGACGTTTTTATGTCGTGAATGAACCTTGAATTATTCGAGTGTTCTTGTCCCCCTTTGTCTGGCGGGTGGGATACATTCTTTTAGCGAAGTGAAAGAATTCCATCTTTATGCTTAGCACGTGATGTGTCGATTGCAGTGACCTGCAATCGTCTGTGATGAGAGCGCGCACTCTTAGAAGCAATTTGTTAGTGTGGCCTTTTGGCAAAAGGAGGTTACTTGTTCAAAAAAGTTATCAACTTGAGCAAGGGAGTCTCTTGTTGAATGAATGAATGAATCTATTCTATGAGAGCCAGAGGCATTGCCGTATATGCTCCGAATGGAGCTACAGCTATATCTAATTTGTTAGCTATAGCCTGCTGACTAATGCACATCTACAGATGCTCAGGGCATAATTTAAGCTCACTGTCTGTACACGCTGTTCGAGCATGTATGTATGTGCTGAATATACGAATGAGTGAGGAGAAGAGCCTATCGCGGCTATCCTTAACTGAACACTGTTGCTTCAATGAATCAGGACCCTTCTGTTTGGCAAACTCTTTTCTTGGCATTTCAAACACTTGGCATCGTATATGGAGACATGGGCACAAGTCCTTTGTATGTATTTGCTGATGTATTCAGCAAAGTGGCCATCGAGTCCGATGTTGATGTCTTGGGTGCTTTATCGTTGGTCATGTACACCATCGCTCTCATTCCCTTAGCCAAATACGTTTTTGTTGTTCTGAAAGCCAATGATAATGGGGAAGGTAAAGCGATTTTGATTGTTGAGTTGTTTCTTCTCCAAGCCTTTGATTGCAAATAGTTTTCCTCACAGACTTCTCTGTCCTCACTTTATTGTAGGAGGTACTTTTGCCCTTTACTCTTTAATCTGCAGATATGCTAATGTAAATATGTTGCCCAATCGTCAACCTGCCGACGAGCGCATCTCAAGTTTTAGGCTCAAACTGCCAACCCCTGAGCTAGAGAGGGCCTTGAACATAAAAGAGACTCTTGAGAACAGATCATCATTAAAAACCCTCCTCTTGCTTTTGGTTCTAATGGGAACTTCCATGATCATTGGAGATGGCATTCTCACCCCAGCAATATCAGGTATGAGGTTTCACTTATGAGTTGAAGGATTAGGTCTTTGCTAGCTGTTGATCGTGCGTCATCAACGGTTCATTTGAGCAGGATATATTCTGTGAAATAACTGCCATTACTACAATTACTTGGCCTGTTTCACTTTGCCCAACTTTGTCATAGCTTGTAGGAATCCCAAGTGCTTGAGAATGCTTGCGTTATCTAAAACTGGCAGCACGACCATTCCACCTTTTCTGGTCAATTCATAATTTCTCACTCTATTATTAATCTAGCCTTATTTTCAATCGAATTCAGTATACAAGGGAAAATGGAGGCTTTTCTCTTTAAATTCTTCAAACAAAAAGATTTTGTTCAGCTCTTCCCAATGTTTCAGTTATTAAAAATGTGCTATCACAGGAAGAGGTTCTCAGAGGTGTCTTCCCTAGATATATCTGGGACTCCTCAATATAAATTTGAGGATATGATTCCCATAACCACCTCACAATTTGCGAAGTTCACATGCCATACAGTCATCTGTTGTATAAAGATTTTATAGGGTTAATTACATGAAGCCTACATGTGGATAGGCAATTTTAGAACTGACGTACTCTTTTAAAACATAATGCCTGATTTATTCGTGCTTTGGTTCAAGTGAAAACAGTCATAATATTCGACAGCGAATCACATGCTTAATATGGAGGACAAAAAGTAGGAAAATAGATTGACCAGGTGCATCCTTCACATCAAAACTTTTAGATTCTTTTATATAAAGATTTAAAGTATAAGTCAGTCAATGAAGCATCTTCAGTGATGGGAAAAATGGCCTATCTGTAACTAGATCTTGCAGAATGGGCTCTAGTTTATTTGACCTCTTTAGTCAAGAAGAATAGAGGACAGTTATAACTTAATAAGTAGAGATCCCCTAGCACTTACTTTGAGAAGTTGCCCCTCTATTGATTGCATGATATCATTGTTCCATTTTAGCTTGGAAAACATGATCTTGTGATGCATCATTTTTTTTCCACAAATATTCACTGGTTGTGTAACCTTTCAGTAAATGTAATACGTGATTCACAGTTTGCAAGTCACAAGTTTGGAGCAATTTGAATCTTGATTTTGACAAGTTCAAGTGTGTTTTAAAAATTCCATGTCTACTCCCTTGGTCACATGTAGATCAAATATAAAATTTTGGTCAGATATTAGGCGATATTTTATCCTTATATGTCTATATATGCACTTGAGACCATACTTACCGAAGTATCTGATTATTTGACCTTTTAAGTCAAGAAGAATAGAGGAGAGTTATAACTTAATAAGTAGAGATCCCTAGCACTTAATTTGAGAAGTTGCCCCTCTATTGGTTGCATATCATTGTTCCATTTTAGCTTGAAACACGTGATCTTATGATGCATAATTTTTTTCCATAAGTATTCAGGGACGTGTAATTTTTTCAATGAATCTTAATACGCCATCCACAGTTTGCAAGTCACAAGTTTGGAACAATTTGACTCTTGATTTTGACCAGTACTAGTTTGTTTTAAAATTTTCAGGACTTCTTTCATGGTTACATGTAAATTAAATGTATTAAGTTTTGGTCACATGATTAGGCGATATTTTATCCTTATATTTCTCTATATGCGCTTGAGACCATACTTACTGAAATATCTGATTATTTGACTTTTTAAGTGAAGAAGAATAGAGGAAAGTTATAACTTAATAAGTAGAGATCCCTAACACTTAATTTGAGAAGTTGCCCCTCTATTGATTGCATGATATCATTGTTCCATTTTAGCTTAAAACACGTCATCTTGTGATGCATCATTTTTTTCCACAAATATTCATGGATGTGTAATTTTTCAATGAATCCTAAATGCATGATCCACAGTTCGCAAGTCACAAGTTAGGAGCAATTTGAATCTCGATTTTGACAAGTACAAGTTTGTTTTTATGACTATTTTCATGGTTTCATGTGAATTAAATGTATTAAGTTTTAGTCACATGATTAGGTGATATTTTATCCTTATATTTCTATAGATGCACTTGAGACCATACTTACTGAAATATCTGATTAGGTTACCATCTTTATTGCAGTGATGTCTGCTGTCAGTGGGCTGCAGGGTGAACTAGAAGGATTTGGAACGAGTGGGTATTTCTTTTTGCATCTCTAAACTTACGTTAGTGAAAGTTCTCTGAAATTGGGAAAAGGATTGAGTAGCAGATATCCTCTGTTAGTGAAGAATGGGATACTTGCTACAAGATCTCATCATGAATTTTTATGGACAGATCCTGAGGGAGCTTAGGCTGAGATTGTTTGCCAAGTTTGCTTGATAGGAGCTCTCTTTGTCCCATCTTGTGTAATTTAATGGTTTCAAAATATCATGATTGATCACCTAAAGATTTCCATTTAATGGTTTCAGAAAATTATGCTTGTTTGCCGAAAGAATTCCATTTAGTGGTTAGAACTTCTCTTAGTTCAAACAACAGACGATCATGTCAAGCAGATTATTAAATCTGTATGAAATTTAGGGGACTCATCTTACATCCTTTGTTTTTCAGATTTTTCTAGAGATCTGGCCAACAATGGTTAATGACAGTTTGCAAAGATCTTTCTGCAGGTGCTGTGGTTGTTGTCTCAATTGTGATACTAGTGGCACTATTCAGCATACAGCAATTTGGGACTAGCAAAGTGGGCTTCTTATTTTCTCCTATTCTTGCTTTGTGGTTCTTTTCCCTGGGATCTATTGGACTTTACAACCTTGTAGAGTATGATATAACTGTCTTGAGGGCAGTGAATCCTGCTTACATTTATTTCTTCTTTAAAAAGAACACTGGAGCTGCATGGTCAGCACTGGGAGGTTGTGTTCTCTGTATTACAGGTACATATCAGCTGCTAAACTAAGAGAACTATTTTAGACATCATTTGCCCATTTCAGTTTCCTTGTTCCTTCCAATCTAGTAGATCATAGCTAGCAATTTCTGTCATAATTATTAATTCAGACTTTTCTAGAGAGAAAGTAGTATAATTGGTTAAGTTTCTTCAGCTTAAATAACGGTAAAGGAAAGTTCTAAGTGTGCAGAGCCTTGCTGTAGAAAAAAATGTATCTTCAACTGGAATATTTTCTGGATGGTCCCCTAAGGATGAGGCCTAACTCACTTGTTTAAGTGCCTTAACCAACTCTTGAGGCATCCATCTCCTTTACGTTGTAATATACCTCTATGCAGTTGAAAAGAGAGAAAAAAATTGAATGAAACGAATGGTCCATTTGGTTAGTTTTGTGAAATATTCTACATGCAAGTGGTTGAGCCATCTGCCAAGTTCCTTAGCTAACACTGCTATGTTTGCCACCCACTACTACAGTCTCCCTATGAGGTATAAAAAATAAATGACTTATAGTATCATTTTGGCCTTCGCTTAGATTTATGTGTAGTCATAGCATATCAGCTGATTCTTTTATTCGTTTCTTTTTGTTTTTGCTTTTTATTTACTCTCCATTCTTGTACGCTTCTGGTGTACTAGATCACATCGTTTGAGAGATCTGTTATTATTCAGCAAAAAGACAAAAGGAATAAGGGGGAAAAGGGAAAAGACACCAGCTGATGTAAATTTTTTTTCCAGGATCTGAGGCAATGTTTGCTGATTTGGGTCATTTCTCGGTGCGATCTATACAGGTTTTCTTTTGGACTACACAATATCTCATGCCATTTACCAATTGTGGTTTTCTTAATTAAAATTTGTACCTAATATATCAATTTTTTTATAGATTGGCTTCACTACTGTGGTGTTTCCCTGCATCCTCTTGGCTTACTTGGGCCAAGCTGCCTACCTGATGAAGAACCCAGACTCAGCTGAAAGAATTTTCTACGATTCTGTGCCAGGTGACACTTCCAACACGAAGGATAATCATGCTTTAGGCTTCTGCTTTGATGTGATTGAATTTTGAGTGCTCTTTTGTGCTTATGAAATGCAGATAGTCTTTTCTGGCCAGTCTTTGTGATTGCCACTCTTGCTGCCATGATCGCCAGTCAAGCAATGATATCTGCTACATTTTCATGTGTTAAGCAATCTATGGCTCTTGGATGCTTCCCAAGGCTGAAGATAGTCCACACCTCAAAGAAGCGAATGGGACAAATTTACATCCCCATGATCAATTGGTTCTTGATGATTATGTGCATAATGGTGGTATCGATATTTCAGAGCACCACGGACATTGCAAATGCATATGGTTAAGCATCTTTCTCTATTTACTTCTCTTTCTGCTTGCCATAACTTGCCAATATGTGCACCTAGAGAATGATGACAGCTCATGGGAGTTTCATGTTGTACTTATCTTTCCCTAGTTATTGTTTTATTACATTCTCGATTTCCTGTGCTAGTCACCTGTAATAATCTTTCTTGCTGGCTGTTTTTGCATCATTGCTCTGTTGCTGCCTCTCATAATCTTCTCAAAACTGATGAATGTACTGTTGACAATTGTTTCATCATCTGTCATTGGGACTTGACATCCCCAAACCTTAAAGTTGCCTTTTTCTCTGTCAACCTGAATTTGAAAGCCTGTTTACCTGCGTATTGGCCAGTTTTTACAAACATTCTTGCTGTTACTTTATTCTGGTTAGGAAAGGATTTTACTCAGTTATTAATGCTATTTATGAACTTGTAGGCATAGCTGAAGTAGGTGTCATGATGGTGAGCACGATCTTGGTGACACTTGTGATGCTTCTGATCTGGCAGACAAATCTGTTTCTCGCTCTATGCTTCCCCCTGATATTCGGATCAGTGGAGTTCATCTATTTATGTGCGGTTCTAACAAAAATCAAGGAAGGTGGTTGGCTTCCACTGGTCTTTGCTTCATGCTTCCTCTGTGTGATGTACATTTGGAACTATGGGAGTGTGTTGAAGTACCGGAGTGAGGTCAGGGAAAAAATATCCATGGATTTCATGCTCGAACTTGGGTCAAGCCTTGGCACCCTTAGAACACCGGGTATTGGCTTGCTTTACAATGAGCTTGTTCAAGGCATTCCATCCATTTTTGGGCAGTTCTTGTTGAGCCTACCAGCAATCCACTCAACTATAGTCTTTGTGTGCATCAAATATGTGCCCGTGCCTGTGGTTCCTCAAGAGGAAAGGTTCCTATTTCGAAGAGTTTGCCCTAAAGACTATCATATGTTCCGTTGTGTAGCACGATATGGTTACAAAGATGTAAGGAAGGAAGATCATCATGCATTTGAACAGCTTCTGGCTGAAAGCCTCGAGAAGTTTTTGAGAAGGGAGGCCGAAGATCTGGCTCTAGAGAGCAATTTACATGAGATGGAATTTGACAATATGTCAGCTGGGTCCAGGGGCTCCAGGACTCGGGGCATAGATGGAGTGGAAGAGCTCCGAGTCCCACTCATGCAGGTGCAGAGACTGGAGGAGGTGAGCACTTCGACCTCAGAAGATGCTGTATCGGTTTTGCCATCTAGCGTCATGGCTTCAGACGAAGACCCGGGCCTAGAGTATGAGCTTTCAGCTCTAAGAGAAGCAATGGATTCAGGATTTACTTATTTACTTGCTCACGGGGATGTGAGGGCAAGGAAAGACTCTTGGTTTCTCAAGAAACTCGTTATAAACTACTTCTATGGATTCCTGAGGCGAAATTGTAGAGCAGGAGCAGCAAATATGAGCGTGCCTCACATGAACCTCATCCAAGTTGGGATGACATATATGGTGTGACCTGTTGTCTACCGCCAATCTATTAGACTCTCCCCCAGTCATCTAGTCGATGTCGGTGAGGCATTTTGATCTCGTGTCCAGTCAAAATCTTCAAGGGGGATCGGAACATGAAATAAGAATCAACAATCTCTATCGGTACAGTGATGGGCAGACGCTTGGACTCTCTTTTAAGTCCTAACTGGTTTCCGGTGGTTTATGTTTTCACACTGATCACTGCTTGGCACAGCCTCCATGAGTCACCTACTGTTTGGGTATTCTTGACTGTTTTTCGCCCCCTCCAGCCAATTGGGTTTTTTAATTGTCTGGTCTCGCATTATCTGTTCTTCAGGTGAGAGTTTTTGGTGTTGTCTTTCTCATTATATTCCTCATTTATTGTCGATGGACTTTAGCGGTCGACGGACATTATTCTGTGTTAATTTTGCTACTGGTGTATGGTCCTGCAAGAAAAGAAAAGCACTTGTTTAAACCCTTTTCCAAAGGACCTCTCTCTCTCTCTCTCTCTCAGAGCAAGGTGCTATGAGATACTTGGTATATTCTGTCCTCCTTCATCCGTTTCCCTACTGTAAATTATTGAGAAGACCAAACACGTTAGAGAAGGACATCACGGTCGTCTTCTTTCTGCTGCTTATCCTTGTAGTCCTCTTTATGCAAAGGCAGACGACAGACGCAAACTCAAAAAGCATGTGAATGATGGCATGATAATGTTGAACGATTGGGTCACTTTTCAAGAATCAAAAGTAGCAAAAAGATATTCCTCAAGTTTGTGATCCCTGATTCTATTCTTGTATGTTGCCTTTTCTACTCTTTTACACGCCTCTCCTTAAGCTGCGAATTTTCTGACTTTTGGATTGGATGCCAGACTCAAGACCAAATGCCCATCTTCGAATCCTGCGCAAATCGAGAATTTATCCTTAAAAAAAAAAAAAAAAAAAAAAAAAAAGAACAACAGCAATAACAGCCGGTGGGTGGGCCCTGTTCAATGACATTACTTTTGTTTTTTGTGTTTATTTGGTTAGAAATTTGAGTAATTCTGACTTACATGACTGGTGCAATTATGCCCTTTCCACAAGAGACCTCATCCACCCTTAATTTAATGGTGAATTAAACCCGCTCGTGTAAATTTATTTTTAGGGTTAATACCTTGAAAAATCTCAAACTGGTACATCTGTGATAAATTTACCCCAAACTATTTTTTTGACCACTAAAAACCTCAAACTGGTACACTTGTGACAAATTTACCCTTTGTTAGTTTTCGTTAAATTTTATTGTCAAATTATTAAGTTAAATGACACGTAAAAGTTGACCGGTATACCAATTTGAGATTTTACGCTCCGTTTGTCACAATTTACAATTTTTGTGATATTAATCCAAATTAGCGTTGGGTATATTTGTCATAAATTTACCAGTTTATGGTTTTTTGCGGTCGAATAAATTAGTTTGGTAAAATTGTCATAAATGTACCAGTTTAGGTTTTTTTTATGGTCAGTCAAGATAAATTTCTCACAGATGTACCGGTTTGGGGTTTTTCATGATCAAAAAAAATATTTTAGGGTAAATTTGTCACATGTGTACCAATTTAGGGTTTTTCAAGGTATTAACCATATTCTTTATATAACCGATGTATGCTACAATTTTCCTAGTAACTTTTTTCTTTTCTTAATTATGTTTCCAGTGATTTCATTGAAATTATCCTTTTCCACCGTAATTGGAATAACGATAATCAAAAGCAATTTCTCTACTATCCCGAAGAAACTTCAAATACTATCCAATTTCAAAAAAGAACACTAATCTATTGAGAAAATTTCCAAGTATTCTCGACCAACAAAAGTCAGAAATGTTAATCCAGACACACCCGTGTACCTGTCAATCATATGACCTCTCAACACGATAATCATGCATGTTGAAGCATATTCTGAACATATTTTCTGCGGTTTTTCTTTTACCATAATGAAGCGTAAACTTAGTTTAGTATAAATAATGTAATCATGCCATATATTAATAGTATAGTTTTGTCCCCATCCTGATTCCAGATTAGATCCCTAATTAAATAATTAAATGCCATCATGGACCTATTTTCTGAGCAATTAATGATTTTTTTCCTATTAGCAAAGTGTGGCATCGTTGGGATTACGTTAAATAAATTGAAAGTTTGAGAATCACATTATATATTGAGTTAAAGTTAATGGACTATACGTGTCATCGTCCCTATAAATTACTGCAAATAAATGACTGGGAAAAGACACAACACCAGAACAGGAGTTATCTGCTGTCTTTTCCATAAAAGAAAATTATTTATTTTGGCCCGTAGAAATTATAATTTATTAGGACCAGTTTTCTAATTGGCAAAATCAATAGGACCACCTTATCTCTACGAACTTTAAAAGTAATTTAATTTCGGAAAGGAGCACCAGTTTTGGGCGAGTGTTTCCCACTCACGCATTCTTCTTGACCTAATTTTAGACTGAGCTAGCACCAATCGGCAACGCCCACGTTTTTTGCTAGGATATCTACAATGTATCAATTGGAAAATCTTCTAACTCTAATTTGACGACCAAGAGAGAGTCGAGGCGATAGCGTTTAAGTTAAACTACGCATCAAGATACACGAGAGTGTCGACGATGTCATGAAAGTTCTCAAATGCAAGGGTGTAGAGTAATGACTCACGAATCGCGATGCCCATAGTATCTAAATGTAGAAAGATGCATTGACAAATGTAAATGATGAGATATGTAGTTCGAATGCTTTCCGTCGGGGGTCAACCTTGACAATAACGGCAAATTTAATACTGATTATTCTAAAATAGAGACGATGACCTTCGAGGCAAAAATATCAAGTTTTGGAATATATTGTCAATCTAAAGAAATCAATTGCAATTTTTTGAACAAAATTTGGATGTGTTTGGATCAATCGAAAGGGTTCAAAACCGATAGCATTCCATATATAAGATTAAAAAAAAATATATTTATTTTCCTAAACAAGAATAATTCTAGATAATTTGGCTTCTGCACTCATTCCTCCAGGTTTTGTGGAAATAAAATATTGGATAATAATGAAATTTCAGATTTTGTGGGAAGTGGTTAAAATCTACTTTTAGAGGATAATGCCACCACTACTCCATTATATCAAAGGTCACCCACATAATTTTTTATTCACCAACATGATTTTTTTTTGTGGTAATCGTATGTCCCGATGGGCCTAAGAAAAAAGGTACGATCCCGCTTTCCTTTAACACGCGAGTGTACGAGGTTCATCAAACCGTAAATCGAACCAATCCAATTTTATAGTGCTACGGTCGGCTGTTCATAGAACTAGTGAGAACGCAAGACCTTTTATGTAAGGCAGCAAGGTTGGCGGCAGACTCCGAGGATAGTCTTAGATTGACTTCCACTCCCCCGAAATCTGCCTTCTCGACAGTGAATAGAGTGCCACCCCCTTGACCTGACTCTTTTTGGTCATTAGTTGAGTTCGCAATATTGCACAACTCACCTCTTCTCCTAATGATAGACCTACCAAAACGGGTCTTAAATCCATATATGACCCATCTAAAACCTAAATTGATCATAAATGCGTCTAAGTGGGTTGAACTTAGAATCCATTTCCAACCCAAGCTCACACACTCTCTTTCCCTCTTTAGCCTTATAAAAATAAATTTTTGTAAAAACGAAATTATAATCAATTTTTTATATTTCCTTGTTATTTTCTTCTTCCATCTTTCTCAACTGGTGGTCGACATGGCGATGGCTAGCGATCGGCCAGGCGAGGGATGAGTTGCTGGAGGCCGGCGAAGCTCGAGCTCGCCTATGGCCGATTGCCTACCGTCGTCATGGCCGACGACCAGCCGAAGAAGAAGGAAAAAGAAAAAAAAAAAGAGAAGTATAAAGAGGAAATAATTAAATTTTCTATTTTTAAAAGAAAAAAATTATAAATTTAATTTTTTAAAAAAATATTAAAAGGAGAGCATTGAGGAAAACTTAATCATATTTTTCATACCAAATGGCAGAAAATAATTTCTAATTTTTTTTTAGATTTTAGGCAAAAATAAGAAATATTATAATTTTCCTGAAAAAAATATTTCTTGGAAGATATTTTTCAAGAAACAAATGGAGATTTTTTAATATGTATATATATATTAGATTTGTATTGCTTGAAAGTGTTTTGGCAATATTTTTTTTTAAATATAAGAAATAAGATTTTTTTTTTTTTAATTTTAGTTAAATGGATCAGTATGAATCAAGTCGGGTATCGTTCAAGAATTTTGCATTACAATTAATGGGACATAAATTAGTTAAATGGATCAATTTAGATTAGACCATTGATAATCCGACATAAATCCAACCCGGCCCATTCATTTGATAGGTCCACCGAATGGTTATGCGATGGTTATCAATAACAATGTCAATTCTTTTAAGGAGAATAAGGAGTGATTTGGAACCTCGATCTATTGAAACAAGAAAATTAGTAATAACTCTGTTTAATAATGTGATAAACACTAATCGTCGTACTTTTCATAAATGCTCACCGTTGGACTTTTCTATTGACTTGTTGGACCCGCACCTAAAGTTGGACTTTTGAATGCTTACAAACTAAATACATATCGTGTCAAGGTTTATTTAGAACCAAAAGAAAGTACACGGTTGAGATTTCGAGCCGTGGTACGAGGGTCACCGGTGAGTCGACGTTATCCGCACTTCCTTTTCAAAGCGTCATACAAGAAAATACTGTCTAAATTTCAATTCACGTGCCTTTATGATGTGTCTTTTCAAAAAAAAAAAAAAATTGAAGCAATTTACGATAAAATCCAATTGCCACTTGCCAAAGCCGAAGAAAATTATAAAATTAAAAGTCAATCCAAACGAAAATTACTTGTGTCTCGATAGTGATCTCATACTTTAATTCAGAGGAACAAAGAAGAGTTGCGTCGGCAAACATTGGGTGGATCCACGGCTAGAGAAGTTGAAAAGAGATTTTAGGGCATATTAAAAGAGTAGATGGAAATATTGGACAAGATTATTCTTGAAATACGAGGTAAAATTAAAAAAAAAAAAAAAAAAAAAAGAGGAAAAGTTAATCGACTCCACATTTTAGTATTTACCCGTTTTACAAGTTTTTAACAGTTGGACTCGAAAAAGCCAAACCTAAAAAGCACCCAAAAAAAAAAAATTGTAAAAACATGACTTTTACTGTGCATATCAATATCATTTAGCACCATTAAGGGTATATATCAAATCAAGTCCAAATTAGGAACCTGGCAACCAGACCTAGAATAGATCGATGAATCAATCAAGATTTCTTTAGCAAAATATTTTTTTATTCTTTTGATGTGAGGAAACTCTCGTGTGTAGGGAATAGAAAAAATAAAAAAAGAAAATCATCAATCTCAGATGGATCGGTTCCTAACAGCTGAAACCGATCTTTCATACTATTCTCGAGCTGATCAGCTCTAGTCACCATCATCAACTTGATTTCGCATGGGGGCTTCTCCAAAGTTCAAAGCCTTTGACCGTCGTGCAAGCATGTGTGGTTTGACAAATGGAATGGGAATGACGTGAAAATCGCGTGTGAAATTCAACGCCGAGGAGGAATTCGAATGCATAAGGATGTCTGCTTATGGCGCCCGACGTTTGATGCTGATAGGTTATCAGACGGTCTTCAGAGACGCCATTTCAGTACCGTTCAAACCCTACGTTTGACTGCAAGGCTTGCTGCTCTGTTTCCCATTCATATGCTTTGCTTTCTGTAAAGTCTCGGTGCTTTACGACACCTTTTCTTTTACGAGAAACCAAAAAAGAAAACGAAAGATATCTGTGGGAGTGAACCACGTTCTCGCACTGAAATCATGCCTTGTTTGTCTACTAATTTGATATAATGGAAGGAGGATCTGATTTCATTATGTTATTTATCATACCCTCGAGTTAGGACACGGACGCATGCATATAAAAAATGAGAAAATTTCAAATAAAATCGTGAAAATAAAATAAATTTTCTCAAAAGATGATTTAAAGTAAACATCATGTAAGGAATCTAAGGATTACCATGATCAACACTACCAAGCGCCAACTAGCCATTGCACCACCTTACCTCGTGGTTGCAAACCCAAGCGTTGAGCAAAGCCCTTGACCTTTAAACCTTTGTCCGCACGCCGGGAGACGAATCGGTGTTCAAGTCGCTGACGACGCCATTGGCGACCTTCGCAGCATCTAGGTGAGAGACAGGACAAAGAATGGTGATGGCCAATAGAATTTCTTTTTTTTTTTTTTTTTTTTTTAATTCAATTTTTCTCTTTCTTTTTAATTTTTATTCATGTCTCTATTTGGTCAAGTCTACCCTATTCTGGCCATCGAAAAGATTTATTTGCGACTGATATTCCCATTTCTTATCCTTTTTTGAAAAAATGTATATTTTGGGTCCTTTTTTTAGATTTCTTCAAGTTTTTATTTGAAATTTTTTTCTATACGTGGCATTATCTATGATGTATATATTCAGCATAACTCATAATTTTAGCTATGAGATAAAAGCAGTATAACTGTATAAGTTCCATAACTTCCATAAAAGCATTAAATTTTCTGAGATTTGTTTTAGTTTGCAGTTGGATTGCATTGTTTTTCTCTTATATTTTGGTAGAAATAAATGAGATGTTACTTCGACAAAAGTATATATAAGTACGATTGAGGTCGCAGGTGTCGGCAGGTACTCCAGCTGCTTGCCATTGGCCAACCGTCCACGCCCAAGACATTGTCATCAATCAACTCGTGCGATGGATGAAGAAAATATCATGCTGGACAAAGATGAATGTGAATTAGAGAGTTGGTCAGAAGAATAAAGAGGAAGAAAAAGATAAACGTAGAAATTTAAGAAAAGGAAAGGAGAAAATCTGTCCTTTATGAGAATGCCCCCGATAAAAAAAAAACAACACGTGATTACTCAAATCCTTATTTAAGATTAAAATAGTCATTTCGAGTCATTATTTGAAATAACATCAATCATTATTTCTTCTCGAGAAAAATGGGTGGGATCCTAATTCGAAAATTTTCTTTCCAAATTCAACCTTTCGATTGATGTGGACTAATCAAAGTTTTTCTATGCAGTCCAACCATCGATGATGCGTACAGACCATTAGCATGCCAGATAAAAGGATGATTTTTATTTCTCTCGTCTCTCTCTCCTCTTGAAATTTAAGGAAACAGCAGAACGCACCGTGGAACGCCACCGACTGAAGCAGAGAGCCCAGAACGCAAAAAGCTTCCGCCTTCTCCGGGAACCTCTCTCCTCCTCTCTGAAAATCTTTCGAATTTCCTTCGTTCCGAATCTCCCCGCCGCGTTAACTCGGAAGCTTCCGCCGGCGGCCGCCGTCACCTTTGTCGGTCGCCCGTCTTGCTTCTCCTTCCTCCACGTCTGAGTTTGGACGGTTGTCGTTCAGCTGCTGTCCAGTGTCTACTAATCTCTCTCGCTCGAAGCTGCACCGCGCCCTTTCTTTCCCCGGAAAATCTGCGTGCTTTTCTTTCCGGGAGAAGAGAAAAGTCGCGTTCTTGGGTCGGGGGCGTGACGAAAGGGGTCTGATTGATTTCCTCTCGAGAGATGCTTCTTTCCGTCAATTGACTGCAGACCCACCATGGATTTGGAACCGGGGAGTCATCAGAATGATCGTCCGAAGGTACACGAGTTCACCCTTTGTGGACCCATGAATGAAATGCTTGAAGTTTTCAGTTTCATGCTCTTGTTTCTGCTTCTTCTTTAACTTCTTCTTCTTCTTTCTTTGTGGGTTTTCTTTAGAAGAGAGAGTCGTGGAGGACTGTGCTGACTCTGGCTTATCAAAGCCTCGGAGTCGTGTACGGAGACCTGAGCATTTCGCCATTATACGTGTACAAGAGCACATTCGCGGATGGTATTGGGCACTCGGAGACCAACGAGGAGATATACGGCGTCTTGTCCTTCGTCTTCTGGACCCTCACCCTAGTGCCTCTGCTCAAGTACGTTTTCATCGTGCTGAGAGCCGACGATAATGGGGAAGGGGGGACCTTCGCTCTCTACTCGCTGCTGTGCCGACACGCCCGAGTCAACTCGCTGCCCAATTGCCAGGTGGCGGACGAGGAGCTCTCCGAGTACAAGAGGGACGGCGCTAGCTTGTCGCCCAAGTCGGGATTCGGGCGGAAGCTGAAGTCGACCCTCGAGAGCCACGGGGCGTTGCAGAAGTTGCTGCTTGTCCTGGCTCTGATTGGGGCCTGCATGGTGATTGGTGATGGTGTGCTCACGCCGGCTATTTCAGGTAATAGCTTTTCTTTTTCCCTTTTTTTCTTTTTCTGTAGGTTTTCAAGTTTTGTAATCTTGGGGCTGAGTTGAAGTTTCGATTCAAAATTGAGTCTGAGATACTATTTTTTGGATTTCCTTTTGTAGTTTTCCATGGGATAGGATTGTCTAGTGGGGTTGAAGATTGGGAACTTGTGGTTGGTATAGTTTATTGTTTTTGAGTTCTTTTGTAAGTGGGAGACTCGGAATTTATGATTTCTTTTTTGGGGGCTCATTAGATTAAGATTGGAGGTTGGCATGTGCGGCTGTTTGATCCAATTCGAGTTGAAAATTCAGGTGATTGATGCTAACCAGATTGTTTTTACGTGGTGCAGTTTTTTCAGCAGTGTCGGGCCTGGAACTTTCTATGTCTGAGAAACATCATAAATGTAAGTTTTTTGCATCCGAAAAGAGCTTTTTGAGCATCAATTGGTTGAACAGTAGAGGAGGACCTTTTTTCTTTTTCTGGCATCCGAAATCACACCCCAGTGAGATTCCTCTTCATTTGCGGATCTGAACTTGTGTTTACAGCTCAGCTTTAGGAGATTTAGGAAGAGAATCCGTTGCAATCATCTGTTGGGTAGTTTTCCTACATCTCTTTGCTTCTTCAGCTTCCTTAGTATGGCCACTTTTTCAAAATTCTAAATAGTATCATTTCAACATCAAATCCTTGAATATTTCAGTTGAATTGTCATCTTGAGAGTTGTCATCCGACTCATCGTCTCAAGTTGTTTCAATGGATTGCTAATTCACTTATTAGTCAAAGGAGACCTGCCTTTGTCAGTATTCTAAATTGGACTTTTCATTGGAGCAGCATAGATCTACCATTTAAACTAGCTTGAAATTGAATTTACTGGCCATCACATGACGTGTTGCTTAAATAGTTAGCTAGGACTTGTTATATTCCAACAAAGTCAGCCATAGACAGATGAAGCCTGAATTTCCTCAAGTTTTGCCTTATTCTAGCCTAATTCCTAAATTTTTTCTTCCTCCTTTTCTATTCCAAGGAAAAAGAAACTAATTTTTTTATTTTCAGTTTGACTTTATCCAATCGTAAAATATGATTTCATTATGCACCGTAGTTGAGGCTATTACATGTACATTTGACTTGGTATTACCTTTTGAATAGGAATTTAGGTTACTGTGTATGGAGGACATTTTTGGACCACCTCTTCATGATCTCATATTGGAAAAAGAAGTTTTGCTGAAACACCATCTATTATCTCCATTATGTAGCATGTAAAACTTGTGTAAAGCCTTTCTAGGTCTTATCATTTGGAGCATGTTAATTAGCAGGTGCAAGTCTTTATCTGTTGCAATTTCCTGATTGGCAGCGTTTATTTATTTTTGGTGGTGGGTGGGTGGGAAGAGGATAAAGTTCTCAGCAGACATTGTATCAACTGTTTGTTTCTAGCTGAATCTATAGCTGGTTCTCTTAATAAGTCTTTGAGTTTACCCATGCATGCACGTCTAATTAGTTCTGTTTCAAATGTGTAAGTTTGAAGACTGCGTAATCTATCTAGTTTCAGCATGAGGTAGTTTAAGTACTGCCAGAAGAAAAACTTGGGTCTTTGCTAGAGGGTAAGGACCTCATATGCCCGAATTCAGGTTTTGAGCTAAATATCACATGAGTTGGAAGTTCCTTTTTTAGGGTCAGCACAGAGGGGTGATTTTGCATTAAATTCAGGCTGAGCCTTTCCACTATATTGTTAGAGCTTGAATGTTAGGATAATGTCTAAAGGTTTCCGTTTCATTGGTTGTCTTCACCTACTGGTGCTCATGGTTACTCACCGATGGTGCCACCACCTAGCACTTGGAGTTGCATGTGTTGGATATGCAATTCTGGGTAAACTTTCTGTGAATTGTAAGTAGTTATATTCACGATGCCCTTGATAAAAAAAAAAAAAAAATGCTCTTTCAGACTAATAGTAGTTGTGCCAAAAGAAGTCATTCCTGAACTATCTAATCTGAACTGAATTGCCCTGAAACTGGTTTTAGGTGTCCCTATAAGAAGGGCAAATCCATGTATTTTTTCTTTCTCCCTACTCATTAGTTTGAATTCTGCCTTAACTTTTGCTTGACTTGTCCTTTACTTTGCCCTGCCTCCTGAAAATCTGATAGTTTTGCAGACTTAGAAGTGCCAGTTGCCTGTGTCATACTGATCGGATTGTTTGCCCTTCAACATTATGGCACCCACAGAGTTGGCTTCTTGTTTGCGCCAGTGATGACAATGTGGCTCCTGTGCATCAGTGCCATCGGTTTGTATAATATAGTTAGCTGGAATCCTCATATATATCAGGCACTTTCACCACATTATATGTACATCTTTTTAAAGAAAACTCGAAGCAGAGGTTGGACTTCCCTGGGTGGAATACTGTTATGCATAACAGGTAAATGTGGAACTGTTTTGAATCTTCATTGGTGTCAGAGTTCTGAATAGATCTGCTTGTTTGCTCATTTCACATGTACGTTGTCCAGGTTCAGAAGCCATGTTTGCTGATCTAGGCCATTTTTCACAACTATCAATCAAGGTACTTTAATCTCAGCCACGTGTATGTCAGCATCTGTCTAGCAATACTAATTTGAGTGAAACTTTACAGCAGTATGCGGTCCAATTCATTTCAAACCATAGGAACCTGCCTACATTTTACGTTCCCTGGAGGTCTTTTATTTTGTGATCTTGTGTTCTTCCAGCGTAAATTGGATCCCGCAAATTGAAGTGTCTTTTCTTATCTCTCCATCTTTTGTCCTTATGTGTTATGAGCTGTGTGTGGATTCCTAAGAGATATTATCAATCTCCATCTTACTGCATTGAAAAATAGATGACCTAATTATATACCAGAATTTGAATCACTGTACTTTTCATAAATCATGGATGATGCTTAACAAACCTTCACGGTATTGCAGATTGCCTTCACCTTTATGGTCTATCCATCCCTGATCCTTGCATACATGGGGCAGGCCGCATATCTCTCACAGCATCAGATCATTGAAAGTAAATATAAATTTGGATTTTATGTATCTGTACCAGGTTGGTCTCTCTTTTCTCTAGTTACAGTTGACAACTGCATGTTCTGAATGAGTGACACTAGGTTATATCATTGAAGTATTGGACACTTTGTTCCAGAGAAGTTAAGGTGGCCGGTCCTGGCCATTGCCATATCTGCTGCCGTGGTGGGAAGCCAAGCCATAATCACTGGAACTTTTTCAATTATTAAACAGTGCTCTGCTCTGGGTTGCTTCCCCAGAGTTAAAATAGTGCACACATCATCGAAAATCCATGGCCAGATTTACATCCCAGAGATTAACTGGATATTGATGATGTTGTGCTTAGCAATCACTATTGGGTTCAGAGACACAAAGCACATGGGGAATGCATCAGGTACAACTTGGATGATCCTCTTCATTTTCGTTTCAGTCTTATGTTAGTTGCTTTTGCATTCAGTAGAGGTTTTTAATTTTTGGTAAGAACATGTAATAGATTGTTTACTTTATAGTTTCCCTTTGTTGGCGGGAGAAACTTCTTGTGCAGCATTTTCATTATGAACAACTCACAAATTTTAGGTTCTGATATCGACTTGGTGTTTTTTATTTTGGGGTGGGGGTTAATTTTGCAACAAGTTGATATGCACTGCTTGAACCGATACTTATATATACCAACTATACTGATTTCCTTGAAGATCAGTGCCATATTGCTGAGGTTATCCTCCCTATTTAGAGAGATGCATGGCTGTTCGATTGCCATGCAGGAACTCATGAAACCAATCTTCCCATTTAAGGTCGTAATCAGTGTTCATGAGTCATGACATAGCAAGTTATCTGCTGGTCCACTCAAGTTTGGAGCCCTGTGGTGTGGCTTGCGTCCCACTCAGCTCAGATCCCATTCCAAGACCCTCATGAACCAACATTCGCTTTAGTGAGCTTTGGGATCCTGCTTTAAGATCCTCCCAAACCACCTTAATTGTCCCCACTTTGGTCGAAAGTCCTCGTTGCTTGTGTGAGTTCCCACCAATTGACCCATCACATCTCTGTTCTTCTCTCATTGTAGATGTTACTTATCAAAAGAAGCAAAGTTCCTAAAAATCTCTATTTGTAGACTATGTTATAGCGGATTAAAATCTGATGCGAATGTTAAGAGTTTCCACAACGTCCATTGTGGTAAATTTCCATGTAATATTGTTATATAGCATTGCATCACTGCATTTGTCATCAAAAGAAGCTATCGAGCTTTATATTTGCCTTTCGGTCATTGTAAGCATTTCCGTTGGAAAAAAGGAATTGGAGTTCAATGATATTTTCAGCAAGGGAAATCCATTTCTTTGAATGTATCTCTGACCATATGCTTTCTACATGACAGGTTTGGCAGTTATAACAGTCATGCTGGTTACGACATGTCTGATGTCTCTCGTCATAGTCCTCTGCTGGCACAAGAGCATTATCGTCGCAGCTTGTTTCGTACTTCTCTTCGGCACCGTTGAGACACTTTTCTTCTTGGCGTCCCTCATCAAGTTCTTCCAAGGAGCATGGGTCCCAATTGCCTTATCATCCATCTTTCTTGGGGTGATGTACATCTGGCACTATGGTACGCTAAAAGCATATGAGCATGATCTTCAGAACAAGGTCTCCATCGATTGGATGCTCGGGTTAGGCCCCACCCTGGGCATAGTACGTGTACGAGGAATTGGGCTAATCCACACTGAGCTGGTTTACGGGATTCCAGCCATCTTCTCCCACATGGTCACCAACTTGCCAGCATTCCACAAAGTCCTGGTCTTCCTCTGCATCAAGTCGGTTCCAGTCCCGCACGTTAGGCACAAGGAGAGGTTCCTCGTGGGCCGCATTGGTTCAAGGGAGCACATGATTTATCGGTGCATCGTGCGTTATGGGTATAGAGATGTTCATAAGGATGATGTGGAGTTCGAGAGGGATCTCGTGTGTAGCATCGCGGAGTTCATACGCTCGCAGGGCATGGGTGCCGCTGCTGGGAATGGAGGCTTTCTGAGAGAGGATGGCAGAATGACAGTGGTAGGGACTTGTTCTTCTCATCCCGATGGGATTCAAATGAGCGAGGATGAGAAGGACCCTGCAGAATCGCCGTCTTCGTCGGAGCAAAATGAGATAAACTCGCCGCCGCTGGCCAGGTCGAGGAAGAAAGTGAGGTTCATCCTGCCGGAGAGCCTGAAGATGGATCCTGCAGCGAGGGAGGAGTTGCGCGAGCTAACAGAAGCCAGGGAAGCAGGAGTAGCGTACATCCAGGGGCATTATTACATGAAAGCCAAGCGAGGGTCGGGACTATTTAGACGGCTTGCGATTGACCTCGGCTACGACTTCTTGAGGAGGAACTGCAGAGCACAGGCGAACGCGATCAACGTGCCCCATGCATGTAGCATAGAAGTAGGGATGGTTTGCCATATCTAAGTTTTGGTTAAGATGCAGGAGAGAAACTGTACATGCAAATGAAATGCGGTGCAGCATAATAGGTGAAGAGATTAGAAATTTGGGAAGGGAACACAAAGGTGTGACATTAAGGTATTGGGTTATGTACATACATCATCATTATCAAAACCCAACAGAGATTCTCCCAACTCGGAGAGTTGTGCTGTCTTTTGAACTGCTGAAATTTAAGGGGAATTGGGCTAGTGGATCGATAATAAGGCGGCCCAATCCCGCACCTTAAACCAAACACGTTCCCTTGTTTGTGTTGCCGGCATTGACAGGCCCATCCTACCCTTGTTAAATTAGAAAGCCGAATTTATAAAGGAAGGAACAAGGTGGCGATGATAGATCTTATTTCGCAAAATCAATCTGAATAACAATTTTCGTAAGGTCCACTGCCTTTATAAACAACTCTTTAACACGTTCATCGTTGGGTGGGGGCGACGTATTTGCTTAGAGAGAGTCGTATAACCGAATTCATCTGCATTTCTAGCAAGACGTACGTCGTTGGCGTACGATTGACGTGGCATTGCCAACTATGATTATATCCACGCGATAGGAAAATTGTCTAAAAAGTCCTAGATTTATTTTACTTTTATTTATTTCGTACTAAACTTTTTAGTTTTGCTAATTGAATCTTAAACTTTTTCATGTTTTGCCAATTGGGTCTATTTGGATAATTTTGGTCGGAAATCGCCAACATGAACGCTTATCATCCCACGTGACATAGCCGATGCTAACATGACAAACTTAAAAAGTTTAAAACTGAATTGTCAAAAATATACTAAGTCTAGGTTTTTTAGGACTATGTATTGTTCCCTCTATATGATATGAATATATAATCTCAAGTCCACACTTGAATTGCGGAAATTTCGTTGGAATTACTCCCACAACAAAATATCTTTTACCAAAAATCATTCTTCAATTTTATTAAATGAGACCAGGGTTCTGTACCAACTCTGGACAATGATATCTCATGTAATAAGGAATCAAACTTCTTTGATTCAAATAACACTACACAATCCCAGACCAATTCAAAATTTAGTCAATGACATGGCCCAAAAGTGAAAATCAACAATGCAAATCTGAAAGTCATAGCTAAACAAATTTAAAGTACAGTGCATAAAAAATAAAGATAATTGAAAGATAACATTTCATTGAGTTGTGTGGGATTCTTTTGTTAGATAATTGATGGTATTTATAGTGAAGGCATGGTTGCTGCTTGAGTATGCCCAACCATCGTGTTTCTCTAAGTAACTTTCATTGGCCTTGCCCATACTATTTTATTCTAGCAAACTTCACTTGCCCGATGGTTTTGTAGTTATTAAGGACCGTTACATGGTTGAGTTTTTGAATGGCAACTGCTCCTTCCACGACATGCATTCTCAAAGCCAATTGACTTGGTAATTTGAATAATATTCACAACACTCCCAATGAAAACTTGCTGCCGGTATTCATACTGGTGACCACCAACCGTCCATCATCATATTTAAACAATTGGACGCATGACATTAAAGAATATTATCATCGATCGCCGCATATTGGCTGATGTACTTATCGATGACTCGATATATATATAAGATGACACTCATGCATTGTATACATCACTATTTCTTATTGTGTACTCTATTGCGAATCAAATCAACTTTGAATGTCAGCGAACTCGACCTTAATTGGGTTTGCTAGGTCGGGCGACGTCAGGCGGGGCGTGGTTGCCGAAGGAAATGTGTTCCGGGCGCGTGGCGTGATGGATGGGTGGTGCGCGAGGACTCGAGGCCGGGACGTGCCCCCCGGAGGGTGGGACGAGGAAAATGGAGAGAGCGATTCGAGGAAATCGAGGAGCATCTGAAAGGACCAAAATGCCCCTTGCCCCCCCGCGGTCTTATCCGCACTTCCTCGTCGGGATCCATGTTCGGTAGAGATCGGCCAAAAGGCCACTCTCTTCTGGGATAATTACGCTTCTGCCATTATTTTACCGCGGATCGAGGGATCGTGGCTTTACAAATCGTCGAGCGGGTCGGTCCGCTTGATTCACAAGCTGACCGCCGCAGGTTCTATTTTCCGGTCTATTCTCTATCTTGAAAAATCTTGATTAGTTTATGAAAAAGGGATTTAGATCTTAATATATATCTTCCATTATTCCAATCAAATTTATTCTAAAAATTAGAAATCAACAGACAAAATAAAAAATAAGTAGATTTAGCCCATTTGAATCATGACTTATATCTACTATTTTGATGTTCGAATTCGATAGAAAAAAATTGTAAGGTTTGATCTTTTCTTTTATTTCCTATTTATTTGGACTCCGCAATAATTTATCGATATTTTCGATTTCAATTTCTTATTTGTAGATTGCCAATTTTTTTTATTTTTGTCGAAAATAAACTTTATAACTAACTCAAAGAGTTTGAGTATAGAATACTTGAATCGGAATAGAGTAAAGCCCAAATGTTACGTTTGGTCGTCGATATAATAATCAGGATATGATATAATAAAGTAGGATAAATCATTTGGATAATAAATGCGGACATATATAATCCTATCAAGTGTTTGGCGCACTTCAGGATAAGGTAAAAAAATAAATATGATATTCATTTAAATTAAAAAAATAAAAAATAAAAAATAGAAAATTCAATTAATTAAAGGCCATGGAAAAACCCTAGATCTAGGAATTGTGGCCACCTCCGTAGTGGCCACCATTGAAAACGGTAAGCACCAACATCGCCGCGCAACGGCGACGCAAATCGGTAAATCTTAGACTACGACAAAGAGGGTGGGTGGGGAAATTTTAGGTGACCACCAGAGTAGTCTTTACATTACCTCAAATCGATCAACGTCCTAAGTTGTCAACGATACCAAAGATTTACAATTGCTTCATCACCATCACCATTTTATCATCTTCCCTTGAGACATCCAACGTATTTCATAAGGACTTTAGCATTGTCAATGAAGTGATGCATGTGGAGCCAAAGTTCGAGAAACTGATATTTGAGGTGGCACAAGTAATGCTTCAATTAGTTCCACATATGCCTATGAGAAAACTTCTGCCTTATTCGTCTCAAAAAGCCACTATTGGTCATTAGATTTAGCAAGTCCATTTGACATAGATGCTTATGATATCTTCTCTTTTCATTAAGTTCTTTCTTTCTTAAAAAAGAAAAATTATTATTATCCAATCCGGGCTTATCCCACCCCCTCCCCCAAATTTTTTATCTAGCGTTTTATCATGATGTATCTGGGTTTGTTCGATCAAGTGGACATTCCCAACATCGGATAAGATAACAAATTATCCTATCCAGACTCAAATTCGGACTACCAAACACAGCCAAAGGGCTTCCGGTGGATCGAACAACCAATTAAAAGGTAAAGACCCATTTTCTATGTGTTTTTGCTAATCAATCCGTAGCTAAATTTGACTCTCTACTACAATAGACCAAACTTAAGTTAGAAAAGCCCATAATTAAATTTCTGGCCCTCAATAATGAGTGGTTTCAGAACCCACGTGCTCTGCACTTCTCCTTTTAGTGTCTTTAAAAGTGTTTGACTATCTAACTGTAGCAAGAGGTTCTCCTTCGTTCGTGAGCGCAGCAATTTTAGGGCTTCAACCATGGCCAAAGTTTCAACTTGCTCAGCCGAGTGTACTCTTACCAGTCTCGCAAATCCATCCACCAATTCTCCATACTTGTTTCTGCAAACACAGCTAATGGCACCAATTGTTGGCCTAGCAAGCATGTTGTAATGGGGATTTTCTTCTTTCTGTCTACATCCAATTATAAATAAAATTAAGTTGCCATGTAATTTTTTGAGAGATACTACAAGCAGATCTATCCCTTAACAGTAGGATCTGATATAGGACGATTGACTTTAAGAACTTTTTAAGTTGGTAATTCCTTTTCATTGAAAAAATATTGAAAATAACAAAAATAAAGGGAAGAATAAAATTCTCACTCTCAAGTTTCTCATTTTTAAGTTTTGACATTCCCGTGAGTGACGATGGAACGCCTCTCTTTTTGCTGGTGTTGCCCGCCGCTACCGTAGATTTAAAGTTGCGATTTTTTTTTTTTTTTGACTTCTTTCTGCCTCTTGTAGGCGTCATCTATGAGTTATCTCTTTTGGTCTATGTCATTTGCTTATGAGTTATCTCTTACATTTTCCATGGCGAATTTAGTTATTTCATTTTCTTTTGGTTGTACTTCGAGAGTTCTTGTTCTAGATTTTCATTTTTCTCGAAGCTTGTTTTGCAAAAGAGCTTCAAGCCATTTTATATCATGAACTTCAAACTTTGTCGGGGATTATAAGAAATCTCACTGATTTCCGACAAATGTAAGAAAACATGACACGTTCCTTCAAATTCACTCTTTTGTATTTGTAATTTTTGAATTTCTTAATCAATCTTTGTTAAATTAAAACAATGAATGATATTAACAAATGTTGAATTAATATTTTTAGTATAGATTAATTATATGCTCTTTTTATTATTTATTTTTGTATTTATATAGAAAAATACATATTTAATAAATAATGTGTCGGAACGTGTCAGAATTCTCTATTTTTTGAAAACTAATGTGTCGGCGTGTCATGTCGCGTATCCGTGTTGGTGCTACATAGCTCGAAAGTAGGAGATTTTCTTTATTTTATCCGGACAATTAGATATCTATCGACGACAATATTTATTTACTTAATTGGACCTTCTCAAGTTGGCCCCCACGTGAAAAAAAAAAAAAAAAAAAAAAAAGAGAAACAAATAAGAAGTATAAATATATATATATATATATATATATATATATATATATATATATATATATATATAAATTAGCTCGTATATTATAATTGCTCCCCTTTGTCCGCTCCATAGAATATCCACCCATTTTCTTCCCATATAGATCACTGACGAGTGACGAGTCGTCACTGACGACGTCGCGCACGGGCGTGCCCCAAACACTAATTAATTAACTTTTTTTTTTTTGGTCAGAAACAATCTTTAAAAGAAAGAAGAAAAAGAAAATGAGGAGAAAAGGATAAGGATCCCCGATTTAAAAATATAATATAAAAAAAGGGAAAAATTAAAGAAGATTGCACGTAATGGGTCGGGAGACGATGGCAAAAGGTAATACGTGGAATGCATTATAGAAACGAAACGGTTCAACTGATTCATGCTTATCCAATCGCCAGCTCCGAGCTTGGCCCGATCGAGCGGCTGCGTTGCGGCGTGATGCCCGAGGTAAATCGAGACTGAATTATAATTATCGATTTGTTAAAAAGATCGAATCTCTATAATTTACGTAAAAATTTAAGAAGTAATTTCACTTTCTTTAACGAAGAAAAGGTCGGGAAAAGGAGGGACCGGCGGTCGCTATCACCGTCGCTCTGGCTATATATTTGTTTATGGTATTGGAAAAGGCAGGAAGGCATATGGAAGGGAAGATGCTTTCGAATGTTCCTTTCAATTTTTTTGTCTTTGTTTTGACCGAGTTGGTGGTCCATGCATGCGGAGTTTTGTACATCCTTCCTTCTTTCTCTTTTTATTTTTTATTTTTTTTATTATCATTTCTATAGTCATATCTTTCTCTATCGTGATGTACGATAATGTTCAACACACTCGGTTTCTCAAATACGCATCAGAAGTATTGCCTTTTTTTTTTTTTTTTTTTCCGAAGATAATTCGACCTTGGGTTTTCGATTGGCAGCATAAGAGGAAAAAAAAAACTTGTTTTTCAAAGGTTAGGAAAAAAAAATAGAATTCGATTTGGTGCTATTTGACTCGAAACTAACCGTAAGTGTCGATAAGTGTCGATTTGACTTTTCCTCAAATTATGAATTGGCCACGTGCTCGGGAAATTGCTCGTTTTCCGAAGTGTCATTATTCGTTCTAGTCTCGTCTCATTAATGAGTTGTGGTTAACCATAGACAACGCCTACCTTTATACTTTGTTAATTTTACATTCATAATTCGTAAGCTACCAATAAAAACAGTGATCGGAGAAAACAAGATATAGCTCGTATGGTCGGGAGGAGAAAGTCTATGATGGCGGCCACTAGACGAAAATTTCATATATTCTAGCATTTTATTTATTGGAAACATAATTACACGAGAGAAAAAAATTTAATTTTTGATCAAATATATGTTTTTTTTAAAAGGGTGCAAGAACTAGGTAGGGCCTAGATTAATAAAATATATATGCACGGGAATGAGGGGGGCCCGGTCTTCTCTGGTTATCTCCTTTTGACCGAAAGCCTTGTTCAATTAGCACTAATTAATCATTAGATTAATGCAGAAGAGAAGAGGCGTGATGAGATAGGATAAGCCCCGCATCACTAGAAAAGATAATGTTGTTTATTAGGACCCGCAATATCCTCATCGTCCCCAAAGTCCCACAAAATAAATAAATAAATAAAATAGAGAAAATTTGAAAAAGAAAAAACCTAAATTTCTCGATCAAAATGCCGTCGTTTATGTTTCATTCAAGCAGCGTAGACATTGTATCAATGACATTTGCTTTTCCAGCTCTAATGTAGGCAGCTTTTTAATGGTTTCTTTTCGACAGAGGTAAATATGTCTAAGAATTATAAGTTTGGGGTTTTTTTTATTTATTTTCGGTCAGACAAGAAAAAAGTTCAATGGGTATAGTCTGAGGTTGTTGATGATTTTTGCTTAAAATAATATCAGGAATTAGGTTAACCACACTGCTAATTAAGAAACGATAATTAATTCCCCATTTCCCCCTAATATCAGGAGTTTAGGTAAGCCACACTACTCCGACATTATTGAGCGATGCCTCCTCTTTATTTTTTAATTAAAAGATGAAAAATAAAAATCTCAATTTTCCCGAAATCAGAAAACAGAAACCATACGGAATCCTTTTTTTCAGCTTACTTGTTATAAGAAAATCGTATCAAATAATCTCTCTATCAACAAGGTAGTTGAAGGATGACAAAAGAAAAGACATCGGTCTGTTTAAAAAACTTTAAAGTATTTATATAATACGACATCTTCCATTAAAAGCATGATAAAATGCAGTAAGGCATGAGGTTTTGGACATAACTCAAACCGGCATCATCATACGAAAAAGGAGTTTTTTCACGACTAGTAAAATTAAAGTCAGCGGTTGATTTAGTGATAAATGGGTCGCTCGTCTTCCACTGCATCAAGAGTTCAATTGTTATGAACGAATTTCCAAACAACTTATATCGTATTATTCTTTTTTTTTTTTTTGGATTAGAGCGTCGTATTGTTTAGTTAGATTATATATCATACGAAAGAATTCTATTTCTTATCAGCCAACATCTCACTAGAGGTATTCCCGATGTGCTGGCTAATCTCGGTGTTTTGGATTACGTTAATATCCAGAGCGTGTCATTAGTGCCGAATCTGCCGATCCCCGATCTCCACTTTTTTTTTTTTTTTTTTCCCTGTTTCTTTCCTAAAGCACCGTCCACTTTTTTTAATTAATTAATAACTAAAAGAAAAGGCAAAGGCGAAGAGATGGAGGGCAAAAGAGTAAATTCGCGACGAGGCGAAACAGGAAACGTGATCCGAAACCGGATTAATGGGTGGGTTGAAAACTAACCGCGGTAAAGCCCCTCCCCTAAATAACCACCCCTCTCTCTTTCTCTCTCTCCATCCCAGTTTCCACGTTTCGTGACCTTTTTCGGTGCTCTCTCTCTCTCTCTCTCTATATCTCTGCAACAGCGCTTTACCAGCTTCAACGAACTCCTTCCGCCACCGGCACCGGCACCGCCACCGGCACCGCCTCCCTCCTCCTCCGCCTCCCCCTTCTCGAAGGACGCTGTCCTCCGATCGCCGTGCCCCCCCCAGTGAGCGTCCGCGTCGTCGATCGGTTGCCCGCGCCGCTCCGCCGGAGCTCCCTCCTCTTCCCCCGATCGTCCTCCCGCCGCTCGGTATCTCCGCATCGCCGGCCGTCGGCTCGGTACGCTTTCTTTGCTACGGCGAGAGTCCGTCTCCATACCTTTGGTTGCTCCGAAATGTTTGGGACGGCCTCCGCGCGTGCGCGTGCGCGTGCGGGTGCGTGTGATTGGCGTGTTCGTTGCTCGGCGGCGAATTCAATTCGGCGGATGATGATGCCTAGTTTCCGTCGAGTTGGTTTTCGCTCGAAGTCGCGCTTCGAGATAGGAATCGTTCTTTTTTGTTCCGAGTCGGAGGCGGAGTTTTTGGTCGGTTGTGATTCTGGCCGTCGTCGGAGACTTTTTAGCCATTTGAACGCTTGATTTCGATTTGTTCTGGTTTGGGAATTTACCGAATCTGTTTCGAGACTACTGAGATAGTGGAATTGTGGGAAGTGCACTTTGTGTAGTGGTTCCGTGTCTGCTCTGCCGTCCGTGTACGAAAGTTTTCACTTTTTGTTTTTTTACTTTTTTTGTGGCTATTTTTGGTTATTTGTGATCTTGTGTGTAGAGATTTTTTCCTTAAAATACAAAAGTTGATTTTAGCTATAAGACATAGAGGGTATCGTCCTTTCGAGAAGTGTACCTTTTCGGAATGGTTGTCGCCTGTCTCTTTTATCTCTGTTTGGAAGGCCAGTAGATTTTATTTCTGCTTCTAGTGCTAAGTATCATTTCAGAAGTGCTGTCTCTTATCTTTAATTCCAACTCCTCTGTTTGTCTTTATACTCAACACAGGCATACCTTTCACTGACGTGTCAATGATGTTCTAGGTTAGTGATACTTACGAGGTTAAACTCCCTAGGAAGTCTCTTCACTTTTGAGCTTGTCTTCAGCGGTTTGGATTTCTTGCTAATGCTGTGTGTTGGTTCCAAATATGAACTGTGGCTTTCCCAAAATTGATCCCTTAAGATGTTTTCATTGCTGATGGGTGATATAATTTCTCTCTGATTTTTTCCTCTTCTCGAGTTGAGGAAGGGAGAAACATCTAAATACTAGTGAGTGATTGTGAAACTATGTACCACAAATTCTTAGAGGAACTTTACGAATAATATAAATATTGTGGAAACTGTTAAGTGAACTTATTTATACAATTATAAGAGGTTTTGTGGGTTCATTGTTCATGAATCTTCCCTTTCATGGCTTCGGCTGTTATAGGCTGTTGAATTATACTTTTGAATGCAAATGAGGCATGTATATAGTTTGGCGTGTTGCTTTTACATGTCTCTCGTTACCTGAGATACTTGTTACCTGCAATTAGCATTCTTCCCCCCCACCAACCCAACATGCACACACACGCACACACACACAAAAATGTGTACATGCTCACAGATTATGTGCATGTTTTCATGTGATTGGATGTTGTGATTCTAATCGATTGTCATTTTGTTGCAATGTAAAAAGTACTCTTTTCCGTATAACTTTATAGACAGTAGTGTATTATGAGAGATTTTCTTCTGTCAAGAAAGTTTGATGACATTGTATCAGGATGCATTCTTTTGTGGGTCCTTTTTTGGCTAATCCCAACATAGATGCCACTATGAAATAGGTTAAATATCTTCTTCCCAAGCAGTTATCTTTTCAAAAAGTTTGTTGGATTTGCTAGGTGATCTGTTATAATCACTTTTACTCATATCGAATAGTTGTGAATGGGGATATGTTGACTTGATTGATCTGATGATGGATAGGATGTGAAAGTAAGATGAATTTGGTTGGAAACTCTGCTTTATGAGGTGTTAGTTGGTAACTTTTTGGCTTTCACCTTTGTGATAAGTGAGTGGTAGAATGCGTCATTCTGTTTCATTTGAGTCTTTGGCAATCGTTGATATATTGTTATTTGACTACTGGGACCAACTTAACTGTTGACTGACTCCATTGCAGAGATAAGCATATGATATACCCTCAACACATGTCATTAGAAACGTCATTTTAATGGAATAATTTCTACCACCGCTTCCTCTTTGTCATCAATGTGTTGTCATTATATGTACACTATGTAGCTGGCCATACATATTTGGAATGTCTGGTCCAGTGGTTATGACCTTAATTCTAGACTCGCTAATTTTCTACTTCAATAAGCATAGTTTGGCTTATCACTTTGCTTATTCTTTTTCCTTGAACACTTATAGGCAATTTGCTGTCTCCATGGCATTCTTCTTCCTCCTCTGTGCCTTTTGTTTCCTTTGGGGGGAGGGGGATGGCTTTTATTCATCATGAGACGGATGTTACCAATGCTTGTAAAGATAATTAGGAGTTTCAAATAGTTGCAAGGCGAATTGTCTGTGTGATGTGGGACTTTGTTTTGTCACAATATGTTGTTTTAAGTCACTTAGTTGTATTCTGGGAGAATGATTGAGGTGCTTATATGCTGGTATTTGTTTATGTGACACATTTTCTTTTGTAGGTTTTGCTCTTTGCTTCGGTTTAAGGATTTGCCTGAATGAATCAGTGACGTTGATTCTCTACTTCTAATGGCATCGCGATCTTATACAAACTTCTCGGATCTGGCTAGTGGGGATCTTTTGGATATCGTTCCAACTCCTAGAGCTCTTCCAAGGGTCCTCAAGGTGCCAGGTATTATATCTGATCTGGATGGTGATGACAGTCCTGATGGAGATTCTGATGCCACTTCATCTGGTTGCCGTGAGCGGAAAATCATAGTTGCAAATATGCTGCCTTTGCATGGTAAAAGGGATATGGAAACGGGGAAGTGGAGTTTCAGTCTAGATAAGGATTCAATATTACCACAGCTAAAGGATGGTTTCTCGCCTGAAACCGAGATGCTTTATGTGGGTTCTCTCAAGGTTGAAGTAGACGCAGCTGAGCAGGAAGAAGTTGCTCAGAAATTGTTGGCGGAGTTCAATTGTGTTCCAACTTTTCTACCTCAAGATCTTCAGAAAAGGTTTTATCTTGGATTCTGCAAACAGCAGTTATGGCCCCTTTTCCATTACATGCTTCCCATGTGTCCAGACCATGGGGAGCGTTTTGACCGTTCATTTTGGCAAGCATATGTATCTGCAAACAAAATTTTTGCAGACAAGGTTATGGAAATCATAAGTCCTGACGATGACTATGTTTGGGTTCATGATTATCACCTTATGATCCTACCCACATTTCTAAGAAAGCGATTTCATCGAGTCAAACTCGGATTCTTCCTCCACAGTCCTTTTCCTTCATCAGAAATATACAGAACCTTACCTGTCCGGGATGAGATTTTGAGGGGATTGCTGAACTGTGACCTTATAGGTTTCCATACATTTGATTATGCGCGCCATTTCCTTTCATGCTGTGGTAGAATGCTGGGCCTGGATTATGAATCTAAGCGAGGGTATATTGGACTGGAGTATTTTGGTCGGACAGTGTATATCAAAATTTTGCCTGTAGGTGTTCACATGGGCCGGCTTGAATCTGTCCTTAATCTTCCTGCTACATCTGCCAAAGTCAAGGAAATTCAAGAACAGTTCAAGGGGATGAAAGTGATTCTTGGTGTTGATGACATGGATATCTTTAAAGGCATCAGTCTAAAACTACTAGCTTTGGAGCAACTCTTGCAGCAGCATGTGCAATTACGTGGCAAAATAGTCCTGGTTCAAATTGTGAATCCAGCCAGAGGTTCAGGCAAAGATGTCGAAGAAGCGAAAAAGGAGACATATTTAACTGCCAAAAGGATTAATGAAACTTATGGTGCTGCCGGTTATGAGCCTGTGGTTTTAGTTGACCGTCCCGTTCCACGTTACGAGAAGAGTGCTTATTATGCAGTAGCAGAATGCTGCATTGTGAATGCCGTGAGAGATGGGATGAATTTAGTTCCTTACAAGTATATTGTCTGCAGGCAGGGAACTCCAAGCATGGATGAAGCACTGGGCATAACGAAGGATGCTCCCCGCACGAGCATGCTTGTCGTTTCTGAGTTCATTGGTTGCTCGCCTTCTCTTAGTGGAGCAATTAGGGTCAACCCTTGGGACGTTGATGCTGTGGCTGATGCTTTAAGTTCAGCGATAAACATGAGCAGTTCTGAGAAGCAATTAAGACACGAGAAACATTACAAATATGTCAGTACTCATGATGTGGCATATTGGGCACACAGCTTCACACAAGATCTGGAGAGAGCATGCCGAGATCATTACAAGAAGCGGTGCTGGGCATTTGGTCTGGGATTGGGATTCAGAGTTCTCTCTCTTTCTCCCAGCTTTAGGAGGTTATTAACTGATCATGCAGTCTCTTCTTATAGGAAGACAAAGAGAAGAGCTATATTTCTGGATTATGATGGCACTCTTGTTCCTGAAACTTCTATCAGTAAAATGCCAGGGCCTGAAGTCCTTTCTGTTTTGAACACTCTCTGTAATGATCCAATGAACACTGTGTTTATTATAAGTGGGAGGGGGAGAAAATCATTAAGTGAGTGGCTTTCTTCTTGCAAGATGCTTGGAATAGCTGCTGAGCATGGGTATTTTATAAGGTATGTGGAAAACAGAATCTCATGTATTTCTTGTATAAATATAGTTTCCCCATCATTTAGGGTTTTGGCTCCTTTTCTCCTGCAGGTGGAATAGTGCAGCGGAGTGGGAAACCAGTTCATTGTCTGCTGATCTTGATTGGAAGAATATCGTGGAACCTATAATGAAATCATACAGAGAGGCAACTGATGGCTCAAGCATAGAGTGCAAGGAGAGCGCTTTGGTGTGGCACCATCAGGATGCAGACCCTGATTTTGGATCATGCCAAGCCAAGGAATTGTTAGCTCATCTAGAGAGTGTGCTCGCAAATGAACCTGCAGTTGTTAAGAGGGGACAGCAAATTGTGGAGGTCAAACCTCAGGTAAATTTGATTTGCTCTCTCTCTCTCTCTCTCTCTCTCTCTCTCTCTCTCTCTCTCTCTCTCTCTCTAAATTGCTTTATTTGCAGGGAGTAAGCAAAGGGTTGGTTGCGGAGAAGGTTTTGATGACGATGGTTAATGGCGGGGAGCCACCGGACTTTGTAATGTGCATTGGTGATGATAGATCTGATGAGGATATGTTTGAGAGCATATTGAGCTTCGTCTCTGGACCCTCTTTTTCTGTGACTCCAGAAATTTTCGCCTGCACGGTGGGGCAGAAGCCAAGCAAGGCAAAATATTATCTTAATTCTGTTAGTGACATTCTGAAATTGCTTCAAGGCCTTGCCGGTGCTTCATGTCCAAAAGCTAGATATGTCCCACCACAATCACAAGTTTCTTTCGAAAGTTTTTGTTTGAGTTGAATCAGAATGGTGGAGTGTGATGCCGTTCTCTTTTGCTGCTGTCATTGCTCTGCTCGAAAGGATTGGCATCCGGGAATTGTGTAAGGTTGCCTTTTGGGTGTTGCGCAAGTCAAATAGGCAAATAAGGAGACTCCTCCTGTTTTACATTGGCTTGTCTGCTAGGAGCAAGCAGTGAAGGCGAATGCGCAGAAGGAGGGCAAAGATGACACTTTTTGTCCTTGTAAATCTTAACAAGAGTTTTTATATTTTAGGTGGTGCCATATCATAGATGTCCATAGTGCTTGATTTTACTAATGAGCGGCACCATCGAACTGTACAGGTGAAACAATTCAAATTCCATACGAACGATGTGTTATCTCGAGCAATTTGTTTCCTCGTAACAGTCTAGCAAAGTGGAGCACTGAGCTCTGAGAGAAATGGTTCATGTTTATGACTGAACATGCAGTTCCATCAACTATATAAGCCTCGGAAGTACTGAGCAGGAGTGTTATCTGTTATGTACCAGTTGCGCTTTCCTTCTTGACAAGCCTATCGACCGAGTTTCTGCACGAGGTTGTCTTCAGGGCTAGTCATTGAAAGCAGATATTGTGACCGGAGATCTATCTTGTTTTAACTGAATGACAGAAATGTCACGCAATTCCCCGCTCTCTGGGGATGTCTCCAACGTCGAGGAACATATACTAGGTGGATGTGCGAATTGTTCAGATCACTGACTGGTAGAAAATCTCTCTCTCTCTCTCTCTCTCTCTCTCTGTGCACGAGCATGTGGAATTTTGTTTCTTTCAAGATTTAAAGATCAATGCCTGGTGTGAAACTTGACTGGCTGATGGATTGATTCCACAAAGAAGAGAAAGTGAGACTGCGGAAAGTCGAGATTAAAGAAAGGTTACTTTGAATGAAGAATTAAAGAACGAGGTGACGATTAAAGAAGCTTGCCATTACACAACTTTTTGCCCTACAGATGATGAAAACAGCTTTGGGACCATACCAGACAGCCAAGAATCCTTCAAAGGGTTTTAGTGAACTTATGGAAGCATGACCAAGGATCGATCCCCCTACGTCTGATGCATACATACAGTATAATAAATTCCACTTCCTTTGTGGGGCCAAAACTAAGGAACGAGCCCATTTCTGGGCATTTTACACTCTAATGCTTACTGATGACTAATGAGTGATGAAGAAAGTAATAAAGAAATGGATGGAAAAAAGAAAAGAGATGAAAAGCAGGTAAGTTGGTCACTTGGGGTGCGACAACGATTGGATGCAACTGAGCCTCAATTTGTTTGATGGAAAATGACTTTTAGGAGAAAAAGTTGAAGGAAGTTTTTTTCAATAAAAATAATTTGATTTCTTCGTATCCGGTTGCCTTTTGTAAATAAGATAAACGTTTCCCAATATCGATCATCAAAATACACCGAAACACCTTTTTTTTGGAAAAGAGTTGGCGACGACGAGGTGCTGAAGGAAGATGAGGAAGGCAATGAAGACCTGGACGCAGAGGCTGCTAATAACATTGCTAGTGTCTTTTTTCCCGCTGAGGAAGGGTGGCGATCACTACATTCCCTAACCGGTGCATAGAAATCCCAGGCCCAATATCGATTCTCCGAATGAGAGGGCCTATAGAGTGAAGTTTCACAATTTGTACCTAAAAGGCGCTTAGGTTATGTTACTTGGCTGTGGTCCCTTTGTATGATTATACTATGATCGTGGGTGCACAGCAGACTAAATGAGACCGTGTATCAACTATCTTTGTGGATTCATGGGTACCGACCCGTGAAACTTATTTCCGTCGCAACCCATATTCTAGGCCTTGCGACCTCAGATTCACTACTAATGCATGAAATCTCGCCCCTGGCAAGGAGGCAGAGGATGTTCGAGGATGGCGAAGGGGGTGACAAGGGAGTGATGGCAGTGGCTTCGCGCTATGACATGGGTCATAGTAGGCATAGAGAGAGAGAGAGAGGCAACAAAGTGACGGGCGACGGCGGTTGGCATGTGAGGTCGACGGTCAGCAGAGGGGCGGACAAGAGAGAAAGGAGTTGAAATCTGGGTTTAGGCTCTTTGGTTGCGATGCTAGGCTAGGATCTCTATGGTCCATTAATTTGCGAGGAACGCCACGCCACATTAGTTAAGACCAGGCATTTACGCTACAGTCAAAGCTTGGCTCTATGTCATTCGCAGAAGATCCCAACCCAAGTTCGAGACCAAAGCCAGCGATCTTCGCAAGATGGGGAGCATGTGCGTCGCCATCCGGTGTCTTTGTCCTCCGCTAGATCTTGCGGATGCTTGCTGCCGCTACTATTCTATTGCAAAATGGTATAGAGCATTAGGACATGATTTGGAATGCCGTACGTAACAACTCACCCCGATTAAGCATGCGTGCTCTTCTTCCTCCCTTGGAGAATTCTAGATTTTTCCTTGTTTAAATCCCCTACCGGATCAGCAAAAGCTTGAATCGATGCGTGAGGATCGGCTCTAGCCCCTAGTCTTCTGATGTCCAAGACGGTTAAGTATGACTTTTGATCCCTCCAATTCTTAGGCAATGTTCAAGACGGTTAAGGGTCTCAAGTGAATATTATTTCAAATAATGACTTAAAGTATCATTAATGGAGAAATAAGGACTTAAAATGGTTGTATGACTATTTCAAATAAGAGTTTAACCTCGCTGGCTCACAAAATACTCCGGCACGTGAGGGGCAACAAAGTGACGAGCAATGGAGGTGGCATGTGAGGTCGGCAAGAAGCGAGACCGGCGGACGAGGCGAGCGGGCATGGCGACAGAGTGGCGGAAGAAGGAGAAAGGAGGTTGAAATCTGGGTTTTGGCTCTTGGGTTGCAATCCTCCAAATCTGAGAAAGGGCCAAGATCTCCACGGTCCATTGAATTCCCGAGGGAACACGCCACACCACGTTTAGTTAAGACCAGGCATTTATGCTACAGTGTACAGTCAAAGCTTGGCTCTATGTCATCATTCGGAGAAGATCCCCAACCCAAGTTCGAGACCGAAGCCAGCTAGCTTTTGCAAGATGGGAGCGTGCGTGTCGCCATCGTTGTCCCCCTCCCCCCCACGGGAATTAATCTACGGTTGTCTTTATCCCTCGCTAGATCTTGCGGGTGCTTGCTTGCTTGCTTGCTGCTTTCGCTACTATTCTAATGCAAAAGGGTATAGACACGAGAGCGCATTTGGACATGATGGAATGCCGTACCAAACAGCTCACCCCGATTGAGCAATGTGTGCTCTTATTCTTCCCTTGGAGAATTCTTGTTTTTTCCCTTTGTTTAAATCGCCTACCACCGGATCAACTAAGCTCGAACCGATGCGTGAGGATCTGGTCTACCCACTAGTCTTCTGATGCTCGAGACGGTTGAGTAGACTTTCCGATCCCCCTGATTCTTATTCATTGTGCAATTGCTTTCTTCGATTTCTTTTGTTTCTTGCATGTGATTAGGGACATAGGCAGTCCTACGACTCGCGTTGATCCGTCTTCTGAGGTTGTTGTTTGTCCTCGCGATGAGTAGGCGGGGGCGAGGGTCCTCACTCCGTGGCTGCGGCGACCCTCCTACCATCAGGCTAGGGTCCTCGGCTCTCGCGACTGCCGAGCAAGGGTCGCCTGGCTCTCGCGACCGCCATGCGAGGACCAGTGTCGGGCGAGGGTAAGTAGGCTCTTTTGCGGCCGACAGAGGGGGCGACACTTTTCTTGTTGCTCTTTTTGTTAAATGACACCGTTATGGACTTTAACAGGTTGCGACACTCTTCTTGTTGCTCTCTTGCGATCCTATTTCATTTTTTGTTAAATGACACCGTCATGAACTTTAACAAGAATTTTTGAAGCGTGATAACTCACCCTAGGTCAATAAGTCAATTATTAGACACTACCTAATGATAGTCACCTAACAAGAACATTAAATCTACCTTCCCCCATCACCCCAAGCGCGAAGTTTTATACCTGCCTATTTTTTCCCAAAGAAGGAATAACTCCTAAAGTTTTTTTTTTTTTTTTTTTTGAGGTAACATTAAGTCTACCTTCCCCCCATGATCCCCTGAGTTTTTAGGTAAATATTTTTTCCCCACTTAAGAAGGAATAACTCCTAAAGTTTAGACGATGCCTTTTAAGAATATGCTCAAGAAGTTTCGGCAATCAAAAAAATAGTCTACCGGTGGGGAAAAAAAGAGTAGGAAGAGTTGATGGAAGGATGAATTTGAATAGATAACAATAATTTTTAAGGTTAAAATAACTCAAAAAAAGTTTTCGGAATTTGCAACGGTCGACACAAATTTTAAGACTTTGACTGTCATTGTCTCTTAGCTACGTTGTATAACTCTCGTCCTTGAATTGTACCATTGGGTCCTAATGTCATTTCACGTAAATGAGATCACTTTTTATGGACTCGTTGAGAATGATTCTGATCTAGTTCATGGCCTACTAGAAGTAGAAGGCGCTTTGGTGGGATCCTCGCGGACAGAAAAAGATTACAGTCAGCTGATCTATCAACTTTGTCACTAAGCATGAGTGATGTGACAAAAATTACCTGATGATCTTTGATGCGACATTAATGTGGCCAGTCACATGGGCATGCGATCCAAAAAGTAAAAGCAAGAGAAGTAAATCAAGCAAGGTGATTGATCGACTATAGCACGGTGATCATGAGGTGGTGAGTCGATGCGGCATTCTTAAGGGTCCATCGATGCCAAACAAGTAGTGTTCGTGACGAGCATCGTAATTGCCGGCTAACCTTTAATAAGGACCGTCCCTCCCCCTTTCACCAAGGGTAAAGCGATGGCAATGCGAAGCCTCTCCTTGTTCTCTGTCTTTTCTCCTTTTGCCTTTCTTCTTTCTCTCTCTTTTTATCTAAAAATCTTTTTCACGTTGATGTGACTTGCCTTATCAATAGTCTAATCACTGACGATAATAGTAAAAGAATTTCAATTGAGTAAATCAAGGAGATAATACAACTAGATCGCAACGAAAATTCTTGACAACCAAATCATATGAAGGGAATTAGATAAAGAGAAAGTATTACGTAATCCTAGGAGTTAGTATGATGCCCTGAGGGGGCCAATGCTACAATCCCAATTATTATCCATCATCATCATAATCCATTATGTAGTAATTTCCAATACACAATGATGGGATGTTTCGAAATTTTAAAATGTTTCGGATCATATCGTGGATATAGATTGCATTTCGATTTGAGAAATTATGGACGCACCATGGACCGATGTCATGTCCTCGGCATTATTGCTAGTCAAAAAAATATCTCGAAAGAATAAAACGTCTTTCCACGTAAAAAGGCAGCGCACGATGCGAGATCGCAACGGGAGGGGGTGGCTTGACCGCCCGGTGGAACGACCAACAGCTACAGGATAAAAAGATTTAATTCTTCCAAGATGGTTGAGACTACGTACCGTACAATTCTCTAGTCTTAAGCAAAAACATTCCAACAAATTAATAATAATAATAATAATAATAATAATAATAATAATAATAATAATAATAATAATAATGGCATTCACAACATTGAAGTGCAGTTAAATATTTATGCGGATAATTTGCCAAAAAAATATTTATGCAGATAGAGGAAATCATTTGAAATTTTTATTAGATTCACTGTGGATGTAAAAAAAATTTACATACACACATTTAATGATTGGCATGTCGGAAACAAAATCGAAACAAAATAAAACACCAAATTCCCTTAAAAAGCATTAATTCTAACTTGAGTCCTAACTTTGCTTCACATTTCTTTTGTTTCATATTGTAAAAGGTAGCTAACTTTAGCTTGGGTTCTAATTCTTATCTAAATTTTTTTTGAGTCTCATAAAAAAACACAAATTTTAGCTCGGGTTCCAAACTTATTCCATCTCAGGAAAAAAACATAAACTTTCACTCGGTATGCAAGTCCCATGTTCTTCAAATTCCCGTCAAGTTTTCATGAAGCACACGTCTAATCTTCAATGGAAACCCTAACCGGGCCAAGTTTGAATACCAATCGAAAGCGGATGCTTTCTTTACTTACGTGACGATAAAGGGGAAAGAAGAGAGTTTGGGGTTAGGATCAGGACCCGACCTACATTCCGTATTTTCTTTTACGAGTTGATGGTTTTTTAACGGAATTAGGCCGAAAACGATGGCGGGCTCGTGGGAAAAAAAAAAAAGGGGTAGGTCGGTTGGTTGTTGAATTAAATAATAAATGACTGACAAAAAAATTAAATAATAAATGAGCTATAATTCTAAATAAATAATTAATACGATTTTAAGACATAATCTGGAGCATATGATTCTCTGCGACGCGAGCTGCGTCCCCACTCGCCTTTCCCCTCTCCCCTTTGTCTCTTTCGTCTCCATCACCACCATCACTCTCTCTCTCTCACTCTCTCTCTCTCTCTACTTTCTCTCACTTCACTCCACACTCTCAAAAGCAGCAGCACTGCTCTCCGCCCTCCCCCATCAGAGAAGAACCGGGTCGGGTCTCCTTTCCCGTCGCCTTTCCTGGTTCAGCTTTCGGTGGAGAGAGGAGGAGTGGGGGGCCGGTTTCCGGCGGCAATGCTGCGAGCTCCGGCTGGAATCCACCGCTCCTGAGCTGCTCCGGTGTGCCGTCGCGTCCCTCCATCATGGCGAGGAATCTGGTGGTGCTGAGCCTCGCGCTCCTGGTGCTCCTGGTGCTCTTCGGGGCGGCTTCCGCGGCCCCGGCCTCTTCGCCCGCGAGTGAGTTTTTCTTCGAGCCGGAGCGGCATTTGGGTTGCCTTTCTTTTCTGAGCTCGGAGCGGGTTGATCGGCTCGATCTGCTCCGGTTCCGAGGTGGGTTTTGCTTGTTTCTGCGAATGCGGTCGTGGGTAAGTCGTGGGTTCGTGTGTGGTTTTGTGCAGAGATTGTTCATGGGATCTTCTCGAACGTTGCGGCTTGGCTGATGAAGTGGCTGTCGTCGGTCAGAGCTAACACCAAGACAGGTGCCGGATCTTGTACTTTGCTTGCGTTGTGCTCGTCGTTTCTTCGTTTTCTCTGAGATTTCGCTAGTGGTTTGTGGAGAGCTTGAGTGTACTGTGTACTGTGCACTGTGCAGCCATTTCTGGGCGTCCGATGATGAAGTTTGAGAGCGGATACACGGTGGAGACGGTGTTCGATGGGAGCAAGCTCGGCATTGAGCCTTACTCTGTAGAAGTGTTGCCCAGTGGCGAGCTGCTTATTCTGGACTCTGCTAACAGCAACCTCTACAGAATGTCGTCATCTCTCTCGTTATGTGAGTGAAACTCATCTCACTAGGTTGTGTTTTTAGTCTCTCGTTGTGTAAATACTTCAGATTCTGCTTTGCCTGTCACTGATGAGTCATCTCTGTAAGTAGCTTTCACTCAGGGTGTGACGCGCATCACTCAAGCTTTTGATTGATTTGATTGATTTGGGTTACTGTAGATGCATCTCTGTAAGTAGCTTTCACTCAGGGTGTGACGCGCATCACTCAAGCTTTTGATTGATTTGATTCATTTGGGTTACTGTAGATGCTCTCGGTTTACTTGTCTGCCTAAATTAAAATAGTTCAATGCAACGAGGAAGCGCATCCAGTCTCTCTTCCTTTGCTAAATGGTCTTTCATGTTGCGTAGCAAGCTGGTTGCTTTTGTTTTCTTGGAAAACCAGTTGTCTCGTCTGGTAAAAGTTCTCGAATAAAATCTACATAATGGGAATGAAATTTGGTGCAACTATCTTCATCATTTGAAAGATGGATGACTGATTATGATCTCACAAACCCATCTGCTCAAAACTTTCTTTTGGGTAAGGCAAGGACTGATGCACATCCCAATTTATTTCAGGCTGTCTGCCTTTGAATTGCTGCTAAATTTTCCCCCATGCACTCTTTTTAATGTCTGTTTTTGCTCATAAGTTGCTGTTTCACGGTAGCTGTAACTTTTTTGCTGCTTTTAGTGTTTTGTAATGATTTAACCATACAATCATCTGGGAAAAAAAAATGCAGACAGCAGACCAAAACTGGTTGCGGGTTCACCTGATGGATATGCTGGGCATGTAGATGGAAAGCCCAGAGATGTTAAGATGAACCACCCAAAAGGCCTTACTGTAGATGACAAAGGGAACATTTACATTGCAGACACCATGAATATGGCCATCAGAAAAATCAGTGATTCAGGCAAGTGTGATTTGCATTACTTTCAGAGTACCTGCAAACGAAAGTTTATGTTCATGCCTTGCTTCTTTTCTTCCTCTGGCACTTGTAAGCCTGAGTGAATATGCGACTAAATTATCTTCAAAGTTGGACCTCTTCTGTGTCTATATAATTCCTAGCTGTCAATTATTTGTCATGCCGAATCTTCTTTATATACTCTTGAGACCTGTCTTTACTTGTGTTGTGCATTTTTGTTTAATTTCATTTGTACAGGGGTTACAACGATTGCAGGGGGGAAATGGGGGAAGGGAGGCGGCCATGTTGATGGCCCGAGTGAAGATGCTAAGTTCTCTGATGATTTTGATGTTGTCTACATTGGAAGCAGTTGCTCCCTACTTGTCATAGACAGAGGAAATCGTGCTATCAGGGAAATTCATCTCCACTTTGATGACTGTGCTTATCAATATGGAAGTGGTTTTCCTCTCGGTAAATGAATCACTTCACATTCAAGCGTATGGTTATACTTCACTGAGTAGGTGCTGATGTAGTGTCTTCAAACATTACAGGGTTTGCGGTACTTCTTGGAGCAGGTTTCTTCGGTTACATGCTGGCTTTGCTTCAATATAGAGTGAGCACGATTGTGTCATCCCAAAATGTGAGTATTAGCTACATTCTTCTATACCTTTGAATATTTTTGGGGGAAAAGGAGAGGATCCATTCCCTATGATGCAATTTTATACAAGACATGATGCTTCTATCATTTTGCCAGACTCATCTTAATGTTGGTGTGATAAGGATTTCTAGGGAGAGAGCTCTCTGCATTAATTTATTGACTAGTAATTGGCCAGCAGCGTATCTCATATTGATAGGCAAAAGTAGGTTCATGTGTGAGTATATGATCTCCTATGCCTAGCAAATGCCACAATGTTAAAGTCGGGTTAATTCTCAGTTGTCTGACTTCTTGATCATGTGGGTGCAGAAGGTTTAGCCCCAGTACTTCTTGAGAAATCTGATGTGGTATACATGTCTCATGTTTTGTCTTATGCCTTTGCAGGATCACTCTGAAATGAAAGACAACCCACCCAATCCATATGAGAAGCCTTTGAAATCATTTAGGCAACCTCTAATCCCAAGTGAAGATGAACAGGAGAAGCAAGAAGAAGGGTTCTTTGGATCCCTATTTAAGCTCCTTTCAAGCACTAAATCATCTGCTCTGGACATACTGGGAGGAGTTTTCCCTAGCCTGCGCAAGAAGTCAATTAGCTATCAGCCTCTGCACGAGCAGCAGTACTATCAGCCGCAAAAGCATCTGAATGCTTGGCCAGTGCAGGAGAGTTTCATGATTCCGGATGGAGATGAGCCACCTTCAATTGACACTAGAGATCCAACTCCAAAGAAAACATATCCTTTCATGTCCAAAGACGCGGAAAAGATGCATCACCTGAGACAGAGTCGACCTTTCTACAATGGATGGGATGGAGATCTCGGTCGCCATCCGCAGAAACAGCAGCATCATCACCGCTATCATTCATCCATCCCTCATACGTACTATGAGCAGAGCTTCGAGAAAACTAACGAGATAGTCTTCGGGGCAGTTCAAGAACAGGACGCGAAGCGTGAAGCAATGGTAGTAAAGCCAGTCGATTACGGAAACCCAGTTTATGATCATCACAACATCCGCTCTCGAATGAATGCAATGGCCTATCGAGGTTATTAAATAAGGAAGAAAGGGGGCATCTTCGAATCATGCTCTGGATCTTCTCACCTCTATATTGGCCTCAGGAAGTTTTGCCTGAAGGAGATATTGGGATTGATCTTAGCTAGATAGGAGAAAAAGGAGTGTGGCACTGGATTTTCCGAGGCGAAGCGCGTCGATTAGGTTCAGTCAAAATGTGTGTAAGCCAGTGTAAAGGGTAATAGCACTATGATGAAATCTATATGTCGTGCATTTGTCCTGGTGGATGTCCTTTTCTTCTCAGTTAAACATGGCCGCTATTCTATAAACTAGAACTACCAAACATCTTAGTAACGACAGTGCCATGGATCTGGGGCTCTCTTTCCATGTGCGCTCTCTCCCTTCCAGACAAGATTGCGACTAACGTTGTTTTACATGACCTGTCGCAGTCTCAGCTCGTGTCCTCAAGCATTCTCTATGGTCCAAACAGGAAATCCTCCTGAGGATTCGGGTCGTATTTGATGTCGGAATCCATCAACGTCTGTAGAGAGGCCGGTATCGAAGCTCCTGACTAGCTGCACTGCCTGCGAACCAGGCAAGTACGGCGTCGTCCTTATTGAAAATAAAAACTCCAAAGACCGATAACATAGTCGCCTTTTAACTTGGATTGGTCCGATGAACATGAGGACTCCTCGAAACAGAGGTTTTTCACGCATTCATCCTCCTGACTACCTTCCCACTGTCGTGCTTCTGCCATGTCGGGTCATATTCGATCCCATGGCGCATAGGAAAGTCGCAGCATTGCAAAATGGAACCACGACAGGTCGTTCGGCCGATCGTTTGATCTCAGCCCCAGCTGGGAAGACATTTTTCGAGGAAGAAATGAGGCGGGCATTCACGGAATATAGTCCGACCCGCCATTGACGGAAGACGTTTGGATGATTACGTACAGGAACCCTCATTCATTTCCTCCTGAACAGACGAACTACCGACCCAACCGGCTGTCTGGTTTTTGCCCATTCTTCGTCTGTCCCTGCGGATCTGGCAATGTTTGCTATCATCCTATCATCAAATCTTCCAGGGGCCATCAGGTTTTAACTTTAAAGACAGGCCTGATGGCATCCGCATTTTCTGCCCCGGAGGAGTTTGTCCGACGTATTTCTTTTTCCGGTTTTTAAGACGAAACGTGGATGCATAGGAAATTATTTGGACGAATAATTTACGATTTTAACCAAAATTAGGGCTGTGGTACCAAAAAATGGGTCAGTGGAATGCTAAGGGTGTGTTTGTTTGTATTCTTTGTTTCTGTTTATGAACAAAAATTCTGTTTTTTTTTCCCGGAAACAAAAAAAGAACAGAAACTCGTTTGTTTGTGTTTTTGTTCCCGGAATAATTTTTAAGAACAAATTTTCTCTCTCCTTTCTTTTCTTTTCTTTTTTTTCTTCTTTTTTCTTTGGCTGGTCGTCGAGGGCCAGCGACCTCACCGGAGCGCGCCGACCCCTGGTGAGGCTCGCCCAGCCTTGCCCTGCACCGGCCGAGCCTTGCCAGCTCGGCGAGCTCGGGCTTGCCCAGATCCGACGAGGTCGAGCCTCGCCGGGGGCCGGCGAGCCTTGCTGTGGCTGGGCGAGGCTGCTAGCCCTCGTCGGCCGGTCGCCGGCCATGGCCGAGACCGGCGACCAACCAAAAGAAGAAAAATGAAAAATAAAATAAAATAAAAAATAAAAATATTAAAAAATTAAAAGAAACAAAAAAGAACACAAATTTACCAAACGTGTTTCTTTCTTTTTTTATTCCCGGAACAAGTTTACCAAACGCATTTTTCTAGTAAAAAATTGTTCCCCAGAACAATTTTTGAACAGAAACACAAACAAACGCACCTTAATTCGTCTTAGAACCGAACTTCCGGACTATAAATTTTTGAGTCGGTGTTTAACTAGGCTTTTAATGTGTGCATTAAGCTAAAGGTAGTGTTTGATTTTTGGTAGGGCTGTGTAGGATTGGACTATCATTTTGATAGCGTGAAATAAGTAAAAATAGACTATATCATAAATTTATATCTTGTTATTAAATGAGGTCTATCTATGACTTTCTTTTGTTGACTATTAAATAACCCCGATTCAAAAATGTGTGTAGATGAGTAGTATTTAGTGGTTTTGAATATATGAAAGAGTTCTAAAATGCGAGGTTTGAATGAGAATCCATAAGTACATTTGTTCTTTCATGCTCATTGAACATGGTGTTGTTCTGCAGAACCTTTTCCTGATTTATGATGGTATCATAAATTTGTATCTTGTTAATAAATAAGGTCTATCTATCACTTTCTTTTATTGACAATTAAAGTAAAATAATAAACCCCGATTCAAAAATGTGTGTTGAATGAATCGAATTTATGGGTTTTGAATAAATGAAAGAGCTCTAAGATGCGAGGTTTGAATGAGAACAATAATTACATCGTTCTTTCATACTCACTGAAATCCACAGGTATACCTCCCTTTTACTATCGACGTTTATAATTTTTTTGTAAAAGTATGGGAACAATCAGTGACTAAAAGAAATAAAAGAAAAACTTAGAAAGACGCATCAATAATATTGTGTCTCAAAGATGACATTTATTTAATCGACAGAAAAACATACAAATACCCCTGTTAGTTCTCTATATAAATGTTTACTCTTCACAAATTCATTATTTTTCTTTGTCAATTGTCTAGCATCTAAAAAAAAAGGAAAAATTACCTAAAAAGTCCTAAATCTGTTACAATTATAACAATTTAATAATAAACCCTTTTTTTTTTTATGCCAAATGAGTCATGAACCAACTAGTGTTGACCTGAACATTTGTCATTCATATGTGGCGTCACCAGCATTGACATAGATAAAATTTTAATAATAATTTAATATTTTATTTCGAATATTTTATTCATTTTTTCTTTCCTTCCTTCTTTCTTCTTTCTCTAGCTCGTTGTTGACTTGGCAATTGACCAAAGTAGGCCGGCAAGGTCAAGCCTCAATAGGGGCTAGGTAAGGCATGCCCTCATTGTTGTTGGCGAGGGTGAGCCTCGCCAACAATGGGTGAAGCTTGCCCAAGGCCAGCAATGTTGGTCGGTCGTTGGTTGGAGGAAGAAGGAAGGAAGGAGAAAAAAATGAAAGAGAAAAGAGAAACAAATATTTTATAAAATATTAAAAAATTATCCATGTCAATATTAGATGTATTGCATGCCACATCAATATCTATTAGAGGCCGGTGATCTCATCAAAACCGTTGTATTGAAATGCCGACAACCCAGTTAGTTTCTTCATGCAAGATATGCAGTAATTAATCAACGCGATTACAGTCGCCCCAAGGTTTGTTTGCAATACGAATCGGTTGCGCAAAAAAAAAAAAAAAAAAAAAAAAGAGGGACGAACGGAGCCTGGACAGTTACGACACCGGACGCATTCATCATCGCCGGACAGCTCCAACTCGAGACAGCGCCAGCCACAACAGAATAACGCCTGGGGTGACGATCGCGCGACGACCCACGCCCACGTGGACCAATGAGAAGCCGCCAGTGATCCCTCCCCCGGTGCCCTCCCCGGTCGCTCGATCAAATACTCTCCACCACGGGGTCGGGGGTCGCAACTCGCAAGAACAACAGGGGAGAAATTTTCTAAAGTGCTGCGTATTGCTTCAACTCCCCCAATTTTTTTATTTTTTATTTTTGGGTTCTCCGAGTAAATGTCAATTCGATTCGATTCGATCGGTGCCTTCCACCATTCGACACGAGAACACCACTAAGGCGAAACACGGCAGCGCCCCAAAGTCACCTCGCCCCCCCCCTCGGCCTCGCAAGCAGCAGATCCAAATCTCGTATTTTTCTCCTCTCCCAGATCTCCGGCTCCGATTCCCTGTTCTCCTCCTCCTCCTCCTCCTCCTCTTCTCCGGGTGGCTGGCTGGGGGTTGCGAGGTTTTGCTTTCCGTGCTTCCCGCGGGGAGGCCGCAATTCGGGATCTGATCCGGGGCGGGGCGGCGCGGGGTTTCCAATCTGGATTCCATCATGAACCCCTTCTCCTCCGGCACGCGCCTGAGGTCAGCTCCGATTCTCTCTCCCCCCGCCCGATTTGCTGCTTCTCGCTGTTGTTGTTGTTGTTGGGGTTGCTTTTGCTGCTGTCGCGAGAGATCAAATGCGACGTTTTTCTTTTCTTTTTCCCTTTTTTTTTTTTGTTTTTGGATGTTCGTCGGCTCGCCTGTCGTTGCTCGCGACTCGATCGGGGATGACGGAGTGGGCGCGTGATTTGCTGCTCTCGCCGGAAATTGATGCGAGTTCGGCTCGGTGCTTTGGATTGCCCTCTTCGGTTGTGTGAGCCCGCGCAATTGTGTCCAGTAACTGGAATTGGGGAGCTCGCGTTGTCTGCTCGGGATGCTCTCTAATGTCGTAGTAGTTGGGTTTCTTGCGCTCGTTAATGGGCGTTAGTAAAGTGTTGGATTCCGTGCAGTGATGTGCTGATTCGGATGTGCGCCGTGTCGGATTATGTTTTGTTCCTTTGAAACGCGCGAATCGAAGTGATGCCCGCTGGCTGATGTGAGCTCTGCCTACTGATTCTGCGGGAGGGTCTTGGTATTGTTGCGACTTCCACCGGTGTCTTCATTTCTGAAGACTCTTATCATTTGATGCAAGTTTCATTAGTAGGGGAGCTTTCTGCTTTGAAATCTAGATGAAGTCCTCTGCATCGTATTGTTAGTGTTGATAGGAAGGTGGGACCAATTGCGCGTCATTTTGTCCTAGTTTTAGTTAAAGGGCATATTTCCCTTTCGACAGTTCACAGCCTTTTTCTTCATGCTAGCATATAAGCGGAGCATTCTGATCTAAAAACTGGTTTCTTCCGCATCTGTTGTTCTGGCTGCATTTGTTTGGGACATTTCATTGACGTGACTCAGTTTATTTTGATAACCTGCAAGACTCGAGTGTTGACTTCAATGCTATACTCTTGATGGGCTGAATGTTCTTGGCAGCATGTGGATCTTATTGCGAGTGCAATTCTATGCAAACCCGCAACGTGTCAGATTAGATGTGTCAACATAGAAAATTCGAAATCCGAAAACATTGGGGAAGTCTCATCACGTTGCACTCACTATGTGGAGATGTGGGAAAAAAAGTCACACGTGCAAATTTTAACATCCAGATTGATTATGTGGTAGGGCAGAGCTTGAAAGAGTTGAAATCTTATAGGTTACTATTTAGGATGGCTATGTGGCTAAGTCCTGAAACTTTTGATATGCTGGGCACTAGTTCATGTTCTGGTGTAGAACTGCCTCAATGTCTGAAATATGTCTTTGTAGCTGCTAGACACCGATGAAGGCAGCATATGGTTTGCTTTTGCTAAAACATATTCATATCGGGACTCTTGAAATTTGGGATTTTTTCTGTGCAAAGTGGCCTAGCGTTTATTTAATTCCCGAACAACTGAACCTGAACGTGTTACTTAAGTACAACCTGTGGTTGATTGACCAAGTCATAGTCTCTCTTTTAACAAGTGAGATGCTTGGTTTGCTGTCCAATGCAGGGACATGATCCGGGCGATACGGGCCTGTAAAACTGCTGCAGAAGAGCGTGCTGTTGTAAGAAAAGAATGTGCTGCGATACGGGCTGCAATCAACGAAAATGATCAAGAATATAGACACCGCAACCTGGCAAAGCTCATGTTCATTCACATGCTTGGTTATCCAACACACTTTGGTCAAATGGAGTGCCTTAAGTTAATTGCTGCTGCTGGCTTTCCTGAGAAGAGGATTGGTTATCTTGGCTTGATGTTGCTTCTTGATGAGAGACAAGAAGTTCTCATGCTGGTGACAAATTCATTGAAACAGTATCCTATTGCAAGTATACATATAATATTTTCCTCATGCACATTAATTGCATACCTCTGACCTTGTCCATGATGTTTTAAATGTGCTATTTTCTTTTTATTTACTTCCACTCAAAACTTTAATGAAAAGACACTTCGTTGCTCAAGCAATTAAGGTGCACAGAACAATTTGGACCATTGTTTGCAACTGCCTTAACCACATGCAGAGACCTAAATCACACTAACCAGTATATAGTAGGACTTGCACTTTGTGCTCTTGGAAATATTTGTTCAGCAGAAATGGCGCGAGATCTTGCACCAGAAGTTGAGAGGTTACTGCAATTTCGAGATCCAAACATTAGGAAAAAGGTGATTTTTTACATTAGTTGTCTCTGCTATGTTAACATTGTGATATCGGAACTTTAGAAAAGTACATGTTTGTTTTGCTTCCTTTGGCAGCAATAAGATTAGTATTCATGTGACAGCGAGAATGTTCTATTAGCTCCATCAATAGGGAATTTTATTTTGTTGTCCCCCCTCGGTAACATTGTTTTGGTATTCTCTGACTTCTTTCATTTTATTTCCTTTATGTTGCATGTTACTTATATGGATAGAGCCTGATTTAGTCGAAATGGAGGAAGCCTCTTATATCACTGATTCTTAAATAGCCAGAGGCTTAAATAGACAACTCATTTATTCAAATTAAGCACGACTGCCTCTTCTATGTTGTTGGCTAATGGCAATGTTTGTAACGTATTTTAGTCATCCTAGAAGCACTTTTTGTGGGAAAATGCGCTGTTGTATTGCTTCATGGAAAAGAAGATCTGTAGTCTTTTGTTTTCATGGTAATATTTGAATAGAGCTGTCGCTTGTATTTGTCTTGGTTCAACATTGAAAGACATGTCGACTGTTGCCTTGGATAGTCAAGTGGAATTCCTGATACAATGTTCTCTCTCACATAGTCAGGGGTCACACTTTTCAGTTTTGGGGAAAATGCTTGTTAAGATTAAATATTAAATTCAGTGTTCTATGTGATCGTGCAATTTTTCGTCAAGAAATCGCATTTTTATTTCCTAAGTGTGTGATAGCATTTGACACGGTTACTTTCTGTAACCTGATTTAATTTCAAGTTGCTGCAACTTTAACAGGCAGCATTGTGCTCTATAAGGATTATCAAGAAGGTCCCTGACCTTGCTGAGAATTTCATAAATCCTGCTGCTGCGTTACTTAAAGAAAAGCATCATGGAGTGTTGATTACTGGAGTTCAACTCTGTACAGATCTATGTAAAGCCAGCTCTGAAGCACTTGAATACTTCAGAAAGGTAACTCAATTGACTGAAGCTACAACTTTACACCATGCACTGAAGGGTTTCTCTTACACAAATAAAGTAATGGAAAATTTCATTTTAGGTTTAGAAAATTGGCTCAATGCTTCGTACGGCTGCAATGTCTTTGTCCTCATCTAGGTCACGATTTAAGGCTTCACGCTTTCCTTTATTTTATTTTTTTTAACCCTTGTCTTTTTTGTCTCTCCTCATCACGATATTACTGTAACTTGAAAAATTTCTGAAAGATATCTTCATGCTAACGGGATTGGGAGACATAAATCGAAACTGCGTTGGGGAAGGCTTTGTAAAGTTTCTTGAGTTATTAACTGAACCAATCGTATGATTAAGCTATTTCCATTTCTTATTCTGCTTTGTAGTGACTGAAACCCTGATCATGTTCATTGTAGAAATGCACAGAGGTTTTAGTGAAAACTCTGAAGGATGTCGCAAATAGTCCATATGCACCAGAGTATGATGTTGGTGGCATTACAGACCCTTTCCTCCATATCAGGTTACTCAGGTTTTTGCGAGTATTGGGGCACGGAGATGCTGATGCCAGTGACAGTATGAATGACATACTAGCTCAGGTAAATTAGGCATTTAATTCTCATTCTGTGAATGCGTCCCTTTAAATCTAGCTGTATAATCATTTGGCGAGAACAGTCTTTGCGCAGGTTTTTTATTTATTTTTTTTTTTTTTATCATCTTGTATTCAATCTAGGTTTTCCGGCCAAACGGCATAATTGTCCTTCTGTCGATATTGAAAAAACAGGTGCTATGAGTCAGTAATGTGAAAGTTGTCTCATCTCTTCTAACTTATTAAACATTTGCTCTATCTGTGAACTCGCACCTTTTGTTTTGATCTGTTGCTATGTCAGTAACACTTCAACTTGCACCTTTTGATTTGAATATATGCATTATGCAGTCATCATGAATTTTAAGCATACTGAAATGTGCAGGGCAGATCACTTGCTTTTCAGGTATGACACTTCATGTTTTTAACTTGTTATCTGAATGCTTGTTTAGGTGGCCACCAAAACAGAGTCGAACAAAAATGCTGGCAATGCTATTTTATATGAATGCGTGGAGACTATCATGAGCATTGAAGATAATGGTGGCTTACGTGTGCTGGCCATAAATATCTTAGGAAGATTTTTGTCAAATCGTGACAACAATATCAGGTTTTCCCTTGATAATCAATTAATATATTGCATTTGTAAGATTCTGATAGAAGTGCCTGCAGTTGGTTTATCTCCTAATTGTTTCTTTTAAATGTAGTAATGCTCTATTTGCTATGTTGCTTGTATCCTTGTGTAAGCAATGGTATTGCTGAGTTTTCATTTTTGTTTACTCGAAATAGTGGGGTTCGCTGTTGATGCAATGTGGGAGTTTGAAATTTGGAATTGTTTGTTATGATGTTGCAATTGTAATGGTTGATATTTATTTTCCTGACGATGAAAAATAGCTTATTATGTTGTTTTCTGTGTGTCAGCGAGAGGATGCCTTTAGTAGCATTGTTTGAAAACACATACGAGATGGAAGAAGTGCAGTCTTGGTATACATAGGGATCTTGGATTTTCTTTAACCTTTTTTGGGTTTATGTAGCATCTTATAGATGTGAACTAAGGGTAGACAAAAGATCTGCAATTCTGTGGCTGATTTTATAGGTATTGCACTATCACAATGATATGTCTAGATATTGCTTGTACCATGAAATGTCATTATACTTGCCATGACTGATAACACTGCATAGATGTTTGATTGAACTTGCTGATGAACTTGCATTAAGTAAATTCTTTTCCTCGTTAACTGCAACATTATGGGATCACCCACATCCCACTGCCATGGGAGAAAGGATCTTGTTGATGCTCAGTCAGTCATAGAATAGCTACTATGACATCTGGAATGTTGAAATCCTCTGCAGTCCAAATCTTGTGCCTGTCGGGGCACTGACCTTCTTCTCTTTGATTGTTTGGTCACACAGTCGATAAAATGTTTCCCCTCCCTTTTTATTTTCTTCCCTCTTCATGTGTTTCTAAGATTAGCTGGTTGTTTCTTTACATTTGACTATGAACATTATGGGTTTTGGTAGATACGTTGCATTAAATATGCTGATGAGAGCTATTTCAGTGGATGCTCAAGCTGTTCAGAGGCATCGAGCAACTATCTTGGAATGTGTCAAGGTAGCATAATTTATAACTTTTCCTGGATAAATGAGTTGATCTGTCTCATTCTTGCTTTTATATCTTGAAATCTCTTTTCATCATTCAAGGGATTGTATGTGCTAGTTGCAGATACTTTGTTATGAAATTTTTCTTTGGCGTCATACATTGGGGACTCTTGTAGATCCTCACATGAAGTTTATGTGTAATTTTGAACTTGAAATTCTAGTTTGACTTTGCCTTTCTTTTTCCCATCTTTTTTGTGAGAACCATCCTTGATTACACAGAAACATGAATATCGTCACTTGACTTGGCCTTTCAGGATTCTGATGCTTCGATTCGGAAAAGGGCACTTGAACTTGTTTATCTGTTAATAAATGAGAGTAATGTGAAGCCTCTCACAAAGGAGCTTATTGATTACCTGGAAGTAAGTGATCAGGATTTCAAAGGAGATCTTACGGCCAAAATCTGTTCAATTGTAGAAAAGTAAGTTCTCTCTCTCTCTCTCTCTCTCTTTCTCTCTCTCTCATGTATATTGACTATTTCTATTTTGTTTTGGTACTTGGTGCTTTAGGTTCTCTCCTGAAAAAATTTGGTACATCGATCAAATGTTGAAGGTTCTGTCTGAGGTAGGTGTACAAGAATTTCACAAAGCTTGTCTGTTGGAGCATTTTCAATTTGTTTTCCCTCATCTCTGATGGTGTCTGCTGAGCATCTCCGCTGCATGATTATGCTCACTCTTATGTCTTTATGTACTGTAATGACATTGGTAATATCCGGCCTAATAATGCAATTTTCGAACTGTTTTGGTCAATGAATTATCTGTACATTGGTAATTTTAAGTCGTTTTTCCTTGAACATGGTGATGCCACTTTTGTCATCTCTCTCTCTCTCTCTCTCTATCAATTGCTTCGGGTCTACACCAATCGTCTTCTCATATTCTCTCATTAAATGTGAACTTTGTATATAGTTGGTCACTAGGAACTTCCTTTCAAGCGAAGAGAACAGAATTTATGATCTGGAAACAAAAAGCAGCAAGAATATTGATGCTGTGTTAAGACATTGAAATTTTCCAGCACCGAAGCAAAGCTCATCAGATTCTTATATCTGATTGATTTAATCATCTCAACAGAAAATGTTTCCTTCCTTTCTTCCCCTTTCCAGTCCTTTTAATGATGCATGACGCACTTCACGCTTTTTAACAACCATGAAGAGTCTTGTGGTTATTAATAGTATAATTTTGATGTATCCATTAATCTATTAATTAACACCTCCGTTTCATATGCTAAATTTTCTAGGCTGGAAACTTTGTGAAAGATGAAGTATGCCATGCCCTTATTGTGGTGATAGGTAATGCACCTGATCTCCATGGATATACAGTTAGGGCGTTATATAAAGCATTCCAGGCATCATCAGAACAGGTATATCAGTCTTAATTTTATCCGATAATAGTTTTGTGATGTTCAGTGTCTTCATGTAAAATGGTGTTTCTGATTGGTACTATTATCAGGAATCTCTAGTTCGGGTTGCAGTCTGGTGCATCGGAGAATATGGTGATATGTTGGTAAAAAATGTCGGGATGCTTGATGTGGAGGATCCAATAACTGTGAGTTCACTATCCTGCATGTATGTGCAACTGTGTGTACTTTTTGCATCATCCTGGAAATGAGGGAAGGGCACAAGAAGATAGATTAAGAAGGATGTCATTTCTTAAAACTTATTTGCTATTCGAGTTGATGATGACATTTATATGCTTAGACCTTTCTTGTAAATATCCAGCACTGTTGAATGTTCAAATTTAATAATAGATGTGGGTGACATAATCAGTTGGACATCTCTAGTTCTTACCAAATAGTTCATTTCTTGTGTTCTCATTGTTGCATTTGGCAGTTGTATATTTGTTTTCTGGTCTTTCCATCAATAGTTTACTAGATAGTTGTGCCGCAAGCTTTTTCCTCAAGCTACTATATAAATAGCCAAAATCCTCCAAGACACGTCAAGTTGTCATATTCGTGATCATGTTTTAAATTGAGTTGACAAGTGGGTGATATTATTTGTTAAACCCTCATGGTTGCAATGATGCTCCTTGTCATTTATTTGACATGGGGTTAGGAAAGTCTATATTTTGGTTATCAAATATTTTATTAACTCGTTTAAAACAAATCCGGCGTCTGCAACATTGGGTTATTTGAATTGTTCTTAGCGCTGGATGCTTGAGTTTGACTACTGGCATGCTTGTGTAATTTTTATGAAAGAATTCTACTTGCATTTTGCTGCACAGGTTACAGAGTCTGATGCTGTGGATGTTGCAGAAATCGCAATTAAACGACATACCTCAGATCTCACAACTAAAGCAATGGCCTTAATCGCTTTGCTAAAGTTGTCTTCTTGTTTTCCATCTTGTTCAGAGTATGTTGATCCTTGTCATCTTCTGGTCCAGTTTTTACTTTACAGTTTTCATCTACTTTTTCCTCTCATCCGTTCCCTTGATTATCCATTGAGGAACTCTTATGTCTTAGTGAAGGTTCTGACAATTATGTGGCTGAAGGCTTTTCTTGCCATTTTTTCAGATCAAACTTCTCTTTCTTGTTCTTTTACAGTTTTTCCCTTGCATGGCTTACCTTTTTACTATTCTTAAACTATGATTGGCCTCACCAAAATACAGTCATCTCTAAGTGGAAATTTTTATTTAGTTTGCTATATCACACACCTTTTCCATCCGTCCATTTATTTGTTGTTGTTTTTTCCCCTTCCCTGTAGGAGGATCAGGGATATAATTGTTCAGCAAAAAGGGAGCCTTGTCCTTGAATTGCAGCAAAGATCAATCGAGTTCAACTCTATACTCGAGAAACATCGAAACATTAGGTACCAAATTGAGTTTTGCATTTTTGTTATTTTATTTGCCGCCTCCTTCAAGGTTCAAACTATCCTATCATTGTCTGTCACTCTTTTGAAGAAAAAGCTGTTCATTTACTGCAGAACAATATGCTAGTGCATTCTCTCATAATCATTGTTTGATGGATGGCTTTGTGCAGGTCTGCTCTGGTTGAAAGAATGCCGGTTCTGGATGAGGCCACTTTTAGTGGAAGAAGGGCTGGCTCTGTTCAAACAACTGTTTCACCCTCCACCATGGCTTCTGTTAAAGTTCCAAATGGAGTTGTTAAACCGGCTGCAGCTCCGCTGGTGGATTTACTTGATCTTACTTCAGATGATGCCCCTGCTCCGAGTTCATCCAGTGGTGATTTCCTTAATGATATTCTTGGTGTTGATTTGTCACCAGCTTCAGCTCATTCAGGTTAGTTCAGAAAACATCACTTATGAACGCAACCATTCATCTGGGCTGTGCTTTTAATCCAGCCTCTTGTATTATTTGAGAGATAATATTTGTTATGTATGTTTGAGATATATTGTTTGGTGTACTTGAATAAAATTGAAAAATATGAGTATCTGACTCTTCTTTTGCCTCATTCCACTTTGCATCCCCTAGATCAAGAATTTCCCATTTGCCTTTTATGACTCCACTGCATACCGAAAGGATGGAACAACCTTTCCAGATGCACTAAAAACCTAATTCCCAAATGAAGACCCTCAAAATCCTCAAGGCGTAATCTCTTTCTGCTCACCACACCTCAGCCACCTGCCGCCAGCAGCAGCGGCTGCTACTCCACAGCCGCCATCAGCCACCATGTCCCAACAACCCCCACCCCCCCAAAAAAAAAAAAAAAAAAAAAAAAATATATATATATATATATATATATATATATATATATATATATGATAAATAAATAAAAAAACCTCTTCCATCCCTCTCTCTCTCTCTCTCTCTCTCTCTCTCTGTGGATGGTTCAGTCTTCTGAGAATAATTTTGTGTGCGCCGTGGGTGTTCGACCTGAGTAGATTTTGCTTACTATTAGCATGCTAAAGGGATGCTAAACTTTTTAGCTCTACTGTAGCAATAATACCTCTGTATAGGTCATTTCATTGTTAATTACAAGTCATAACTACTGCTCAACTTTTTGGAAATGATCTTGCGGTTAAATAATGTCTTATAACCAATTACCTTGGATTTTTTCACCTTTCTTTGAGCTTTCCTGAAAATGTGAAAGCACTGAAAACTTGTTTCAGTGTTTAAGCTTTATTGAAAATCCAGTTATTATCATGAAGAATCACAGGTTCTGGCTTTGAATTCTGGTGCTACCAAATTTTTTGCATGAATCCTCCCTACCTGGCTATCACTAGCAGTTGAGGATACTTCTTTAGGATGATATAACAAGCTTAGCTGAGATTCTGAAGTATTTTTGTTCCACCAATCCTTGTTAACGTGAATTTAGGTATGGATGAGTTTTTAGAATTAATGCACGCATGTTGTTGACTTGTTTTTATGCATTAGGTACAAGTCAGGCTGCAAAGAATGGCACGGATGTTCTGATGGATATTTTGTCTCTTGGAACGCCTCCCGCACAAAGCAGCTCATCTACACCTGACATATTTTCTCTCAGCCAAAACCAGAAGTCGCCAGTTGCCAGTCTGGATGGCTTGTCAACATCTTCACCAGTGTCTGCACGTGCAGCCTCCCCCCAAGCAGCTTCTTCTATTATAGACTTGTTGGATGGCCTTGGACCCAGTCCACCAGCGCCTGGTAATATTTTATCAGTACTGGATTTTCTTGGCATCTTTGTTCAGATTATCACTATCACTTTTCTGATGAACAGAAAACAATGGTCCAGCTTATCCATCCGTCATTGCATTTGAAAGCAGTTCCTTGAGAATTATGTTTGACTTTTCGAAGTCGCCTGGAAACCCGCAAATTACAGTGATTAAGGCAACTTTTACGAATCTGTCGTCCAATGTTTATGCAGATTTTGTTTTTCAGGCAGCAGTTCCAAAGGTAGTTCCCCACTATTGTTTACAAGTATAATGGTTTTTGATTTCCATGTGTCAATGTCCTCAGCTTTATTGTTCCCATGGACAGAGCAATCTGGTCCATCATATATGAGATGTCATTGCAGAATTATGTGCAAGTTCTGAATACATATGTTGTTCAATAAGTCGATGAAAAATTCATTGTTGATAAATTAATTGCAGTACTAAAATTAATTTGAGAAGTTAGGTCGGAATATCAGTTTCTCCCATGCCTAGGTTTCCTTTTGGGAGTTTGTCATTAAGCTGTTCTAATTTCTCATTTTTAATGAACAGTTTCTTCAGCTACATTTAGATCCAGCTAGTGGCAATACTCTCCCTGCAAGTGGTAGTGGCACAGTCACACAAACTCTGAGAGTTACTAACAGCCAACATGGAAAGGTAAAGAAATCGTTGCCTTGTCTCTGTCTGTTTTCTCTACGTTCAGTGTAAAAACCATTATTTTCTGGTTTATGTTGCATTGAATGGAAAAAATTTAGTTTGTTTTGATTCGGATCAGTCTTTTTTCCTTTGTCCATAGCTTCAACATGCTTAAGTAACAACATGAATATCTTGTCCTTAATTTGGCGCTATCTTATTTTGGTCCATTGATTATCCAAATGACTTCTGCCAATATGCTGCGAAAATCAGTGATCCTGTAGAACGGGTATGGTTGTTCTGAGTAAGTAGCTGATAGAGCAATATGCTCCTCTTTAACTCTTTGTCATAGTAAATAGCATGCCTCCTCCGATCCTCTCTGTCTGCAGCCAATTGTACTCCATTCATGCAGCAATTGCTGCTGCTAATGATGAACTTCTTCCTGTTTGGGGTCAAGTAGTTTGTTGGATAACATCTAGATGGAAATAAAGCTGCAGTTTCTTTTTTTCTTTTTTTTGGTTGAAGTGGACATGACTGTCTTGATATCGTATGCATCATCCACTTAGTGCTTCTTCAAAGTGCAAGAGTCTATGATGTTTTGTCTAGTCTGAGAAGAACCTTTTCTTTCTTCATCATCTATTATTTACTACCCTTTATCATGGTTTGCCGATATTCTTGTTACCATTTCAAATGAATTGTCTACAAGTAGGCTTAGCTGAATAGTCACCTCCAGCCTTTTCCATGTAATCTATTTACAACTGGTGTACACATAGGGGTTCCTTTGGAAAACAAAGGTGCGCTGTCTGGTTCTGAAGGTTTAGTTTTCAAGACATATTAAAGTGGATGTTTGCTTTGTAGCAGCGTCAATCCATGAGGTTCTTTCTTGAACCCCAATAGGATTGTAGGAAGTGGCATTTGTCATATGCATTAGGTTTTGATGCAGCATCTTCCAATATATATCTCAGTTTCGCATTCTCTTTATTAATCTGTACAATGTGCTTTTCGATGGAAATCTCCTCGAGATACGCTGGTTAGGCTTTTTATACTGAAGGATTCAATATGGGTAACAGCATTTAGATGATGGTTTAATCAAGTTGGATAAATGGAGGAACTCTCAAGGGCATTGAGTAACAGTTGTTTGAGGCAAGATGAAAAGCAAGGTTAATTAAGTGCTAGCCCTCTGAGGTTATGCAGATGATGACTTGTTTAATAAAGTGGTGATGACTTGTTGTCTGTCCATACCAGATTTTATCTAGTGAGTGTATATTTTCAATTTGGTGATATAAGTCCGTGTACGTTGTATATCTGTTAAATGTTCCCTCCATTCAACTTCCGTTAGGGTTTTCAACAGAAGCATCTAACCTTGTAGTGTCAGAGGATGTTACCTTACCAAACTTTTATTGAAGCTCTAACGGCAATTGGAGGGATGGACTGCATTCACAAATCTACTAAGTCTGTTGACTAATAACACCAAATTAAAGACACAGGGGGTCATTTTATAAAAGGATTGAAGCCCTAAACTGCAAGTGGTGTTTGTGGAACTGACCCTATTTTAATTTTGGGGACTGATGGGCAGATTTTGGGATACGAAGACTTGTGGTTGGGTTGTGTTCCCGAAAGAAACGATATTAAAGATGTCTTTTGGAAGTTTATAAGAAAGGAGGATATGAGTTACCTTCTAGCTATGGAAGAATCAATTTTTAGTCATTGCATGTGGAGGATGCATGGAGGAGTTGAGGAATTAATCATTGCACTACCTCATATGAGGTTTAATTAAAAGCCCTATGTCTCTCTTTCTTAGTAATCAATTGGCTTGGTAGGCATATTTGAGTTTGCAAGTCACAAGTTGTGAAAGATAACAATTGAGAATATTTGATGTAACGATTCTGCTGTGCTTTATTGAAAGCATAGAGGCGTGCTTAGACTCAAGCTGTATCTTGGTGACGTCTGTCTTGTCTCATTTGTATCTCTAGTTTTGGACTCACTGATTCAATTTGCTGTATGAGTTTGTGGGACCTATCATGAATTACATGCATCTTAGTTATACTTTATATGTATATTTTTTTGGTTAGCTTTATTAAGGTCATAAAGCTCTTATGATTTTCAGAAATCCCTTGTCATGCGCATAAGGATAGCTTATAAGATCAATGGTAAAGATGTTTTGGAGGAAGGCCAAATCAACAACTTCCCACGTGGATTGTGAGGATGACCGATTTTTCTGGAAAGATTGATGCTGGTTTTGTGTGCGCTGTTATTTACTCAGAAAAGAAGCCCCAACTTGTGTGATTGTGGAACCGATGCAACCTAAGGCTCAGTTCTTTGATTCAGGTGCATCCATCCTCGCCTGTATTGGTTTGGATCCAATTTTTTCGAGCTTTTACTTATGCCGTTGGTCTCTGGCCTTTTCCTCTGATCTATTTTTTATATTTAGTTAACAGTTTTCTCCCCCTAATAGCTGGTTTTGTAGATCGTTACAGACTATCTGTACAAATATGTGGGAACTGAATTTTGCCTTTGAGGTGCAGAGAGGATCCTTTTGTGTCATTTGGGGGATATGAGGTGCTGTTCTTCCTATGCAAGCTCTATTTTATACCCTTTTTTGTTCCAATAGAAGTGGCAATTGTAGTGTATTCTTTTTTGTCGTCTTAAAACAGATCTAGCTTTTGTCCATCATATTTAAATGAAGCGATTAAGCGATTCTTTTGAGATTCCAATTTTAGCATCGCTTTGTGGTGAATGGAGATAGTCTCTCTGCTATTTAACGTTTGCATTAGAGATCGCTTATCAGATTTGTGGTACTGCGCCTTTTAGAGTGGTTGTGAACAGGATCGAAATCGAATGGACGATTGCATCTCCAGTGAAGAAGTGAAAGCAAACATAAAAGAAAACGATCAAATTGCTTTCAAATATTAATCATACACGGATGAGTATCCTCTTATCTACAAGGATGGATTTTCCTCCGTCGTAAAAAAAGGCCCACAAAATGACGTCGCTCCAAGCTCGTCGTCGCTTCAGACAAAAAAGCCAATCAAGATAGGAAAGAAACGACGTTTTCCCATTTTGGGATGTATTTTTGTGATGTGCAAAATCAGGATATGCAGAGGAAGGAAAATGCTTCGATTTTCGAATCCTAGAGGATGATGGCCAATCCATGGAGAGCTGCAACCTCAATCAACAAGCAGAACAATATATTCATACATAAGATATCGAAATCTCTTTATTCAAGCAAAAACCCCGAAGTCCTCATCTTTTTCCTTCCGTTTTCGAAGAGAGAGAGAGAGGGTATGAGAAAGAAGCCCTCACTTTTTGCCCAGAAAGAGGACGACATCGTTTCCTACAGTTTTCGGTTGGTCTTTTGCTTGAAATAACGTTGTTTTTATGGGACGAGTAATTCAGGCGATACCTTGACTGACACGGTAACGGTCAAAAGATGGGCCAAAACTCGGCCTAGGTCTGTCTGGGTACCGGCAAAAGGTTGATGCATTTCCCCGGGACACTTACGCTGCGTTTGCTTTGATGACATTTTTATTCCTGAAAACGTTTTTTGTTAATTCGAGAATAATTTCTGAATATTTTAAGCCATTTGATAATTATATAAAATTTCTGTTCTCAAAACAGAAGTACGTTTGATACAACCTCAACTATTTTTGTGACTTAAAATTTTTTAAAGGGTCAATACCCTGAAAAACCCTAAATTGATACACCTATAACAAATTTACCTCGATTAACTATAAAAAATCATAAATTGGTACATTTATGACAAATTTACCCCAAAATTATTTATTCGACCGCAAAAAACCCCAAATTGATAAATTTGAGACAAATATACCCTTCGCTAAATTGGATTAATACCACAAAAAAATCACAAAAATTGTAAATTGTGACAAACGAAGCGTAAAATCCCAAATTGGTATATTAGTCAACTATCACATGTCATTTAACTTAATAATTTGACATTGGACTAGAAATTTAACATTAATTTGAAAACTAACGGAGGGTAAATTTGTCACAAGTGTACCAGTTGGGGTAAATTTGTCAAAGGTATATTAGTTTGGGGTTTTTGGTGGTCAAAAAAATAGTTTGGGGTAAATTTGTCACAAGTGTACCAGTTTGGGGGTTTTTCAGGGTATTAACCATTTTTTAAATTAATTAATAATTTTATTACATTCTTTTCCCTTCCTCTAGCTGGTTGTCGGCTAGCCAATGACTGACCAAACGAGGGCCAACAAGGTTGCTGGCCTCGGGGGAGTCTTGCCTAGAACAGGCGAGGCCGAGCCTCACCCGGCCATTGTGAGGTTGGCCTCGCCCGGCTAGGTTGTGAGGCCAGGCAACACCACTGCGAGGTTCCGAGCAAGGCTCGGGAGGCCTCTCTTGTGGCCGACGAGTTCAGGGCAACCTCCCTGAGAGCTAGCGAGGCTCCGACGAGGTTGCCAAGGCCGGCGACCGGCTGGGGGAAGAAGAAAGGAATAGAAAAGGAAAGAAAAGTAAGGGAAGAAATGAAAAAAAAAGAAAGAAAAACTTGTTTCTTGAGTTGTTCTCGAGAACAAAAAATAATTTTGTTTTGTTTTTTGTTTCCGTTCCAAATCTATTCCCAGGAACAATTTGTTCTTGAGAATAAAATATTATCAAACACGTATCTGTTCTAGGGAATAAAAAAATAGAAATACTTGTTCCCGAGAGCATTACCAAATGCTCCTTCAAAAGTTCAGGCCGTAATTAGGTGCCAAACCAAAGTTTGTGTTTCTCATTTCTTTGGCAATTAGGCCCTTTTCGGCATAAAGCACTTAAAAGTGAAGAAACTATAGCACATTTCCGACTCATCCAGGTACATCCCACTCCACTCACTGGAGGGTAGAAAACCATCCAGACCTTGAAGTTTGTTGAGCATTATTCTGGCAAAACATCAGAATTTACATATCAATCTGTATTAGTTGGTCTCCTTTATCTCATCTCTGGTAAAGAAAGCGTCTCTTTTATCTTGAATTGATTTGTCGTGTGATGCATATCAGTAGAATCCTCGAGGAAAATTGTTATAGTTGTAACGGCGGCCTATTCGATGGTCTTCGCCAAGAAAAGGAGGAATAATTATCTTGTGAAGAATGCCAGCGGCTAGGTACAGCGAGAATGATTTACAAGCCGATGCAACACTTCCTTATTAATTGTAAGTATGGCCCGATCACAGTTTGTCGTATTAGTTCGTGAATGGATGAGGAGACAAAAGTGCGAGCGTTCAAATTTCGAGATCGAGGATCGCACGACCCGTAAACTTGCTTTTCAGTTATGTCTGGGGCGCACTTTAGGTAATGCTTTCCACAGAATGAAAGAAAGAGAAGCTGCTGATCTTGCTGTCTTTTTTCCTTTCTGTAGTGGGAAGAGCAAAGGATTCCGGGTCAACTCCGCAAGCAATTTTCTGTCATGCGAAGGAGGAGGAATGATGAGGCATCATTGGAAAGCGAGAGCCACCCAGCAGCGCTTTTCTAGGATCCCACCCTCATTATTCGGGCTTTGACATGCCCTCTTGCCCTCTTTAAGATCAAGATCAAAAGAATTGTTCGCCTTTTATCTAAAGCGAGTGCAAGAGGAATCTGCAAAAGCAAAGTTTGATTTGACTTCCCTCTCTTATTCTTTCAATTTGCCTTGGAATTCCATTTTTAGATGTTCTTCGCATCATACATGAACAATGTGTGGGCCAATAAAAGATGTGACTTTGGCACGACAATGTGCTTTCAAGTTACTCGACGCGGTTGGGACTTAGAGACCTTTGGCAAATGTTCTGTGTTTGGTTTTCTCAGAATGATGAGCATAGGCACCGCAGGCAAGGACTTCGTGCTCAGGAGCAAGAAAACCCTAAATTCGTAAGCAAAAAGGGTTGTCCTCGGATCCTGCGGCGCATGAGAATTCACTCAAAAGCAGAGTGAAGTCAAATCTTTTATCTACAGAGAAGCAGCACCATTCAGAGACATTTGCAATGCACGCGGAGCTCGAAAAGAAAACTAATTGAAAAAGGTTTTTGCACGTGTCGATTCATATGACTAGTAGTGATGTAGATGAAAATAATACACTAAAGTAAATACCTTGCTCATGTGACCTGAGATCTACCGATCCATTGCGAACCCGAAGCGAGGGGGGCACTGCCTATGGGACTTTCTGGACTTGGGATTCTAGTCTTCTTAGACCAAAGCCAGATCTTGGAAACAGAAAAGCTTTCGCCTCTATTCCCGATGCTAATCCTCTTCCCCTCGCCATTGTCAGCATCGGAATTGGAGTTCCCTCCTAGTCCACCGCTCCTTTTTGTGATTCCCAGGCCGCCGCCGCCGCCGCCGCCATCCCCGCAGTTTGGGGACGAGGCTACTAGCAACTCCATGTCACAAACTACGTATTGGTACGAACCCATCGAATAACACCTCCTTGAGTCCAAGTTACTGCCGCTAGTACTAGCCTCTCCCATCTTTTGTTCAGCTCTACCATTAGAATTTCTCAGCTTGCCCAGTCTGACCGAAAATACCCTCTTTGAAGAAAGGATACTTCTTTCTTCTGGCTTCCTAGCAGGAGGTATCCCACTCTCTCCAGCAGCAGGCAACCCATCTTCTTCCCGCGGCTCATCGAAATGAAAAACAGGGTTTTCGATTGCAATTCCATGCCCGTACAGTGACCCTCTGCAAAGAGGACAACTAGAATTGGAAAGTAACCATGTGTCTATGCAATCGATGTGGAAAGCATGACTGCATAGCGGAAGCAATCTCAAGTCGTCCTGTTCGGAGAATTCACAGAGACAAACGGCGCAGTCGAACGGCTCTTTAAGACCCATGATCTCCTTATACCGGAAGATGGGAAGAGCATTTATGAAGGCTTGATCAAGGCCGGAGTCATGGAGATGGAACAGTTGCTGCAATTGCCTTTGAAAAGCATTAGACCCTGAGCCCTGAGGGTCTCTATTGGATTCAGGGATATGTGGAGGGTATCTATTCTTTGTGAGGAATCTGATCAGCAAGTGGAGAAAAGCAGATATGAAGAAGACAACGCCGAGGACGACTATAAAGAATGAAACTGCCGGGCTAATTTTGTTACTTGAAGAAGATGATGGTGTTGATTGCTCTTGGTAGCCACCGCTGCTAAGCGGCAAAGGAGGGGAGGAAAACGAGAGAATGCGCAATGGAGTCCGGGCAGCATTAGGCTGTTCCTGCTGGATCTTGGATTGAAACAGAGACATTTCGGGACGAGGGTGTGTCCTCAAAGAACCATGAGAAGCTGTCACCTTCATATGCTCCAGCCAATTATACTTTTGCTTTGTTTTTTTTTCCCCCCGACATTAAACACAGCTCCGGAATTCCTGCTGAACAAAGCAACAGCCACATTGTTTCTTGAAATTGAATGAAGCCCAGCTTGCCAAAAAGTCAACAATGCACGGACAGGAGAAAAAAAAGAATCGATTTTGAACCAAGATAGCAAGAGGCAGCGACGTCAAGCTGCTGGCACAAGAAACCTCGATCCAAGCACACGATCCCCACCTTCCATCTTGCTTCCCTCACATCAAACCCAAGGCAATTTTCCTTGCACGACTGAGCAAAAGGGACGAGCTTTGAAGCTGCGAGGATCGTGATCTACCACCAATCTTCTCTCTTCCCTGCCAAAAGAAGTGGAGAGCGTGCAAGGCCGAGAACGTTTACTGTAAGAAGAGAAGGCCCAGCAAATCAATGGTGGCAAGATGACCTCCAGTCTAGCCAGAGCCTTGAAATGCTTCTCTGAATATGTTGCGGACCAGTAGCTTCCAAAATGGAAACAAAAATAGCTGTACTAACTAAGGAAACTGAGAAAGACAGAGAGCAGTTCTGTCAAGTTCTATGAGGTTTTTGGAAGGATTACCGACTTGGATGAAACTCAAAAAGCCGAGTGCGTGAATTTTCTTGAAATTTGTTGAGATGATGAAAAAGGTGACATTGACGAAAGCATTTTCTTGAAAAAGTAGTTTTTGAGGAAGGCTCGTGACTGCATCGGTGGGGCTTTTTCTTGATGACGGTACTGATTTCGAGACGCCGGGAACCTCGTCTTCCTTTTCACACCTCAGCTACTAAAGAAAGAAATATATCTTCTTTTCCGAAAGTGTGTTAAAGGAAAAACTGTCGACTTTAAGCATCTCCCATGATAAATTCTGACCCTTTTTTTTTATTTAGGTTTTTATTCCAACGTGGCTATTTTTAATTAATTATATACAATTCACGTGGCTTCTTGATGAAAAAGAAAAGCCAACTTAAAAAGTTCCGGCCACTCATTCTGACCAAAAAAAAAAAAAAAAAAAAATTGACCCCCATCCATATTTCCCGTTGCCACCATCTTCGTCTTCGCCTTCTCCATTGCTCAAGATCAGATCTCACTCTTCTCATTCAAGCCTTGGTTCATTCCTTCCTATAGGCCCTAGACATTCACCTCGTCTTCCAACGACGGCCGTAGAAGCTCCAGTTTCGCCTAAAGTAAGTGACCGGAGAAGAGGAACCAAGAGGCCATGTTTTTCAAGCTTTCGTTTGCGCTCTTGAAGAGCTCACCATTCTCCTCCAAGCCTTCGCTCATCTATTCTCGAAACGCGGACTTAAGTCCTTACAAAGCTCCAACTCCCCATTGCAAGATTCACCTCAAAAGATTAGCCCAAATTGCCAAGTTTTGAATTGGGGTTGAAGAAGGGGGCATTTGGTCAATTTGGTTGGATTAGGCTTTCAAATTGGGGCAAATCACGCTCATCACATAGGGCATAGATGTTGCATAGGGCATGGATGCCAAGTCAAGTTGCTAATGAGTCACGTCAGTCCAAAAAAATGTTAAATGATTGTTTTTTCGTTTTCACAAGTGGTGCTTAAAATGATATGGGAGAAAGAAAGTTATAGCAGCAGCGTCCTGACACTTGTAGTGTCCTTTTCACGGACTTACTCAAAAAAAGCTAGACTTCTCTCCTTGTGAGTAAATACCAAGCCAAAAGGCACTTATTTATTGGATATCGAGAACTTGACTGGTGGATGAAATGAGCAAATGGCTCCAGGCCAGCGAGGAATTCGCCATGTATAGTGGCATCCTAAAATTCACCAGGAAAAAAAAAAACAAAAGAGAAGAAAAAGGGGAATGTTGGCCTCCACCTCATTTTTCACCTACCCTGTTCATCCCGTGAGTCGAAGCTCTGCCGGCTTCTTTAAATAATCTACAACCGAGTCAGCAAATCGGAGTTGTATCGATCAGCCGTTCATCAATGCTAAAATTTCGACACCTTCTCTTGGCGGATGATTCTTTGTTATTGTTTTAAGCCATCTTTTGTTATTGTTTTAAGCCATCTTTGGAGAGTTGCGTATCACTGGCTTCTGCCATCTTAAAAAATGTACCTTGGCATCATCAAGCCAGGAGATCAACTTTCATAAAATCTGAACTGATGTTTAGCCCCGGTACACTGTGAGGAGACCTGCACGAACGTCTGCAGAAATTATGAATACGAAGCGCGAGCACAACATCTTTCTATCTACTCGGGTCACTACCTTCCTCTCTTTCTGGGAAGGAAGAACAGACTTCTGATCCTATGAGGGACTAGGCCGGTCGAGTACATAACAAGGTTGGCAGCTTCGCCTCCATTCACCTGCAGGGCGACTTACTCTAACTAAATCAGATCTACGTTCGATGCCTCCGTATGCTGAAACATCGTGTGATACTACTAAGTGCAGAGATGAACAGGTTCCGGTGGAACCATCGAGGGGAACGAGAAAGGTGTTCGTCGGAAGAGGAGCGATTTTACGGACGGTTCCCGGGATCTTGCCTTAGTAAACAGAGCATCATTAGCGAAGCAAGTTTGGTCCATGCTCTCGCGCGCTTGCTCACAGAAGGTTTGGAGAAATTCCAGTTCTCTATATCGAGCGTCAAAGCCAAAATCAGATGGCTCTCGGACGTGGAAGAGTATTCTTTTTGGAAGGGATTCGGTAGCTGAGGGGGGTCTAAAATGGCAGGTTGGTAGTTGCAACAGTGAACGCCAAACGTCCTTCTCGCACGGGGAAACAGCATCCGCACCGTGACACATGCATCCGGGCCAAACATCCGGACCGTGTCCTTCGTGCATGGGCAACATCCGAGGGACATGCTCCGTTCTATCTGGAGGCCATTTGGCAAAATAGTCAGACCATGCGATCAAAGTTTGCCGCTTGCCAGATAGAACGATCCATAAGAGTTTTGGAAGGAGTGATGGTATGTATAGAGGAACGAGGCACACCAAAAGGAAAGGCCTTGATGGCCCTCGCTTTCTGCAAAATAGGCATACATACAAATATCATTTGTGCGCATCCCAAAAATGCGAAAATGAGTTTGAAAATATTATGTGACATGAATACGAATAATTTTGAATATTTCATTTTCTTTAACACTAAATACACTTGTTACACGTGCACGGGGTAATGACATTTAAGTACTTGAATTTTTTATTGGCATTACAGTCGAGCACTTAAAAATTTCTTTTGTCAATCAAATCCCTTAGATTTTTCAAACTTTGAGTCAACTATCCCTCGATGAACTAGTGTCATTAAGAAGGCATCAGCTTTCCCCATCCGTTTGATGTCGCGTTTGCAAAGGCGTATTTGGCTAGGATCGTCTCGGTCGACATTCTCTCTCCCTCTTCATCACTCGATATTTTAATGGAGATTAATTAAGCCAGTCGAGATGACACGACACGGCAATCTATTCTATGGATGCCTCTCGGATCGAGGTAAATAAAAAAAAAAAAAAAAATCGAGGTACTCGATTGAAAAAACAAAAGAGTCGAGGCCCTCATTTGCCAAAAAAAGAAAATAACAATAACAGATGAAATTTCAGCGATTCATGGCGTTATTGCCCCCACGCGCGCGCGCTCTCCAACACGGTATTCCGCCCGGGCGTTATAACGATTCGTTTCTTCTTCTTCTTCGCTAACCTCGCCCTCGAATTCAAGCTCCACTCTCGCGGTGGCCCTCGCCGCTCAATCCATCTCCGCCGTCGTCGGAAGCGGACGATCCTTCGCCGGCGCCGTCCGTCCGTCCGTCCGTCCGGTCGAGGAGGCGCGCTCCGCTGCGGGGTCGGGGTTTTAGATCCGTTAGGATTTCCTTCTCTTTTAGCTCGCCGAGCGAAGAATCGTCTCCGCTTTGAGGTGCGTCTCCCCGCCCGTTTACTTCCCTCTCGGCTGCGCGTTCGATTCGGTTTCGTTCGGCTCGTGCCGCGTCCGAGCCGCCATCGGGATCCTCGTCGCGGCATTCGTCCCTGCGATTCCGTTTTCGCTGTTGTATCCTTTTTAGGTCGGCGTGCGGTCAGTCGCGCCGACCTTTAAGCTCAGTCCGTGTGGTTAATCGAAGACGCCGTGCGTATTCTCTCGATTTTCCCTGTTCTGCACTCTTTGATTGAGTGATACTCGTCCTGCGAGCGTGGTTGAGGCTCTTGCAATGTCTTGATTTGCCGAATCGCGATTTGTCATCATCCTTTGGCAAAAAGCAAGCAGTCCTTGCTCTTGATGTGGCCATGCGACTGAGTTTAGCTCATTTTCGTTTCCACTTCTCGATTGCAGCTCGTGATCATCAAGTTTCAGAAAGCTACTTCTGCTGTGACCTTTGGGCTTGTCTAGCTTGAGCGTCGGTTGTTGCTTCCAGGAGAGGCTAGTGCATTAGTGTTCTTTTCCTCCCCAAGAGATGCAGGGTGTGCAAGGCAAAATGATCAGCAAACCGCTTTTGTTGACATATCTGTACCTGCTAATATACATTGTCCTTTCATCTGGAGTGATATTGTATAACAAGGTAATCCGCATTCTTTATATGGTGGGTAAAGGTATAGTTGTTCACTGGCTAGCTGCAAATAGAATGCTTTCTAGTCCGCTTTGATGACGAATAGATTTAAAATGTAGAACTCTTTTCTTTTATTGTGTTTTTTTAAAAATTCTATAAACTATTATCATTCTGCTCCGTTTCACCAGATGTTAAGTGTCTCGTTCGGGGTGTTTTCTTCCCATTCCTCGCAAGTTGATGGTATACTGCGGATGATGTTGGACTGATGAAGCACTATGTGAACAGTTTGATTTTTCAGCTCCCTGTAATGCGTAGTGTGTTTTTTCCGCATGGACAATTCTTTTTTTCTTCAGAAGGTCCACATGGGTCCTTGAAGAGTACACAGTGGCGCCATTGCTGTGCTGTGTGAAACTCTCGTTGGATTAATTTAGTGCAAACTTCAATGGATAGTTCGGTCAATTAGCTCCAGGGTTCACCTCTAAGTGTTGCCATTGGTTTAGATATATCATAACTGGGCTAACAAGCAGTCAGCCTAAACTTGTGGTAGACTTTCTTGTGCACAGACGACTAAAGTCTGGATGAATTAGATCCAATTTTTGTAGTTGTGATAAAGTTTGATATGCTGTATACTCCTTCACATTGAACAATCTGTTCAGCCAGATTAAATCAATCTTCTAAATAAGCCTTCCAGTGCTGATAATATCCTATCTCCGTTGTGACAATCCCTTCTTTTACTGCTCCATTGTTCTCTTGGTAACCTGCATTGACATTCTTGTTTTGGTGTTGAGTTTTTCTATATGGTTGAATAGAACTTGAAAAGTATCTCTTAACTTTTTTTCTCCTAAAGTTCTTAAGCATGACAATATGAGTCTTTTTGCAGTGGGTACTTTCTCCAAAGTACTTCAATTTTCCATTTCCCATTACACTTACCATGATTCATATGGGATTTTCTGGTGCTGTGTCCTTCTTTCTTGTTCGTGTTCTAAAGGTATGCATCTTCCAAGATGATGTCTCTTTCATTATGTTTTGCCTTCTGTACTCTATTAATTTTTATTTTTATTTTTCTCTTTTTCTGTTTTGCAGGTTGTATCTCCTGTCAAAATGACATTTGAAATGTAAGCAGTATGGTTCATTGACTTTTGGGTCTAATATCTACTTTCGGCATGTTTATTTCTGAATCCTCTATGATGAAACTTGTTTTTGTTTTGCAGATATGCAACTTGTGTAATCCCAATTAGTGCCTTCTTTGCTGCTAGTCTCTGGTAAGCATTATGTAGATTTAGAGGGCTTCATTCTTGGTAATGATAAGTACATATATCATTTCCAATCTCGATAAAGCATCACCTTGTGTATGATGTCTTTTTCTAAGGCTCTCGAACTGAAGTGCTGTAAAATTCAGTATAATCTGTTACTCATATCTAAAGATTCTGGACTACGGCATATAAACATATCTGCCTTTGGCAATCTAGATAGAATAGGAATTTATTTGGTGGACAAACTTAAGCTCATCATCTTGATGCTCAAACCAGTTTCTAGATTAGCAGTGTTGAACTTGGGTTTATGCCTTTCTAAACCATATGTATAATGTCTACCATCACTTGAATGAGTTCATAGAGTAATGATGTGTGTAGACCACCATGTTGTTGCATGTGTATATGCTTTGGTAGAATCACTTCTTTGGTTAATAATACAGTTAAGGTTGGTTACATCGGGATCCTATGTACACTTTTGGTGTCTTAAGAATTGGTGGTAGGTCCAATCAAGGATTCTAAGATCCTATTTTTTTCATCAAATTGAGGCCTAAAACTTGAGGTCCAAACTTTATTCCATGCAGTCACCCGCATAATATGGAAGCTTGTGGTAGACATCAAGGCCATGTCACATATTATTCAATTCCCCCTTTTTAAATTAAGTATAACTAAGTAATTGAATGAAAACGTTATTCCAAGAAATAAGATAGCTAAACTTAGCTCCCATTGACATTCCATTCTTGTCATGACACACAAGTGCTACTTAGAACCACATGTCCGACCAAAATCAAAACAGAAACTACAAAATCTAACACGTTCCACATCAGCTATGGACATTGGTTCTTTGTGAGAACATTTACCATAGACTAATTCAAAAAGGTTTCATTGTCCTTGAGTTCATTGGCATTGTCATGACAATCTTCTTCATCAAAATCATCTGCTTACCAATGTCGAAACCCCTCCAAATCCAAATCTTTATAATAGTACATCATCTTGATCACTTGTTTCATGGATCACAACATCTCGTTTCCTTTAAGCACTCAAAAGGGGAAAAAACCAAGAAAAACTTAAGAGAAACATTGGCACATTGTGGCAGTAGAGGAAAACAGGGGGACAGAGGGGGAGGAGAAATTTGTAGAGAAGAGAGGGATTGCAGTTGGCTGCTGCCTACGTACAGCATACCTAGTTGAAGGAACCAAGCCTAGAGATCACCGGCTTGCAGAAGAAGACAAAAGAATAGTAAGGGAAGAAGGTCCCTACCTTAGGAGAGCCCTAAGGACAGATTCTTCCGCCAACCTAATTTGTCGATGAGAAACTTGTTTTAACATGTAGTGCATAGGCAATGTGAAATTTAGTTTCAATTTTTAAATATTATGTGGTTGAGCATGAATGAATGACGCTACGATGTTTGGGCTTGGGAGTATTATTCTGATTCTATTCATCATCTCACTTTATTCCAATCTTAGTTATCTTTTAAGCGACCATCATTGACCTATGCCAATTGGATCCTAGATCATGATGTGCTCCTACAATCCGATTCATAATCCTATCGACCATGATTGGCGGAAGTATCTTTATCATTAAGTCTAATTTTAGAAAAATCCTCTTCTTAGTATTCACTTTAGTTGATACATCTTCCTCGCCACAAATTCACGAACTTGTGTTACGGCCATTTGTCGTGACTAAGACCTCAGTTGAGCATGAAAACCAATAGTGTTTCTCGGTGTGCTTTTAATTTCGATTAGCAGTCCTGAGTGCATGTTCAGGGTTTTCTTTTCTTCTCTTTTTAAATTGACTAGGGACAGAAATGTTAAAAAACTAGTTTCCTTAGAAACCCTTTCCTGGCTTCTGTCGTAGATAGTTGGTAGTTGCATGGAGAGATGGAACCTGGTAGTGAGTTCTAACATGCATAGTAATATTTATAGTGTAATTTCACATGCACCGAGAACTTCTTCACATTCTGTTTTAGGCATTTAGTGATTGCTGTCTTCTTCTTTACTACTTGCAGTTTGACCTTAGTTGAGCAAGAAAACCAATAGTATTTCTCGATGTACTTTCTCTTTCTTTTTTTACCCTTTTTTCCTTTCTAAATTGACTAGGTACAGAAATGTTAGAAAAAACATTTTTCTTAGGGACTCTTTCCTTGCTTTCATTATAGATAGTTGGTAGTTGCATGGAGAGATGGAATTTGATAGTGAGTTCTCTCATGCACAAAAATCTTTGGAGTGTGATTCTCACATACACAGAGAACTTCTCATTTTGTATTAGGCATTTAGTGATTGCTTTCTTCTTCATTTCCTACTTGCAGGTTTGGTAACACTGCTTTCTTGCATATCTCAGTAGCCTTCATCCAGATGCTAAAAGCCCTAAGTATGTGAGGAAGTTCTCTATCGTTATGTTTTGCTTGCTCTTAATTGGCTTCTTATTTGCAATTTCTTTGTACAGTGCCAGTGGCAACTTTCTGTATGGCTGTTCTGTGTGGGACAGATAAATTGAGGTGCGACGTGTTCTCAAACATGGTGCTCGTCAGCATTGGAGTAGTCATTTCCTCCTATGGGGAAATTCATTTTAATGTGATAGGGACCATCTACCAGGTTACGGGCATCGTTGCTGAAGCGCTTAGACTAGTTTTAACGCAAGTCCTCCTACAGAAGAAGGGCTTGACTTTAAATCCAATTACCAGCTTATATTACATAGCTCCATGCAGGTATGCCTTTATTGCTTATATAGTACTTTCAGAAATAAAGGACTTCTTGGGCTTGCTGCAGTATGCATATATAGGGAAATAAAAAGAAGACGGATGTGCTTTATTAGAAAGATTGTCATCTAACTAACCTTCTCTGATATTTTGTATGAACAACTAAACAACTTTTAAGAAACGTGATTTATCAAGGTTCAGCATTCCCCATTTTGTTTGTTGAACATACTTGCTATAAAGTCTTTATGAAGAATGTCTAGATGATATACCAATGACTCATTTCGTGCTCAGTGGATTGCTCCCTTTGTTCCTTTCTGTAAATTTGCCCTTAACATAGGGAAAATCCTGTTGTTACATTTATGGATTCTCGCCACATAGAAGAACTGAGAGGCATCTGAATCTGATTGCAAAGGTTACTCACTAGTTCATACTTTTGTCAATGCAGTTTCGTTTTCCTGTTTATTCCTTGGTACCTACTCGAGCAGCCAGAGATGGAAGTTTCACAGATTCAATTCAACTTCTGGATCTTTTTCTCCAATGCTCTTTGTGCTCTAGCCTTGAACTTCTCCATTTTCTTGGTTATCGGTCGAACTGGTGCAGTCACTATTCGGGTTGCAGGTGTCCTAAAAGATTGGATATTGATTGCACTTTCAACTGTAGTGTTTCCAGAGTCTACTATTACAGGGCTGAACATAGTCGGCTACGCAATTGGTAGTGTTTTCTCCTCAAACCAATCAAGATACAAATTAGCATTATTCTTGCACCTAATATGTGCTTGTGAATTAACCACGGTAAAACCTTTTTGTTTGCTGTAGCTCTTTGCGGTGTTGTTATGTACAATTACATTAAGGTGAAGGATGTCCGCGCTTCCCAAGCACCTTCCGATGGTATTGCTGAAAGAATGGCAAAGGTTGGTTTTCTCGTATGTATCTATTGTTGTGGGGTTCCATTCTGAACTCGACATAACTTACCTCTTTCATGTAATCAGCCATTACATCCAATGTTCATGTCTGTGCTTCAAATTCAGAGATGATTTGCATTGGTATATCTGACTGGTTTGAGCCAAAAGATAGGAGGTGCAACTGTATTCAATGATGTTGCATTCTTTGGGGTTAATTTGAAAACTTAGTGACCAAGGATTGGTGGATTTTGTTCTGAAAACATAGTTTAATGATTGCTCTACACACTGTATTGCCGCTTACATTTTTCCTTCTATGGTGCAAAACTCCAATTCTCATGCCCTGATACTGAATGATTTGAGAACCATTTGTGCACGTCCGTAGTGTCTTGGTTGTCATCCTCAATTCTCTCTTGTAGTTTGGTACTGGATTGTTGTCATGTATTCATAATCCGTTGTTTCTCTTGATAAATTGTTTGTTTTTAGCCTTGTATCATCCTTGTACCTGCTGTCTATTCATTCATCGAAGCTTGTAGGCTGTAATTAGGAGGTTGCTCGGGTAGCTTATCATTTACTGTGTAATGCTGATTCTACTTCAGTGAGACCATATTTCTTCCCCGCTCCTTCATGCAGATTCAGCCACCAACGAACTATTATGGATTATAATATGATCTTTCGATTCAATTCACCTTTCCATGTAAAAGAAGTAACAGTCGCTGGCCTGTTCAGCCGTGCCTGATCGCCATCTTAACACTGCTATGCTGACAATTTTGCATGTATGGTCTTGTTTGTGTAGGACTGGAAACTGGAGAAGAAGTCATCTGATATATATGTACCGAACAGCGACAATGACAATGAGAGAGGAAGCATTGCTGGGAGTTTGTCAGGCTCTGACTCCAAAGTTGATGAGGAAGCGCCTCTCATTACGACATCAAGGTTGTCACACATCGGGCGTACACAGCTTGGCAGCCATGCTGTGTGATTCATGACAGCTTATACACGTATGTAGGAGTAGACCTTTTATCAAGCGTAGGAAATTAGAAAACGCAGAGAAAAGGAAATCCTAGCATTACACATTTGCAATCGATGAGAATCAGTTCAATTTTTTTCTTTTTTTGGCCCGACAGCTGGAATAGCTTGATATCACATGGCTTTGAGGGCAAATTCATTGTAATTTGATTCATTCAATGCACGGGCCATTGATGTTGGGGCTCTCGATAGTGGTCCATTATTCTCCGAAGCAATTCAGATATCCGAATACTACAATTTTTACTTGGATCAAAAGATCTAATACAGATCAAAACATAGAGATATGAACTGCACGTAATCGCCCAGGTATAGAACCTCCTCTGTGATGCTTAGGTAATGAAATACACCAGTTACAAGGTACAGGGCTTGAATTTGTAAGTACTGGTGCCTTGTTTCACTAGTATATTTATTTCACTGAAAATTTCATAATAAGAAAAATGTCATGAAGGTCATTTAAAAAAAAAAAAAATCAGCTTTTATTTAATTTCCATCTTACTTCAAAAAAAGGATATTTTCCTCCAATCTAAACTTGTAATTTTTAATTGATGGAACGTTTTTTATAAATCAATTAATCTTCTGCCATTCAAATACCAGAAAGTAGAAAGAACATTTTCCTTCAAATAAACATAACTTAAATATGGCTTCTGACCGTTAGTTGAATAAATGAAGGGAAAATGTTATAAATGATCCCTGAAGTTTTATCTAATGTTTAATTTCATCCCTAAACTTTCGATTTGCTCAATTTAATCCCTGAAATATTACCAACGTTCAATTTAATCATTCCGTTTAAACCGTTAAGTGATGACTGTTTTCTTTTTTCTTTTTCTTTTTTTCTACTTCTTTTCTCTTCCCTCTTCCCTCCACCGGCCATGGTAGAGGGAAGGGCGACCCTGGGCTGGCTAGGGCCGCCCTCGCCAGCGTCGGGTGAGGGCAACGCCCGCGAGGGTGGCCCTCGGTTGGGTCGAGCAAAGGCCTCCCTCGCTAGATCTAGCAAGGGAACCCCTCACCCGACGCCGGTGAGGGGCAAGGCGTGCCCTCGCCCGACGCCGGCGAGGGCGACCCTAGCGAGCCCAGGTGAAGGCGACCCCCGCCAAACACCGACTTCCCTCCGTCGGCTCTACCAGGCCAGCGGAGGGAAAAAGAAAAAAAAGAAAAAAAAAAAGATATTAAAATGTAAAAAGACCAAAATGCCAAATTCCGTTAACTTTAACTAACGGAATGACGAAATTGATCAATTTTCAAAAAATCAAGGACTAGATAAGACATTTATCAATAATTCATGAACCAAATTGAACAAATCAAAAGTCTAAGGACAAGATTGCAAGTTTAGGGACTGTTTGAGACATTTTCCCACAGTAGAAATGCCCTCAAACATAGACCTGCACATTTCTTACAACAGCCAAAACTAGTGTGTGATCATAGTAACTGAGTAGAATTCATACAATTAGTTAAAGGAAAATTTATCTCAAAGAATCTATCACTTAGCACTACAAACGCCCGCGTGACAGTCCTCTCCTTTCTGGTTTCCGATGAAAAAACACATCCCGCTACACATGCTCACAAGATGCAAAATTTGGCAGCACGTCGTGTCACTAAATTCAGTGCCTCCTTTGCTTAGCACGCCTCATTGATTGTCGACCTTTTATCTTCCATTTCTCATTTCCAGCAGGCCTCTTTTCTTCTTCTATCTCCCGTACCTTGCGCTTCCTGAAAAGCAATGGCGCAAGAAGGCATAAGCAGTCTTAAATTCAGATTATGAAGAATGGCCGGACACATAACATATGGCATCAAATGGTATTTCCTCAAAGAGGGTCCTAATAGAGTGGCAATCAACCAATAAGATAACTATCTTACTGGAAGGTAAAGAGCACTCTAAGCCAAAAGTTCAGCAATAAGGTACAGGTGCAGCTTTCTAGATAGGTACAACCAGTATAAAAGCTTTATTGGTTGGAGTTCGATTATAAGAAACCATTAATGCTGCATACATCCAGGCTGGAACAAATATTCCTTGGCGACAACACAAATCAGGATCCAACAAATAGTTCATGAAGTTCCAATATCCTATAGCTGTCCCCTCAAGAAGGAAAGTAAAGAAACTCTAAACTACATGACGCTAGTCACAGGAGTCCCTTGTACTATTGTGGGATGAGTTAAAGAATAGCAACACTGGTTCTTTATCCAATGTTTGTCACAGTAGCAATCACCTAAAACAAAATAGCTCAAAAGACGAAGTGATTATAATCTCATCAGACCTGTAGTCCCTGAGCTTGTGATCTGAAAGCAGCTCATCAGCAAGTGTCGCCTTCCTCTCCTTCTTAGTCAGTCTACCACTGTAAAACTCCGTTGCAGACGCTACCACTGTGCCAACCTGAATCAAACATTGACAAGACAATATAAAAAGAGACAAAGCTTAAACAATTAGATATGCAACCACATGGCAGATATACTTACCTGGAAATACTTGGGCAAAGTTTTGGATTTCGCATCACCCTTTTTGTAATGTCTCTTTGGGTCAATGACAGTCCTTAACTGTGGCACGAATAAAAAGTCAAATCAGCTAGTTCAATAAAGATATGCCTCTGGTAAAGAGCATTATGCGGAGTAATACTGTAAAAGGTTAATGAATAGATGACACACACCATTAAAGTATAGTAAGCATAAGCCAACACTATGAAGAACTCATGTAATTCAATATCTGGAAATGATCCATCACCGTAACCAATTCTCTTGATATGTTCACAGGAGCTGTTAATGTGAATTTGAGTATTCAATAGAAGGATAGCTACTCACCGAAACATCTTCGATGAACTATACTCAATACAAATGTCATCCTATACACGATACTTATGGTGTGACTTTGACTGCAAAGAATTTTTGCGATGTTTGATATAAGTTATTTAAAAGTCGTGTCCTCCAAAACATGCAGAGTCTGAAGGAAACCAAACTGCTTTCAACTTGATTTATAGGTAAAAAGGACTTCTATATTTCTTCTATGACATAACATGATTTTGTTGCAATATTTCTTTATTTCTCACTCATTTAAAAGTTCCTGTTTCCTCCACCAACTTGTGCGTTGCAAATCCATTACAGACCATAAGCAACTCTTTTGGCATCACTATATGAATCCATCAATAACTTGAGTTTTGGATTAAACTAAGTTAATCAAATTATGCAATCTCTTTATTAGATTATTTTAGACCTCATTCTCAAAATGATTGTCAGGCACTCATCAAAATAAAATAATTAAGCAAATCAACATGTACAGTGGTTTTCATTGAAAAGTCTATCAGCTCTATTGGACATACAACTGCCATCATCAATCAAAAACAGTAACCTCACTCTCACATACAAACAAATAAAGTGCCCCAATAAGCCATGTCACACTCACTGTCAGATATTCTTTACTTAAGCTATCAAAACCGGCATATTTTGATGGTTAGATACATTTAAGTTTTTTGTACTGCACCGAGAATTAATCGTAGGAAGTCATGTAAATCCCACAGCCCCTCATACAGCATATAGATGAAGAAAAGTCCAATGTCATGAGTCTCGCGCTAATTAAATGCATAATATATTCAAAAGCTTCTATAATCCACAGTAGTTTAAATCTGACACTAGAATAACTTTCAATAGCCAAAATTTTAAAAATTATTCGAGCCAAAATCTGTATGTTGTAAAAGTTTCAATTGTTTTGGGTTATATATGAGTCAAAGCGTGTGTGCCGCAAAATTCAGATTAAGCAGAAAGTAAAAGTTGATTCAGGCATCTTCTTCCTAATAATCGACATTCTTGTGGATCTTTATTCTATACAAAAGATTCCATCAACCTCTAAAAGGATCACTGATTGGTTTCCATCTCCAACAAAACTGGTGATAAGTTTGACAGATGCATCTTGCTCATTTGGAGTAAGTCCATTAAGCCCAGTGAAGTAAAAGATACGTAGCTACAACAGAGCAGACATACACCAAACAATTTGGGGGCACCAACAAAAGTTGAAAACTGAAGGCCAAGACCTAGCCATGGAATCCTTTGAACCAGAAGTCAAATAAATCAAGGAGGGAAAGCAAGAGCAAACAATTACAGGAAAGATCACCGTACCTTTAGTAACTGCAGATCTTTCTTCAATTCCGGAGTAATAGTCGGGGCAGGCATATCGAACCTAGTCACGATTCCAACACATCAACCGAAATCTTAATAAGGCATGCAGGAAAAGTACTCAGTCACCGTGTAATATGAATAAAGTCAAAACAGCCCTACTATCCAGATATCCACAAGACGGAACAAGCTCCCAAATACACATCATACCAAATTAGCTCTTTTCGAAAGTAGCTAATTTGGTATGATGTAAAATTCATGCGCCTCTTTCTTGATCCATCGATGAACTCAGCAGAGACAATCAAAATATCTCTACCACTACCCAGAAACCGATATGCAGCCTTACAATCAGGAAATGGACGGGGAAGAGGAGGAGAGGGAAATACCAACTAGAACCAGCAGTGTCCTTGACTTCCTTCCTCAGGAGCTTATTCAGCTTCTTGGGATTGGTGGGCGGTACGAAGAGCCCGTCGATCAGCTCCGAGCTCGGCTTCCAAAGAGCCCCGCTTTCACTCCCCGGTAGCTTCTTCTCGGGTTTAGCGTCCGACCCGGAACCGGTGCCGCTCGCGGGGGCGAGCGAAGACGTGAAAGCCGGCAGCTTCGGCTCCCACGAGAGCCCAATCACCGCCTTCCCCATGACCACTCTCCCCACACTTCTCCCAAGGCTTTATCCTACCTCTCTCTCTCTCTCTCTCTCGCTCCTTCTCTGAAACGGGAAAACATTCTATCGCCATGAGCTCGTTCCGGATGCCCAAAATTCGTAAGACGACGAAAGCAGCGCGTTGCTCTACGGCATCGCGACTATAGAAAGAGAGAGAGAGAGACTCACCGGCTGCAGAGGAATCGCGTTCGCCTCGCCGGGAGGCGGACCGACGACGGAGGGACGGCCGCGCACGGAGGAGGAAGCCCTTTCTCTGTCTCTCTCTTCGATGCGGGGCGTGCTAATGAGAGGCGGCCATGGCCAAAGTGTAAAGAAGGCCGAGGACCAAGGGGTTTTACCCCAGATTATACTCTACATAATACCTTCGTTTTTTACATTCAATTCATTGTGAAATATATACATATATGTATACGATCTTTTTTAATTTCCATCGCATATATATATGTATGGGAAAATCCAAATTTGGCCCTCTCTCTCTCTCGAGTGGGCTTTTTGCAAAATTCCGCCACTACTTGATTTCGTATGGAATGACGTCCTTAAATAGAAACCTGTTTGATGCGCATGATAACCTTCCCCGGCCAAACTATTTCTATTCTTTTCTTCCCGAACAAAAGGGAATAGAAACCTGTTTGATGCGCGCACATTATTTTTTTTTGTTCCCTAATAGAAACTTGGCCTAGGAATGGTTTTGGGCAAACGAAACGTAAGTAAAAAAGTTACTTCTCGTTCTCGACCCAAGAATTCCCAGAACAAAAATAAGAAACAAATCGGGCTAACCTAATTTCAGTTTTCACGAGCTTCCACTTTCACCTCTCCCTTCGTCCGCTTGCCCTCACCTTGATCTCATCTCCGATCGCCGCTCCGGTCTCGTCGCCGCCCGGTCTCGCGGGCCGCCGGTCTCGTACTCCGGTTGGGTCGCCTCTCTAAGCCGGTTGCGTCCGGTCTCGTCGCCGCGGTCTCGTCGCGGTGGGTCTCCTCGCCGCGGGTCTCGTCGGGGCAGTGGGTCTCGTCGCCGTGGGTCTCGTCGGCGCCGGTCTCGTACTCCGGTTGGGTCGCCTCTCTCCAAGCCGGTTGCGTCCAGTCCCGTCGCCTCCGCCTCTCTTCGGTGCCGTCAATCCCGTCGTCGGCGGTCTCGTACATCGCCCGGAACCGACTCCAGATTTCCGTGAGTTTCGTCGCCTCCTCCTCCTCCTCCTCCCCTCCTTCCTCTACCTCCTCTCCTTCGCCCTCGCTTCATCCGCGATGGCGGTGGCGATCCTCGGGTTTCCGGACGTCGCCCTCGCTCTTCGCCCTCTCGCATTTCGCGTTCTGCGAAGAACGAAGCGAGAGAGCGGAGATCCGGTGCCGCTGCGGTTTTGGTCTCGTACTCCGGCTAGATTTTCGTCTCTCGCGGCTGGATTTTCGTCCTAGGTTGTTCGGTGCGCGCTCTCTAAGTGCTGCTTCGCCGGAGCGTGTTGCGCAGTGTGAAAAGTTGTTTTAGCGGACGTTAGGTTAGGTCAATGAGATTTGAGCCTACCGAATCGACGGATAGGAGATGTTGAAGAGGTTTTTCTGAATCGCATCTACTAATTAGAGCTTTTCCTATTGTCTGTTTGTGGTATTGGCAGGGGAGGATTACGACGTGACACTCCGGTTGGGTTGCCTCTCTTCGAGCCGGTTGCGTCCAGTCCCATCGCCTCTGGTTACCTTTATTTGGCTCGCATCGCCTCGTGGTCGTCTTGCCCTAAATCAGGTTTGTTACTTCTCATTGTACATGTTCTAGTTTTCCTGTGCTTTGATGACTGATTGAACTAATTTATTTAACATATTCACTTGAGTTGAAGATGACATCGATTGTCCTTGATACCTTATGTAGATGAATTAAAGAGGTTTCTGTAGACATCTGGTTTGTTAGATTTGGACATCGTTTTCTAGGTCAAATAATTTTTACAAAACCGAAGTTAGATATGTAAAGTTGACATGCTTCGTTTTAGTGCTATGTTTCTATGACCTTTCTTGTTTGTCAATTTCCTGTAATTTTTTGTGCATAGATTCTTAAGTCAGTGCCTTAATAAATGTTGTTCATTAGGTTCATATTTACATCATTCCATGATGATTGAAGCTCATTTACTTAGGCCGATTGCCTTTAGAACATATGCACACATTGCTGTGATTTTGCTTTGCTGATTGACCTATTTGGAGTCGAAATTTGTGATTGAATCTTCTTGGAAGTTGTTCATTACCTCATTGTTTACAAAACATAAAATTTTCATAATGATTGGACATAATTAGGTCAGGTTGATCATGCTTAAACTAAACCTATTTGTTGCTGGAAATTGGTCGTTGATTGATATGCACGCAATCAATATTTTTGTAAATTCATATGTTTTGAATCTAGATGTGATGTCTTCATGAAAATTATAGGACACTTCTTGATGTACTTCTGTGTTGCTGGTTTTGCTGAATGAGTGATGCTTGTTCATTGATTTTTACAAATTCACGTGTTGATAATTGAACGATAATGTCTACATGAGATATGTTTGGGCCATGCTCAATTTTATTATCAAAAATATCTACAAAATAAAAACTTGATTTACTATTTTTGCCAACCCTCTCAAAGTTGCTGGGCTCATTGCAATTCATTTTACAGAATTGATTTGTGTGCATTATTGAGTTTTATAAATGCATATAGTCCAAATCTCTGGAAGCAAGACCGGAGTGAGAGGAGGATTGCTGAGTTGGGAGTTGACTTTTCCTTGATATTGAGTTATATGCTTCAAGTGATGCATTGTGTCATGCTGGTGATTGTGTTGATTTTCTCTTCCTTGTGTGTATCATGAACTTGAGGTTGATTGAGCTTGATTTGGGATAATCTGCAATTTCGGATATTTGTGATGGACTTACTGTTTTGGCTAAAACGAAGTGCAAGATGATTTTTTTTGACCTCGAGCCCTTCTACACATAAAAATACACTTCTAGAGCTTCGATTTGATATATCATACGCCCATAATGGATGTCGTTTGGCTGCTGAGAAACACATTTGAAATCTGTCAATTCTGCAGTAATTTTAGCTTGATTTGTGTTTGCTGTTTTCCTGTTTTGCTAGTTCTGTTTTGCTGATTTTGTTGGTTCTTTGTTTACTAATCTTTCTATTTCTTTGTTTTGAGGAGCATTGAGCTTGTGTGTATCATCAACTTGAGGTTGATTGATCTTGATTTGGGATAATCTGCAATTTCGGATCTTTGTGATGGACTTACTGTTTTGGCTAAAACGAAGTGCAAGATGAATTTTTTTGACCTCGAGCCCTTCTACACATAAAAAATACACTTCTAGAGCTTCGATTTGATATATCATACGCCCATAATGGATGTCGTTTGGTTGCTGAGAAACACATTTGAAATCTGTCAATTCTGCAGTAGTTTAGCTTGATTTGTGTTTGCTGTTTTCCTGTTTTGCTAGTTCTGTTTTGCTGATTTTGTTGGTTCTTTGTTTACTAATCTTTCTAGTTCTTTGTTTTGAGGAGCATTGAGCTTGTGTGTATCATCAACTTGAGGTTGATTGATCTTGATTTGGGATAATCTGCAATTTCGGATCTTTGTGATGGACTTACTGTTTTGGCTAAAACGAAGTGCAAGATGATTTTTTTTGACCTCGAGCCCTTCTACACGTAAAAAATACACTTCTAGAGCTTCGATTTGATATATCATACGCCCATAATGGATGTCGTTTGGCTGCTGAGAAACACATTTGAAATCTATCAATTCTGCAGTAATTTTAGCTTGATTTGTGTTTGCTTTGTTTTCTGTTTTGCTAGTTCTGTTTTGCTGATTTTGTTGGTTCTTTGTTTACTAATCTTTCTATTTCTTTGTTTTGAGGAGCATTGAGCTTGTGTGTATCATGAACTTGAGGTTGATTGATCTTGATTTGGGATAATCTGCAATTTCGGATCTTTGTGATGGACTTACTGTTTTGGCTAAAACGAAGTGCAAGATGATTTTTTTGACCTCGAGCCCTTCTACACATAAAAATACACTTCTAGAGCTTCGATTTGATATATCATACGCCCATAATGGATGTCGTTTGGCTGCTGAGAAACACATTTGAAATCTGTCAATTCTGCAGTAATTTTAGCTTGATTTGTGTTTGCTGTTTTCCTGTTTTGCTAGTTCTGTTTTGCTGATTTTGTTGGTTCTTTGTTTACTAATCTTTCTATTTCTTTGTTTTGAGGAGCATTGAGCTTGTGTGTATCATGAACTTGAGGTTGATTGATCTTGATTTGGGATAATCTGCAATTTCGGATCTTTGTGATGGACTTACTGTTTTGGCTAAAACGAAGTGCAAGATGATTTTTTTTGACCTCGAGCCCTTCTACACATAAAAAATACACTTCTAGAGCTTCGATTTGATATATCATACGCCCATAATGGATGTCGTTTGGCTGCTGAGAAACACATTTGAAATCTGTCAATTCTGCAGTAATTTTAGCTTGATTTGTGTTTGCTGTTTTCCTGTTTTGCTAGTTCTGTTTTGCTGATTTTGTTGGTTCTTTGTTTACTAATCTTTCTATTTCTTTGTTTTGAGGAGCATTGAGCTTGTGTGTATCATGAACTTGAGGTTGATTGATCTTGATTTGGGATAATCTGCAATTTCGGATCTTTGTGATGGACTTACTGTTTTGGCTAAAACGAAGTGCAAGATGATTTTTTTTGACCTCGAGCCCTTCTACACATAAAAAATACACTTCTAGAGCTTCGATTTGATATATCATACGCCCATAATGGATGTCATTTGGCTGCTGAGAAACACATTTGAAATCTATTAATTCTGCAGTAGTTTCAACTTGATTTGTGTTTACTGATTTTGTTGTTTTCATGTTTTGCTAGTTCTATTTTGCTGATTTTGTTGGTTCGTTGTTTACTAATCTTGCTGGTTCTTTGTTTTGAGGAGCAAATTGTCTTGAAAAAAATATACAATAATGGAATGAAACATTTGAGAATTCAAACATTGCACTGAATAGCTACCCAATGTTTATGCACTTTGAATAGCTATCCAATGTTTAGAGCTATAAAGATATTTTGATGCCTGTGTCTTTCTTTAGTCTAAAAGATGGTGATGAGAAAAGAAGGCAGCAGCATGTTGCACTTTCTTTTTAATTGTCTTGAACTCATATGATGTTCAACTAGTGAAGGTTACATGGCATCCCAAAAAGAGGCATTCATCGCAAAGTGGATCGAGCCTTTAACGAACTTGTTCGTTAGTTTGTTGGTAGAAGAGGTCAAAAAAGGAAATCGCACCTCTTCTACTTTCAACAAAGCAGGTGGAATAACATACGGATAGAATTTAACAAACAAGCGGAACTTCAATATACTTTGCAGTACAATTGAAGAATAAGGTGAACAAATTGAAAAAGCAGTATGCTAGTTTTAAGAAGCTTCTTTCGCAATCCGGATTTGGCTGGGATAATGTGAACAAGAAAGTTGTTGTTGATGATCCAAGCATATGGGAATCTCATATCAAGGTATGATTTAACCTTTGATCATTTTCATAGCACTATATATATACATCCAATATGTTTAATTGTATTGTTGATATATGTCATCATTGTGAAAATTGCAGGATAATATTGAGTGGGTGAAATTCAAGAAGGATGGGTTTCCTCAATATCCTGATTTGTGTATTGTATTTGGTGATACATATGCTAGTGGGGACTATGCAGTAGGGAATGCTGAAGATTTCGTGATGTCGGATGAACTTAACATTGGTGGTGATAATGGAGACAATGAACCAGAGGACTTGGGTGCACAGCATGTTAATGAGGACTTGGGTGCACAGCATGTTAATGAGGAAGATTTTATGTCTGACAAAACTCCTACTCCAGTTCATGACAAACATAGGATGGATAAAACTCCAAATACTAAGAGGAGAAGGAAGAGTCAATCGCCTTGATGTTGCTAGCACTTGCAAAGCCTTGCAAGAGATGATCAAAAGTAGGGTTAATCAATCTCGAGTGGTTCTGTAACTCACAAGTGACATCACAACCTACAGACCCATTCTCCATATCTCGTGGTGATTGATGCCCTACTCGCCATGCCCGCGTTGGACCCCGGATCTCTATAGCAAAGCAAAGGAGCGAGCTGCGATAATGCCACGTGGAGGGAGGCTTTTATCAAAACCCCAACTGAAATGAGATATTGTCTTCTCCAACGTCTTTAGTAGATGTTAGGAAATGTGTTGTGGATTGCATGGAGTTTTATTAGACTATGTTTTTTATGTTGTTGGTTAATATTTTGTTGTTCAAGATATTGATGTTGAGACTTTTGCATTTGTGTTGTGGTTTGGATATGATGGATTGTGCTGAGTTTTTATATTTGATTTGTCTTTTCATTCTATTACTTATGTTATTGGTTTCTATTGTTTTTTTATTTTAATTTTATTTTTACATATATCTATATTGATTTTCTTATACTTGTGTAATGGCATAGGTACTATGGAAGATGAATCAAATAGTGTGTCTAATGAAGAGGTAGCAGCAGTTGAATGGTATTTGGATGACTTTGATATTGACATAATAATAGCATGGTTAACTCTTGTTAATTTGGACATGTCTTTGCATACGAAAGAGCCTATTAGGGACAGTAAATTATCGGGAGCCGAATGGGTAAGGGAAATTGTTTATGGACATTCGAGATAGGATATATGAAGCATTCAGGTTAGAGAGACATGTTTTTCTTAACCTATGTGATCTAATGAAGGCAAGAGGTTGGCTGAAAGATACTCGATATATAAAGGTAGATGAACAAGTTGGGATTTTCTTATCTATGGTTGGTCACAAAACCACAAATAGAGAGTTATGTGAGAGATTTCAACATTCGGGACAGACAATCGATAAGTTATTCACTCTGGTATTAAAAGCGTTTCTCGAATTATCAAAAGAGATTATCAGGCCGCCTTCTTTTGATCTTATTCCAGAGGAGATTCTTGTCGATCCTAACCATGCACGTTACTTCAAGGTATTATTTTAATTTCAATTGTACATTATTAAAATATATATAGTTGATAATATTGTCTAACGCTATAATTTCATAAAATCACAGGGCTGCATTGGTGCTATTGATGGCACCCACATTAATGCATCCGTCCCTTTAGCAAAACAAATCCCATTTAGAGGCAGGAAAGGGACTACCACTCAAAATGTGTTGTGTGCTTGTTCATTTGATATGAAATTTACTTTCGTATATGCTGGGTGGGAAGGATCTCGCAATGATTGTCGGGTTCTCTCGGCGGCACTCGAGACTCCTCGATTGCAATTTCCTCGACCACCACCAGGTATTTGTTTTGTCTATATTAAGTGATTTTCTTTATGATTGTATAGCTATTGCATATCATAACAAATATATGTATATATTCTTGTAGGGAAATACTATGTAGTAGATTCTGGTTATGCATCACTTCCAGGATTTTTAACTCCATTTAAAGGTGAACGGTATCATTTGAATGAGTATAGGGGTAGAACGAGACGGCCCCCGAACAACAAAAGAATTGTTCAACTATAAGCATTCTTCATTGAGAAATGTTATCGAGAGGTCATTTGGGGTATTAAAAAATCGTTTCTCCATTTTGAGACACATGCCTCCATTTTCAATTCGAAAGCAAGCATATATTGTAATCGCATGTTGTACTCTTCATAATTATATTCGCGACCAAGACAAGATGGACAGGAACTTTGCCCTTTATGGAGATCCGGATTATCCACTCGGATCTACGAAGACGAGGTTGTAGATGATGCATCGATGATGAGGCGGCTGGGATAAACATGATCGGGAAAAATATTGCAAATATGATGGCAAGGGATCACAATATGCAAGAGATTCCATGACGTTTTATTTCTGACTTTTGCGACGTGTTTTTTGTTTTTTGGGGAAAACTTTTTGCGATGTATTTGTAAACTATTATGAATACATTTATATTAATAGTATTAAGGTCATCCAATTCTATCTCCATGAGCATAAATGCCATTGAATGTATCATAAATGTGGACAAATAGAAGAGAAGCAAATGATAAGCTATTGTATAGTTGACACTTCAAGACCTACAAACCGCCGTTGGAAGCTTGTATGCTAGTTAAGAAAGAAAAAAAGCAAAAGAGGAGAAGAAAAACACATCCCTTTATCAAAATTAGCCAAAACTAAGAGCAAAAACTTAGTCCCAACAAAATGAGCATAAATTAATTTGGCTAACAATATCACGTGTGCTTTTTCGCAATATTTGCTATACAAAATATTAAAATTTGGAAAAAAAGAAAATATATTATTAAGAATTATAGTTCAAAACATCAGTTTGTGAATAATGATTCCAACAAAGCGCTACATAAATTCAATACTCTATAAATCATAAGTAAAGATTCTCACACATAGATATAAAATAATAGCTCACGTTCCATTATAATACCACTTATGTTACAAGCATATTCGACTAGAATGCTTACACCTAATCAAATGTATTATTAATCTAATAATATTTTGATCTTGTCAATTTTTATGTAATATTTAATTTATTCATTTTTCTTATTTTTAATTTTTTTTAAATAAAATTTGGAATAGAAATTTTGTGCGATTCTACCAAACGTGTTTCTGTTCTTTTTCATTCCGTAGTAGAAATTTTATGCGAGTTATCAAACGTGTTTTGTTCTTTTTCTATTCCGAAATAGAAATTTTGTACGATTATCAAACGGGTTTTTTTGCTCGAAATTGTTCCCCGGAATAGAAATAGAAAAGAACTATTTCTGAAAAAAACTCTTCCCCAGCCGAGAAGTGTTGTCATGCGCTAGGGAAAAAAAACTCTTCCCCAAACTATTTCTGAAATAAAATTTTGGCCGAGTGCACGTGGAAAAGCCCATACGCCGAGCAATGTTGAAGAAAAAAGGTGACCGGTCGCATTTGGCAACCGGTCATTTAAGTCATTTTCCAGTCGAGAATCGATCCAGTATATAAAAAAGTTGAAAGGATAATACATCCGAGTAGTCATTTTGATAAAGTCGTTGGCCTTTTGACATTCCTATTACTTGAATATAATGTTTTTTCACCAATATAATTTTTATTAAAAATAATAGTTGGAAGAAAATAATTAGGTTATAATTCTACATAAAAGGAATTTGATATATGAGTAAAAAAATTTCCCCTAATAAATTCGATTTAAAAAAACAATTTGAAAACAAGGCCGTATGTTATCAGTTATCATCAACAGTTAGTTCGTCGTTAATTTTCTCAAATATAAAGTGAAGAAAAAGATTCATATTCTTTTATTTGTCTTATGTGCTTTTAGTATTTATTTTAAAATTATCTACTTCGACATTTTATCTTATTTTATTGCACTTGCAGAAAAGATATATGTTTTTACTAGAAAATAAGTACAAGATTATATATAAATCAATAATATTGTTTGTAGATTTCCTTAGGAAAACACTACGCAAAATAGCAAGAGTACCAATTTGATATAATCTCAAATGAGGTTCTACTTTCACTAGTACACACATCACGAGTTCAAATCTAATTAAATTGGACTATCCTATTATTTATATAAACCGAACAAATAACAAGGTATCATTTTTTTGTTGATTTACGAAAATGACTGAAATGAAAAAAAATATTTAAAATTTGGGCAATAACTTAAGTGCAAAAACTCTTAATAGTATTAAATGGTTAATTTGATTTTGTTAGAAAGTCGACAAGCTAAATGAAGAAAATTAAAAGTTTAAGAGCTGTATTAAACATTTAGGACATAATTCAATGAATATATCAAGTGAATTAAAAGTCCACAGATGCAATTACATATTAGGCTGAACTACAGACATTATTAGTATTGTTTCCAATGTTTGTTTAAATAGTACTTCCTTTTCTGGAAAGGATTGATGGGGTGTAATTTGCTTCAACAAATAAATTAGATGGAAATCCCAATCTTTTAGTGCTATTGCTATTTCAAAAACTCGATCCCCATGGGGGATTTGAATTTATACACCTTGTCACGACCTCTTTTTTTCCGTTTGGGGGAAAAGAAAGAATGGTTTAGGGATATTTGCCTAAAGAGGCGGACCAACGGCCCTAAATTAGGCGCAGGTTCTCCCAAGCCCATACCTCGCGCGACATTGGATTTTGAATTTTAATTCTTAACAACCTATGTACTTAGGAGTCGCCACTGCTAGCCTATTGGGGTCGGCTAGAAACCAATCAAGACGCGGGAGTGTTGTCTCAATTCCTACGCAACCAGAGATTTCTAGGAACGGGGACTTGTTTACGCTAATGTTTCTATTAGCGCCCTTGCGGTACCACTAAATTGAAAGGTTGTTCATCTAAATGGCCACACAATCTTGATTACCAATTATAATTCTTACAAAACCGCTAAGCGTCCATGCAAATGTTTTTTTTGTAGGTTTTTTTTAATATCTAGACTAATCCTAACATAATCTAGAAAAGAAATTTACACTCAAATTAATGGAAAGCGGTGCATAAGTAAACATCCAAGAAATTGAAATAACTTGAAAATAAATGCCGAAAATGAAAACCCGATACAAGTCGGGCAAATAATATTACATGGCCTTGTTATCACGCCCGGGACAGGACCCCGTGAGCAAAATGAGAATTTAAATATGCATGAAATTACCCTAGATGCATGAAATTACTCTAAATAATTTTAATCTAAGCAAAATATATTATTTACAAAAATGGTTATAAAATACCAAAATATCATTTAATTAGGAAAAATGACTTTATAAAATTAGGAAAATCTCCTAGATGTCATTTTTGGCTTAATTTGATAACATCTAACATTTTTTGATATTTTTGAAATTTTCATATTTTTCTCTTTTTTTTTATTATTATTTTTAAAAATATTAATAATAATTCCTTAAACCGATCTATGCTAACATGGAGTAACACAGCACATGAATATCACAATAACCGAGCTCAAATCGACCGTTTCAAGATCGAAACTTAGTTTGCGCATTTCATCGAACACTTGGCGTGCATTAAATCACCCCAAAACAGCTTCGCGGGCCATGTTTGCGGCCTTCAATCTTCACCCATGAGCAATATTATGTGGGACTAAAGCATCAAGATTATACTACCACATGCAAGGAGCAATATTAGACAGAAATCATAGCTTAAAACACAAAAGAACTAAGCTAAAATCATCCTCAAACATGCGGGTGTGATCTGATTTCACAAATCTGGGTTTGAACCCAAGTCAAACAAACAGTTTGCATGCCCATGTTCAAGCCCCGACACTTATCACATGCAAGATCTAAGGGAAACACTACTTGATCCGAGTGAAATTAGGTAACATGAGCTTTCAAAAGCAACAAACATCATAGAGAATGACCAACCGAACGCATCAAAAACGACCTCTCCAAGAAGCACACATGCAAAACTCTTGAAGAGATTCCAACACTTAGAAAAATTTCCACCTCGAAAATCAGTCCTCCGGGCTGCTTTTTCTCTTCATTTTCATGATAAAAACATACTCAAACTCGAAAGAAAATACATCTAGGATGCTTACCTTGCTTCTTAGTTTCCCTTTCAAGTGGTTCTTCGCTCAAGAAACCAAGAAATTATCCTCGGGGGCCCGTGGAAGTTGGCTTCTTCAACTGGAAAATGAGATCTGCAGAAGAAAAAATGACAATGAAGGTTTTTGTCGACCTCTAAAATTAGACTTCAAGACCTCTTTTGTTGGAAAAATTAACACCAAACCAAACTAAATATATTCAAGTTTGGGGTAAAAGTCAATCTTTTCCTCATTTGTCTTTCAGTTTTCTCAAAAACACCCGCTTTCTCTCACTCGTGACCAATCGGGCTCAACACTTAGAAAAATTCAGACTTTCATTGGCCCGTGAGGAGGGTAGTTTTTCGGGGGCTTTAGGAGGCCTTCCCGATCTCCATTTGGGACGTACGACCTATGGTTGGAAAGATCTTTGAGTGAAGTTTCACTCTCTAGTTGAAGGTTTTGGCTAATTTTGGCTGCAAGTTTGTGAAAATGGCACTTTTCTCTCTCAAGGTCGGTCTGGAATTTCTGGGTTTGCTTTTCTGGAGTTGCTTCTGAGGGCCTCTTTGGGGGACGACCGTGAGCTCTCTCCTCTCCCTCTCGTCTTCTCTCTCTCTTCCCTCAAAAGAGCATGCTTCGTAGATGTTATCCACCGAAATCATCAATCCCTTGGTCAGCTTTTTGTCCACCTGCCAAGCCCACCAACTGAGCAGTCTACCCACTTTCTGACTTAGCCAAAATTTTGAAGTTTTGCAGCTGTTGAGTGTGCGGGTTTTGCTGCGACTTTCCCGTGCATTCAGCAGCTTATCCCTGGCCAATTTCCGTCCACTGGCACTACTAATTATGGTCTTCAATCACGTGCAAAGATCAGGCTGGATGGGCGGCTGAGTGGGATATGGTGGGGCCACCAAGTTGCTTACTCAGCAACTCCGAAATGAGACCAATTCGTGGACTAGGTTTTGGTAGCTCGTTTGAGTGCTTTAATCCATCAATTTGGCTGCGATTTTTGATCAATTAGCAAGCTCATGTATAGTAGTTTAAGATCTTGGCTAGATTTCATAATTTTACTCACTCAATATTGCAAGAAAATCCCTCAAAGTTGGCCATTTTCTTAGCCGAAAATACCCATTCCAATGCAAATTTGGTCCTTTTCGCCCGATTTGATTGATTCGAGTTGGCCCAAGTTCAATTTCAACTTAATTGGTGACCAAGATGATGATTTAAGGGTTCGGGCAAAATTTTGCAAAATTTGCGAATTGGTCCCTCAACTTTTGGAAATTGCAATTTGGCCCCAATTTGCCATTTTAATTCCAATCTGACATCCTGGGCTTGGCTAGTCACATTTAGATCATTGGCCCCAACTTTTTTCTTTTTTTTGGTTTTTTTTTTTTTTTTTTTTATATTTTTTATTTTTTATATATTTTCAATTTTTTTTTTTAAATAAAAATATCTTCCATTTAAAACACCATATTAAATGCCTAGATAACCTATATGCAAGAATTTAACTTGAAATATTTTTGTGGAAAAACAAGTTCCCATTTTTTTTATTATTATTATTTTTTTTTTGGAAATGATTTTTTGGGCAAAAATTTAGGTGTCGACACACCTTATTTCATGTGATGATTAGATTTGAAATGAGGCTCCATTCACGATTTGACAATCTCAACCTCAATCCCCACCTCCTCCCCCACCTTAGATTTAGCTTTCGGAGCTCATATCTCATCAATGATGATAAATTAATATTGTCCTAGGCAAATTAAATAAGAAATACAAATCAAGGAAGAATATTTTTTTTTATCAATATAAAGATTCGTTTGAACAAGTATATAAATACATCATTTTGAATTTTGAAAAGAAAAATACACGATCGGAATATTTTCACGAAATCCGACTTCCGAGTGGGAACTCAAATGAAAAATTTGGAATTTCAAATTAAGCTAGAAAATAACTGGACTTTCTTTCTTGGGAGAAGGACGAGGTTGTTAAATTTATTCAATAATAAAAAGATAAGGACTTTTAAATAGGAATTAAAAATCCTACCTACCTACCTACCTTCGGCCTTGCTGAAAAATCGCGGAATTTCGAATCTACTAATAAAATAATTCAATGATCTGATATTATTTAATACCCAATAATATCCCGGTTATTACCAAACGAATATAAAATACATTTCATTTTTTTTATTTTCATCGCCTAAAAAAAAAAAAAAAAAAAAGAAGCTGGTCCACAAAATACTTCGAAAAAATATATTCGGTAATTATTTTTATTGTTTCGAGTTTTATACATAAATAGAACACCGGCTATCAAAACAGTCGAAGCAAAGCAAATCCCTCTCCACTTGTTCTTCCTCCCCAAATCCAATCGAGCGATTTTCCTCTGCTGTATTTCCGATCGGAAATCCGGTCGGAATCCGTCGAGCTCCCCGTCGCTCCGGCGATCAATCGCTCCAATCCGCCGCCGCCATTTCCGCGCTTCTCCGCTGCCCTGAAATCCCCACTTTCTCCCGATTCTAGGGTTACCGTTGGGTTTTTTCTCGAGGTTTCTTCTTTGCCCTAGAGAGGGAGGGAGGGGTGGAAAAGGAGAGGGAGGGAGAGAGAGAGAAGGAGAGAGAGAGAGAGAGAGAGAGATAGAGGATGCGGCGGTTCCGATGAAGCGCGGCCACGACGACCTCCACCGCCACCAGCAGCAGTGCGGCCAGTGCGGCGCCGGCGCGGGGGAGCGGTGGCTCCTCCACAACGTCCACCACGACACGGGGTACCGCCTCCTGTGCACCCACTGCGTCCTCAGCTGCTTCCGCGGCAACTTCTGCCCGATTTGCCTCCAGGTCTTCGACTCCCCGCCGCACCCCAACCAGTGCGTCAAGTGCCTCAACTGCCGTTCCCTCTCCCACGTCTCCTGCGTCACCTCCAGCTCCAACACCAACCACCACTTCCATTGCCCCTTCTGCGCCAACCCTAAGTTCCGCTTCCTCTCCCTCGGGCCCCTCCCCAACGGCAACGACAAGAGGATGAGGGCGGACGGGAATGCCGGCCTCGAGGCCATCACCCGGGGCGCCGATGGGGATGACGTGAGGAGAGTGATTGACAGGGAGTCGGCCAAGGCTCTGGTCGCGGCGGCGAAGATTGCTTGCGCCACGATGAGCAAGGCTGCAGCTAATGAGAGGGTCAAGGCAGAGGTGAAGGTCAAGGAGGCGGCGCAGGCAAGGAAGAGGGCGAGGGAGGCATTGGAGAGGGTAGCCTTCTTGACGCTGAGGGAGAAGGAGAGGGATTTAAAGGCGGGGGTTGTCAATGGTGTTGGGTTTGCACTGGAGCAGAAGGTTAAGGCCAGGGTCATTGGTAATGTCGCGGAGAATGACAAGATGAATCAAGGGGTTGATGGGATTTTGGGTTCGTCCCTGAAGAATGGTGTTTCGGTTGCTGGGGGTGTACAGGGTGAGAGGTTGCATTCGGTTTCGCCGGGTGCCGGGCTCAATAACGTTCAACAGAATAATTTTGGTTAGGGAGGCTGGTTTCTTGATTCATGGGAAGTGCTTTGCACGGTGGTGGAGTCCAATTGAAAGCTGTTTTGCGCCTCTGGTGATGTGAAATCTGCGAGTAGTTTTAGAAGTTAGAAATGGTGGTTTCCTTGTGCTATGCATGCCTCTGAGATTTATGTAGAAAAGGTATCTGAATTAGGTTCAGGTTAATGTTAAACGGCTTTTCATGTATGAACTTAGGAGATGTTCAAATTGATCCTGGTCCCATTTGTTTATGGAAGCTGAGTACTTTGTCCAGACATCCCGACATTGCTTGTCCTTGCCTTATTTTTACTCTTGTCAATTTTCTTTCTTTCCTTTTTATGGTGCTTCCTTGTCACTGCTTACTCTGGTGAGTTCACAATGTGATCTGTGGCCATCAGCAGCTGTTTGTTTTCCAAGTTGAGTGCCTCTCTCATCTTCTGTCCTAGCCTCCTAGGACGGCTTCAGGACGATGCCAGAAAACGAAGTTGTTCTGCATCGGCATGTCTCACGTGCGATGCTGGTTAATCTTGTGACCGATGGATTGTGGATTTGTTGCTTATCAATCTGCAACAGAATGAATTTCTTGACAATGGAAATGGGGGTTCCTGGACAATGGAAATTTGGGATGTTACTAGCTGTTCGGGATCTGTTTGAGAAAGGCAGTCACACTGCTAAACATGTGTAGTGACATAGTTAAGTCGGTGTGGTGATTGAACCCTGTCCAAAATTTTGAAATGCCCATCGAAGATGTTGGTTGATGGGCACCGGTTGAAGAGGAGGAAACCCACCGCGGGAGATGAGACTTCCTTCAGATACTGCTCTGCTTATTTGGTGGCTAAGCTGAAATGGCAGTTTTATGTCTTGCGTGGACAGGTGAACTCTACTTTTATCTTTTCACTCTGTTATATGTTTAGATCTAGCTGGAGCGAAAAATCATAAGATACGTGGAGAAACTGCTTTACTCCGTTTTATTCTTTGGTGGTCTCTTTTGAGCAGATGGGAACCCTGCTTCGTAAGCCTGTATCGTGGGCATGTGGTTTGATTTCAATTTTTTCCTCGCCAGCGTTCAACCATAGGATCCATAAAAAATACTGGGCCTGGCACGTTCTAGGCTCGAAATGGGGCACTGCCCTATTTGAAACGGGCTTGTGGCCGGCTTCCAATAGCTACCTCACACCATCCCACGTCCTGTGGGTGCTATGCTGGTGAGGAGCTCCTTGCCACAGCACCTAAGATTCCAGCAGTTAGGTATTCTCTTTGCATGAGATACCTCCCCTTCATCATTAGGCTGATCATCTTTGTGGCAGCCGCAACGCATTTGATCTATAGTTTAAACCATAGATAATACTACTTTTGCTATAAAATTTATCCATTTTAATAGTCTTTTGTTATTAAAAAAAAGATTATGGAACGTTGCCTTGACCATATCTTACTTCTCAAAGTTTGAGTACCAGCAGTTGCCGGACTAGCTTTCCTTGCCTTACTCCTCTTTTAATTAAATCTCTTTCTCGCCCTTATTCCTGTTTGGTATATTGTTCAACTTTTTCCCTCTCTTGGGGCATTCAAAAAAATGAAAGTGAATCCGGGTCCGGTAATGCAGTAAACCTTGGAATTAAATAATGCATTCCATTCGCCCGGCGTGTCCTTAAGATCTTAAGATTAGAAAGGTTTTTTCTTACCCTGGCTTGGCTGTTCTTCCCGCTGTAGGTCGAGCGGAAAAAGTTCCTAGACATGGCTTCTTTCCCTCCCTATTGGGAAAGCTCGATATCTAGTCAATTCAATCATGAATGACAATGCTTAAAAAAATGAACGGCATGAAAGGATGTGTGACGGGCAAGAAAGTGTGTAGATGGCCGCAGTCTATTTTAATACATCTTGATATAGTAATTTGGAAGCTTCAGAAAAGGTAGAGAGGCCACTGGCGAAATTATATCTCGGGTGGTAAAGGGGTCGAACCCATTTTCGATTTGCTTTAATCAACACTAGAGCTGTCTCTCTATACATTGCTAGAATTTACAGGGATGATCTTTCTTCAAACTATAATAGCGCTCCCACTCTACAGGATCTACATATGACCAAGCTGATGATAATGAGAAAACGAGCCACGGTGCTCTTTGTTCATTCGCACTCTCCCACCTTCTATTGACCAAAACAGTCTTAATCCTTGAAGACTAAATGCCATTTTGCTGTAGAATCGCAGGGACTCGAGAGAAAGAACGAGAGGCTCCTGAGCGCCAAAGATAACCGATGGATCCTACTGGAATTGTCTTTATGCGATGTTCGCCAACAGGTAGTGAGAGAGAGCCGGTGCAAGGGACCTCACGTTACTCTCTACCTCTTGCTTCAGTCCCGAGTGCCCCGCGCATTGCCAAAAAGAAAAAAATTGATTGAATTAAATGAATTCTCTCTTCCCCCAGGGCCAAACGCTATTTACATCCCGGAGGTCAGGAGCGGCTGGTTTTCTGGTACTCCCAGCTCATTTGATAGCCTTTTACACAACTGCACATGCCCAGGAATGATGGGTTAGTTGAAAGTGATCGAACTGATCCACATGCTACCATATCATGTACACTGTATAGGTCCGAGAGAGCGAGTACCTGTCTATAAACTGTAGAATCTCCATACGATTTTCTTAACTCAACTACATACAGGGATGGGCTGATCTCAAAAACCTGATGTGAGCACAAGAAAGCTTTGTTGGTAATAGCGATGGCAACTTTTCAAGATGGACATGGCATTCAGCAAAGCACAAAACCCATCTATACACGAAGTTCTTTTACCTCTGCAGCAACTGAAAGAGATCCCGGACTTTTCTGACTCTTCTGCTCTTGCATTACTTTCAACTACAAGTTGGGAAAGAGAAATATCAGTTTCAGTCTGCATAGTAGAAGAGATTAGAATACCAAGTGAGCAAAAAAAGGGGCAACGTTGGAACTGCCTTCGCATTTTTAAGAAAAAAGAGGAACAGGTTACATTCAGATAAACAGATTGTGAGAATGAGATGCTTACTTTCCCATTTTTCTTTTGAACCCGAAATCCCATCTGTGTCACTGTATCCTCGATCCTCTCAAGCAAGTCCTTCGCAGAGTGATTGGATGTAAATCTAATCTTCCTCTCCGAGACATCCTGAATTATAGCGTCAGACCACTGCTTTGCAGTTCAACCTTAAGAGTTTATGTTTTTTCGTGTTTACAATGCTAGCAATGATTCTCTTACCTCCTTTTCAAAGAAGCCAGAAAGATCTAAACATGAAGACATTCCGATGAGCTGGAAGGCATTGATGAGGGTGGGTGATCGTGGACTCTTCTCCCCTTCGGATGGCTGCACGGAAAGAAGAAAATAAGATTGTTGATGATGTTATCCAGCTTCACCACATCCCGTCACAGTATAGCCTACACTATGTGGACTGGCATGTATCTAAATGGAAGGTCGAGGAAAATCAGCATACCACTTCCTGCATGGAAAAGGCATCATCAATTAAAATGCTCTCTTCATCGTCAGGGTTTGCTGGACTGTAGTCCTGTCGAAACCAGTCGTCTGCTTTAATACCATCCATAGTTATCCTGGTGACATGATTGGGATCAAGAATTCGCCGTATAAGACTCTTGGCACCTGCCGATAGCCATTTTGGGATATGTGCCTCTCCTTTAAATATCTAAAATGCCACAAAAATAATATCACCCTATGTTAGATACGCTATGACAAGAATGACAAGTGCACATGTTAAAAAAAGAAGTGAACAAATTGTGTTTACCTTTTGGTAGAGAACAGCCAGATTTCTGTCATCAAAAGGGAGATACCCGGTCAGAATGACGTAAAGTATAACACCACATGACCACACATCTGAGGTTGCCCCATCATATCCTCTGTTGTTAAGAACCTCCGGAGCAACGTAGTTGGGACTCCCGCAGGTGGTATGAAGTAATCCGTCATCCTGATATTTAGATTGAATTAGCCAAACTAACAAATGGACTGAAAAGAATAAAGTCACCATCAGGGTCTGAAAGAGCAATGTACCCTAAAATGCTGGGGTAAAGCACTGAGGCCGAAATCTGTGATCTTTATGTTTCCCCTTGAATCAACCAGAATATTCTCCAGCTGCAGTTTTAGAATGGAACTCCTTGTCAGAATGACAGTGAAGAATGTGGAAGAGAAGCAAGCAAGGCCACAATACATTCTGTCTCAATTTTGCTTGAATTGCAAAATAATCCAATGCCTCAAGAAGGAAAAGGAAATGAACCTTGAGATCTCGGTGGAAAACACCTTTGTCGTGGCAGTAGCTAACACCATCTATTAGTTGCTGAAAAAGCTTCCTCCCTTCAGCTTCAGGAAGCCTTCCCCGACTTGCCTGAAGGATAAGGAAAAAAAAATAGCACCTTAGTAATCAGACACCTAGGCCTGGGGCATAGTTTCAAAAAAAACAGGCAGGCACAAAGTCCTCACAATTCTGTCGAACAGTTCTCCTCCCGTTGCATATTCCAGGACCATGTAAATCTTGGTTTTGCTTGCCAAGACCTGCATCATCATCCATCGAATATATCACCATTAGCTCTCTGTATCAGGAATGGCGACACCCAAAGCAGATGAAAGCAGAAAAGTGCAAAATAAGGAGGCTATGCTTTATGATTCCTTCCGTGATGGTGTGTATTCCCTGCTGTAATTAAACTTCAATTGTCATCATGATATTCTACGGCTAACAGAAACCAAAGAGCCTCTTTTCACATTTCATTCAAGATGCTAAAAGGTTGCTACTAATTTTTTTGCATTGCGTTTTCTTTCCCGTCAATTAAAGAATTTCTTTGATCCGGTGGAGGATCATTCATGCATCTTTTTGATTGTAAGGATCATCAGATGATCTCCTAACCAGGCAAAAGGAAGTGCAGAGAAAACGCAAAACACTCAAAAACCCAGGGATCCCTTCCTTACGTGGCAATTCAGGAAGTGGACGTCAAATTAAGAACTCTTGTAGTGCAAGTGGATGACTAATAGTTTATGAAATTGACAAGACTGTTTATCAGATATCGTAACATCCACACATTGGCTTCAAATATCTGAACCCCATTCTGTACTTTTTGTCTAGCACAATAATCCGAAGATTCATACATCATACAATTCCATTCCGAATCATCCAGTGGATAACCCGTCGTGGCTGCACAGGTCAGATCTTATCTAGATGGATGACCAATCATTGGGGCAATAATTACATCAAGCCAGATAAATCCCTGCAACACCGATGAACCGGAGAAATCTCATTTATGATCCACTCGATTTGATGGTCCAATAAAAATCGTGGGCTCACGTCGTCGACCGGGGGGGCACGAAGTAATTAATGCTTATTAAGGCTCGAAGTGGTGGTTGGCAGGTGATCTGGACACTGGGAGGCTTCTATTTTTGGCGTTCCAAGCCATATGGTCCCGCTAGACATAGACAGAGGCACATGCCGTTGTCACTCATGGAGGTGGTCATCAACTGGGGGAGGTGCTGACCAGTAGATCACCAACCACATAATGTTGGCCGAATCCAATGCATCAGGTAATCTTCTAGTGTCGTTTCCCCAGTTGGGCTTTTAAAGACGTCGATAGCAAAAGGCCAGAGTCTAATGGTGCAGAAAGAGGAGAGAATATTCCAAATTTTCTCTCCCCCTCTCCTAACTACAAAAACCCTGAAAAACTACCCGATTTTCCGCACCATCACTCATCTCCCTCCCTTCCCAAACAACATCCTAACACACGTCCTTATGGTCCCACGGTAACCGAGACCTCATTCGACTTTCAATACTTTGCATCGCACAAGCAACGGACGTCGACATGACCCAGTCGAGCAACAGGACGGCCCCGCCCCTTGAATACCAAATCCTGCTGGGTTTTCTCTGTTTGGCCGAGGATCGATAGATCGATCTTGATAATCAAGCCTTGCTCGATCTCCACTCATTTGGAATGGGGAAATGAGTTGGAAGATAGAGTGACTCATGTCCCAGCACCCCACCTGTGAAATCCTAACCGATTGGAGCGGGGACCGGGTGGATATCCTCAGTATAAAAATGGTTTGTTCTAGGAATTCCTGGAATTAGTTAAGAGTTTAAAGTATGGGGAGAGGACCCTCCCCCACCTGCCTGCCACTGCGACACCCTCTCCACCTGGCCTCGGGTGTAGCAGAGCTGATTTCGGATTCTGCCCAAGTCAACCCACCACCAACACCCTACCCGATTCCATTCCCGGTGTGTAAAAAAAAAAAAGTGATTAATGGATTCATTAAAAAAATTTAATTACATAAAGAATTCGACACAGATTTATCATCCCTAAAATTACGCTTCTGTAATGGCAATCATTACATTTCTTATTTGTTTCCCGTCCACTATTTTTATCTTGACATAAAAGGCTTTCGTATGATTTATCTTGACGCTTGTCAAGCATATCCAAATATTACTTATTTTTTAGGATTTTTTTTTCTATATCGAGATAAAGGACAATCCTTTCCTTCAACCGCTTAAAAAGGGTGTTGTTCCCATGACTAGGAAAAGGTTTGTAGAGGGCTCAAGATGAAGGCAAGGAATGTATTCTTTGCTTCCGCTTCTATAGGAAGATAACAAATTTTTATTTTTATTTTTTTGGGGCCAGCTGATGACAGAATTTCGATTGAAGAAGCAACAAAGAGAGATGATATGTGTTTACCTCGTGTAATCTGACCACGTTGGGATGCTTGAGGAGCTTCAATGTGCCGATCTCTCTCTTTATCTGCGTCACCCAAAGCAAATTCGATCCGTTAAATTTCGTGCTGAGCCAAAATAACAACTGGAAAAGAGATAATGGCAAGCTTGGAAATCGGCCGAAATCGAGAAGTCGGGGAAAAACAGGATCAAGATGCGCGCTTTAACGAGGGAGAACGGATCACGCGAAGTTCGAGACGACCTGACGTGAAAAATCAAGGTCCGAGTCGTGACGGAAAACCGCTCCCGAAGCGGGAACGTGTCCCGCACTTCGCGAAATGCTGCGAAGACGATAATATCGGTACGGAATTTCGGTTATTGATTTGAACGGAGTCACACAGAGTTCGAGACCATCGAAAACGGAAGTCGAGAGAAATCATCGATCGGATTCGGAAACGTAACTGAGAACTTCCCGGCTCACCAAATGCAGCCGAGACGATGACGAACAGAACGCGACCGAGTCGGCGAGAAGCCAGAGAGGGGAGAACTCGAGACGGTTCGAAAATCTTTACAAAACTGGAAAATCAGCGGCGAATCCGCGGACCAGGAGGGCAGATCCTCCCGACGGAATCCCCGCGGCGGCGGAGGAGGAGATCGGGCGGGCGGGGGACTGACCTGATCGGTGATCTTGAGGTCGAGGATGCGCGTCTTCTCGATGATCTTGACGGCGTAGCCCTGGCCGGTCTCGACGTCGGCGGCGAACTTCACCTTCCCGAAATTGCCTTCGCCAAGCGTCCTCCCGAGCTCGTACTTCCCCAGTCGCATTCCCTTCCCCTCCTTCCCCTCCTTCACCATGTAAAATCTCTCTCCCTCCCTCTCTCTCTCTCTCTCTCTCTCTCTCTCTGCAGAGCTTGAGGACGACGATGACCGGTCGTCGGAGACTACCCAGTCGGGAAATTCAAATGCTGACCGCTCTCTCTCTCTCTCTCTCTCTCTCTCTCTCTTCTAGTCCTCCTCCTCCTTCTTCGTGGATAATCGTCATCCTGGTCAGATGTCTCTCTATATATATACACAGAGAGAGAGAGATGACGGGAGAGAATAGGATCAGAAAGTAAATTGCGAAACTTAAAGAAATAATTAAATTCCGGATAATCGCGCAATTAATTTTCTTAATCTCCGGTCATTATTTGGATTGGGATGGCCACTTGGCCAGCACGCAAGTGCCATCGTGGACTGGGCTCGCGTGGAGCCCGCCTGCCACGTCATCGTCGTCGCTTAACGTAAACGACTACTTCTTTTTTTGTTTTTGTTTTTTTTTTTTATCTTTATTTTCTTTTTCCGTGGTCACGGGGAGTTTTTTCTTCGCCATAGATTCTTCCCATCTCTCTCCCTCTCTCCCTCTCTCCTTTTACTTTAATTTTTAAAAGAAATTATTTCGTTTTCACGTGTTTAGCGTGAAGTCCTCAATTTTGGGGGCGCTTTCGGAAGAAAAGTCGGGAATCGGGGGTTGAAATCGTAATTATCCGATAGCTTCTTCGCGTTTATGGATTTTAATATTTGGCCCCCGATATTTGCAGCGAGACCTTGATTTTCATAACGGCGCTTAATTACATCCGCCCTTCCCCCAAACATTTTCATTTTAATATTTACATAGAATATAAATTAGAATTTTCCCTTTTTTTTTTTTAGAATTTTCCCGTATTAATGGGTGTGAATTCATTGGAAAAATCTCTGTGGAACGATCCAAGAGGCCGGACTGTGAACACCGCCCTTCATCTAGAAGAAAACCACAAGAAATTCGAAAGGGTATATTTTTTTTTTCATTTTTATGTGTTACATTTTGGCCGTCGTATTTAATTTCTTAGGGGGAAATTATCCAATCCGTGATAAAATTTTCAATTTTATTAATTTTTTTTGCTCGAGCAATTTTATTAATTGAGTTCAAAATATTTATGCAAAATTTCAATGTACTCTTTCTAGATTCTTATTGGAAATCGAAAATGTGGCGGTGTACTGATGTGAAGAAAATTGCTTGAAATAACTACATTAGAATTTCAAGCAAATGATCAAGACTTGATTGACAAAATTATAAAGTTTAGTATTGAATCGACACCCTTGCATTATTATTAGGATCGATTAGATAATTTCTCCCCACTTGCCAACATCAATTAAATTAATTCCTAGATAGGTGTCCAGACATGGAAGTATAAGATAATTAGATATAGATAGATTTTTCCGATCATGTTTGTCTTTTTTAAAATACCAAGTAAGGGTGCAAAACTATTGGTGCTTCCAAAAAATAATAATTCGTGAAATTATTTGGCGAGTGTGAATTTGAAAAGGTCATCATTTCCCCTTAGGTCATCATTCTAGATAAGCGTTCCCTCGTATTGTTATTAATTGGTCATTAAACGTTTTCCAAACAAGGTCAATATTTACAATCATGGTCCCCCCCCATTTTAGGGCCTCAATTTTCAACAACCCCCATGCATCATGAGTTAATGTAAATTAACGACTTAATCTTAACATAATTAGACCGTACCAAATTCACTAATCAGCGACAACAAGGCCAAAAAAGATCTTATCATTGCACACGGTTTTAGTTTTATCAGCAGCCAGAATAAAATTTTTCCCTAGTTTCGGTCGAGTTGGACGTTGTTTAAAATATCATTTTCTTTTTCTTGGAGAATTGCACAAAAAAGTCCTAAAATTTGTGTCGAATGTTCAATTTCAATTGAGTCTAAAATATCATTGGCATTACGTGTCAAAAGAAAATAATAAAAATAACATCGGTATTTTTTGTTAACCAAATTGGATGGAGTTAACGGAATTATTTGATTATATCGATTTGGCAAGTCTTAGAATTCAACTATACTTTTCTTATCTATTAAGAGACATTCAATGGCATGAGTCAGTAAAGAACAATTGCAACAGTCTCCAAACATTTTACCCATGCTCGGAAACGCGGAAGGATAAATTCACTTACCATGAATTTTCAAAGGCGACTTTTGACTCCAATTGCGGCTCATGGTTCTTGCCCTTTATCAATGAAATTCACAATCAACATAAGAATCAACTATCTCTATATAAATAAATAAAAAAAAAAAAAATTACCACTTTTGTGGTGATTACTCAAAATAATAAATCACTACAAATCAAAGTCTTATATTATTAAAATAATTTTATATTTACGGTGTTGATTCTGTAAAATATAATCTCGACAGATTCGATATTTTCTGGTATAACTACATCTTAAAAGTAATAAAGCATCCGAGTCAGCCCATTTAGAGCCTCCTGTTTTAGAAGTCAGGAAAAGATAGTTAATCGACCTATAAAAAGTCCACAAGAAGAACCTAAAGACTTCTCTAAATCAAATCATCAGAAGTTAGAACCATCGAAAAAGTGGGTTTGAATTTCATTAAATTTTGGATCGGACGTGGGAAAACGTGTTACGTGTTCCAAATGCGCTGCCCCACGTGGTGGCATGGGCCTCGCCACGTCAACAACGTTTTAGCGTGCGTGGAATTTTCAATGGCCACCGATGCTGTTGAGTGCCGGGGGGGAGGAAAAACCCTTTTTTTTTTTTAATTTTCAATTAATCCGATGATTAGCTGATTAATTAAATCGGGGATTAGTTTAATCGTTTCTTGTGCGTGATCCTCTCGTCTCACTAGTTTAAGGAGGGAAACCCCGGGGCCCCACATGACGTGACGCGCGCAAATGATTGGGCAAGCGGTTTGGCTGTTTTGCTATGCTAAGGTGCGAACCGAGGATTTCTCGCGTATTTAAATTACGCGTCCAGACGACGTCGTCTGGGGAGGGGAAAACAAAAAGGCGAGCGCCTTTTAAATTGCGGGTTGACGGACGGGTTGTGGTGGTCCAGCCACGTCCGGGTCGGTGGCCGCACGGCCACTTCGGTCCTAGAGATTATATTTGAAGTTCCCACCGCCCATGCAATGCCTTCCCCTCATCCCTCGGAGCTTTGCTGTTGTTATTAATATTAATATTATTTATTCATCATCATCATCGTTGTCGTCGTTATTGAGTTGTAGCTATAGACAATAGACATACCCTAACTCATATGTTGTTTGTGACTTCTATGGAATTAAATAATAGTCAAAGTAGGGGTTCCGTGAAATTATTATTATTATTGAGTTGTAGCTATAGAAATGCCCTAACTTGCGTTCCATTCGTGACTTTCTGCAGAATTAAATAAAAGTCAAAGTACGAGTTACGCGAAATTTATAAAAGTTCACGTATTATAAGTTAAATTTTCTGTTAACGTATTCAGATAAAATCGCTTTCACTTAAAAGTTTAAACTAAAAAAATATATGGAGCTAATTTACTGCTTTACACTACATCAATTTTCTAATGCGGGACTTCTCGAGCACAGCTCATATGTACATCTCAGCAGAATGCTAGTGGGAGAATTGCAACTCCTCTTGTTTTAGATTCTCGATCCTTGTATTATTCAATTATTTTCATTCACGGACGATGCGGGAGGATAGATTCGTTTCGTTTCATTTATTGTTGGGTTGAAGAGACAAAAAGATGAGATGGAGAGTGATTTTGACTAAACATATGGAAGACGTGTACTCGACTTTCGACAGATATTTTGAGTTAATCAAGCCTCTTCCAGTATCACCAAATGTAATTCTAATGTATAAGGGAATACACAAATTAAAAGGGTCGAGTTAATGTCAGCAGACTTTGACCCTACTATTAAGTACAAATAATCTCATGTCCAAGCTAGGTTGGTAATAATTTTTATGAGCCTGAGATTTATCTAGTAGACTCTGTTGCCTTTTTAAAGGAAAAATGAACACATGAAGAACTAGGCATATCTTAATTTTTCCAATTAATAGATATCGTCGTATTTCCGAACGAGAATGCCTTACCCATCCACCAAAATGAATAAATGGAAAATGTGGGAGGATAAGTGGGGTCAATGAACTCACCTAATTGCTCTTATTCTAGCATAATTATAACGTTAAAATAATGCTATTAAGAGTTCAAATGGACAGAAGAGACACAGCCTGCCTCAGGAAAAGACCCTTGGATTATATGGTAACTTCTAGTTCTAGTTATAGTGTAATGCAATCATGGAGCCCCATGTGCATCGGTTCGGCGGGTCAAAAGAAAGAACAGCTGCTGCCCAGCCATTTTAATCCATCCGCAATCCCCACGCCTCGCATCTTGCTTGAAATCTGACAATAATAGAGCGTGAATCGTAAGGGAAGTGCACGGTTAATCTTGCGGCATGCCTACGGTAGGATCTCGCACTATAGATGAGACATGGACCACGGCGTGATACCAGCTAATAGCCATTTTTATGATAAGAAAAAAAGAACAATCGGCTCCGCGATGCGTCGATTTTGTTTTTAGCTTGGTGGCGAAGTGATTCTCCAGATCTTTAACTTCACGAGACGGTCCTTTCTGTACTTTTTGAATCGACTGGAAAGACCCATTTGCTAGGCTGTAAAGATTAGGTACCACTGCTCTGGTCAGCGAATATCATTCGAACCATCACGAATTGATCTGCTGCGCATTCAGATGATGGAGTTAGGGCGTCGAGATAGGTGATGATTGATTGTCTGATACTTAAGTCAATGAATGAGTGGCGAGGATCATTCGGTATCTAAAATGGGTGAATGGACTTAGAATAGGATCGTATCCAAACTCTCGTGTTTTTTTTTTTAGGTCGATCCTACTTTATTCCTATTATAACTCTCACACTCAGACTTTTATCTTGTCTCCTTGCAGGGCGTGGGAGTCGAAACCCACATTTTATCTTCCCGCCTTCTTGTCGATATCCGAAATGACTAATACTGAGCTCTCTGTTGACACCATGTCAATTAAAAGGATTCGATCGTTGTTTCGGCCAAATTGCAAATAGGCAAAAAACCTCTCCACATGAGATACGTTGCGGCTATGCAACTCGACACGAGCCATTCACAAATCAGCTCACGATGCAAATCGAATTTTCGATCTCATAAAGGATACATGACCTATTCACAATTAGACAACAATTAATTCTAATAGTCACACTATAATTGTGAGACTATTGCCAACTATTCCAAAAGCGATTCACGCTTAGTTTAGTCTTTTTTTTTTGTCTAGTATTAAGCGTGTAAATTTAATTAGAGAGGCAAATGGAGTCCGATAAGATTTAAACTCAGGACCCGCAGCACGATATTATATAAAATTTTACAAGACGATCGCTAACTATTCTAAAAATTTAAATTATTAGATATATAAGCGATTTATTATTTATATATTTAAATAATATTCAAAACGATGCATCTACGTCAACAACATATTTTATGATACCATTTCTCAAATTACGGCAAGGGGCCGTCCCATGAAAAGACGCAATGGATCACGTGATCACTTGCACAATCCATCTGAAGCAACAGTTCGGCAAAACCTAGGTGACTTTTTGCGAAAGCTTCTGGGGTTTCTCTCTTGTCTCTTCATAATTAAGATTAGATTTTTCGACATGGAAGAGGGAGACTGTTGCCACCCTTCTACATCTCCCTCGGTTGTTCGCTAAAGCGTGCAAGAAATGAGAATCGATCCGAGCGGACTTGAGAAAAATTAGTTTAAGGTCATGACCAGACCGTTTCCTCTTCCTTGATACTGGTATCGAGAGCTTTTGCTCACACGTTACATAATTGATTCCTCACGTGATGAATATCGTGTTTGGCTTAACTTTAAAAGCTCATATGAATCCTCATCTAACCTGTGAAATTAATGAAATAATTCATGAATTTTGAACCCGGATTGCAATGGAGGTGCAGACACAAGATTTGATTTCGATCCTCAATTAAATTAAGAAGCTAAGGATTTATTTTCCGGCAATCGAAGACTTAAAAAGGTTTCAAAAATGTCGCAATCGAATCTTGAGTTCACCTGCCGGTGGGATTTGAGCATCATAAGTGACACATGGCGAATGAACAAATATTTCACGGTGATTCATCAAAATAAAGATTTAATTCCTCATTGGCCGACGTCAAAATTTGGGACTCGATTCTCACTTATCTTGATGTAAAAAGGTTTTTGCTTTTTTTTTTTTTTGGGTGCTCGACATTTTTTTTGTCTATACCTACCTTCACCTTCGGGTGACAAAGATCCCATTTGAAAATTGCTGCCATCACCTGATTTGGATAACCCTAGATAGAGATGATGATGATGATAAAGAAAATCTTTTAAGTGGGACTGGTTGAGCATTATATAAAAGGAAAAAATAAAACTCCGCAATTATAATAATAATATCAAATTCAGATAACATATGAAATCTTTCGTTCGTAGGTTGTGGAATTATGAGTAAGACGTAATTGTTTAATCGAATCTCATAAAAAATATGATAAATTCTCGAAAATGGAAGATATCAACCTATTAGAGAACGCCACATGTCATATTTTGTCCAGTTTTAATGAATTTGAGATGGCAAAACTTTGTAAATGCATATGACAATTTTTTGGCATGATATGCCCGTCATGGGGACCCACCTAATTCCGCAATGAATGAGAAGACAACAAGAGTAACAGCATCTGTTCGTGTACACGTACGTCTGTCTTTTTTTGTCGTTGTGTGCAAGTACGTTGGCCTCCGTATTTTCTAGGGAAAGTGAAAATAAACCTCGAACATTAGTAATAATAATAATCTTAGGATTTGGTGGGGGAGATTTCGTCTCTTCCGTTCGGGAAGAAAAATGAGTCATAGGGATCGCGTTGCTTAATCAAGAAGATTAGTTAAATCAAGATTTTACTTGTTTCGCCGAGAAATGTGGTCAAAGCACCTTTCGCGAACTCGATTGACGTGAAATCAACTTGGGATGTGTAGTCTTTGTTGATTCTTGGATAAAAAATGTGGATCGACAAGAAATTTAAAGATAAGAATGCTAAAGGAGATCGGGATCGATCATTTAAAAGGGTTGTAAAACATAAAGATGATGGGAAGATGAAATAAAAAAAGCAACGGGTATTCATTAATTGATTGGTGGTGCCTTATTGGTATCCTAATATTTGTAGCCATTGAAAATGGTCAATAACTATAATTAACTGGTGATTGTAAGGCCTCAAAGGTCTCTGCCCTTCCATCTCTTGGATAGATAGAGAGGGAGAGCAGAGCTTCTGATTTTTTTTTCATGCTAAAATAGATGGCGAATGCCTGATGGAATTGATCGGGTCATGTAAGAACAAGATTCGAGTTTACTAGTCTGTTAGGATGCTTTAGTTGCATACATAATTGTAATTTGCCATCACCTATGTGACTCCTAGAATTTAATTACTTGTATTTACAAACGGTTATCAAAGGACTTACTACTTCAACAATCATCACCACATCACTTACCCCACATCGACGGGTTCCATCCGTACTTTGTATCTTCTCTTTTTTCCGGTTACTACAACCCATATTTCTCAGCCGTTATCATTAGTGACCTTTGAAATTCAATGAGTTTGTGATCATAGTTCTTTTTCCGATCGATAAAATGGCTGCGAAAGAAACCAACACCCACGACCCACTTTAGGTGTCATCGTAAGGGTTTCGATCTCTCGCTTTTGAATTATCAATCCCAGAAGAAGAAGCTTGTCACTGCAATTCCGCCAAGTCGCAAATAGCCAAAAAAAGTAATCCACACGAGACATTTACGGACCAGCTCGCGAAATGAATCGAACCTATCGATCTCGTCAAAGATGCATTACCCACTTGCGACTAGAGAATCATATTGGTGGTACAAATCTAAACAGGTCGACCGGTCAGCGTCGACGAACATATTTTACGATACCAATCCTCAAAATACGCAGGGAACCGTCCCATGAAAAGACGCAAGAGATCATCACGTCTCTTCATCAACCCAACTCAAAACTTAGATTAAAGCTCTACCGACGTCTCCCTGGTTCGTTCACTAAAACGTGCAAGAAATGACGATCGATTCGAGCAATAAAGTCGCTCGTAGTTAAATCTCGGTAGCCGGACGTGCGGTCCATTCTCCGTTTTCTCCTGATGACGTCGGACCAAGCACGGCTTTTTGTTCACACGTTTCCTAGTTTGATGCCTCACGTGACCAATTCAAATAAGTTCATTGGTATAGATTTAAAATAGATAAGTGTAGAAACATAAACTTAGATTGTGACCTTTGATTAATTGAGTACTTAAGACTTGTTTTGATCAATTGAGTAATTAAAACATTTAAAAATCTAGAATTGAGTCCCGAGTTAGCTATTGATAGAATTCAAGTATCAACAGTGATTCGTGACAAATAACGGCATGCTCATACTCAATTAACCGAAGGTCACATTATTTGTACTTTACCCATTCTAAAATGGGTCTTTTTTTGTGCTTGATAGTTTTTTTTTATTTTTTGGGACCCATTTTCATGTTTTGGTGATGAAGAGCACTTGTGAAGGAAAATTTGTTCAAAAAGTCCTAAATCTATTACGCGGCAAGCAATCAATCACTCTAAAAGTTTTAACTATTTCAATTTTATTTTAAACCTTTTAACGATTGATCAATTTTTTTTTAGAATTAACCCCACTTGAAAATGATCACTCGAGATGTTGTGGTATTGAAATGAGCGCAATATGAAAGTGATAACGCTTTCGGTGTTTATTTCTCATATCACTTTTCAATTTATCCAAACTGTCGGATAGATGAACCCTTGAAAACACGAAAGAGTCTCGTTGGATAGATAGACTAGCAAACCCATGTGACTTCTATGAAAACTTCGGGTTTCAAGGACGACATGTGCACAAACATTGTCTTTTCTTTTGGCTAGTTGTCAACTTTGTCGAGCAAATTGAACTCCAACCTCTTGTTTTGTTGCCACCCTTCGACATCTCCCTGTTTCGTTCACTAAAACTTGTAAGAAATGACAATTTCATTTGATCAAATTAAGTAACGAACAGTCAAAGGTCACGGCCAGATGTCGGGTCAATTCATCGTTCTCCCTCGACCTCGATGGATGTCGCACCAAAGCATGACATTTGCTCACACGTTGCATAGTCCATTCCTCACGTGACTAATTTGAATAGTTTCGTGTTTGACCTAACTTTATAAGCCTAGACGGACTCTCACCTAAGCTGCGAAATTAATGAAGTACTTCATGAGTTTGGAATTCGGGCCGTACTGCGTGGATATATGCAAATTGAAAATGGGACGAGTGCGTAAAAATGACTTGATTTTGATCGTTGGTCGATTGAAAACCTAGGACTTTATTTTTTTCCCAAGCTTGCCATCGGCGGAATTCGGGGTGAATAATCAAATATTTAATGGAGATTCATCAAAGTAGAGCCTTTAATCCTCAATCGCCCCATGGTCAGAATCTTTAAGTCCTGCTTTCGTAATTATCTCAATTTAAAGCAGGTTTTCCTTAATGCTTAATTGACTTTCTTATTTAAACTATTTTCATATCTTGACAAGAAAAATTATTTAAAAAGTTCTAAACTTATTTTATAACGGTCGATTTGGTCTTAAATCTTTCAATAGTGCCAAACAAGTCTCAAACCTTGACGATATATCCATGTAATGGTCCGTAAGGTTTATAACAACTCCTCTTACTACAAGAAGCTAGTAGTTGTTTTAGCTTCAGCCACTCGAATTTTCAATATAATTTATTAATGTAATCATTCTGGCTAATTATATTAACGTTGATCGTTTTATGTAGCACGATATGTATTAATGTGGAAGATTTTTACATTTTTAATTTTTTTTTATGATTTTATTCTTTCTTTTCTTTTTTTTTTTTTTTTTTTTTCCCTATTTTTATCTACAAGTTGTAACAACTGGATCAGAAAAGGGCAAGAGTGATTGCAGGAGTTAGAGGGCCCATACAATTTTTTTTTTAAACTATAGAAATATCCAACAATTTTTTATTTTAGTGATCACCGATTCATTGAAGCCATGAATTTCAAAGGCCACTAATGATAATGGTCGACAAATTTGGGTTGTTGTAACCATCGGAAAGAGAAGACTGAAATATGGCCGGAAACATTGAGACCATGGTTGTCAAAATAGTAGGTCTTTCGATAAAAGTTTGAGATGCGCATTATTAAAATCAAGACATAAAGCAGGTTACTATTTTATTTCTTTGCAATTGTTGAGTTGTTAACCATTTTTAGTGGCTATAAATATAGGGATTGTAATTTGAGCGAGTCACCACTAATCAATCAATGAACATCAATCATTCTGCTTTATTTCCTTGTTATCTTTACACTTCAGCATCATTTCAAATGGCTGCCAATAAATTTTTCTTCCCTATCTAGCTAAAATAACAATTTTTCACATGCATCAATTGATTCCCATATCGATTCATGTCTCGAGAGGTGCTTGGCGGCACCTTTTCAGCGGATTAGGTAGGATAAGATTCCACCGAATCTCTTTAATTAGGCAGCTCGATTCCCAAGGCTCATTTTTTTCTGTCCCAAACGGAAGACGACCAGAAAATCCAATCAATTTCTACGCTTATAATATTATTATATTTCGAGAGTAATTATTTTCACTTTCCCTAGAAACTTCACCGCCGCGCACGATTACACTAGTCGCCTTCTCATTCACTGCAAAATCTAGTGGGCCCGCGAGAACGGCGCGTGTTTTTTTTTTTTTTTGTCGTTTAGCGAACTTTGCTTGGGAACAGAGCAGCAGCAATCTGGTATCATCTCGTCCGTGGTCCCCCGGCACGCAAACGAGAGGCTTCCCACGTCATCCGAATTGCGAATCGCGAAGCTTGGTATTTTATAATTTTCTGAATTTTCATTTTTCTTTTCCTTTTATTTAATGCTCAAATTGGACGTGCTTAGAAGGGATTAAAATATCCAAGGACGTGGGAAAAAAAGACATAAGACCACCGGCACTAACGTGACCGATTTTTCTAATTTTTATAGGGATTTTCTGAATTTTCCTAAGCCAAGACCTGGTGACCGGCATAGGGAAATAGGGAAAAAAGGAAAAAAGAAAAAAGAAAATTTTAAATTATATATTTTTTAAAACGTAAAAACCAATCATATTAGTGTCAATCATTTCACATAAAATAGTCAATGTCGACAAAATTAGTTGGAATGACTATACTGTCAAGTCATTAAAACATTAGAACTGCACTGGTATATCATGAAATTGTTTGGGGTTTATTTGGCACAATTAAAATATTTAAAATTAAATTAGCTACTGTATAATAGGTTTAAGATTTTTTTGATAATTTTCTCCATCAAAACTAAGTCATGACCATAACAATCAACACTAAGTCATTTTTACATGCTCGTCCCATTTTATATATGTGTGTGTATCAGCCCGAATTCGAAACCCACGAAATACTTCATTAATTTCGCAGATTAGGTGAGACTCTATCTAGGCTTATAAGTTTGGTCAAACACGAAACAACTTGGATCAGTCACGTTAGGAATCAACTATGCAACTCGTGAGCAAATGTCACGCTTTGGTCCGACATGGATCAAGGGCGAACGGCGAATGATTGACCGGACGTCTCGCTGTGACGGCATGAATTGTCATTTCTCACACGCTTTAGTGAACAAAACAGGGAGATGTACAGGGGTGGGAACAAAACGAGAGGTTTGAGTTCAATTTGCTCGACCTAGTCGACAACTAGCCAAAGGAAAAAACAAATGGTTGTGCACATGTCATCCTCGAAACCACACAAAATCCGAAGTTTTCGCAAAAGTCACATGGATTTGCCGGTTTGTCTATCCTACAAGACTCTTCCATGTTTTCAAAGGTTTATCTATACGACGATTTGGATCGATTAAAAAGTAATATCATAAATGGACACTAGAAATGCCATAACTTTTGTATTGAGCTCACTTTTGTGCCACAGTATTTTGAACAATCACTTAAGTGTCACGTCGGTGAGGAATCGATCACGTAAGTGCTTATTCCGACAATTTATCTTTATTGGCCTTTTGAATTAAAATTGGACTCCGACGTGACAGAGAATGGGCCAAAACGACGTCGTTTGACCCTTTTGTTCCCCAAATTAGAGTTGGGAATGAAACCTTAAGCCTTGAGTCTTCTCTTGAGAGCTTGACCAGAGAAGAAGAAGAAGATCGGGGAGCCATTGCTCGACCACCGGAGAAGAGAGAGTTAGGGTTTGAAGAAGGCAATTAATCAACTCACAAATATACCTTCTCTTCTTGTTCTTTTATTCGTCTTCGTCTTCGTCTTCATCTTCATCTTCGTCCGAAGAAACTCAATTGCGGCAACTAATTTGTTCAAGTAACTATGTTGCTCCCTTTCCTTTGCAACTCTTGTTTGTCCGATTTTTAAGAGCAACGTGCTTAATTTGGCGATGTTCGTCCGGATCCTACTCTCTATTGCATATTTCAGCATCTAATTTCACCTAATTGCTCGGTTGAAGAACACATCCAAATTAGGTTTTGAAGAAGAGAAAGAATTTTCCCCCAGTTTGCAAATTTGGGGCAAATAACATACATAGACGACATCATTTAGGGCAATTCATGCCGACTCACTTTGTTGGCGAATCAAGTCGACTAGAAAAACATAGAACTATTGCCACTTCAGGTTTTCCAACAACTCAAATCAGCTATGATATGGAAGTAGTCATTGTCTTGCAAAAGTAACACTTAAGCGATTACTTAGAATTTTTTCTGAACTCGATGGAAGGGTCAATAATATGGCGTGCGTCGCATGCTAGTTTAGTGAACAGTAACTCGACTTTCGTGCATTCCCTTTGTACAGATTTATCTCGCGTTTGGCGATAGAGAAAGAGACCCGATAAAACTCGTAAACAAAGGCTTCCATGTCGTCGAGATTTCATATTTTATTTCTATTTTTCCTTCTTCTTTGGACCAGATGCGAATCGAGTTTGGTCTTATTATAATTGGCCGAGTTATTATTTTTTGTTCCTTTTATTTAATGCTCAATCATAAGATCTTATATTTTGCCGTGGAACGAAAGAAACGTGGACCATCTCATTTCCAATCGTAAGGAATATTCCAGGAGGATGTTGTTTTCGCGATTTTAATATTCGCTCTTTTTATTGTATATATGAATCACGTGGTAGAAGCATTTTCACAAGTAGAGATAATCGTCCAAAAACTCTTAAACTTGTTGCGTGATGGCCAATTCTGTCATAATTTTTTTATCATGTCAATTTAGTCCCAAATCTTTTGATGGTTTGTTAATTTAGTCCTTATAGCCAATATTTCAAATATTGCAAGTACGGTTGATGTTAATATTGACAAGTTTTTTATTTTTTTATTTATGCATTTATTCTTTTCTTTTCTATTCATTTCTTATTCTATTTTGTTTTACTATTTAGGGCCCACAAGCCCTCGCCGACCTTTAGCAATAAAAAAAAAAGAAAAAAAAAAGAAAAAAAATCAGAAAAATTTAAAAATTGTCCACATCAGTGCAAGTCGCACACATCCAATCAACAACATCCAATCAAAATTGATTGGAAAAACTAAATCGACCAATCATGAAAAAATTTAAGATAAAATTGACATAATTAAAAATTTTAGGACATAATTGATTGTCATGCAATAAGTTTATGACTTTTTGAATATATTTTCCTTAACAAGTGCTCTTCATCACCAAAATGGGAAAAAGGGTCCCAAAAAAAAAAGCTACCAAGTGCGAAGGAAAACCCATTTTAGAATGGGTAAAGAATAAAGATTGCGACCCCGATTAATTGAGTAAATAAACTTTTATCTAGGCGAATCTCATAGAGCATTCACTTATTCGCGACGCATCATAAACAGCTAGCTCAAGAATCAATTCTAGCTTTTCAAAACGTTTTAAATTCTCGATCGATCAAAACAAAGTCTTTAAGCGCTCGGTTCACCAACGGTCAACTTCGAGTCCATGTTTCCACACTGATGCATTTTAAATCTATACCCACGAAAGTTTTGAAATAATCACGTGAGAAATCAACTACATAACGTGGGAACAAAAGCCATGCTTGGTCCGACGTCCGGCTATTGACATTTAACTACTCATGACTTTATTGCTCGAATTGATCGTCATTTCTTGCACGTTTTAGTGAACGAACCGGGCAGATGTCGGCAAGCTAATCTTAATGATGGAGAGACAAGGACAAAAAGCCAAAGTTTTCGCAAAAGTCGCTTGGGTTTTGCCCGGCTATGCAAACCCTACGAGAGACACTCCCCATGCTTTGGATCTCGATTGGTGAAGTGATGGTCTCTCGCGTCTTTTCGTGGGACGGTCCCCTGCCTATTTTGAGGGTTGGTACCGTAAAGAATGTTCCTAGACATGTAGGTGTGATGATGATCTAATATGTACCATCCATCTGTTTAAATTTGTATTCTCAATATGACTGTCTAGTCATGAGTGGATTGTGCATCTTTTGTGAGATTGAGAGCTCGATTTGTTTCGCACATAAGCATAACACGTCTCATGTTTAGATTTGTACCACCAATTGACTGGCCGTGATTACATTCAGTATTAGTATCTTTAACTTCTTTGTCAATCCGCATTTCCACTCCAAGAATTAAAATAATTATAAAAAAAAAACTCTTCACATCCTTAATTGATTTCCACATCGATAATCCATATCTCAAAAGGTGATCTAGTGTTTTTTTTTTTTTTTGTCGAAATAGATATAAAGGGGGACTATTGGACGATTTTGGAGCGTTCAAACATCGTCCTCAAAAATTGTCGATATGCATTTCGAAAATTTTGCCTTTGCATATTCACTGCAACAAGATAAACATAACATTTGATGGGTTTTAATAGGCTGACTCCTTCTATTTTGAAGAATTTTCCTATTTTCCGAATTTTTTATGCGATTCGATTAAACAATTTCATCTTATTCGAAAACAAAGGCTTCTTAATATCATATGAGTTTGGTATTATTATAATTGCGTATATATTTTCTTATTTTTATTTAATACTCAATCGATTGCGCTTATAAAGTTTTTAATATTCTCTTTTTTTTTTGGTCGAATTTTAATATTCTCTTAGGAAGGAAAGAAATGCGGACCCTTCCTTACCTCCCAACCCTTTTATTTAATGCTCAATCGGTCCCGTTCATAAGGTCTTTTTTTATATCTCTTTATCTAGAGTTGTGCAAATCACGTGGCAGAAGCAATTTTCACAAGGGGTCTTCGTCACCCCAATGTGAATGCATGGGATCTTCGTCACCCCAATGTGAATGCAGATATAGAAAAAAAATGTCAAGCACCCAAAAAAAAAAATCTATTTTACGTTAGGATAAGTAAGAATTCGGTTCGAAATTTTGACCGTCGGCAATATGGAATAAAATTTTTATTTCTATGAATCGCCGTGTAATATTCGTTCATTTGCCACATGTTACTTATGTCATTTGAATTCCATCGGCGGCCAACTTGAGATTCGGTTGTGATATTTTCAAAACCTTGTAAGTCCTCAATTGCCTGAAAATAAATCCTTAAGTTCTTAATTTAACCGGTGATCGAAATCAAGTCTTGTGTTTGCCATTGCGACCCACGTTCGAAATCCATGAAGCATTTCATTGATTCCGCTGGTTAGGTGAGGGTCCGTCTAAGCTTTTAAAGTTAGGTCAAACACGAAATTCGTCACGTGAGGAATCGACTAGGTAACGTGTGAGCGAAAAGTCATGCTCGGTACCCACATCCATGAAGAGAAAATGGAGGATCCACCGCACGTCTGGTCATGACCTTTAACTAATTTGCTTAAGTCGCTCGAGTGAAATTGTCATTTCTTGCACGCTTTAGTGAACAACGGGGGGGATGTAGCAGGTGGCAACAGTTCCCCTCTTCCATGTCGAGAATCTAACCTTGATTATGAAGATACAAGACAGAAACCCCAGACGCTTTCGCAAAAAAGTCACCTTGGTTTTGCCGCGCTGGTGCTTTGGATGGATTGTTCAAGTGATGGCATGATTCCTTGCGTCTTTTCATGGGATGGTCCCTCGGCGTCTTTTGAGAATTGGTATCACAAAATATGTGGTTGACGCAGAAGCATCGTTTTGAATATAGTGTGACTATTTTAGAATCATACCACCAATAAAATTGTCTAGTCGTGAATGTATCTTTCATGAGGTCAAAAATTCAATTCACATCGCAAGCTGATTTGTGAATGGCTCATGCCGAGTTATTGTTATGTTTGAGTAAGAGCGATTAGGTGAGTTTATCAATTCACTTATCCTCCAATATTTTTCATTCATTCATTTTGGTGGATGGATAAGGCATTCTTGTTTTGGAAATATAACGATATCCATTAATCGAAAATTAAGATATACCTAGTTCTTTATGCATTTCTTTATGCATTATTTTTCTTTTAAATCAAGAGGAGTCGCAATTCTCCCACAAGTATTCTATTGAGATGCACGTGTAATTTATGTCCAAGAAGTCTCAACCCGCATTTAAAAGGCGCTCGCCTTTTCCCTCCGCAGACGACGTCGTCTTGACCCCTAATTTAAATACACACGAGAAATCCTCGGTTCGCACCTAAGCAAAACAGCCAAACCGCTTCCCCAATCATTTGCGCGCGTGACGTCATGATGTGGGGCCCCGGGATTTCCCTCCGTAAACTAGTGAGACGAGAGGATCACGCACAACAAAAGATTAAACTAATCCCCGATTTAATTAATCAGCTAATCATCGGATTAATTGAAAATTTAAAAAAATGGGTTCTTCCCCCCCTCCCCTCAACGGCATCGGTGGCCATTGAAAATTCCATGCACGCTAGAACGAGGTTTATCTGGTGAAAAACGAGATGCCAAATGATGTCGACGTGGCAAGGCCCATGCCACCACGTGGGACAGCTCATGTGGAACACGTAACACGTTTTCCCACGGCCGGTCCAAAATTTAACGAATTTCAAACCCACTTTTTCGATGGTTCTAACTTCTAATGATTTGATTTAGAGAAGTCTTTAGGTTCTTTTTATGGACTTTTTATAGGTCGATTAACTATCTCTTCCCGGTTTCCAAAACAAGAGGCTAAATGAATGGGTTGACTCGGCTGCTTTGTTACTTTTTAAAATGTAATTACGTGAATCAGTCGAAATTATATTTGACAGAATCATTATTGTAAATATGAAATTGTTTTGAGAATATAATACTTTGATATTATTTATTATTTTGAGCAAGTGCCACAAAAGGGGTAAAATCTTTTATTTTTATTTTTTATCAAAGATAGATATTTCTTATTTTTACTGTGAATTTCATGGATAAAGGGCAAGAATCATCAGCCGCAATTGGAGTCAAAAGTTGCCTTTGAAAATCCATTGTAGGTGAATTTATCCTTCCGCGTTTTCGAGCACAAGTAAAATGTTTCTGACGTAGAGAGTGTTGCGATTGTTCTTTTCTAATTGGTGCCTTGAAATGTCTTTTAATAAATAAGAAAAGTGCAGTCAAATTTGAAGTTTTGCTAAATCGATGTAATCAAGTCATTCCGTTAACTTCGTCTTATCTTTATTATTTTCTCATGACACTTAAAGCTAATGTTTTCCTGAACTCAATTGAAATTGAACTTTGAGATAAGTTTTAAGACTTTTCGGTACAATTCTCTCAAGATAAAAAGAAGAATAAGATATTTTAAACCATGTCCCACTCAATCAAAATGAGGGAAAAATTTTATTCTGGTTGCTGACAAAGCTAAACCGTGTGCAATGAAATGATAAGATCTTTCTTGGCCTTGTTGTCGCTGAATAGTGAATTTGGTACGGTCTAATTCTGTTCTGATTAAGTAGTTAATTTATGTTAAATCATGATGCATTGGGGCTGTTGAAAATTGAGGCCCTAGAGGAGGGAGGGGGGGGACCATGATTGTAAATATTGACCTTGTTTGGAAAACGTTTAATGACCAATTAATAACAATACGAGGGAACGCTTATCTAGAATGATGACCTCTTCATTTTTATTTAAAGGGATATGATAGAGAGAGAGAGAGAGGAAATGATGACCTTTTCAAATTCACACTTGCCAAAATAATTTCACGAACTATTATTATTTGGAAGGACCATTGGTTCTGCCTCCAACTTGGTATTAAAAAAATAATAATAATAGGAAAAATCTATGTATGTCTACTTATCTTATAATTCCAAGTTTGGACCACCTATCTAAAAATTAATATACTTGAGGCCTAAAAGTAGGGAAAAATTATCCAATCGATTATAATCATAATGTACAAGTATTGATTCGGTACTAAACTTTCCAATTTCACCAATCAAGTCTTGAACCTTTACTCGAAATTCTAATATAGTCATTTCGGTTAATTTTGTTCACATCAGCACACCATCACGTTATCGATTTACAGCGAGCATTTGCCGTAAAGGGTACATTGAAATTTCCTGTAATTATTTATAGCTCAATTAGTGAAATTGGAAAGTTCACGACTGATTGGATAATTTTTTCCTGATAAAGTACATATGACGATCCAAATGTAACTATGTAAAAACAAAAAAATATACCCCTCCGAATTCTTGGAACTTGGTTTTCCTCTAGAAGAAGGGTGGTGTTCACGGTCCAATTTCTTTGATTATTCCAGAGAGAGATTCTTCCAACCAAATCACACCCATTAATACGGGAAAATTCAAAAAAAAAAAAGGGGGGGGGGGGAATTCCAATTTTTTTTTTATATAAATGTTAAAATGAAAATGTTCGAGGGAAAGGCGGATGTAATTAAGCACCATTATGAAAATCAAGGTTTCCCTGCAAATTTCCGGGGCCAAATCCTAAAAGCTCAAAATTTCAACCACCGATTCCCAACCTTTTTCCGAAAGCGCTTCCTGCAATTGAGGACTTCACGCTAAACACGTGAAACGAAAAAATAAATAAAATAAAAAGGAGAAGTAGTTTACATTAGCGATGACGACGGGAAGTATTAATTTTACAAATCGAGGGAACTGGATAGCCCAACGACCAAGCGACGAGTCTCTATATTCACTGGCAAGAACATGGCGAAAAAGTTCAATGAATGATTCATTAGAGGAAGATGGATACATTCCCGAGTAAAGAAAAATAACCCAATTTCCATATATTATTTGTCAAATTGAATTTTATTTTTTATTTTTCGGCCAAAAAACCGATACATTGTTGCAACGACAACATAGTACATGTGACAATGGGAGACCACTAATTAAAGGGGTTTGAGTTTAACCTCGCTTCTAAGCAAATCTAATAAAGGGAAAGGGTGGGACAATGTCCGAATCTCTAGGACATATCTTGTCGTCAACATTGGCTATCCAATTAGTACAATCATTGAGTACAACCCGCAAATTCTTTTAAGCTTCCGAGCTTCTCCTATATAAGTATCTGTCCCTTTCTTATATCATACTTCCTAACATCTTTATAACTGAGCATGCAGTCAAACCGACGTCGTACGTCCTGCTTTCTAGATAAATCGAAGCGTCACGCAACGATTATGGGACCAAACACCTTCACAATTCCAATCATCACCACCTATATAACACAACAAATACGCGAACAATCGGGCGCGCATCACGCCATGCTGCCACATGATTGCGACATGGGCGGTGAGATCGAGCCACCAACTGCGACCACCACAACCGCACGACTGGACCCGAAGAGTCCAGGAGCGGCACATCCCTTGGTGGCCCTATAGAGCCAGAGTATCGACAACCTAGCAAACCTTTGTGCGGGCACTCCTGCGTCCTTCCTGTCCTGAAAAGACAAAAACTCCAATCGCCACGACAAAGAAGAAAAAAATCTCGACCGAGCTGGACCCAGACACGCGAAAAAAGATGTGGACGAGATTAGGAGGGACGAAGCGATATCGATTCCGGGCTACCGGCCAGGACCACGACCAGGACCACACCATCCATTCCATCCCCATGTTTTTCCCGTGAACAGCCATGTCAAATCCTCACCTGCAAGATCAGGAAAAGGGGGAAAGAGAGGGAGACAGCAACTCCCAAAAAGTAGGAAGGCCCCTGAGTGGAGGCTTGTCTGTTTCTCACGATGAGGGTAATTTTTTCGTGAATTTCGATAGGGTTTTCGTGAATGGTAATGGGTCCTGCGACGGCAAGATGTGTTGCATTATTGTGTCTCGGATGCGATATTTCCTTTGAATCAAAATCCGAGGGCAATTTTCTTTTCTTTTTCTTTCTTGTTTTACGGGTGAGTGATGCTGAAGTGATCGGATGATGTTGAAAAGAGTGCCTTCAGGATATTTGTCGAGTCTCATTGAATGCGATCAGAGAATATTTGAAATTTTCATTTGGAGTAACTTCTATGAACTTTTGAGACATGTGATTTTCTGTTTTTAATTGATTTAATTGGTGTCTTTGAGGCATCCGGTTTTATAGGGAAGGGTGTATAGAAAGTATTGAGCATTCGGTTGAAGTGCCAATTAAGTGTGAATATTTAGAATGGTGCAATTGAGTCTTAAACGTTTTGGATGTGATGCAATCAAACCCTTCTAACTCTCTGATACAAACTTCATATAACTAGACCAACTTGATAAAAGATCTATAAGGTGCAATAGATATGCGTAGTGGTCGCCATTGCACAAATTGAACATAAAGAGAGAGAGAGAGAGAGAGATGGTGACGAGGGATGGAGGCGACAACAATTTATGGCAAAGAGGTGCAATCCAGCAAGAGAAAAGAGAGGGATTTTCGGATCATGATTGAAATTTGTTAGTTGCGTGAATACCATTGTTTTATAAGTGCAAGGACAATTGTTGGCAAAATGAGGCTAAATGGAGTGATGTGATTGAATCAAAATCCTACAACCAATTCCTACTGCATTGACAGCTACTTAGAGTAGGTAAACAAATAATGATTTCGTCAAATCAATTAGGGGGCGATTTGCAAAAAGCAAAAGGCCGGGGTATGAAAGGAGAGTCATGGTTGAGGACTTAATTCTCTCTTTATCATTGCATGAAATTAAACACGCGTAATCAATAAACTACATCGATAGTCATTTATAAGCCATTCCATCGCCACAATATTCCCTGATCACAAACACGCTGAGTTTTTTGCAATCGAGTCCAAAATCCACGGCATCAATAAATCTAATCACTTTAAAAAAAGTGTCGACATGGTGATTTAGATCTCACCGATGGGAACAATGCAATATATTTATTTTTTCCAATTTTCTCGGCCAGGCAGAAGAGACGAGAATTCCAGTCAATTTCCACAAATTTTTTTTTTTAAAAAATTTTCCCGAGGGTAATTTTCTCTTCTTCTTTTTTCCTACGTGTACCGGAACAGACGTAACTACTATCGTCGTCTTCTCATTAGGAGCGGGAATCGAGCAGGGGCCCGCGAGAACGGCGTTGGGGGGTCTTTTTGTCATTGAGCGGGGTTTTGGTGGGGACCGACATTGGAGCATCTGATACCATCTCATCCGTCCGTGGTCCCCGACGCACGAACGAGAGGATGCGAATCGCACTTTCATATTTTATTACCGAATTTCGTCATTATTTATTTATTTATCTTTTCCTTTCGTCCGTTCAATGCTCGATCGGGCACGCCTAGAAGTATTTAATTATTCGAGGAAGTGAGAAAAACGTGATCCGATTTTTGGGAATATTCTAGAAGAAGCTCGTTCTCAATTATTCGCTTAGAATCCCGCCAAATGGGGAGCTCAAGACCTGATCGCACGACCTTTTTCGAAATCCTTTTTCGAGTCCTTAATTAATCGGATAGCAACCGAACATTCAAGTCGCATTTGAGGGTCCATCTAGCCGTTTAAAGTTTGGTCAAATCGCGGAATTATTTGCATCCGTCATGGGAGGAGGTCGACCACATAACGTGCGACGAAAAGTCGTGCTTCGGTCCAACGTCAAGGAAAGAGATAACGGTGAATTGACTGTACGTCTAATTACTTTGAAATTTGCTCGGATCGAATGTCATTTCTTTGCACGTTGGAGTGAACAAACTAGGGAGATGGAGAAAGGGCGGTGCAAAGCATCTATCATCATCAATCTCTCTTCCATGTTGCTGTCGTTACTTACCGTATCCATTGTCGCCGTCGTCGATCTCTCCAAAATCATGAACGGGGGGTGGCTTTGGGAAATCGATAGGTGAAGTGATATGATCCCTTACTGTCTTTTTTCATGGGATGGTAGTCCCTTGCGTAGTTTGAAGGTTTGTATTATAATGTGATGTTGACATTGAAAGCATCATTTCAAATATAGAGCTGTCGTTATAATTTGCAAGTGGCTAGTCTCTTGCGTTTAGAAGTTGTTGTTTAGTGTTGTGATCTAGTATGCGCAATCAAATCGGTAGGGTTTGTAGCCACCAAGATGGTTGTCTAGTTGCGAATCGATCATTTGTTTTCCTTGAGATCAGAACTTCGATTTGTATCATGAGTGAACTTCCAAATAGTTTTGAGTGGATCATGCCGTGTTATGCAACCTAGATGTGTCTCAAGTAGAGAGACTCTTTGGCTACTTGCGACTTGGTGGGGGCTACGGTCACAGCTGGTGCAAGGGAAATTAAGATCGAATTACATGTTCTAGTTGCGAGGCCAATAATTTCAGTTTGCATGATCACCAATTTACAGAGGCCATGAAATTTGAAGGCTACTAATGATAATAGGCGAGAAATATGGATTGTCGTAACCATTAGAAAGAGAAGATACGAAATACGAATGGAACCGTCGAGGCCGTTATTGCCTAAGTAGTAGATCTTTCGATAAGCGTTAGAAATGCACGATATTGAATTATAGAAGTAAAGTAGGTTATTATTTTCTTTCTTTGCAGTTGTCATCCATTTTCAATGGCTATAGATATAGGGATCGCAATTCGAGCCGGCACCACTAATCAATCAATAAATACCGATTAGTCTATTTTATCTCTCCGTTATCTTTATATTTCAGCACCATTTTAAATGGTTGGCCATAGGTGCCTCCACTTTTCATATCTTTAAATTTATCATTAAATTTACATTTTCTATTTTCGAATCAAATAATAATTTTTCACACATGTTAATTAATTATCGTATCGATGAGGTGACGTGGGTACCTTTTCGGCGAAGTGGGTAGGATAAGATTCTACCCAATCTCTTTGATTAGGCAGCTCGGTCCCCAGAGCTCATTTTTTTATGCCCCGAACGGAAGAGGACGAGAAAATACGATCAATTTCTACGCTTATAATTTTATTATATTTCGAGAGTAATTATTTTCACTTTTCCCAGAAAATTCACCTCCACTACTACCGCCACCACGCATGATTACACTTGTCGCCTGATCATTCACTGTGGAATCGAGTGGGGGCCCGCGAACTTTGCTTGGGAACAGAGCAGCAGCAATCTGGAATCATCTCGTCCGTGCCCCCCCCCGGCACGCAAAGGAGAGAGGCTTTCCACGTCATCCGAATTGCGAATCGCGAAGCTTGATATTTTATAGTTTTCTGAATTTTCATTTTTCTTTTCCTTTTATTTAATGCTCAAATTGGTCATATATAGAAGTGATTTTAATATCCGAGGAAGTGAAAAAAGAAAAGAAAAAGTGGACCCCTCTTGTATCCAATTATTGGGAATATTCTGGATGAAGCTTGCTTACGTATTTTCATATTCCCTCCTTTGCCTCGAACTTGGTATGTGTTAGTCATTTCACAAGTGCTCATCATCAGACCAAAAGAGTTATCCTAAAAATCCTAAAATTAACATACCACTGTCAAATCAATTTCAAACTTTTGATTGTATTAACTTAATTTTAGATATTTTGATGATTTATTAATTTTGGACAAGTTGGGTGTCTGTTATCTGGCATGGATTTACTATGGCCATCACCAAGGCCTAGCGATTGGTGTTAACACTAGGTATCGCTTGTGAACACGTTGTCCATTTTGGGTCGGCATTTGCACAATTTTGTTCTCCATAAAAGGCCTTATTACAAGTTAGGACAAGTGCCGTTACATATAAAGCACTTCACCTCACTGCATCAAAGTAATGTGGTATTCGGTTTATTTCCACCCCCACACCATCCTAGAGTCGAAGCCATCATCAATTAGTAACCATTTTTGTCCGCCATTAATCTATAATGATTTTGTAACGTTTCATGATGGCCAGCTTTCTAAAGGAAAGGCTTTCTAACATTTGATTTAATTCTTTTTAAACGCCCATTGTTTGTAATGGTCATGTAATAATTATCAATGGATTTATAACAGTTTGTAAACGGCTCTCTTTTTGTTATCCATAAATAATTACTTTGAGCATAATTGAAAAGTGACATTGATATATTAAAATCATGATATCTTTGTTTTTTTTTTCCTATTTCTTTACGTATTTTTCTTTTCATTATTGGGTTGTACATATAATGTTGTTATGTTTCTTTTTATTATTTAGTGCGGAATAAAGAAAAAAATTCTATTGTATCTAAGAAGGTTAGCCGTTAGAGCCTATCGTACTGAGTTTTATACTTCAAGAGGCAGAATTATACCTAAGAACAGTGCTTGCGCATCTCAAATATTTATTTTTATTTGCAAATCTTTTTTAATGTGTTTCCAACAATCATTATTATTTTTTATGTATTATAATATTTTTACAACAAAAATTGTTGGCCTCACAACTAGCACACGTACTTCGATCTTAATTCATTGATCTTTGCTTTAACTTTGATCCCTTTGTCGACTAAATTGAATTTAACTTGTTGACAACTCATGGCTCAACACCTAGTGATTATATTTCATAATACCCGTTGGCAACTTCCTATCACCTCATCCATCGTTTGAAGTTGGCGAACCAAAAAGGCTTAAGTCAAGTTTAGTCTCGCCATGCCTTGCTCATTCGCACTCTTTTGCTTCTCACAAATCACTCCCTAATTGATTTAACAAAATCGAAGTTTGTTTGCCCCACTCCAAGTATTTGATACATGATGAATTAATTAGTGATTTGCATAAAAAGTTATTATCTTTAGAAAAATATTTTCTGAATCATTAATTTTCTCACAAAATAAACGCAGGAGGAAAATAAGCACTTCACGTGATGTCACGTGATAAATGATTAGGAAATTCGTTTAGCTTTTGCTTAGATGCGGAGTAAGGTTTCTCGTGTATTTAATTATGGATCGAAACTAGGTCGCTTTATAGGACTAAAATAAAACGGACGGCAATTAAGGCGAATATTTAAATGAGTTGACTTTTCTTCCAACGGGCGGTAGCGGTCGGGCTACGTCCGGTGGGTTGGTGGCCGCACGACCACTACGGTCTTGCCAAAATGGAGGGAATAAGAGATTATATTTTCTAAATTTACCAAATAAATAAATTCACCGACCATGCATTGCCTCACCCCGTTGGAGTTTTGCTGTCGATGTTGTCATTGAGCTGTAAACATGCCCTCAACTTTTTTTTTTTTTTTTTACTTTTCTGAATTAAAATAAAAAGTTGAGCTCCACGGAAAATTCATAAAAAAAATTGCGGAACGTTAAAGGTTAAAAGTCTCTCCAGGCGCTCCGTCACTCCTCTTAGGAACGTTGGCGGAAGAATTGCGACTCCCGTTGTTATTTAAATTCGTTGTCCCCTTTTCTTTTTTAAAGATTCATTTGATTTGAGGATGATTTAGTTCGGGAATGGATCCGTTTCCTTCCATCGAGTTTGTCGAGCCTCTGTCTCCGTCGCCAAGCGTAATATTAATATACAAGAGAACATATAGATTAAAAAAGATCAAGTGGAATGTGCAAATTAAAAGGTCAAGTTAACGTGAATAAAACTGAGACGTAAGTGTGAATCGACTTATGCTATATGTCTTGAACATGAAAGATCTTATGTCGAAGCTAGGTTGGTAGTACATTTTTCGAGTATCAGATTTATTTATAGGGAAGCCATTTTAAAAGAGAAAGAATGCGACAAAAAAGCGGACATATTGTAATTTTCGATCATGAATATCATTGTATTTCCGAATAAAAATGCCTTGTACTGCCACCAAAAAAATGTAAACAGGCGTTGGGATAGTGTAAATACAATCATTGCGTCCCATGTGAATTCGGTATGGCAGGTCAAAAGAAAGAACAGCTGCCCGGCCAATTTCCATCCATCCACAATCCCGGCACGGATCTTTCACGTGATCGGACGGTGATGGGGCGTTGATCATAAGGGAAGCGCTTAGTTAATCTTGCTACAGGTCTACGGTACGACCTTAGCAACTATAGATGACATGGACCACAGTGTGATACCAGCCAATTTGATGATAAGAAAACAGGGAAAGTAGGCGCCTTAAAATGTGTTTTTAGGTTAGTGGTGAAGCAGTTATCTTAATTTTGATTTCACAAGATGGTCCTTCCATGCTTTCTAAATCGATTGAAAAGACGCATTTGCTAGGTTGGAAAATCGATATTGTCGATGCTTAAAATGGAACCGTTGGAAACCTTTGGTCAAAGAATATCGATTGAACCACCATGGATCGATCGCCTATGTGCATAGATAATTGGGTAAGAGCATACGGGTCCATGTCATTGGCCCTTCAATGCTTAGGGACGGGTTGAGGGCCACTCGGCCCTATTGGCTTAATAGTCCGGTGTTCCTAATTACCATGCTTGGAAGATTTCGAATCCTTATGTGGGGCCTACCGAGGCATGTATCTATCAATGCAGACTTATTTGTCTAAATCCCGCATTATTATATATGAACGGAATTGACGCTACTTATTTTCATCTCATAATATATAATAGCATATTTATTTCTATCAATAATATGACCAAATTTCTCTGTAGCCGTTATCATAAGGGTTGCAAACTTTCTACTAAATGATTGATTTGAGCCAAAATTACCTCCATACCACTTATGATTATAGCCTCCATCGAGTCGCAAATAGCCAAAAAGTTTCTCGATTCAAGACATGTCTCAATTAAGTAATGCAATACGATCCATTCAAACTATTTGGCAGTTTGCTCGTGATACAAATTAAATTCTTGATTGCGTGAAAGACACGCTATAACACTAAATAACAAGTTAAAAACACGAAAGGATAGCTACTTGGAAATTATAATATCAACTCTACATTTGACACGAGGCTTTCAATATCAACAATATATTATAATATAAAACCCTTAACTTACGTAAGGGACTACCATACCATGAAAAGATGCAAAGAGATCATCGCTTCACCAATCGATTCTCCAAAGCACGCCGTTCATGATGAGACCCTTCAAAACATCATAAGAGTCTCTCGCAAGGTTTTACATAGTCCAACAAAACCCCAAAAAGAGGGATGGATGGCCGCGGTCAATAACGACGGACTTGGTAAGAAATGACAACAAACATGGAAGAGGGATCGACGATGATCGATGCTGTGCGCCACCGCTTCTCCATCTCCCCGGTTTAATCGCTCAAACGTGCAAGAAACGACAGTTGATCCGAGCAAATTTTGAGAAATTAAACGTGCGGGTCAATTCACCGCTATCTCTTCATTGACGTCGACTAAATCACAGCTTTTCCTCGTACGTTACATGGTTGATTTCCTCCCGTGAGTGATGCGAATAAGAATCGGAGGTTCCATTTGAGAGTAATTGAGAACTCGAGAAAAAGGGCTTCGAAATGGTTGTGCGATCAGGTATCCAGCTTGCCTGTTCGACGGGATTTCGAGCATCAACAAGACAGGGGCGCGTGGCGCGAACGGCCGAATATTCCCAACGATTGGATCATGTTTTTTTTTTCCTTCACTTAGACCCGATTAAGCATTTAATAAAGGAAAAAAACCACCAAAAACCCTAATTTTTTTTTGTGACATGAAAAATCCCAAATTTTGCTAACCGTGACACATTTATATCTCACCAAGGACATTTTCGTCTTATTTTTTTTTATATTTTTTTTTTCTTCTTCTTTCTTCCCTCCACCATGGCCGACGGAGGGAAGCCGGACTCAGGCGAGGGAGGGCTGGCGTCGGGTGAGGGCGGCCCTTGCCTGAGTGTTGCCCTTGCTAGATCTGGCCTAGGCAAAGGCCGCCCTCGTCGGATCTGGCGAGGGCTGTCCTCGCCATGGTTGGCGAGGGCAACACCCAGGCGAGAGCACCCCTTGCCCGTAGCCATAGAGGGAAGAGAGAATAAGAAAAAAAAAAGAAAAAAATATATTTTAAAAAGTAAAAGACGAAAATACCCTATAATTTATGGTAAATCTATCATACGGATATAAGTTCATGATTTTTTATGTTATGAAAAAAAGTTAAGGACAAATTTGTCATTTTAGGTAAAATTTGAGATTTTTAGTAGTCTTTTGCCTTCAATAAAAAGAAAAAAAAATTGAAAAAGCAATTATAGAAAATCAAGCACGATCCGCATCCGGATGATATCAGATGCTGCTGCGTTGCTCCCAAGCAAAATTCGGCTAAACGACAAAAAGACCCCTAACGCCGTTCGCGCGGGCCCCACTCGATTGCGCAATGAATGAAAGGACAACAAGAGTCGCTACGTCCGTTCGGGGGTACACGTAGGTGGTTGGCTATTGGCTGTCGACGGTGATGAATTCTCCGAAAGGGGAAAAGTGAAAATTGACTCATGGTGGGGTCGAGTTGCCTAATCAAGAAGATCTGTCGCGTCTAATTTCTTTCGTTAACAGCAAGTAGTAGTTTTTTTTTATAACGCGGTGTTGTTCCTATCAATTCATCGACGATGTCCCGAACGATAGTGTCGAGACTTTTTTTAGAGATTGATTGGATTTAGCGATGCTATAGATTTTGAATCTGATTATAGAAAGTTTGATATGATTATTAATCATGGTAATAGGAGCATCTATCGGTGAGGTTTATCGACTATGCATGTTCACTTACCTTCGCACGACGATAGAGGGACAGCCTTTTTGTTTTTTGAGAGTCACTTCCTAATTGATACGATGAAATCGACATTTGCTGACCTCTCCTGAATAGTCATAAGATCCTAATTCAGTCACATCCGGTGCTAAGTTACACCTCTTTGCCATACATTCTATCGCCTCCATCCTACGTCGCCATCTCTCTCTCTCTCTCTCTCTCTCTCTATGTTCAATTTGCACAATGGCGACCATTGCACATATTTATCACACCTTGGAGATCTTTTATCAAGCTGATCTAGGTTATTTGAGACTCATATTAGAAAGTTTTTAGAAGGATTTGATTGCATCGATTTCAAAATGATCAGGACTTAATCGCACATCTCCAAATTTTCAAGATTTAATTGACACTTCGGGCGAGCGTTTAGCACTTTCAGTGCACCCTTCTCTGTAAAACCAAATGCCTTCAAGACACCAAATAAGTCGACTAAAAACAGGAATAACATATCTCAAAGGTATTCGCTTTAAATGAAAAATTCAATCATCTTCGGATTGTATTTAGGAAGACCTAAGAAGTATCTCAAGGGTGCTCTTTCAACATCATCGGTCACTTCAATATTACTCGCTTGTAAAACAAAAAATAAGAAAAGTGCCCTTAAATTTCCACTTGGGGAAATGCGACATCCGTGGCACGATATGTTACCCATCTTGCCGTCACGGGAACCCATCATCTTTCACAAAACCCTACCGAAAATCACATGGTATCGAGTCATTTTCACAAATCACCTTCATCATGAGAAGCAGCAAGCTCCACCAGGCCTTCCTTCTCCTTCTCTTTTGGAGTTATTGTCTTCCTCTCCCTTTTCTGATTTGTAGTTGAGAATCGACATAGATGTTCATGGGAAAACATGGGGGAGGGGCTGTGGTCCTGATCGTTAGCCCGAATCCCTCGATTCGTTTCCACTACTCTCTCATCTCCTAATTTACAAGGCTTTCTCGCCCTTTAGGAGGGGAAAAAAAAAAAAAAAAAACCGTAATAAAAAGCAGGTGTACCTTAGTTTCCGATCAACAGATATTGTTGTATTTCCAAATAAAGAAGAAGGCCTCATACCTCCCCAAAGAAAATGAATACAGGCTTTTTGGATAGATGATCACTTCTAGTTGTGGCATAAATGCAATCATGGAGCCCCCATGTGCATCGGTGTGGCGGGTCAGAAGAAAGGACAGCTGATCCAACCAATTTCATCCATCCGACCGCAATCCCACTCCTTGTATCTTGCACGTGATACCAGCCATTTTGATAAATGCAATAGGGACCTCGATGCGTCGAGGTGTTCTTTTAAGTTACTGACGAAGCGATTGTCCGAGTTTTAATTTTCGCGAGATGGTCCTCTGTACTTTCTAAATCGACCGAATGAACCCATTTGCTAGGTTGTAAAATCAATATTGTCGATGCTTAGAATGGAACTACCAGAAACCCCTCCTTCCATGAGTTGATCGCCTGATGCATGCAAATGACAGGGATAGGGTATTTGGATGCGTGATAATTGGCCATTTAACGTTTATCGACGGGTTGAGGGTCACTCAATCCCATTCGCTTAATAGTCCCGTGTGCCCGATGGCCATGCTTGGAAGATTTTGAATCGCCCACCGAGAAATGTATCAATCACTACTGACTCATTAGTCCAAATGACGCATTATTATATATGAATCGAATTGACACCACTTATTTTCACCTCAAAATACACAATAAATATAGTAGTTTTTTTTTATAATCAATAAAAAGGCCGAGGAGATGACCAAACAATGCGGTAGGCATTATCATAAGGGTCACAAATTTGTAACCGAATGTTTGATTTGAGTTATAAATTTCTCCCACACCACTCATGACTGTAACCCTTGTCGAGTCACAAATAGCCAAAGAGTCTTTCTACTTGAGAAACATCTCCATTATGTAACATAGCACAATCCACTCAAACCATTAGGAATCTTGCGATGTGATGCGAATAGAATTTTTAATCTCATGGAAGACAGATGATCAATTCGCAATTAGACAACCATCTCGGTGGGTTACAAACCCTACTTGATCAATCACACATACTAGATCACAACACAAAATAGTGGCTTCAAAACACGAAAGGATCAACCACTTAGAAATTCTAATAATAGCTTTTTATTTGAAACGACGCTTTCAATGTCGATAGCAAATCATAATACAAAACCCTCAAATTATGCAAGGGACTACTATCCCATGAAAAGATAGTGAGGGATCATATCACTTCACAAATCGATTCTCCAAAGCAACCCTATTGAAAAGAGACTACCATCCGATGAAAAGACATTCACAGTGATGACGATGAGAGAGTTAAGTCCTCAATCGCGAGTCTCTTTTCGTACCTTCACCTTTTGCTTTTCACAAGTTGTTTCCTAATTGATTTGACAAAATTGATATTTACTTACCTACTCTTTTTTTTTTGGACGAAAAAAGGAAGAAATACATTACAACCGTAAATTTGTACAACAGCCCGAGACTAAGGCATCCGAATACAAAAGGTCCGCAAGTGAAGAGGGAGGGGCCGTAGCCCAGTTACTAGGTAAGCAGCCATGAAAATGGGCCTTTGCGGTCCAGTCCGCCACAAAGTTAGCCTCCCTTCGACAATGGCGAAATGTGAGATTAGGGAAAGCGGAGAGTTTAGCCGTCGCTTCTTCAAAAAGAGGACTCATCTCCCATGGCCATAAAGCAGAGTCGCGAATTCCTTCCACCAAGTTCAGACAGTCCGATTCAAGCACAAAGGAGTCCCGATCCAGGGTCCGGTGGTTGCCATTGCAGATCAGAAGATGGAGCAGCAGGAGTTGTACGCCGCGGTGTCTGAGCCGAGAGAGCTGCGATTCTAACTTGTGCAAGGGCCTCCTGGACTACCAAGGAAGAGTTAGGGCGATGCTTGCGAAAGACGAAACCATTTCTCGATTTCCAGATCTGCCAAAGAATCGCAGCAATGCACTCCAAACCCGGTAAAGTACTTCGGCTTTCTATCTGTGCTGATAACCATGCATCCATGCGTGTGACTGATTGAGGTATGATTTGAACATGAATCTGTGGGTGTGACCAAACACATTGTGTCCATGGACATAAAAGGAAGAGATGTTCTGTAGTTTATGGTATGTGTTGATCGCAAATAGGGCAGGTTGGATCGGTAGTAATACGGCGGTGATAAAGGTTTTCTTTCGTGGCGATGGCATTATTACAGACTGACCACAAGAAGGTCCGAAGTTTGGGGGGTAATTTGACGGTCCAGATAAATTTCCAGAGGAGTTTAGGGGGGTTGTAAGATGATGAAGCTTGGGTTGGTTGGTTGCTGGAAAAAGAGCGTCTGATAGTATGATAAGCACTTTTAATAGTGAAGATACCATTTCTGTTATGTAACCAAATCGGTTTATCAGAATGATGGTGAGGACTAACCTGTATGGCTGTAATTTCAGCAGTTGTGGGTTCATCAAAAAACTGTTGGATAATGGGGGTGTTCCATCCCTTGGTGGTTGAGTCCAGCAGCTCATTAACCATTTGTGGAGCCTCTAGTGGAATAGGCCGTCCTAGAACCCCTCGAGAAAGCCAACGGTCCGTCCAAATATTAATAGAGTGACCATTACCAACAGACCATTGTACGTGTGGTAGAATAACATTTCTTCCCAGGATAATACTCCGCCAACCCCAAGAAGATCTTGGGCCCTGATCAGCATGCAGAAAATTCCTTGAATGGAAATAAAGCCCTTTAAACAGGGTACTCCAAAGTGATGTAGGGTGCTGCAATAGTCACCATGCTTGCTTCCCAAGCATGGCCCTGTTGAAATCAGTGAGATCACGAAAACCAAGACCCCCACTATCTTTGGTATTCTTGAGCGACTCCCAATTTTTCCAATGTATGCCTGGTTTCTTTCCATCACTCTGCCACCAGAAGCGGGCAATTTTCTGTTCTATGGACTTGCAAATTGACATAGGTATTTTGAAGATAGACATGGCATATTGTGGTAAAGCCTGTATAACAGTCTTAAGTAAGATTTCCTTACCACCCTTAGAAAGCAGATTCTCTTTCCACCCTTCTAGTTTGGCATGAACTCGTCCCACTAACCAAGCAAACATCTCTCTCTTGGATCTGCCCCAGTCAGATGGTATACCAAGATATTTGCCAACTTTGTCAACCACAGGAATTCTAAGTTCTCGAGCTAGGTTAACTTTTAGATTCTGAGGACAGCCTTTGCTACAGAACAAACTAGATTTATTCCTATTGACATCCCGGCCAGTAGCAAAACAGTACTGATTGATGATATTAGCTAAGTTCTGACATTCCAGTATCCGACCATCTAAAAAGAAGATAGCATCATCCGCAAAGAACAAGTGAGATAAAGTAGGACACCACCTGTTCAATTGTATACCTGTGAGATGGCCTATTGAGACTGCTTGATTCACAAGATGAGAGAGAGCGTCCATCATGAGGATGAAGATATAAGGTGAAAGAGGGTCACCCTGTCGAATGCCCCTGGATGGTTTGAAATATTGTAGATGTTCACCATTAAATTTCACACTGAAAGACATTGTTGTTATACATTGCATAACCCACTGTACCCATGTCGCATGAAAGCCGATCTTGAGTAGATAATCTTGGAGGAAATCCCATTCAACTCGATCATATGCCTTCCTCATGTCCATCTTTAGAACTGCTCGGAATTTGCGCTTACATTTCCGGATCTTAAGTTGATGTAGCACCTCCTGGACAATGAGTATATTATCCTGTATTTGCCGTCCGCTGACAAAAGCACTCTGCTCCTTAGAGATTAGAGTAGGCAGATAAGGTTTCAGCCGATTAGCAATCACTTTAGATATGATTTTGTAGGCATAATTGCAAAGGCTAATTGGACGGTATTGGTCTAGCCTTTCAGGATGAGGTACCTTTGGGATCAATGAAATGAGAGTACGATTTAGATGAGTTGGCATAACTCCCGAGGTAAAAAACCGTTGCACTAAGAGGGTAAGCTCATCTTGGAGGATATCCCAATGATCTTGATAGAAAATACCGTTGAGACCATCGGGCCCTGGCGCTTTCGTTCTACCCAATTGAAAAGTAGCTTGATAAACTTCCTCTTTTGTGACCGGAGCGATCAAAGATGAATTCATTTCCTCCGTAACAATACAAGTGCATTGGCTGAGTACAGGCTCATAATCTCGATTGCCCACCGTCCGGTAGAGAGAAGAGAAGTAATCGATAGTTAACTTTGTAGCATTTGGGGTTCCCGCACCCAAGTTTGGTCTTCACTTGTAGCATACCGATCTTGTTACGTTGTCTCCATTTGGACGGTTGTTGCATGAAAAAAATCGAGTGTTCTTATCCCCCCACCTTAGCCGCTTTAGTCTTGACCTCATCGCCCAATATTGTTCTTCTTGTTGCCATAACCGTTGAATTTGCTCTTGCGGGTTAATGATCGGCAAGCAGCATATCGATTGGTCATGAGCTTGGTTTAGTTGATGCTGGAGTTGCTGATGTAACAATTTGAGTTGGTGGTGGCCTTTGGAGAATTTAGATTTACTCCATCTAGCCAGAGCAAGGGTGACTGATTTCAGTTTGGAGACAAAAGTAGAAGCTGTCGTCGTTGTTGATCGCCATGTCTGGGCAATAATATCCCTGCACTCTGGGTCTTGGGTCCAAAATGCTTCAAATACAAAAGGCCGAGAAGTGCGATGGGGTAAGGCCTTGGTGGTTAAGAGCAAAGGGCTGTGATCAGACCCCACAGCCGGTAAAGCCAGCACTTCCGCCTCAGGAAAAGCCAGACGCCAATCCAAAGAACACACAGCCCTATCCAGTCGTTCCTTCACAAATTCATCGCCAGTTCTACGGTTTATCCAGGTAAAAGAACATCCCTTACTTTCTAAGTCCATGAGTGCACAATCATGCAAAAGATCTCTAAAAGATTGCATCCGCTGAGCATTAGCAAAACACTTACCAACTTTCTCCCAATGATATAGGATGTCGTTGAAATCTCCGATGCAAAGCCAAGGCAGCCGAGTGGAAGTTTTGAGGGTACGTAATGTTGCCCAAAACTGCTGGCGTTGTTGAAACACGGCTGGAGCGTGGAGGCATGTAAGTTGCATCATAACTCCACTAGTTATATCAGTACAAGTCACATCATACAGGTCAGACGATGAGTGATTCAAAGATATATCAAGCTGATCATTCCAAAAAAGTGCCAACCCACCAGCCAAACCGATAGGATTAGTAATAAAAGAGCTAGGAAAATTAAGGCGACGTTGTAAACGTTGAAGATAAACCTGTTGGTTTTTGGTCTCCATCAAAAAGATAGCGTCGGGCCTCTCCTTAGCCACTAGGGCCTTGAGGGAACGAACGTCGGGGGTTGCCCACCCCGCGGTTCCAACTCAATAGCTTCATTTGTCCAAATGTGGCTTTTTAGGGCAAGCCACCGTAGCCCATTCTCCAACTTCAGGAGCTGCCAATATGGGTGTGTCCAGAAGGTGCGTCTCATCAAGATCATTCAGTTGGAACATGCGTGGTTCATAAGGGTTATATCGCTTTAATTTCTTGGTATGACCTGTCTTGACATTGAGTCTGCTATGCTTGAGTTTCTTTGAACTAGAAGAGGCCCCTGCCAAACCCTCTGTTCCCTGGAGCTGTGCTGGGACAGTAGGTAACTCTGTTAGATGTGAGTTTTGTGCCGGCTGTCCCACACGTGTTGGATGCTGATGGGGATTATAAATCACGAGGGGTAGAGGCTGAGTTGTTGGCTGAGGGAGAACCGTAGTGGTATCTGTTGGAGTAGGTTGTGTAGGACCCAAAATGGAAGCTGGTGGGGGTGTTTCTAGTACCACTTCTTCAGATACACCAGGTTTGTCTTGTGGTGCGTAGAAACTTCTCCAATATGGGCTAGGTTCCTTCACTTCTGCCCGTAACCATTGGCCATACGCCATTGGTTCTGTTCCGTTCATTTTAGCTTCAGTAAAGGGGTAGTCCTGACAGTGCATAGCATAGTGCCCAAGTTTTCCACAGGAATAATAGAAATGCGAAAGTCGCTCATAGCGAAAATCAAGCCAGATGGTCTTACCATTAATCCGAATAAGCTGGCCTGTTTTTAAAGAGTCCTGCAGTTTAAATTCAACCCGGGCTCTTCCGGTACGCAGGTATGTTCCCTCTTTATTGTCTATCCTTACCTCTAGTACGTTCCCTATATGTTTGACAGCCCTTTCAATCATATGTTCAGAGCACCATTCTAACGGCAACCCGAAGACTTGCACCCAAAAGGCGCACTTGGAGAAATTATAACAATGCAGTGGCGTGTCAGGGCGCCAGGGTTGAAACATCACTAAATGGCCAGAGAATAGCCACGGGCCACCCTCCAATATCCTTTGTCGATCAACAACAGATTTGAACTTTGCTACATATAAACCAGCTTCCTTTGGCAAAATATCAACATGATCCGTTTTCCATGCACGCCTTAAAGTATTCTGTAAAGCTGGAATATTAATAGAAGTATCAGTTAGAATTTTGCCTACCAGCATTAGTTTGCAAGCCTCGAGTGACTCCGCAGGTGGGGGTTCATCCCAAATATCAATCTGTTGCTCCGACCATAGGCGACCCATCCGGGAGCAAAGGGCAGTTAGCCTAGATTCTTCGTCCTTCTCAAGATCATCCATTTGGGCAGAGTAGATAGCCGCACAGCAGAGGACGATCGCAAGAAAATAAGGACATGCAAAAGAGTCACTGACTTATAATCAGCAGTTCATGGCAGCGATTGTGAAAAACACAAAGAGGGTAACTAAAAAAAACAGCCATCAACTGAGGATTCGAGGAAAATCCGAGGTGCGCGAGAAGGAGCAGAACACCATGAAGAAGGGCGAGGGTGTGGGTCAGGCTGCGAAGATGTGTAGAAACAGGGGAAATTAGGTAAGTCAGTTAAGCGGTGAGAAGGCAAGCAGATTAGGGTCGCATGTGACCGAGGGAGAAGGGTAAAGACGCACATCAGAAATTGAGGATGGAATTAGGGTTTGACGGAGGAAAATAAAACTACCATGGATGGTAGATGGTTGCTCTACATATCGAGAGGAGGAAACTACCAGAGAGGTAGACATAAAATAAAACTACCATGGATGCTCAAAGAGAGTTAAAAGACTTTACTTACCTACTCTAAGAAGCTGTTGAGGTAGGAACAATCAATTAGAGGATCCGATTCAATCATATCACTTTGTTAAGCCTAAATTTACCAAAATTTGTCTTGCACTTACGAAACAATATTATTGGTGCACCTAACAAATTTCAATCCCAATTCAAAAATCCCTCTCTTTTTCTCTTGCACTCTGTTGCACCCCTCTGCCGTACATTGCCTTTGCCTCCATCTCTCATCACCATCTCTCTCTCTCTCTCTCTCTCTCTCTCTCTCTATTCAATTTACACAGTATCGACCATTGCATACTTCTGTCGCACCTTGAAGATCTTTTATCAAGTTGATCTAGGTTACTTGAGACTTGCATTGGAGAGTTGTCGAAAGGATCTGATTGCACCGAATTCAAAATGTTCAAGACTTAATCGCACATTTCCAAATATTCAGGGCTTAATTGGTGCTTTGACCAAATGCTTTGTACTTTCGGTACACTCTTTCCAATAAAATCAGATGTCTTCAAGATACCAATTAAACCAACTAAAAATAGGATGTCGCATATCTCACGAGTCCATAAAAATCAATAACTCCAATGGAAAAAATCAACCATTTTCAGATGGCATTCAATAGGATCCAACAAGTACCTTGAGAACTCTTTCCATGTCACAAGTCATTTCAACATCACTCACTCATAAAACAAAAAAGAAAAAGAAAATCAAATCAAATCACCCTCGGATTTGGACTCCAGGGAAAATGTGGCATCCAAGGCACGATAATGCAACACATCTCACCTTCGAGGGACCCCCTCATGTTTCACACGAAAACCCTACCCAAATTCACATGGCGTCACACAAAAATCACCCTCATCATGAGAAAGCAGAAAAAGCTCCACCCAGGGGCGGGCCTTCTCTTTCGGAGTTGCTGTCTCCCTCTCTCTCTCCCCTATTTTCCTGATCTTGTTGGTGAGGATCGACATCGCTGTTCACGGGAAAAACATGGGGGCCGGAGGTGTGGTCCTTATCCCGGTCCTGATCGCTAGCCCGAATCGATCGCTTCGTTCCCATTGCTCCCTCGTCCACACCTTTTTCGCAAGTTGGGTCCAGCTCGGTCGAGATGATTTCTTCTTGTTGTGGCGATTGGAGTTGATTTTTCAGGACAGGAAGGAAGCACAAATGCCTGCACAAAGCTTGCTAGGCTGTCGCTACTCTGGCCCTAAAGGGCCACCAAGGGATGTGCCTCTTTTGGCTCTTAGGGTAAAGTCCTGCGGTCGTAATTGTCACGGTTGGTGGCACGGCGTTACATGCGCCCGATTGTCCGCGTATTCATTGTGTTATGTATATGGCGATGATTGGAATTGGGAGGATGTTTGATCCTATGATCGCTGCGTGACGCTTTGATTTATTTGGAAAGCGGGTTTTGATTGCATGTTCGATTATAAAGATTTTATGAAGCCCAACTATTAACAAGGGACAGGTAATTATATGGGTAGTTTCGGAATTTAGAGAAGCTTGGAAGTTTAAAAAGATTTTACAGGTTGTACTTGATAAGGAGGAGTATTAATGATTGAGCTAGTTGGATAGTCAATATTGACGACAAGACGTGTTCTAGAGATTTGAACGTTGTCACACCCTTTCCTATTATCAAATTTGCTTAATAGTGAGGTTAAACTCAAATCCCATTGAATTAGTGGTCTCACATCGTTACATGTATGATGTTTTCATTGTGACAATGTGTTGGTTTTTTGGCCAAAAATATAAAAGTCAATTTGACAAATAATTTATGGAATTTGGGTTATTTCTTTTTACTCGAGAATGTATCTATCTTCCTCTAATGAACCATACAGGTCACTTTGTCTTACTTTTCTTGCCAGCGAATACAGAGACTCGTTGCTTGGTTCATAATATGATTGAGTTCCCGAGCTTTTAATTTTTTCCAATGTAGTCAAGCTATTCCATTCACTTGATCTGTGCAATTAAGGCTTTCCATCGTGAACTTAATGTCAACAGCGTATCATAATACAAAACCCTCAAACTATGCAAGGGACTACCATCCCATGAAAAGACATCAAGGGATCGTATCAATTCATCAATTGATTCTCTAAAGCAACCATGTTCATAATGAAATTCTCAAAAACATGGTCGGAGTCTCTTACAAGGTTTTACATTAGTCCGACAAAACCCATGAAAGATGATACGATAATGGCAATCATGATCGAAGGCGATCGATATGGTAAGAGATGAAAATGACATGGAAAAGGGATTAAAGACCACAACGTATTACGCTACGCGCCACCCTTTCTCCATCTCCCTGGTTGGTTCACTCAAACGTGCAAGAAATGACAACAGATCTGAGCAAATTTTTGAGTAATTAGACGTGACGTGCAGTCAATTCACTATTATCTCCTTCCTTGACCTTAGACCAAAGCACGACTTTTTCTCCCACATTTCGTGGTTGATTTCCTCCCATGACCGATGCAAATAATTCCCTGATTTAACCAAACTTTAAAAAGCTAGATTTACCCTCACCCGATATGCATCGACATATAAAAGAGGGCGAAAACATGACTCGAATTTTGGTTGTCATTCAATTAAGAATCCGAGGCTCTATTTGGGACTAATTGAGAACTCAAAAAAATGGTTTCGGAAAGGTGGCACGATGCCCGTCCGGCTGGATTTGGAGCATTGGAAGGCACGGCGCAGTGCGGGGCGGATGACCAAATATTCCCACGGGCGGCGATTCGATCGGAGCAAAGGGGCAAACAAACGAAAACGAGCTTCTTCCAGAATATTCCCAACGATTTGACCATTTTTTTTTTCACTTTTTAGGCGTGGCCGATTGAGCATTAAATAAAAGGAAAAAAAAATGAAATTCAGCAATTATAAAATATTAAGCACGATTCGCATCCGGATGACGTGGAAAGCCTCTTGCTTCCGTGTCGGGAACCACGCAGGAGATGATATCAGATGCAGCTACGTTGTTCCCAAGCAAAATTCAGCTAAACGACAAAAACCCCCTAACGCTGCTCTCGCGGGCTCCACTCGGTTGCGTAATGAATGAAAAGACGAGAAGAGTCGTACACGTAGGTGGTTGGCCATTGGCTGTCGGCGGTGATGAACTTTCCAAAAGGGGAAAAGGAAAATTTGACTCGCGGTGGGATCGAGTTGCCTAATCAAGAAGAGCAGTTGCGTCCAATCTCTTTCGTTAATAGCGAGTGGTGGTTATTTTATAATGTCGCATTCTTCCTACCGATTCATTGATGATGTCTCGAATTACTGTGTCGAAACATTTTTTAAAGAGCGATTAAATTTAAAAATGTTATGAATATTTAATTCAATTACGGAAAACTCGATATGATTATAGGTCGTGGCGATAGGAGCAACGACTATGCATATTCACTTACCTTCGCACGATGATGGAGGGAATGAAATCCTCGACTTTGAGTCTATTCTAGTACATGAGTTATTATTCGCGGCCTATCTGTCTTTCGTGAAGCGCTTCGTAATTGATATGATGAAATCGACATTTATTTACCCCTCCTGAGTAGTCATAGGACTTGATTCAATCACATCTCGCGCTTGGTTACACCTCTTTGCCATACATTGCTATCGCCTCCATCCCTCGTTGCCATCTCTCCCTCTCTATGTTCAATTTGCACAATGGCGACCATTGCACATATCTGTCTCGCCTTGGAGATCTTTTAGCAAGCTGATCTAGATTATTTGAGACTTGTGCTAAAGAGTTTCTAGAAGGATTTGATTGCACCAATTTCAAAATGATCAAGACTCAATCTCACATATCCAAATATTTAGGACTTAATTGGCACTTCGGGCGAGCCCTTAGCACTTTCAGTACACCATCCTCTGTAAAACCAAATGCCTCCAAGACACCAATTAAGTCAACTAAAAATAGGAACGACATGTCTCAAAAGTACTCGCTCTAAATGAAAAATTCAATTATTTTCATATCGTATTTAGGAAAACCTAAGAAGTATCCCGAGGGCACTCTTTCAACATCATTGATCACTTCAATATCACTCACTTGTAAGACGAAAAATAAAAAAATCGCCCTTAAATATCCACTTGGGGAAATACAGCATCTGTGGCACGATATGTAACTCATCTTGCCCTAGCGGGACCCCATCATCTTTCACGAAACGCTAACGAAATTCACATGGTATCAAATCATTTTCACAAATCACTATCATCACGAGAAGCAAGCAAGCTCCACTAGTCGGTTTGAAGTCATGGTTTTCCTCATTTGTCTCAACTTTCTCAAAAACACTCGCTTTCTCTCACTCGTGACCAACCGGGCTCAACACTTAGAAAAAATTCGAGTGTTTCTTGGCCCGCCAGGAGGGTGTTTTTCGGGGGGTTTAGGAGGTCTTCCCGATCTCCATTTTGGACGTGCAACCTATGGTTGAAAAGATCTTTGAGTGAAGTTTAACTCTCTAGTTGAAGGTTTTGGCTAATTGTTGCCTCAGGTGTGTGAAAATCTCACTTTTCTCTCTCTAGGTCGGTCTGGAATTTCTGGGTTTGCTTTTCTGGAGTTGCTTCTGAGGGCCTCTTTGGGGGACGACCGTGTGCTCTCTCCTCTCCTTCTCGTCTTCTCTCTCCCGTCCTCTGAAAGACCTTGCTTCCGTGATCTTATCCCCTGAATTAGAGGAGTTTTGGTCTGTCTTTTGTCCACCTACCAAGCCTGTCAACAGGGTTACTTCAACAACTTTCTGACTTAGCCAGATTTTCAATTTCTGCAGATGTTGAGTGTCCGGGTTTGGTGCGATTTTCCCGTGCCTTCAGCAGCTTATCCCTGGCCAATTTCCGTCCACTGGCACTACTCATTATGGTCTTCAATCACGTGCAAAGATCAGGCTGGATGGGCGGCTGAGTGGGATATGGTGGGGCCACCAAGTTGCTTACTCAGCAACTCCGAAATCAGACCAAACCGTGGGCTGGGTTTTGGTAGCTCGTTTGAGTGCTTTAATCCATCAATTTGGCTGCGATTTTCCCCAATTTGCCATTTTAATTCCTTCTCCCGGGCTTTTTAGATCATTGGCCCCAGCTTTTTTTTTTTTTTTAATTTTTTTTAATCTTTTTTTTATATATTTAATTTAATTTAATTTTTTTTTTTTTTTTTTTTAAGTCTTTAAAACCTCTCCCTTTTTTTAACTTGGAATATTTTTGTGGAAAAACAAGTGTTCTGATTTGTAGGTGAGGATCGACATTATTGTTGTTTATGGGAAAACATGGGGGAGGAGGCGTGGTCCTGATCGTTAGTCCAAATCGATCGATTCATTTCCGCTACTCCCTAGTCTCCTAATTTACGTAACAATAATCGGATGTATCTTAATTTCCGATCAATGGATATTGTTGTATTTCTGAATGTAAAAAAAAAAAAGCCTCATACCTCCACCAAGAAAATGAATATAGGCTTTGGGGCGTAAATGCAATGATGGAGTCCCCATGTGCTCGGTGCGGCGGGTCAAAAGAAAGGATAGCTGGTCCAGCCAATTTCGTCCAGCCGTAATCCCACACCTTATATGATTATATCTTGCACGTGATACCAGCCATTTTGATGGTAAATAAAAAAAGGAAAATAGACACCTTGATGCGCGGATGTGTTTTTTAAGTTACTGGCGAAGCGATTTTTCGAATTTTAAATTTTGCGAGATGGTTCTTTGTACTTTTTGAATCAACCAGATGAACCCTTTGTTAGATTGTAAAATCGATATTGTCGATGCTTAGAATGAAACTACTGGAAATCTCTCCTACCTCGAGTTGATCTCCTGATGCGCGCAAATGATAGAGTTAGGGGGTCCGGATCTATGATAATTGGCCATTCAATGCTTTTGGATGGGTTGTTGAGGGTCGCTTAACCCCATTTGCTTAATAGTCCCATGTGCCCGATGACCATGCTCGGAAGATTTCATATCTTTATGTGGAGCCCACTGAGGCATGTATCGATCACTACTGTCTCATTAGTCCAAATCACGTATTATCATATGTGAATGGAATTGACACCGCTTATTTTTATCTCGAAATATATAATAAATGTAGCAGATTTTTTTTTTAATCAATAAAAAGGCCGAGGAAATGGCCAAACCTTGCGGTAGGCATTATCATAAGGGTCACAAACTTGCAACCGAATGTTCGATTTGAGCCATAAATTTCCCCTGCACCACTCGTGACTACAACCCTTGCCAAGTTGCAAATAGCCAAAAAGTCTCTCTACTCGAGAAATGTCTTTGTTATGCACCACATATGATCCACTCAAACCATTCGGAAGCTCGGGATGGGAATTGAATTTTGGAACTTGTGGAAGAGAGGTGATCCGTTCGCAACTAGACAACGGGTTACAAACCCTACTGGTTCCATCACACATACTATATCACGACACTAAACAACAACTTGAAAGCAGGAAAAGAACGGCTACTAAGAAATCCCAATGACAGCTCTATATTCGAAACAACGCTTTCAATATCAACAACACATCATGATACAAAACTCTCAAACTATGCAAGGGACTACCATCTTACGAAAAGACAATTAGGGATTGTATCATCTCACCAATCGATTCTCCAAAGCGACCTTGTTCACGAAGAAACCATTGAAAACATGGTAAGAGTCTCTTAGAAGGTTTTACAGAGTCAGGGCAAACCCATGAAAGAGGGATTGATGACGGCGACGGCAATTGGCGACAACCGATATGGTAAGAAATGACAACGACATGGAAGAGGGACCGAACGATGACGACAACGGATGTTGTCACCACCCTTCACCGTCTCCCTGATCCGTTCACTCAAACGTGCAAGAAACGAGAATCGATCGATGCAGACTTCGAGGAATTAGACATGCGGGGTCAATTCACCATTATCTCCTTCCTTAATGTCAGACCAAAGCATGACTTTTCCCAGCACATTATGTGGTCGATCTCCTCCCGTGATCCGTGCAAAATAATTCTGCAATTTGATCGAACTTTAAACGGCTGGACAAACCCTCAAATATTATTTGAATTTTCGGTCGTTGTTTCAATTAAGAATCCGAGGCTCCATTCGAGGATTCATCGAGAACTTGGAAAAAGGGTTTTGCAAAGGGTTGCGTGGTCGGGTCTCGAGCTTGCCGTCTGGCACGCGGCGATTCGTTCGGAATAAACAAAAACGATTTTCTTCTTGAATATCGTCACGTTTTTTTTTTTTTTTTTTTAAATTTCCTTGGATATTTAAGTACTTCTAAGCGTGCCCAACAGAGCATTGAACAAAAAAAAATGACGAAATCCAGCGAATTATAAAATATCCAAGCACGATTCGCATCCTCTCGTTACCCGAGCAAAAATCCCGCTAGACGACCAAAAAAAAAAAAGAAAAGACCCCAACGCTGATCTTGCGGGCCCCACTCGATTCTCCCGCCATGAATGAGAAGGCGACGAGGGCAATTACGTCCGCTTGGGTACACGTAGGCGGTGGTGAATTTTCTAAAGAAGAAAAATTAAGAAAATTACTCCTGCGAAAATAATAAAAATAAAAGTAAAAATCATGGAAATCGACTGGAATTTCCGTTCTTCTGCTTGGTTGAGAATATGTAATGAGCGAATTAGAAAAAGAAAATTGTGTCATGGGGGATGGAGGTGGTTAATCAAGGAGATCAATCACATCTAATTTCTTTCACATACAGTAAAGATCTAAGTTTAATGATTTTTGAGACATGTATCCAGAAAGATATCGCGTTGTTCCTATTAAGTTCATTGATGATGTCGAGACTCTTTTTAAAATGATTTGATATATCGGTGCTATGAATTTTTTATTCGGTTACAAAATGCTAGACATGTTTGTGATTAAGGGATTTGTCTATTGTGGCGATGGGTTGGCTTAAGAACAACTATCAATGAAGTTTATCAATTACGCATGTTTATGTTCACGTGATGATATATAGAGAGTTAAGTCCCCAACCGCGAGTCTTTTTTCATACTTTAGCCTTTTGCTTTTTGTGAGTCGTTTCCTAATTGATTTGATAAAATTGATATTTGCTTACCTACTCTTAACTACCTGTTGATGTAGGAACAAATAAATAATGGGATCCGATGCAATCACATCAATCCGTTTAGCCTAATTTTACCAAAATTTGTCCTTGCACCTATGAAACAATATTATTAGTGCACCGGCAAATTTCAATCCTAATCCAAAAATCCCTCTCTTTTTCTCTAACGCTCCATTGTACATTGCCTTTGCCTCCATCCCTCATCACCATCTCTCTCTACCTATTCAATTTGCATAATATCGACCATCGCGCACTTCTATCCCACCTTGGAGATCTTTTATCAAGCTAATCTAAGTTACTTGAGACTTGCATCGGATAGTTGCTGGAAGGATATGATTACACCCAATTCAAAACATTCAGGACTTAATCGTACATTTCTAAATATTCAGGACTTAATTAGTGCTTTGACCGAATGCTTTGTACTTTCGATACATTTTTTCCTATAAAACCAAATGCCTCCAAGACACTAGTTAAGCGAACTAAAAATAGGATGTCCCGTCTCAAGAGTCCATAAAAATCAACCACTCTGAATGAAAAAATCAATCAATTTTGGATCACATTAAAAAAAAAAAAAACCCAACAAGTATCTTGACAATACTCTTTTCGCATCATGAGTCACTTCAACATCACTCACTCGTAAAACAAAAAGAAAAAGAAAAGAAAATCACCCTCAGAATCTCGACTTTGGAGAAAATGTGACATCCGAGGCATATAATAATGCAATAACACACCTCACCGTCGCGGGACCTCTCATATTTGACGTGAAAACCTTAACCCAAATTCACATGGCGTCGAGCCATTTTCCCACAAAAATCACCATCATCATGAGCAAGCAGACAAGCTCCACCCAGGGGCCTCCGTTCTCTTTTGGAGTTGCTGTCTCCCTCCCTCCCTCCCTCTCTCTCTCTCGCTTCGTCCTCCTAATCTCGTCCATGTCTTTTTTCGCTCCTTTGGGTCCAGCTGGGACGAGATTTTTTTCTTTTCCTTTTCAGGACAGCTTGGAAGGAGTACCCACACAAAGGTTTGCTAGGCTGTCGATACTCTCTGGCTTTATAGGGCCACCCAGGGGATGTGGCCCTCTTGGGCTCTTAGGGTCCAGTCATGCGGTCGTGGTCAGTCGCATCTGGGGCCGCGATGTCACGCCCATGTCGTGATCATGTGGTGGCACCGCATGATGCGTGCTCGATTGTCCGCGTATCCGTCGTGTTATGTACACGGTGATGATTGAAATTGCGAGGGTGTTCGGTCCTGTGACTGTCGTGTGATGCTTCGATTTATTTAGAAAGCAGGATGTTTAGGAAATGATGACAAGTATGACATGAGTAAGGGATGGATGCTTATATGGGTAGATTCGGAATTTAGAGAAGTTGGGAAACTTACAAAGAATTTTTAGGTTGTACTTGATAATGAGGATGAGGAGTACCAATGATTGTGCTAATTGGATAGCGCACCAATGTTGATGACCAGATGTGTCCTACAAATTTGGACATTGTCACACCATGTTAAAAATGGTTTTTGGCCAAAAAAATAAAAATAAAATTCAATTTGACCAAAGAATTATGAAAATTGGGTTATTTCTCTTTACTCGAGAACATATCTATCTTCCTCTAATGAACCATTCATGGAACTTTTTCTTACTGTTCTCACCAGTGAATACTGAGACTCGCTCGGTTCATAATATGATTAAGTAATCGGGCTTTCGATATTTTTAATGTAGTCGAGCTATCAACTTCGCTTGATCTGTGCACTTAAAATTTCTAGTCGTGAACTTCGTCATGGTGACCTCACTAGTGACATTAGCAGTTTTTAATGTTAAAAAATGTCGAAACTAATTACTTTGACTAACTATGATTTAGTTCGGTCAAGTAAAAGGCAAAAGAAAATCCAGGAAAAAGAAGAAAAAGGAACAAAAGAGAGAACAAAAATGCAGGGGCGAGAGAGAGAGAGCCCATTACTATTAGGCCGTGAAGAATGGGCTTTTCTCATGTCGATCGGCGTCGCGGAGCATGGAATTTCTCCGAGACTAAGACGGGCCGACGAGGACGCTGAGAGAGCCCACTGGGCCGTGAGAGCCTGCAAATTCCGAGCCCATCCGTCGAATATCAGTCTGCTCTGAGGGGAGCGAACTCGTCTTCTTCCCCAAGGTCGTCGGTGTTGTTGTGGGGAAGTCGCGAATGTGGAGCTTGAGGATGATGAGCCATGCAGTGGGCCTTCCTTCTCCTCCTCCTCTGCACCTCAACGGCAATTCCTCTTCAACCGCAAGTGACTGCGTCGACATGGTTTGCTCCCTCTCTCTCTATCTCTCTCTCTCTCTGTATCTGTGTGTGTGTGTTGTCTTGTAGAGTACCGTTTGGGCAAATGGAAGCTGATATTTGGGTAATTTTGATTGCCAGGCGAAGCCGAGTGTGGCGGTTTACAAGTGGCGTTTGGTGATAGCATACGACGGCACCCACTACGCAGGTCCCCGTTTCTTGCATCCCAAGTGTTTGATGTTATGTCTCAGTGATAACGAGTGTCGAAATCTTGCTTATATTCGTGTTGTTCTCTGGCTAGCTGTTGGTTCCCTCCTGTGCACCTCTTTACATTGCGTGAGAAGCAATGATGCAAGGTTTCGGCTTTCTTCTTGCTTTGATCATAGTGAGTAATAATCTGGGGATAATATGGCGACGCACCTTTGTGTGTGTTTGATTTAGCTTTTCCCTTTTCCTTTTTGGCTGTCCCTCGATGTTGTTCAGGTATCGTTCGTTGGGGGAAAAAGTGATTGCGTGTTTTAAGCTGATATATGTTGTTTCTCCATCCTGAATATTGGATCTTGTGCTAGCACACCCTGTTGAGCTCATTGTTAACTTTTACAAGACAGAATCAGCAGGAAAAATCGGAAGCTTCGAGGAACTAAAATGAGGATACCATTAATTTCTTCGTTTCTGCAAAACTTAAGCTTTTAAATAGTGTCGTTGATGACTTTTCCATGTTCTTTAGGTTGAAGGAGTCATCATCATATATTGTACATTTCGGTGATAAAAAGTCTCCGTGTGGGATATTTCATATTGCTGTGTGGAGTTAGTTTCATGTTTTAGATATTGATGTTAGAACGCATTCATCCCAACATTGTTAAATTCTGCACCCTGAGTAGTATGCTTTTGGGTTATCGAGAATCTAACGCAGGAAATTATGAGATTGTACGGGCTCATCATATTAACACCTAAACCATAAACTTTTAGCATTTTCTGGTATGGCTGTTTGGCTCATTAAGTAGATGTCCTTCAAGAGAACTCAACATTTGAATTCTTGCATTCTGTCTCTCCAACTTAAGAGAAAAACTCTATCTAAGAAAATATAAACATAACATGAACCTTAAATAAAAATGTAGCACAATTAGTTTAACAAATATCTAGAAGCAAGTATAAACACAACATGAAACCTAAATAAGAATGTAACACAATTAATTTAACAAATATCTAGAAGCTTGATAAATATTCTACTACAATAACTCCCAGAAAGCTATGGCAAAACAACAAATTCCAAACTCCAGTAATGGAAAACAGAGCTTAAAATTGCCAAAGTCCAAAGATATGTTGTCATTTCTTAAAAGGTAGTGAATAAGTGGGGAAAGAGAAAGCACCATCTAGGAAGCATGGACACTCTCCGGGATCCTCCGTGTTGGTGTTGGACACCCTAACATGTGTTTGACACGCTCGAACACGTTTGGACACGCGATCAATAGGTGTTGGAAAATCTGACATGTGGTCAACTCTCTCGAGAAGCTCCGACACGCAAGTTTGGAATTTAAACATGCGATTTTGACACGCACGGGGTTCGAGGAATTCATACAGCTATCGTCACGCGCCGCTGTAAAAGTGGCGAGGTTGGTGTTCTTGAGGGAGGCGGAGAACTTGCGGGAGTGGTGGATGGGGAGCAGTGGTAGTACGGGTGGGTCGGGGAGCCCACAGGGCTCGAGCAATAGGACATCTTCTTGGTGTTGTGGTTGGAGGGGCTTTGGACGTAGTAGAGGGGTCGGCATGGGGGCCGTGGTGGCGACGAGACAGCATCAATGCTCGTCACCTCTGAGTCCAACTTGGCGTAAATTGCAGAGAGGGAGGAGGGTTTTTAGGGCTTGTCTACAAGTGAGGATTGTTGAAGAAGGCAATGGATTGATTTTTCCTTTTTCTTTTTTATTCTTTTGGGAGGGAGGAGGGAGGAGGGGAGGGTGATTTCAAGAAAGGAAGTGACAGGTGGTGCTGGGGAAGAAACGAGAGAGTGAAATAAATGGGTGGGGCTAAGAAATGATATCAGGAAATTAAAGCACTGAATGTTGAATAATGATAATTTTTTGTCATTCAAGAAGATCATAGATTTATTAAAATAAGTTGACTCTAGTCTCTTGTTAGTCATTAGTTTTATTGATAACTTTTGTTAAAGTCAGAAACATGTCCCCAAAACTGGGTGCACATGTCCTATGAATATGTCTCTCCAATTTTTTATGAATAGATTTATTAATGTTATTAGTGTAAATTCATTTTAGGCTCTTTTTTATTATTTAATTATTTATGAATTTGAATCAAATTAATTTGATTTAAATAATCATAAAAATGATAATTTATCATGTATCTATAAAAAAATTCATTTAATACATAATTTATCCTAACATGTTGAAATTCTCTATTTTTTGAGAAATGACGTGTTGTCGTGTCGTGTCACACATCGCGTGTCAGTGTCATGCTACTTACAGCACTATGCAAAACGATGCTGCTGATTGTGTTAAGCAGGCAAAGAGGAAGGCAATTGGCTGACGGTCTTTGTCGTTACTCGTTTCAACAGTCTCGGTCAGCCTCTCATGATCTCACCAGTCACTAGGAGAATCTGTTATTTTGATTAACATGCCCTAATCTGTCAATGTTGCCCTAAGAATTGGTCTCAAGCATATAAGGGTGTAGATACATGAGAAATTGGGCCTAACTTTAGTCAAATGTTGTTGAGAAAGCCTAATTTGAAGCCAAGCAATTTTGATCATGCTCAGTCCTTCAAGATCCCATAACCTGACTCTCGATTTCTTGTCTATCCCAGCTAGCATATAATTCTGAAGCTACTAGGGTTGTTTATGGCTAGTTGATTGTAGGATTGGACAGCCTTATGATAAGATCTCTAATTTTGGCTAACATAATAGCCCGTGAGAACATGTCAGTCAGTTTTATGCAGTCTTACTTTACTATATCAATGAATGAACATGATCTCTCCTCCGGTAATTCTTTCGCTTATAGTACCGTTCACTTTACTATCAGGCTGGCAATATCAGCAATCTCCACCCACCATACAATGTATCATGGAAAAAGCTTTGACTCGAATCACAAAGGTGGAAAGGGAGGATCTCCTTCTGGTTGGTGCAGGCAGAACAGATGCAGGAGTTCATGCCTGGGGTCAGGTCAGGCATTCTTGTGCTAATGAAGTTTAAACACAATCCACCCATCAAAGGTCAAGGACAAACTTTCTGGTCATTGACTTTTCAGGTAGCACACTTCGTGACACCTTTTAATTATGACAGCTTGGATACCCTCCATGCTGCTCTTCATGGTCTTCTTCCATCTGATATCCGTGTAAGAGAGATTAGCCCTGCAGTGCCTGAATTTCATGCCAGATTTTCCGTGAGAAGCAAGATTTATCACTACAAAATATACAACGATACTGTCATGGACCCATTTCAGCGGTACTATGCTTATCACAGTGCTTACAGGCTAAACCCAGAAGCAATGAAAGAAGCCGCTAAATATTTTATTGGAAGACATGATTTTTCTGCTTTTGCAAATGCATCACGCAATGATCGAGCACCCAATCCTGTCAAAAATATATTCAGTTTTGATGTCATTGAAAAGGTAATCTATAGTTATCTCATTCAGATTTCTGCTGAGTTGGTTGGGTGTTAAATATCCGAGAAAGCATTTGTATCTCTTTACAGCAGCTTATTGCTCTATTATGATTTCCTTTACCTTTTCATTTTCAGGATAGTTGTTAATCTGTGAATATTTTGTTAGGGACCTCTTTTACAGATAGAGGTTGAAGGTTCTGGATTTATGTATAGACAAGTGCGGAACATGGTAAATGAAAGTACTCCCTATTCTAGATTTAAATATTTTTGTCTAGTACGTTCATTGTATAGCTGAATCTGTGAAACAGTTCAATTGCATTGAAGGACAATGATGTTCAACTATTTATAAAAGTAGAGAGAAGCTAAAATTAGTTTTGTTCATGGAGGTTGGGATTTGCAATTCTGACTCTGTATTAATTGCATGTGAAGGTTGCTCTGCTTATACAAATCGGAAAGGAAGCAATACCTCCTGGTATTGTTCCCATGATTCTAGCATCTCGGGACCGGAAGGAGTTAGCCAAATATTCGTTGTCTGCCCCACCTCATGGGCTCTGTCTTATAGCTGTCAATTACATTGAAAAGCACATGCAGCTTCCGTCAGGTTGCCCTCCTAAGAGTTTGGGAAGGAGTCATACCATCAGCAGGTGCAAGCTTCCGTGCTACTAGAGGAGCCAGATTTTTTGTTCGATTTGATGGTTGAAGTGGTGACAAGCAGACGGTGATTTTTGCTTCAAAATGAAAATTTAAGGTCTTGTCAGTTTGATGCCAGCTGACAATTGAAAGCTAATCTCCTGTGGATATTTTGATATGGCCTTTGGTGCTTGATTATGTACAGGTTTGACTCTGGCGGCTGATTTCCGACGTTGTGACCTTTTGCTAGTATTAACTTTGCTTCACATTGAAGTTCCTTATTCATTGCTACTCGGGATTCTGAAAGCAAACAAGGTCAATTGATGACTCCTGATTTATTCTGCAATGCTGTTCTTGTAATTCAGAGAGGGAGGGAGGGAGGGAGAGTTTGTTATTGTTGTCTGCATAAGAATGCCTTATGATAATGTATCAGAATAGAGATATTCAGTTCATCAATATCATTGTGCATGGTGGTGGAGGAATGTGGTTCTCTTTTGATTAACTAAGACATGGAATCTCGATAGGCTTCATTGCATTCGTGGGAAATATGGTGGAATTGCCACAGCTGCGATCGCATGGTACTAGGATTTTGTAGTTTGTCTAAATTGAAATAGGTTTTGTGTGAGTGAAGAAGGTGGCCAAGATGTCGAATGGCTTAGTTCGTCTTTGGAGTTGGGCTTTGGCTTCTTTTTACGAAAATTAAGCTATTTGACAAGAAAATTTCAAAGGCGTTTGAACCAAAGACGGCTTTTTGTAAAAAGCCTCTTAACTCAATGCAAATCCTACTAGCTTTGGCTTTGAGCATATCTTCAATGGATTTTGTTTGTCAACTTTCCTTTCGCTAAACTTTCTAAATTTCAATTTTGCTCTCACCATTTTACCATGTAGTCTTGCGTGACATTATAGGTGAACCCAGATTGTCCACGAGTAACTAGTACGGTTTGTCCTAATAGCCACCTTTCTCGTATAGGAAAATGAAGTGGAGGGTTTGAATCTCTACTTTTTTAAGGGGTTGGGAGGATGATTTTGTTTTGAGTGTAGGTTTCGACTCCTGTACCCTACAAGGATATAAGGTAAAAGTCTGAGAATAAGAATAAGAGTAGGAGTAGAGTAGAACCGATAAAATAAAAAATAAAAATCCACAAGCTAGATTTTAAATTAGTGAGCCTCACTTGAGGGTTTTTTTGCAACCTCGGCATGGTGTCGTAGGGCCTTGTAACCTTAGGGTGGCTCATCCAAGGTCGTATGACCTTTGGCGACTCTACGCCTAAGGTGGTCTTGAGCCATAAGTCATGGGCCGATTGTTTGGGATTGAGATTGTGCAGTGACTTAGGCTCTTTTGGATAACTTCGGGGCACCTAAGCCAAGCCTTAGGCAGATCGATCGCTCACTCACCCGGATTTTAGAGAGAGTTTCTAGAGAAATAAGCTCTAAGGGAATGGAAAAATGGTTGGATGATTACAATGAGGAGGACACCTATTTTTATACTTGACGCTCTTGGATTATAATCATTGATTGAAATTACGTCCGGTAGACGAGATTGTACCTTCTAACCTACCAATTACTGACATTTATGCCAGGAGAGTTCTAGTTCCCAATGCAATTACCATCTTACCCGTCTCTAGGAACCTTCCGGAATTTTTAATTCCTCGATCATGCATGGTCCCTTAGTCACGGGAACCTCGTGACCGAGACATTCTCTCCCACTCATTTGAGCGATATCCTCGGTGCTCTCGGCTTGGGGAGTGGTCTTCTCTTGGCACGAGCTTGAGCTCTCTTTTTCATATTCCACTTGGTCCTGAGCCTCTCGATCGGTGGACAATACGGCTCCATTTTTGGCTCGGGCATGGCACATGGCAAGTACTCTACCTCGGGGAAGAGCGCTTGGATCAGCATGTCACCAGTTGGAGAAGCAGTGGCTTCTCCAAGGGTTGCGGCTTTGGTTGTGACTCGGTCATGCACTTTTGGCCTTTAGATCTTTGTCAAGGCTTCGGAATGTGGCAATGGTCTTGGTATTTATCACCCCCTTGATCATTGGGATCATCGCTGGACATTGCGAGTCAAGGATCATGATGCACTTGGTCCTCATATCGATTATGGACCTCACACTATGGAAGAATTGTATGCCCAAAATAAGGGAGAATTACTAATTTGGATGTCCGAGTTGAGTCTACACCTTCAAGGCGTCAATAAGGGGGAGTTACCGATTTGGACGTCCACGTCGGGAATTGAGCTTACACCTTTGAGGCCATCCGAGTTGGCGTCAATAAGGGGGAGTTACCGATTTGGACGTCCATATCGGGAATTGAGCTTACACCTTTGAGGCCATCCGAGTTGACGGTCTTGAAGGATTTCTTGGTTAGCTCTACGTAAAATCCCAAGGTCTTGGCTACCTCGGTGGACATGAACAACCAAGGCATATAGAGCTCGGCCATCGATCTCCATGAAAAACATGTTCGTGTTTGGGTTGCTTCATTCTTTTTGGGAAGCAAGGCTTGGACAACATTGAGATACTTCGCAGTTCCAAGCTGGCTTTGCTTCTTCTCTTCTTTGGGCTCCTTCTCCTATGGCAAGGAGAGCATTGATCTTACCCTTCTTCGGGCACTTTTGGTTTCAATGCGAACCTTTGCGAACCTTCGCAAATGAAGCAAGGAGATGGTGGGGGTTGGTTCAACTTACTCGTGTGGTGAAGTCCGCTTGGGGTCAATCCTTTTGGAAAAGGACGACTTGGACGTTCCTTCTCCCCATGGCTTGGAGTGACTCCACCTTCGTCCTTGTGAGATCAATCTAACCACCAATCTCTTACTCGATTCTTTGATGGATCGACTTTGGTGTGGTTGACAAGGGACTTGGCCACGCTTAGCGCCCTAATGAGACTCTTCAGGTCTTGACGCTTGAGCTCAATGAATTCCTTCACGTACTCTCTTGTTGAGCAAACTTGGGGAAGAAGTAGTCTTGAAACTCCTTGAGGAATCATCCCATGTGTTCACTAGATCAGCGCTATGCTTGGTCTCGTTGCACCTATTATGCTACAAAGTGTTGCGGTATCAGTTAGGAACATTGAAGCAGTTCTTACCTTGGTCATCTAGTCTTGGATGTTGACAACACCAAAAGTATTGCTCCATGCTCCGAACAGTTGATGCTCCTCGATCTCTTGAAACATATATCTCTTCTTGATCTAATATCACTTGTCATGGGCCAATCGTTTGGGATCGACACTGTGCGGCGACTTAGAGCGCCTAAGCCAAGCCAAGCCTAAGCCAAGCCTTACTTGGATCGATCGCTCACTTGCTTACTTGGATTTTAGAGAGAGAACATTTCTAAAGAAAATAGCTATGAGAGAATGGAACTTAGATTATGAAATGATTAAGATGATTACAATGAGGAGGAGGACACCCTTTTTGTACTTGAGGCTAGGGGTGTCAATGGTTCGGTTCGGTTCCGTTAGAAAAAACTTATGAACCGAACCGAATAAGACCCGAATTGAATATGAACCGAACCGAATTCAGTTCGGTTCGATTTGGTTCGGTTTTTGGTTTTCAGCTTTTGGTTTTTTCTGTTTTTCTTTTCAGTTCTTTTCTTTCATTTTTTGGCTAGATGAAGCTCATGTACCTCCCTCCTGGTGCTTCCCTCCCATGGCCGTATGACGGCAAAGGATCGGACAATGGCCAATCATTTATGTCCTTCAAGCATTTGATGAAAGCTTATCAAAGAAAACCTAGGGATACTGTCCGTATCAATCTCTCTTCTTCTCTCTCTTTTTTTTTTTCCTTGTTTCAACGTTAAGGCTTAAAAGAAAGCACCAAAAGAGAACCTCGCTAAAGATCTCAAGACATTAAGCAAATGCTCACTGTTATCTACCACCGCCTTGGCGCATCGCCGTGAAAAACACATGTCCGACGACCACCACCACACCGGCCGACGACACGCACAAAATGCCCTGAAAGGAAAAGACGCCACTAATAACGAAACAACAATGAGAAATTCACCAGAATCACATTCAATGACCAAAACACAACTCAGAACAAAAGGGAAACCGAAAACAGAATGAGGCCAAGATGGATCTGGTTCGGGCATTATGTCGAACATCTAGTGGTTGTCGACCCGGTGGGGGCGTCCGAAGACATCCGAGACAAAAAATCGAGCCAAAATCAACATACAACAAACAAAAAATGGTCAAGGTCGACTCAGAAACGATTCCTTTACATTAAACACGAGCATAAACGAGGAACAAGAGTCCCCCCTCGGTTGAAGCGAGACGGGGCAAAACAGAGTATCAAACGGGGAAGTGGTCCAAAGGAGATGGGAGTCGGGAGAGAATAAAACCGAATTTTTAATGGTTTGATTTTATCGGTTTGTGGTTCACTTCGGTTCGGTTAATTGATAAAAACCGAACCAATAAAAAATATTGGTTTTTAATGAGAACTGAACTGAAAATCGCTAATTTTTCGGTTTGGTTTTTGGTTCGGTTCCTGACACCCTTACTTGAGGCCCTCGGATTATATTAATTGATCGAGATTACATCTAGCGGATGATTGTACCTTCTAACCTACCAATTACCGACATTTATGCTAGGAGAGTTCTAGATCCTAGGGCAATTATTATTTCGCTTGTCCTTGGGAACCTTCCGGAATTTCTAGTGGAAACCATGGGAAGTCTTCCTAGATCATGCACGGTCTCTTGGTTGCGGGAACCTCGTGACTTTGACACATGGCTATCAGGTGTGGCTAAGCCAGAGTTTCTTTTTTCTCTTTAAATCATACCTATACCTAGGGGTAAATGCTATCTGTATTTCATAAAAATCATTCAGCTTAAAATCCTTAGCATTTACCTAATGGCAATTCCCCAAAACTCTCCAAACGCACCTAAGTCCTCCAACTTTCGGCATAAGCAATCAAGTTTTCAACTTTTTAAGTTTTTCAAGTGAATACGTTCTTAAGGTTTTTGGAAAGTTTCGATAATTATAGTAGCACCCACAATCCTTAAGATCTTTCAAATTTAATCCCATATCCTTTGTGTATATTGCAAAAGGCAGTGTAATTTTTAGGGAGAATTACGCGTGAAATTCTTGACATTTTGTACGAAGTGCAATCAAATTTTGAATGTAAGCATACTCTTGTGCTAGTTGAAAAGCATATGATGAAGTCCTAACTTCATTGGCAACCACACTCTAAAGTGATCTCGAGCAAATCAGAAGCTGCACAAGGGATTCGCTGCTTGCTATTCCGCTAGGAATGCTCCCTGTGAGCAAAAGTCGAACCCCTCAACTTCAGCAAAATTAGTTTGGAATTCCAATGCACGTGCCGGGAAAAGGTTTCTCGTTAGCATGTTTTCCGACAACGACATGAGCCGACCCCTCTTAGTTTGCTTAAAGAATGCGGAGTTCTTGATGAAAGATACCGCTCAAGGAATCCTCCCGAATAGTTTCAGTAAGAATTATAAATAGACGGATCGAGAGCATAGTAAGAAGTTTCGACGTTGGCGGCGATCTCATCAGGGATAACCCCTGTTAACTTTGTTCTAGGGAAGGTGAAAGAACCGCAAGCCTGATTTCTGTACCTAAGGTTCCAACTTCTCCTGGTATTGTGACCATTAGGATTGGCGCATTTCAGTGATTCCTGACGGTAGGCTTGATCTGCGCTTTGTTCTTTCGTGCTGCATAGGACCGATAGCACGCATTTGCAGAGAATTACGAGTTTTCGGCCCTGCGCTTTGTTCTTTCGTGCCGCATAGGACTGATAGCCGCATTTGCAGAGAGTTACGAGTTTTCGGCAAAGAGCGAGAACTTTCTCATATACTCTAAACATTCAATCTGTAGCTTATAAGCTGGGAAAGAATCCAAAAAAAGTGGAACAGTACAATCTGCTCACTTGGATGAAGTACTCGAATGCAGCACCACCAGCGAAGTGTACACACTATCCTTCATTGTGATCAGGCTTTCATGCTTCCCTTTTTCCACGATGACTCCATTTTTCAGCACGGCAATTACATCAGCGCCCCTGATCGTGGACAAGCGGTGGGCTATGATGATGGTGGTTCTGTTCACCATGACTTGTTCCAATGCATCCTGGACTACCCGTTCCAATTCAGCATCTAGAGCACTAGTCGCCTCATTAAGGAGCAACACTTTTGGCGCCTTCACTATGGCTCTTGCAATTGCCACCCTTTGCTTCTGTCTACCAGAAAACTGGATCCCTTGCTTGCCTACTATCGTGTCATAACCCTGTACAAATTTCAAAACTTCAATCTCGTTGAGAATGAAAGATGGCAAGTTAATAAAAAGTGGAACAAAAGATTGCGGTTCAAACCTGCTGTAAGCTGCTAATAAACTCATTTGCATTGGCGAATTCTGCAGCGGGTACAATTTCAGCCTCTGTTGCGATCCCTTCCTTCCCATATGCGATGTTGGCACGAATAGTGTCGTTGAACAAGACGGGCTCCTGGCTCACCAGGCCCATCTGATGCCTCAACCATTTCAGCTGCATTTTCCTGATTTCAATTCCGTCGAGCGTAATGTTACTTGCATCAGAGCCACTAGTTCTTTCCCTAATAGTCCACAACATCTTATGCCCACAAAATTCCATGGCTCAAAACTGGTTCTCCATTTAGGTGTTGTCTGGTGACATGAAGCTACACAGGTTGAATAGTTGCTAGGTGTCAACAGCTCCGAAAAGCTTGAGATGCATCTGGTAAAGAAATGTAACACGTGATATACAAGCTTTCTTAGGCATAGTGACGCCAAATAGAATGAAAGCTGAATTAGGGATGTGGGGAGACATCTTCAGGCTCCTTATCTTCTGATAAATTTCTAAATATTCTTTAATACCACCCATAAAGTCTACCTAGCACTCTCAGAGATGTGCTGAGAATCACTTGCAACTTTTAAACTATAGTCCTTCTTTTTCATTTCCCAGCTCATGGTTTTTAAAACCACACAATCTCCTCAAATTGAGGATGTGAAACATGATCTTTGAAAAATGTTGTTACCTTCCCGTACAGCTCAATGAAGCTCCATCCAGGGAGCTTTTTCAAGCCAAGAGACCTCATTTGGGCCCATGACTCACCCACATTCTCCCATCTATTCAATGATGCATAGCTATGCGCCAGTTGCACGTAACATCCAGCATCAATAGGTTCCAACACGGACATCTCTCCAGCAATAATTTCACTAAGTTCTATGTCGCCACTAACTCGAGAAGCATCAATGAGTATGCCCAGCACATGAAATGAAGGTCGAGGAAATGTTCTCTTGTAGAAGGCATATGCCTCATGCACCCTGCCAGCTCGAGATAGAAGATCAACTATGCAAGCGTGATGCTCAAGTCTAGGTACAATACCATAATCTTCGGTCATTGATTTAAATAAGCCGAGCCCTTGGTTGACAAGCCCAGTATGACTACAAGCAGAGAGTATGGAGAGGAAAATCACATCATTTGGCTGAAAACCTCTATGAAGAAACTCCGAATACATTTTCAGTGCAGTTTCACCTTTCCCATGAGATCCATATCCTCCAATGATTGCTCCCCAGGAAACGAGATCATGTTGTGACATTCTATCAAAACATTTCTGAGCATTATCCAGGTCCCCACATTTAGCGTACATGTCCACTAAAGCAGTTTCAACCTCGATACATTGCTCAAAGCAACTTCTTAGGATGAAACTGTGGACCCATTTTCCCTGATGGAGTGCCCCCACTAAAGCACAAGCTTGGAGAAGAGATGCAATAGTAATAGGATCAGGTAACTGAAGGGCCTCCCTCATAGCATGGAACATGGTGAATAACTCAGATAGCTGGCCTTTCTGAGCATAACCAACTATAATCGCATTCCAAGAGACCAAATTCTTCTTCTCCATATTATCGAAAACAGCACGACTTTGCATTACATGATTACATTTTGCATACATTGTAACTAGTGAGTTCTGTGCAGCAAGCTCTACAGGAATTCTTTGCCTCAACACGTAACCGTGAATGGAGGTTCCTAAACTATAGGAGCCCATATGTGCACAAGCTGCAAGGGTGCAAGCTATTGTGTCAGTGGAGGGAGTTTCACCGGATTCCAACATGGATTTGAAGACAAGTAGTGCCCAATCAGCATTATTATTCTGTACAAGCCCTGAAATCAATGCAGTCCATAGAACAAAATCCTTATCATGGGCCAGCTCAAATGTTCGAAATGCGCCATCCAGGTTACCACATTTCAAGTACATAATTACAAGAATTGATGCAATGTGAGCATCCACTTCGAGTCCAGCTCTTAAAATCTGCCCATGCACCACCTTTCCCAAATAAAGATCACCATGTGCTGCCACTGCAGACAATAAAGAACCCAAAGTCTGCTGGCCTGGTTCCACACCTTCATCTTTCATTCTAGTCAAGAGATGCATCACTTCCTCAAAATTACCAATTCGAGCATATGCTGAGACCAAAGTATTCCACGAGACAATGTCCCTTTGATCCATAAGTTCTAACAAAGCCTTTGCATCATCAATGCTTCCACATTTACCATAAGCATTTAAGAAAGAATTCAATAAGACTACATCCGACCCAAAACCATATACTAGTGCACAACAATGCAAAGATTGCACTCTTATAAGCTCCAAATCTCCAGCAAGCACCTCCAACAATGTCACCGAGCTGGGCTCCACTCCTTCGTGACGCATATCATTCAACAGATCAATCGACGCATCTACATCACCTGCCTTACAGTAACATCCAATTATGGCAGTCCAAGGAACGACGTTCCTCTCAGGCATTAAGTCGAACACCTTGCCAGCACTACGCACTTGCCCAGACTTCGCGTAGAACGTGATCAAAGAAGAGGCAATATAAGCATCCGAAGCAAACCCATGAACGATTAGGCACTGGTGAAACGAGAGGCCAAGTGGGTAGAGGTCCAGATGAGTGCAGGCCTTGAGGACGCTTGGGAATGTGTGAGGATCGGGAGGGACTCTGTTGATGCGCATGGAAGAGAAAGCGAGAAGGACGTCGCGATGAGCCCCTTGTGATGACAGACGATTGATGGTGGAGTTGAGCGAACGCGTCGAAGATGCGGCTGCGGGGGCGGGGGCGGGGGCGGCGGCAGCGGCTTTGAGGGCGTCAAGCCTTTGCCCAGCAAAGGTCTGAGCTTGTTCATTCCACATCGACGGCTCTTCTTTCATTCAAACTCCTCCTCCGATCGCTACTTGGCGACATGCGCGCGGTTTCTGAAGGTTAACGCCAATTAGCAATTGCTCCAACCTCGTACTCCATAGGACAAGTCCCATGGAAAGTCTTCAGCTTTGGACAATGCACCGTCGTCTTCTTGGCAACGCGACACCGGATTATTGCCTCAGCACCTTTAATATGCCAATAATCTGTGAAAACAGCATTTTCACAACGTTGTAACCACCAATACAAAAATGATCCACGAGAAGAGGGTAAGAAGAAAGTTGAAATATAATCCTTCTCCAAATATGTAACTTTTTGAGTAGATATATCGTGACAATAATAATAAATAATAATTACACACTAAATTCAAAAGTTAAAATTAATTGACAAATATACCAATTTAAAGTTTTTGTGATGGAGTATATTTATCACAAATATAATAAATTAGAATTTTTCGCGATATTAAACATAAATAATAATTACACGCTAAATTCAAAAGTTAAAATTTATAATACATTTATAGTAGTTCGGTGCCTTGTTACCATAATTACAATCTATCCTCTGTTTGGATAAGTTTTTTCTTCCTCCTTTCCTGTCGTTGTCGTCTGTGATTGGCAATGGCGATGGTAGCCGAGTTTGATGGTGGCAATGGTGCTTGACCGTCGGTGGTGGCAAACCGCAGCAAGTGGCAATGTCGACAAGGCAGCTAGTAGAACTCTTTTAACGAAAAAATTGGAAGTCATTGCAAGGAGAAGAAAAAGAAGGTAACATGAGATCATTTGGACCGTCCATTGAACAAGTGAAACACACCACCATCAGCTTTATTTACGAAGGCGCTAGACCTTTTGAAAACTATATCGAATATGAAAAAATGTTCAGAGACGATACTAAATGATGAGGTGAAGTTCAACGGACACCGGTGTCATCCCATAATCTTATAACATCCTGACTTTTTCTCGCATCAAGAATCAATACTGAAATAACAAAATTCACTGCTTTTTTTTTTTTTTTTTTTTTTTTTTTTCAGTTATATGATGAATGTTGTCTTGTTAAACATATTTGAGGTGAAAACTAAACTTTGTTTTAAACTTCTTATGAGAACTAAATTTAAATCACATGATAGAGACAATAGAATGAAGAGTGGAATCGACATGGATACGAGAACCAGACTGGTGCAGATTGCAATTTCTTCGCTTTCCAAATATGGAAGAGAAAGCCACGCCTAAAAGCATTTCTCTTGCAGCTTTCTCCGCTCAGTTGAACTCCGTCTGCCAGCGGTATTTACTGGGAATTCCACTCAGTGAAAGTGATCTGGACCAAATTTTAGCAGAAAGGGGGAAAATACAAGGGAGAGATCATCGCATGATTCTCGCAACGTGCTTCGAAGCAGTTCTTGGTCGGTACCCATTTCGATAACCTATTGATCTTCTGTAGGTAATCTATTTTTAGAGACCAAGCAGAAGATGACGTGTCTTGGGATGGAGGGACATACAATCTCCCAAGCAACTCTTGCTCCATGAAGTTTATCAGCCTTAGCGTCCCCAAAAGAAAGTCAGAGAGCTTTTGTTCCATAGCTTTGACTACTTCCTTTGGTAAAATAGACTCCTTTCTCATTTGGAAACACATCTTCAATGGGTGACCGAACAACTGCACTAGATATTATAAAGTCCCATCTCCACAGAAGCACACATGCAATAGGACTAAAGAAGGCTCACAGTTGTCCTCGGTTATATTACCAACATATTATACGGTTTGCTAATATTAATTGATAGATTCCTCCAGAATAACGCTTATTCACCAATGTAATTGTCTCTTTAATATCAATATATTCACCAAATGTACACAATAGGCAAAAAGAAAAATAAAAAAAGAACAAGAGGAGAAAAGGGAAATGCTATAGTTCAATAGGAAGCTAACAGCGTCGATTACCATTACACGTTCAAATCTACAATGATTCAAACCTTTTCCGCAGTTTCAGCCAAAAGAACTCTTATTTTTATCAAATAACTTGTAATCCAGCTTCTGGACCAAGCAATGATAACAGGCCAAATCTGTCAAACATAAGTATCTCATGATCCAACAACCTTTGACGATTTGTATGCCTTACCAACTAGGAATCGAGTCATCAGACTCAACTTCCTCCTGAATTTCTTCCCTACTTGCATTGATCAAGAGAGCACATTATTACTCTTGTTTGGAGCCACACCTTCTTGAGCTTTAATAGGAGGCAACTTGGCTAGTACCCAAGAGGGCAATCCATCCAGCCAAAGTCCTTGCCTGGTCTCTTTATGCCTGAAGTCGGGGGACTTTTCCTTAAGCTGCGAAAATGAAGGACCGTGACAGAGGCTGGTAAGAAAACAAGCAGGGATCCTGGCTTATAATAGTTACTTGTCATTTTGATGCCTCAGAAGTCAATGTATTACCTTGTTTGACCTGTTGTCCCACCACTTTTCTGGGTTTTCCACCAAGCTCTTCCAGGCATCATCACCTAAAACCAACGGAGGCTGTACATTATTAAAATTATGACACTCAAGTGTTCCATTTAGTAAGCACCTGTTCAAATACGTAGGTTCTCTAATTTCTTTCTCATCTTTATATTAATGTTCTTTTGCCCACTGCAAACTAAATTCAAGAGTCTAGAGCTTTGAAAATCATTCACTCACCATTTCGCTCGGTCATTGGAGCACAACTTTAATTGTGATAGGTCTGACAGGATTTTGATTCTTTTGAATTCAAATTTTAGGTTAGCTGTTTGTTTATTGATAGTCAACAGCACGGTTGCTCAATTACAGAGAAATGATCTTTCCTTTGGCTGTCATATATGGTACAGGTAATTGTGGAGAGAGGAAAATTAAGAAGGCAACTTAAAGCTGAACCCATCTTCAGGGTTGTCTTAGTAGGGAACTTGAAGAAGCAATTAGAACCCTCAACTGAGAAGGGACAAAGATTTGATGGGTACGTTGATGTACCCCAGGAAGCTATCAAGCTTTATCAAAGCTCCTAGATCCTGATGTGAATTGCTCAAGTAAAACTTTTAGGAGGAATGAATTGGCTGCAGTATTCAAGTTCACAAATTTCAGAAGTAGCTATTGATTGAAACAGTTGGAGCTATGGAGGATAAGAAGGTCCTTCAGGAAATAAGGGGGCAAATCCAGGTCCTGATGGTTTTACTTCTCAATTCTCTGCTGAAATAACATTGCGATGTGACTCTTTACTTCTGATGAAGGTCTCCAAATGATCCTATTCATGGAAAGGATTCTCTTCAAGGTAAAAAGATGTAATATATTATTGTTTCTATCAAGGTTTGGCTGGAGCCTGCTAGTAGTTCAAAGCTGATAATGACAAGTGATTGTAGTAGAGTATGTTTAAAATTGAAACTGTTAATATATGTATTGCACAGAGAATATGAGAACAAAAAGAACTATTGACTATTTTTGCTTTTCAAAATCGGATGCGGATCCTCCATCTCGCATGGTGCTTCTCTTGGTGCCTTGATGAATTTAAACAATTGATTTATGGAAACGAGATTTTTATCAATGGTTGAGATTTATCGAGGTACCAAGAGGAGTATCTTGAGGGGGAGAGGAAGTTCACCCCTCAAAATCAATATTCCACCCCAGAAATTCAACCCTACATGGAATAATCCAAAAAAAACAAAAAAAAACTCTTCTTTTTTTCATTTTGTTAAAAAAGGTCATCATCACACAAGACATGCCCAATTAAAGAAACTAGAGACTTTTCATTGCAAATAGACACGTTAAAAATACTTGAATAATTAAACTTAATCAAATCACACATAATTACACATAGAGAAACTTATCAAAATGAAAACACAAAAGAAAAGATATTTTAATTAAGGGAGAAATTGAAGGAGTTGCAATAATCTAAAGAAACTGTAGAATCTTCTGAATTGCTAAAATATAACCTTAGGCGTGTGCTGTGTGCCCAAACCAACCATTAGAAAAACAATTTAGTTTGCACTTTTTTGAAGTACAAGTGATTCCTTACCAGGACAAAAAAGGTATGTCATTCAACAAACAGATCATTGTGATGCCGATGCACTCCACCATCACATACAAAATGAGATCCATATATTCAAGCTCTGAACTTTAACTTCTATAACTGTTAATTCTCAAAAGTCTCGTCTACTTAATCTACTCCTCACAGAAACTGACATATCCCAGGTTAGGATGATAGAAAGTGTACCATGGGAAAAAAAGAACATTTTGCTATTATGCCGAGCTGTTCAACTCTGTTTAGGCATTGCAGATGTACAGTCATATAGTATCGGTTGGTTCACAGAAATCAGAACATTATTTTCAGAGGAAATCACCGACTAAGAAAAGTCTCCATGTTGTCCATCAAAGGCACCATTAGTTTCGAACAAGTATGCAACAATTAGTAAGTTCACATAGATAACATCTGGGAATCATCATGTTATGTGAATGAAAAGCATGCATACAACTGAAATAAACCATGACTAACCATTTTGCTCCTTTGCAATTTTAGCTCCACAAATTTGATTGTCAATTTGAAGGCCTTCAATCTTTGGCAAAACCCACTTGGGTGCTTTACCAAGCCAGAGAGCAACAGTACCATCCTTCCGTTTAAAATCTGGGTACTTAGGACTCACCTGGAAAATGTTAGAAATCTGAATTAGATAGGTTGGAATAATCAAATGAAAGAAACAAGTCTCAGTGAACAGTCATCACCAATCCACGGTGCTTATTGTCACGGTTATCCCACCAGTCTGTCGGATTATCGATGAGGTCTTTCCACAGGCCTTCCTCATACTTTTGTGTAACTGAATGACAGTGACGATGACCATAGAAATTCAAAAGAATGAAACCCATAGTAGCCATGTAATAACTTATATAAGAGGGAATGATGAGATTTGCTAATAGATCATGTCCTTTCTTTTCTGATTCTGGACATTTTTCATTCAGGTTAGTATCCATTTCATGGCTGACTTATTATGCAGAGCAACTCTTGTTGACATTGTGGACCCTGCAAATTGTCTTGTTAGCTAAAATATTAACAACAGTTAAGCCTTTTCCCACTGTGTAGGGTAGTACACAGGGGTCTTTTCAGATCATTTTGCTCATTTGTTTGAAGTCTTCATTTAGATCTCAAATCAAAACATTAGGTAAAAGAAATCTTTCCTTTTCACACAAAAAGGTTACTGACCATCACAATGATATCCACCTTCACCATTTACAAGTGCTACCTAGAAGATCCTCCAAGACGTGAGGGTTTTCACCATCTAAAAGATTGTTCCTCAAGTTTAGGGACCTCAACATATTCATACACCTTACATATTATAAATATCACAAGAGAGGGTGTATGGGCTCATCCCCCTGGCTTTCCTACTCCCCCTCTCTTTTCTCTCCCTGCAAATAATAGGAGAATTGTATGTCTGTCTTAAGAGACGTAGTTGATGTACATTATAGGTATATTTCCTACAAAAGCTTCTTGGAAGGTCATCTACATGGGTATAAGAGCCACACTCTAGTCCTTCCTACCCCAGCCTGACCAGGAGTGAACTTGGACTCAAAGGTATATAAAATACCCAAATAAAGTAGGTAAAGAAATGGCAAAGAAGAAATGCAGCTCCACCAGATTTTCCACACAAAAATGCAAGTTATTTGCCTAAATTGGTCGATTGTTGGAGTATATGCATGTGACTCATCATGTAATCACCAATTAGGCATCATTCCCCCAAAATTTGTCAGGGCACATGTCTGAAACTTAGTTTCACTAGAAGAACTAAGATAATGGGATGTTAATTGATGCAGATAGGTCTCCATAAATTAAACAAACATAGAACACTGATAATTCAAGCAGAAATTACTGCTCAAGGGTCTCAGAATGGACTAGTGTGTTCCATGGGGTAAGCAAGCATAGTTGAAGACCACAGATCTAGGGCCATACCAGCGCAACTACTAGAAGACTTTTCATTTCTATGCGAGACAGAGCTCTTTTTCAATTGAGAAGATCCTTCAACAAAGTTAATGCTGTGTACCATCACCTAGTAAAGCCAAAATATCAAAATCAGCTTCAATTAGTTAATTGTTGATTGAAAGTACAATTGTGGACATGATGAAGGCACAAGGAAAGAAACAGAAGTGAACCCGTTTTCTCTTCATAACTTTCAGAGAAGTAAGAATAAAATTATAATCATCATTAGATATCAAAAGCAAGAGATACCCATATTGCCCCAAGCTACAATCAAGCTATATACAAGATTCTGCAAGTGTAACAGGTGTACATCAGGTTTAGGCTGTGCTGTGAACTAAATACCCAACGTATGAAACCTTGATTCCTCCACAGAAACGTGGGTGACTAAATCCTTAATAAGCATTATAATTTCCTTTACTTCACAAAAACAAAACAAAAAAATCACAAAAGAGATGTGCCGTATTCTTCTCCTTCGAACATTTCAAATCATATAAAGCTATCATTTAACCAGTAACTAGAAAAATCAAAACTGTATCCAAAGTTCCAAACTGCTCGATCTTGATTCTCGATTGTATTTGATTCATTCCTCACAATCGAAAATCAAATTCGAGCATATGATTCTGGCTCCTACCCCACATGTTCATGTCAAATCATTTTGAAGATGGATCCAACAGAACCATATGGTTTGATACCTGAATTGTATGACTTCAAGAGGTGGCAAAGCAATTCTATTAAGCACTATATCTCAAAACATTTATGCCTATAGAGAAGCAAAGCAATTGAAATACTTCAACACAGATTGAAAAGAAAATCTGCTGATGGAAAAACTTTTAAATGTACTAAAAGATACATAATTTGTTTCAACTACAACCCCAAAAGGGTAACACAATCAGAGCACCTTACTCAAAGAGTTAAAGAGGAATCCGCAATCCAAAGATGTCGTGCCTTCAAAATTACAGTTCAGAAAATTACCTGGACCTTGGTCTGACCCTGGTTAACATCCAATGGGGGTGGATTTGCGCTCAGTTGTCCAGCAATACAGACATGATCATTTTCTCTCAGATGTGAAGCCGCAACATGAGCCAAATCACCTTCAAATGTGATGGGAATCCTGTTAAGAAGACAGTTTGAAAGGATTTACAAAATGCTCCCGGTGGAACACACGCAGCTGGCAACCCAACGACAGCATGTCTGCTCAGCATGAATCAAACCCAATACATCTTTGCACATAATTTATGAGTGGCCACGCATACTATCAAGATAAATTTAATCGTGGTTTAATACAAAAATGGATAAACTTCTAAATAAGAATACCGGAATAATTGCTAAGTAATCCCGCAACCATTGAAATTCATGTCCAGAAACGACGAGAATGATCACACATTTTCGCTTTCTCTACATAAATTGAACTGCTTTCACTTCTGCACGCGCACATTCTTAGCTAGTATCTGAGAAGGGAGAAATCCAAAAACGAAGAACGGCCAAACGAACCAGAGAGACGGAGAGTCCGGAGACTCGTCACGGGTGACGACGGTGCCCGCCCAGAGCTTGCCGTCGGGACCGTTCCGGGATTGAACCGGCATGCGGATGCGACCTATCAGGGTCACGGAATTGGCGACCTTGGCCTGAAACGGTATCTCGCTCGGCCTCGGCCAATCGACGGCGGCGGCGGAGGAACCGGAACCACCACCATCTGTGGACGCTTTATCGGCGGACTTGGCCCCGGGGGTGGCAGTTGGCTTCCACGCCGCGGCGGGCGAAGCGGCCGAGTGGCGCTCGAAAGAAGACGAGGAGCAGAGACGCAGCAGCGCCGGTACGGCGGCGCTGGACGGCGGCGACGAAGCAGCTCGCCGGAGCGATCGAGCGAGTGAACTCATTGCAGCTTTCACTCGAATTTGCCCGGAGGGAAAGACGATACCTTTTTGGCTGGTAAACTTACTTCTCTATTGGGATGATAATTTTCTTATTTTACATAAAGACAAATCAGGAAAATTGTTTTCACTTTTCAAAACTACAAATCACTAATTAAAAAATAAATATCGTAACAGAAAATCAACTCGTATCAATCAATCGAATCTGTTAATATTTTATTTTCAAGATTACTAATTTGCTAATCATAAACCAATTTATCAAACAAGAATGTGCTTATTAAGATAGGATACAATACAACCTGAAATGCATTTAAGAATTTATCCCGTTAAAAATATTAAATTTCATGGACTAAATTTGTCATCAGGAAAATATTAACGCGAAACAAAAATTCTTTTTCATTAACACTAAAAATGAAAGCCAAGGACATTTTAAATTAGTGCTAAACTTTTTAGTCCATGCAATTAAATTCTATGAATTTCACCAAAAAAAGGATAATTCAATTCTAAAAGTTTTAACTCGTGCAATCAAATTGAATGGACAAGTGTAATAAGACTTTCGCATCAGCAATTTCCCACGATTCAAGCGTTAATTCCCAACCTTTAACACTCGGACAAGAAATTTTGAATCTGAAGACACTAATTTACGGTCAAATCATCAACACGAACTATCAACATATCCTTAATCAATATGTTTCTCATACAATCAACCAAATTTCTCAACGAAAAACCAACTGCCAACTCTCGATGAACCAATGAAACCATTCGACTACAAAAGAACCGATCTCAATCCTTCATCGGAAATTTCTTTTATCGTCCATCATTGTCCACTTTAGGCTTCTCAATCAAGAAAGAGGCGACCTTATTAAGTACGCATACAATCGTACCAAAACCATATATATATTTAGGAACGGCAGCCCAAAAGAAACAGTCCCTTTGACCAAAATTTACACAAATTTCACCCAGATGATGATGTAGCGGAATGCATGGCCACCAAGGAAGCATAGATACCACCCTCAATCTTGATCAAGGTCCCGTGCTTCCCTTTCTCCGCAATCACCCCGTTCTTCACCACCGCTATCAAGTCCGCGCCTTTGATCGTGGACAGCCGGTGCGCCACCACCACCGTGGTCCTGTCCACTGCGACCCTGTCCAGCGCGTCTTGCACCACGCGCTCGGACTCGGCATCGAGGGCGCTCGTGGCTTCGTCCAGGAGCAGAATCTTCGGAGCCTTCACTATGGCCCTCGCAATTGCCACCCGTTGCTTCTGTCCGCCGGAGAGCTGCACGCCTCGCTCGCCGACCGTCGTATCATAACCCTGCAGTTTTTTTCCATGGAGTTTGGGCAATGAACTTTTTTCAGTGATACTTCATAATTCATTTGGACTAATAGTTCTGCTCCTACACTATAAGAAGCAATTTTGTTGATGTTCCATTCGGGAAAATTGTTCTACGAATCGAATCGCAGAACGGCTTAACAACGTGGCCGACCTAAGATCGACTAGTTTTCATCACCAGATGCTCGAGACAGGAATCGCAATAGGAGTCTCACATTTTGTAGGCTGCTGATGAAATTGTGAGCATTTGCAGTTTCAGCTGCGGTGACAATCTCTGCTTCAGTCGCGTTTCCTTCTTTTCCATAGGCGATGTTCGCTCGGATGGTGTCGTTGAACAGCGCAGGCTCCTGGCTCACCAGACCCATTTGCCGTCTCAGCCACTTCAGCTGCAGTAGCCTTATGTCTGTCCCGTCCAATGTGATCTGTCCTGAATCTGGATTGTAGAATCTCTGCAACAGCGAGATCACAGTCGACTTCCCGCTGCCGCTTTCCCCGACCAGCGCAACTGTCTGACGTTAGCATGTTCGGTGTATTCCTCATTAGAAGCTACACTATAGAGCTGTTAACAAAATTATGTAGGAGCACTTCGAATCCTAAAATGTGCCATACCTTTCCCGATTTGATCGCTAAGCAAAGATCTCGGAATATTTCCACGTCGGGTCTAGCGGGATATCTGAAGCTGACGTGTTCGAACTGGATATCTCCCTTGACATTTTCAAGTGTTGTTCCGGAATCGATGCTCGCATCGATTTTTGATGTCTGGTCGAGGATGGCAAATACAGAAGCTGCAGAACTCTTTGCTTTACTAGAATCCGGGACAAGAGCAGTGGATTGAGACACTGACCATGCCGACATAAGAAGAGCGAAGAAAACCTGGTACAAGAATATCGACATTAGCATAATAAATCTGGCCTTAATTATCAAAGCATGTGGTTAATCAAGTGATCATAGGATGAGGACGAAGTACACGAAAAACAGCAGCTGGTGTCGTCTTTCCATCGTCAATAAGTCGTGCTCCAGCGTAGAAACTGACGGCATATACGGAATACATCAAGAAGAACGATGTCCCGAACCCAATCCCACTTATCAGGCCCTGCTTTATTCCTGTTTTAATCGGGCCACGACATTTCTGCATGTACAGCTCCATGACCCTATCTTCTGCACAGAATGAAGCCACCGTCCTAATGCTTCCCACCGCGTCAGTCACGACTTTGCTCGCTTCCTCGTACAGTTTCTGTAACCAATTTCGATATTGTTATTTACTATGAGGGACTGACTAAAATGTTTTGTCGGTTGTCGCAAAATGTGTATCTCACATTATGTACAAACATTATGAAGCACGAGTGATTGATCGAACCTTTGCATCAGCGCTAAATCCTTGCAGGAACTTCGCTTGGACATAGCCATTTGCCCCCATCATGGGCAGCAACGCAAGGATTATAAGAGCCAGTTGCCAGTTCGCCGTGAAAGCAATGGCTAAGCCAGCAACTGCCGTGGCAATGTCCTGAACGAGCAAACTTAGAGCATCTCCAACTAAACCACGGAAAGAAGCAGCGTCCGAAGATAGTCTCGCGCCTATCACGCCGCTAGAGTGATCCCCTCTGTCAAACCAACTTATTTCCATGTAAACCACTTTCTCAAAGCACATGGACCGGACCCGCTGAATCAATTTACAGCCGGCGACCGCGAAGAAGTAGGACTTTAATGGGTGCACCAGCAGAGAGACGAGTGCAAGAACAACAAACATCAATGCCCAAAACTGCGAATCTTTGTGGAGTTTATGAGGCGGCTCATAGAAGGTTTTGATTATGTACGACAGCAGAATGCCGAAAATTGGCATTATCACCCCAGCGGTTATAGCGGCTATAGTGCCGAGAAGTAAGACAGGAATCTCCGGCTTGTTCAGCTGAGCCAGGCGATACAATGGAACATCTGGAAGTGCTTCTGAAGGAGGAGAGCTGGAATCAGGTGGGACTGTCTCCAAAGCGCCTATCCCGCTTGGCACACCAAACAACGAAAATGAGTGGCGGGAACTGTTTCCAATGGAAGATGACCCCTGACTCATGGTTCGGAGGAAGGATATGCGCTGACTCGAATGTCTTCCTGAGTTCACCATTAGTTCTGGCCTGTCTTGATTGGGCGGTGCGCACTGTTCGTTGTTGACTTCTTGTAACCGTATAAGCTGTGAATATGCTCCATCAGGGTCCTTAAGAAGCTCGGAATGCGGACCTGGCCATTGGGGAATAATTACAATGCAGTCATGAATAGCTGGTTGATACTTCGATTGCAGTATATGAAGGCATCGATGATATAAATGGTTATTCTAGAAGTAGAGTTTTCAGAAGTCTCTGGTAAAATGTAATTCACAAGACTTAAAAATTATCAGAAATACTAACCCTTCTCAACAATCCTTCCACGATGAATCACAGCGATCGCATCAGCATTCCTCACTGTACTTAAGCGATGAGCTACAATGATAGTTGTTCTGTTCACCATGATCCTGTCCAGGGCCTCTTGCACGATCCTCTCGGATTCTGCATCGAGGGCGCTTGTGGCTTCATCGAGGAGTAAAATTCTCGGGTCCTTGAGAATTGCTCTGGCAATTGCAATTCTCTGCTTTTGACCCCCGGAGAGTTGAGCTCCATGCTCGCCGACCATTGAATCTAGCCCCTGAACAGCAAGAGCTTGAAATGTCAAGGTTTAACAGGCTTGTTCCATCTTGTGAGAAGAAGTAGGAGAAGGAAATCATTTAATTTTTAAGAAAATGGCAGTGAACCTGGGGTAGTTTCTCGATGAACTTAGCCGCATTGGCAAGTTTGGCAGAAGCCCATATTTCTTCTTCAGTTGCGCCATCCTTTCCATAAGAGATGTTGTCTCGAATGCTTGAAGTGAACAATACAGGCTCTTGGCTCACAAGGCCAATCTTCTGCCTTATCCATTTCAGCTGGAACTCTTTCAGATTGATCCCATCAATAAGCACTTCACCAGCTAGGGGGTCATAAAACCTCTCGATCAAACTTATGACCGTCGATTTTCCACTCCCGCTTTCCCCGACAAATGCTGCATTAGTGCCATGCGGTATTGAGATAGAAAACCCGTTAAACACTTGTTCCTCAAGCCTCGCAGGGTAACTAAAGTACACATCCCTCAACTCGATGTCCCCCCGGATATCTTCCAAAGTACGTCCGTTGGTGTCGTATGAATCTATCAGTGGCTTTCTCTCGATCGCTTCAAACATCCGGAATGCAGCAGCTTGTCCTGCGGCAAATGCACTGAGGTATGGAGATGCCTGACCTAAAGACCTGAGAAGCAAAGCATAAGAAAATCAATCCATCTGGGATGAACAATTTGCCGCATCACATTCAAGATTGCAGGGCAAATAAGCAGTTGCATACATGGATCCCGTCAGCACTGCAAAAACGATGTTCAAGACATCTCCTCCCGAGTAACCTTTCTCGAGTACCATTTTTGCCCCGAACCAGAGAGCCAGGGCATATGTGCAAAGAATGATGAACATAACCACCCCAAAGCCGAACCCCGTGGCTAAACCCTCTTGCACACCCGACTTATAAGCCTTAGTCAGTGATTTGTTATATTTAGCTACAGCCAGCTTCTCTCCAGTAAATGATGCAACCTGCAATGGTATTGCCATATTGGGACATAACCAATTATAGTCGTAGCAAGCTAATCGAAAAGAAGGAAAGTCCTACCCTACACATTTTGACTTACAGTTCTTATCGACCCGATTGTCTGCTCTACCACGGTTGCTGCAACTGAATAAGCTGTTTGTCCCCTTACAGCCAGTTTAGATATAATGATGGTCATAATCGCACCAGAGATGACGAGGGGCGGGATTGAAGACAACATGACTAGGGTGAGTAGCCATCCCTTGGCAAAAGCTATGACAAAACCTGCTATGAATGTTGCGATCAGCTGTATAAACTTTCCAACCTGAAGCAAAGTGCATCAGAATTGAGGGGACACTGTCAATTCCAAAGCCAACTGTTTTAAGGCATTTAAAAATGCATTTGCCAAGGGAAAGGGAGAACAAGAACGAGCCGATGTTCGACTTGTTCTGCTACATCATTACCTTCTCACCCATGGCATCTTGAATCAGAATGGTGTCTCCGGACATCCTTCCAATTATTTCGCCGGTGTTAATTTCTTTATCGAAGAAGCCAATGTCTTGCCTCAAAATGGTTTTGAGATATAAGCTTCGTATCCGTGCAGCCTGTCTCTCTCCAGTTACCATCCAGCAGGCAACCTCTAATGATGACAAGAAAAAGTAAAGGCCCGTTAATTTAAGCATCATACAATCCTTAAAAAGCGCATGTAAAGGTTCACTGATGCAGGTAGCCTAATGCACTTACGCAAGAAAGACGCCACCCCTGACCCCAGAGCCAAGTAAATGAACTTCAGACACACCTGTATAATTAGTCCTTGAGTTAATCTCATCAAGATCGATGACTTATAGCAAAACGTTAGCACGAGAGAGTAATGAGAGCTTTTCTTGGTAAAAAAGTAAAGAGCATAATAACAGTTTCTTCAAAATGAACTTCCAACAAAATTTTACGGAGATAAACTAGATACCAAGGTAAATTACTAATCATCGCGACATTGAGCTTCACAGTCCAGATGCCGAGGGAAAGAATTCGTACATAAGTACAAAGGCTAGGATAGAGTACCTCGGAAACACCATGCACTATGAGTTTGTTGCTTGCACTTGCTCCAAAAGAATCAACAAGCGATCCAAAGAGTAGTGTCATGAGAGGCATAGTGACCCCATTTCCAACAGAGCTGATCGTCCCTACTAACATTAATAGGTAATCAGTGGAATCCGCGAACGAGAAAAGCTTGTGGTATGGCACTGTGAAGGGGCGCTCTTGTTTCCTGGAGCTCCTTTCGGCATCTTCCTGACTGCCATTTTCCTGAGCTGGCCCTCCCTCTGAAATCACCTCTAGTGAGTAGCTTGTTGTCGCAACAGCCTGCGTGATCTTCGCTTGGGCATCCACACTGCTTTCCTCAGCCATGTTGGCCACAACTGATGAACAAGAAGGTGTTGATCTCTTTCAGTGACAAGAACATCAGCTGTTTGCATGAGAATCTGTGTGAAAACATACAAGGGTGGTTCTCACCAGAATATAAAACTGGGTTTACCTTGAAATCTGCTGAAGTGAACTCCTCAGAAGCAAGATGGTACCAATTCAAGAACCAAGGAAGAAGGTCAAAACTTTGGAAGGATTGAGGTATAATTGGTCACCACTCGAGACTTGCTTTCTAGACACAAAATGCAGTTTGATACAAGAAAACAGAGGATATCATGCACTTAGATCAGGACTGACACTGAGACAGTTAGTCATGCCTGATTGAAAGTTCAGAGTGTATAGATCAGAGAATGAAGAGACTCAGAAATTCAAGAACAATTGAACTCAGAGGAAAGGATCTCTAGAAGTTCAACAAGGATGTCAATAGTGTGCATTTCTGATACAGGAGAGTATCGCTGTACTCAACTCTTGCTTCCCTGGAACTTAAAGCGACTGAGAGAGAGAAACTACTTCAGCAATGCAAAAAAATAGACTCACCAGAGCATCGTGTGATGCTATCAGAAGTGTGATGTGAACTTTTGTAGCCGACAGTTGAACTTCAGCATAGAGACATTGTGATGCTATCACGGTGACAACGCATTTTGTTTTCTTAATTAATCTTTCACTTTCTTGGTGATCCCAGAAGCTGGTCCAGGCTTATGATGGAGATGATGAGGGAGATGATGATGCTCGGAAAGCAAAGTGTCTCAACGACAAAGATCTCCAAATCACATTTATAATTCTTGAGTAAGTTCTAGATGAATTTTTGGGGAAACTGTTTGAGCCAAAGAGACAGCTTTCCTTTGTTCTCTGCTGAAGTTCAACCTTGTGAAGTGGTGTGACGACGACTTGCCAACGGACACATTGCCAATGAACACATCATTTTCATTTACGTCTCGCTGGGTCATACGATAATAGCTAGCTCTACCATCATGAACAATATTATACTTGAAATGATCTGAGACCAGGTGATGTTTATTGGCTGATGCAAATTATATACTACCGACTCCATCATTCAGAGAGACTCTTGTACTGTTGAAAACTACATACATTTGGACTTATGTTGGAACAAATATTATCTTCTTCAATTGGAATAAACAAAGTGATTATGGCCATCATCAGCAACCCACGGAGATGGTCATGTCCTCTTTCAAAACCAAGATTCTCCTTCCCTCAGTCGAAGGAAGAAGAACAGGTGCTAACCATGTCTCCCTCCATTGGATCAAACCGAGAGCCAAGAAAACTATTCTGACTTCATTTTTCACACGGAACTATCTCATTTGTTACAAAGCAAACCCTGTGCAGCTGCAACATCATCTGTTGTCCTTCGAAATCTTGCCTTGTAGACGGACCATATCCTGAGTTACATACACCGGCAATCTTTCTTAAGATTGTTTCGTCCTCTAGCCCAATTTATTATCTGTCGAAACAGCGTGTGGTACATGCTAACGGCAATCATCCTTCAGGAGTCAAGACAAGAGTGGACAGCTTAGAATTTCCTTTGCTTGTGATGATTTTATTCAGATTCGATGTTCTAAACTAAACTTCAAATCACAATCCGTATGCCGTCTTCTGTGAAATATAAAATCGGTTAGGTGCAGAAGGAATATGATATAAGCAAAAGGCCAAAGGACCACCTCTCTTCTGCATTTGTCTGTTGTATCACGTATCCTTCTAGCTCCCATGCCCTATGCCTACTTCCAGCCAGCCTTCTAGAAACTGCACTGGAAGTCATTAACCTTGTATAAAAATAAATCCTGAATCTTTTCAAATGGTGCAATCAAATCATGGACTTTCAAAAGTCTGTGGCTACCTAAGACAGTGCCACCTAGGTGAAATGGAGAGAATTCGATCAAAACGACTTAGGTTATTTTTTTGATGAAAAGAAATAGGGCCTTATTTGAAAAAATCATGATCTAACATACAAGGGCTTTAGGATTTCCATGCGATTTTCCGTTTTGCATAGGTTGTGCTCCATGGTTCAAATTAAAAATAAATGGAACGAGATTCCGAAACGGTTGGACCATTAGTTCGTTGAGTCCTAGATTCTTAATTTTTATTAATCGAGTCACAAACCTTTTTAAAATAGGTGTAATCAATTCTTAATCTCACTGTCGGTGACATTTGGGGTGTAATCACAAAATTAAGCATGATTTAGCCAGAATAAAGGGGGGTTTTCTAAATAGTCCAAAGTTTGCGAATATGAATTGAATGCATGAGCCGAAATTGAAGATTACTAGAATCTTGGTTTGCGAAGACTCATGTGAGTAAAATCTTGATTCTCATTTGTAATTCACCTCCACTTACACTCTAAGTCATTGGCCCATTGAAAATTCCTTCCATCAATACCATGCGGTTTGCCTATCTTTTGCATGAACGGACTACTCTCGAAAGCCGAGCAAGTCTCTCCACTCGCACTTCCACATAGCGCCCACTGGGCAAGCTCGTCACCGGGAGCATCTCGAAGCCCGATACGGGTTGCGACTGCATATGTACCTGCGTAGCTAGACGGAAGCATCGCAGGCACGAAATCATCGTTACTCTAAACTGCGGAGAAAACTCAGGGTAGTGCGAAGAACTGAAATTACATGAAGGAGCTCGAGAAGTGCTCTCGTTTGCTTTTGAGTGTCGGCGGGAAGAAGTGGAGCCCCTCCTCTCGTACTAAGCAAGCACTGATTCCAAAGCCATGTAGAGCCAAAGCCGGCAGCAACGCATTTACATCAAAGCCCCTAGGATAACATGTGGGTTAAAAAGGGGTACAGACGATGACAGGAGTTACAACAGTAGAAAGGGTTCGAGAGGTCCAAATAAGATTATTTTATGTAAAAATGATACTATTCAATAAATTTGATATTTAAATATGTAATGCGTTGTTCTAATGAATAAGATGAAGAGCATCTAATGATGTCAAAAATGGGTTTTGAAAATGTCGGATGTGCGCGATACACGTTTGTTACGGACACATAATGCAAACGTACGGTGTCCGAAAAATTTACCCACTCTGATAAAGTTGCCTAGGAGGAGGAGAAGCCACTCTTCTTCGCCGGCCCTCCTCGAGCGCCGGAAGAAGACGAAGACCCACCAACCACCACCACCCATCGCGGCGATGACGACGATGAAGAAGCTCCGGTGGGCCATGGACGGCGCCTTCTGGGACCTCGACGTCTCCACGCCCGCCACTCTTGACGGGCTGGCCCGACCCGTGCCCGGGAACGCGCTCCCCCTGGGCCTCTCCAGGGGGACCCGCCTTTCTCGGCCCAAGCAGATCGACTTCATGCAGCGCTTCATGACAGCCCCCTTCGTCCCCTCCTTCGCCGGCGACCCGGCTCGCGGCGGGTCCGGGCTCGCTCTCCAGAGGGTTCTCACCATCCCCTTTGGGGAGAACTGGTAATATCTTTGTGTGTCTTGTCTTGTTTCAATTGCTGATGAAATGGAGCAAGGCTGGGTTCGTTTGTTGTCTCCTCGTTTTGTGGGGGCATATTTGGGTAGTGTTTGTGGTGAAAGTGAGCTTCTTTTAATGGAATTGCTAACTGGGAATCCTTGGTTACTTTTGTAGCTCCATGTCTGATTTGATTATGTAATGAGTTGAGCTGCATTTCTGATGGGATCATAGGTTACTTTTGGAAACAGATGTTAGTTTCCATGTGGTTCTTTTCTATGCCAGATACGAATTTGAAGTAGATTTTGTCCCTTTAGGTGATTTTATTTTGGGTCCTTCAAATATTCTGCTACAGGCCTGAACCATGCATAAATCACTTTCTTTGTGCCCCTAAGTTGATCCACTGATGTTTTGGATGCTGCAGTAAGAGTATGGTCATATTCTGTTTAGCACAAATTAGATGAGGAAAAAGATTCTAGCATCCGAACAGGTCAATATGTAATCTAATTGCATGCCACCAATTTCGTAATTTACTGGCAAAGTATCACCTGTGCTTCTTGTGTCGATCTCAATGGTGACTTGTCGCTTGGTGATGATTTTGGCGGTTAGATGTTTGTGTTGACTGATCTTTTGGAACTTAAAGCTTTGCAGGTTTGCTACTTTATTAGGTCAGTTCAATCTTCAGAAGTTTGTATCTTCTGTTAAAGAAAAGGGGCTATCGCAAGGGCAGGACTCGACTTGGTGGCGAGGCATCGGGAGGCATCTACGGGATAAATCTTTGTACGCATTGAATTTTTGCTCAGAGATGCTGTTAACACCCGAAGATACACTGCTTGTTAGCTTAGATGAGTATGGTGACGGGAGGACTCCTCGCAGGAAGGCAGTTTTTCATCACAAGGCAAGTTTAATGAGCGACCTAGTCCTCTGTTTAGAGATTTCAGTTGTCAAATAGAACTCTCAATTATAAATGGAAATCATAATTTCTCGGCTTGTGAGTAGTAGATCCATTCAAATTTTAAGGTCATGGGAAGTACCAAAATTATTGTCGAATGGATCAAATACAGTATGGGCAGAAAACAAGGCGATCTGAGTTTGTGATACATTTTGTTTGCAGTTTCCACATCACAATTTGCTGGTAGAGGCATTCTCCCCGGGACTTTTTGTTAGTAAGGATGGTACTTACTGGGACGTCCCGCTTTCAATTGCTTTTGATCTTGCCTCTATTGCTTCTGACTCTGGTACCAGTTATCATCTATCAATGCACCATAACTCGGGCTCATTGAGGCAGTATGAAGGTAATGAAACGATACCTACTCACGGAGTACCTGCCACACTTCTTCCTGGAACGGCCCTTAAAGGTGCCTTTTCATTCAAGAAGGACATTGATTTATGGAAAAGTAAAGTCCCAAAGTTGAAGCTAGTGCAACCATATGATGTGTTCCTCTCAAATCCCCACATTTTTGCATCAGGAATTGTTGGTGAGATACTGTCTTTAGCATGTTAAATCAGACTTATCTAATAATCTGTCCTTTCTTTATGTTCTGTCGGTTTGATCTTTTCCGTCTGCAAAAGAGGAGTGAGATTGATTACCTGCAATATCAAGTTGGTGTGGAGTGCACTTGTTTTCTCTAAAGAATTGTATGAGTTAGTGATGTTATGTTCTTCAGAAAAAAATGTTGGCATTCACCATATTATTCAAATCATTTGCTAGGTGACCGTGTACAAGCATTTTTCTTTTGGTTATTAGCAAGGTGACCCCTCCTTAGTCTTTTTTCTACCCAAGTGGAGTCCCCATACTTCACATGCGGTTTAAAAACCATTTCAATCCAACTTCTGTCAGGCCTCAGGACAGATGTTTCTGGCATGTTAAGTTGAGGTAGTTCTGTTTATCTTATGTCCATTCTCCATATATTCATCCGATAATGGCAAGTTATGTGTGGAGCATAGTAATGTCATATGTTAGATTTGGGACCAAATTAGTGTTTTGGGGCTATATCTTCTATCTGTTTATTATAAAGTTATCTTCTTTTTTTAGGTGATTTGAAGTAGTATTTTATTTCTCAAGACTTGGTTTTGTCCATTTCTGAACAGGCGCTGCTGTGACAGCCTACTTCGGGGATAATGCGGTAAAGTCAGATGTAATAGATATATCACAGGATCATAGTGGAATCTGCTTTAATGCTCCTGCAATAAAATCCGCCCTAAAAGGCGATGCTTTTGCTACTGTTGCATTTAGTGCTCAGCACGGCAACTTCCAGAGGCTTTTCCTAGATCTTACCCGTTTCCACGCCTACCTAGATTTTCCTTCTGGTTCCAAGTTTCTAACTGGTGGTGTGCAATTAGCTCAAGATCTTCTAAATTCTCAAAGGCCAAACCTAGAGACACTCCAGGCAATTTGTCCTAATGCGACCCTTTCTCTTCAGCAGCAGGTACATGCGTTCCTTATATGAACTATTTAGCTATTAGTATGCAATATAGCTAAAATTGGCCATGAAGAATTTTCATTCTTCGAATTCTTCTGTCATCTTCTTTCCCATACCTTTTTTCTCATCATCTGTCGTCTTCTGCTTGGGAAAACCAACACACTTTGTGTTTGGACACTTTATCAGCAGCATAGAGGAGGGGCTTATTTTAACCAGATTCTTAATTTGTTCATTTAGTTAGGAGTGAATTTATTTTTTAGATGTGCTGTATGAAGTCTTAAATGTGTATTGGAGGGGGCATAAGTCTGTACAAGAGGTAATTCCTCTTACATTAGGGTGAATACTTGGGCGGAGGGGTTCCTTAGATCTGGTCCTGCTTCTGGAAAAATGAGGTATATAATTGTTCTTGGTCATAAGTAAAGTTCTTTCCAATGAGTTAGTTCAAGATAGTTCAAACAAAATGTTCAGAGGAACCTTGGTATCACAATCTTGAAGTATATAACCTAAGCACAGTCTCAACTGCTTAATGAGAGAATTGTCGCCTATTGAAGCCACACTTTGCAACTTTACATTGTTTTGACGCCTTCTATTTGTAAATGTTTGTGGGAAGCTTGTTATTACTACCCTGAAGAAATCACCTAATAACAATCTCGACCACATAATGAGAGAGTTGTCGCTTTTTTCTTGAAACCATGCTCGGTAACTTTATATTGTTTTTGACATCTTCTACTTGCTTTTCCTAGATTGGTGGACCTTTCAGTGTCAGAGTTGATTCAAGGGTCTCAGTGGACTTGAAGGACCCGGACCGGCCTGTACACATCGATGATTCAGTGTTTGCTGTTGAATACGCTCTACAGGTTCTTGGTTCTGCCAAGGCTGTTGCTTGGTACGCTCCGAAGCGGCAAGAGTTCATGGTGGAACTTAGGTTCTTTGAGACCTAACCATAATGGCTGGTTTTCCTCTTGCATTTGAAGGTTGTAGCATTCATGGGATGGTTCCAGTTTCATTCGAGGTGATTTTTTCTGCAACATGAATCGAACATGATCATGGGGAGTCCAACCTGGAAGCATTTGCTCAGAGATGTTCATTTTGAACTCGAGATCGATATTCTAGCCAGCAATTTGAGTTTTAAGGGGAAGATGTCAAAAGCAAAAGCTGAACATGAGAACGATTCATTAATCGACCACCAGTTAAGAAAACTAAGGTTGTGCTATTGATCTTATCTCATTGCCATAAAGAAAAGCTTTAAAATGTTATGATAATTCGACACGTGTTATTTCGTTGCGGTGGTTGGGAAAAAACCTAAAACAACTCTGTTTCCTTATTAATGTTCTAGAGTTCGTCACTGACTCACTTCGTGGGAAAAGATTTGCTTTGTCGAGGAAAATGTCATTTGTATATTTTTGATATGATTGACCTAATGAATACGCGAATTGAGCCACATATCGATATAAAAGATCTCACCCAAATTCGCCCAAAAGAGAAGTGTCTAGTTTTTGTCATTGGATAATTTAATTTGTCTGATCAGTTTTTTTAAACTTACCCGACTTTTTCAGTCAAACATTTTCGACTGCAAATCAAGTTAACTAAATTTGATATCTCTATTGGGCCGGCAAGAGTACGACATGGGAAGCTTGAGTGTCGAGTTCACAGTGAGAATTTTCATTGCTCTACATTTGGCCTTGCGCATTAGCTTATGCCTCATGGTCCACGATGGCAAAAAGAAAGTTCGCCTACGTCATAATTTTTGCGAATTATGGCTAACGCGTCAACTCTATTTAGTCGACAATTAAGTGGGAGGAATTTAAATGCAAAGATTATGTAAATTCAATGACTCGCTAGTACATATTAAAAAAAAAAAAAAGGTCATTGGATATCATTCATAGAATCATGAAGTTAGGCGAGCTCAAGTGGAAGATAGATGAAGATATAAACTAGATGAGAAAAATGGTATTTGACATACATGTCCGGAAAATGAGTAATTTATTTATATCCACCGTATGTTTATATTATGCACAAATTCATTCCGTAGGAAAGAAAGAAAACACATTCAAATGCATCTACTGCAAGATCTGTACATCTGAAGTCATGGAAATTGTTGACTCGGTGGGAACTGCGCCTGGGGTGATGAACTATTGAGTAAGCAGACTGCTTTTTTCACACGACCCGCCTGGGTAATTGCTATTGCCAAATCATGAAATTGCAATAATTGTGAATACGCGATGTTATGGCAATCCTACGAAGTGAGTGATTGATAGCATAGTATAATCAAGGATAGTATTTTCGCGAGTATCAATAATCCTATGAACTAAAAAGTTTAGAATTGAACTAATCACGGTACAATAAATTTTAGAAATTTTTTTGACAAATTTCCCAATGATTTAGAGTAGAATAGATTGCCCCTTGCTCGCAAATTGAGAGTCATAAAATTACAATAAGATCCCACGTGGGAGATTAGATGAATTTTGTTTTCATGTTTAAAAGCTCATTTTATAAAAGGAATTTATTTAGGTTGTTTCTTTTATAGCTCGTCACGCGCGTGCCCATAAATATTTGCTTTAATACATTAGTATATTTCAAAATATTTGCATTTGCTTTCTACTTACCTTAAAACAGGAGATCGTTTAATTGTTTGTTGAGACGGCTGGAATTATTATTTTCTTCCCTTTAACTATTCAATTATTTAATGCTTATTAACGTACATTTTATGATATTTTAACTTCATAAATGTTTGATTTATTACCATAAATGCATGGACATTTAGATGCATGTTTAGGAAAAACAATCTTTCTAGATTGTATGAAAAGTTATCTAATAAGAGAAAAAAGTACCGATCTATGATTTAATATTCCACAAAAGTCATTGATAGCATGTTGTAAGCGTTAATCATTAATAATGTTTAATAAAATCACATGTATCAATTAATTTTTCTGCGTTTAAGGAATTGCATTTTGAATATTTACTTATCCACAAAAGTTCATATTTGCAAATTTAAGTGTGTTCTCATTTGCACATACCGGCATATCTTTGCATTATTTTTTTGCAAAATAGAGTAGGGTGTCGTCTTGTATTTGCATCGTCATAAATGCCATGTCACAAAAGGTAAAAACTTTTGTCAAATACTATTTTGTTGTCACCGGTAGATCGTTTAGATTGCATTTTGGTTTACATGCCTCATTTCCATGTCATGAAATATAAAATAAAAATATATAATATCTTCCAAATTAGTAGTTCTAAATTACATCTTCATAGAAAATCACATAAAAAAATAACTTTAAGATCGCACTTGCATTAAAGGTAAAGTTGTGTATCTACATCATAAGATAACTTTAGGTTGCTTTTAATAGTCATAATAAAATTCAGGATATGATATGATTTATTCTCTCTTGCGTTTAGTGCCTGTTCAAAATAGGATAAAGTTGGATATAAAAGGGATATAGGCCAGATAAAATTATACCATCGGAGAGGTAGGGTAAAAATATATAGGATTTCTAATGTTCATAATAAGAAAGTTATTTTTTTTTTTTTTTGAATAACCACTTATTAAATTAATAGAATTGAAATTATATTTCAATATGCACATAAAATAATATATTTCAATATAAATAATATTTGAATTCTAATATAAGATCTTATTTTTATTTATATATTCGACTTTAATTCTATCTTATAATATACATTCAATCTATAAATATAAATATATATTTATATGTATTAAATGTTTTAGGTATTTTAGTATTTTAGGTATATTAGTATAGTTTACTATTTAATAAAATTTTATTAGAAAATGCTGGAAGGGGGAAAAAGAAATAATAAAGAAAATAATTTAAAAAGTGAGGAAAATAAAATAAAAATAAATGAGGGAATAGCGTGGCAAGAGATTTTCATCATCTCCATTTGTGAACTTTGAGGTTCATCTACACTAATATGTCGTTATACCAAAAAATACATATGATATAATGTCAATATATTTTTACTGCGATTGCGATTCACCAAACTGTGGATAGAAAATAGCAAAATCATAAGATTTCATATCATATCTTATCTAGTCCTATCTTATTTAGGAATCCAAACGACCAAACGTAACTTTACTTTCCTCTTGTGCACAATTTGTGAGTTGTGAAAATGAAAAAAAGACTTCTATTTTATTGCATTACTAGTAGGATTTTGGTCAAATTTTATTTTTAGCACGTTAAAATCTGCAGATTTATATTTTCCATTGATGCATTAGTCTATTTTAGTAGATTTGCGTGGACGGTGGCCGGTCCTCGAGGGTTACAGCAGGTCTTATTCAATTCGTACATGGAAATGCATAAGCATAGGGAAATAATTTATTTAGGGTAAGTCTTTATATAGCATGTTAAAATTTGGATATTTATATTTCCAATTCGTACATGGAAATGCATATGCATAGGGAAATAATTTATTTAGGGTAAGTCGTTATATAGCTTGTTAAAATTTGGATATTTATATTTCCATTGATACATTAGTCCATTTTAGTAAATTTTCATGGATGGTGCCCCGTCCTCGAAGGCTACAGCTGGTCTTTATTTGATTCTTGCATGGAAATGCATATGCACGTTAGGAAATAAAAATCACTATGGATCGTTTTCCTCAAAGGAGAAAAATTAAAATTGCTTGGACCAACGCCATGTCTTCATTTCGCTTCTCCCGTATCCATATATGCGCTCCGAGTTCTGGTATCAACAAAGCAAAAAGCATTTCTCGGTTTCTTCTGCAAGTTTGAGATGGAGGACCAGAAATGCAGATTGTCTCCCACCACCTTGACGATTTTCGTTCTTGGTCTCGTTTGGATTCTAAGCAATTCCCATGCTAATGCTGCTATTGCAGTAGCTGATGCAAGTAGTTCGTTGTCAACTTATATTGTCCATGTACGACAGCCGATGGACAAACATTTCGCTACAATGGAGGATCTCCATACTTTGTACCGGTCATTTTTACCTGCCACAGCAGCCGGCTCTAACCAAGAGCAAAGAATGGTTCACTCGTACCAGCATGTGCTATCCGGGTTTACGGCCAAATTGACCGCCGAGGAAGCTGAATCCATTCAGGAGAAGGACGGTGTTTTGTACGTGCGTCCGGAGAAGGTGCTCTCTCTACACACAACTCACACCCCTGACTTCTTGGGATTGCACCGAGGAGTTGGGCTGTGGAAGGATTCGAACTTCGGTAAGGGCGTGATCATCGGAGTATTGGACACGGGGATTTTCCCCGGCCACTCTTCCTTCAGCGACGAGGGGATGCCTCCGCCCCCGGCCAAATGGAAGGGCAGGTGCGACTTCAACAGCACGGCCTGCAACAAGAAGCTCATCGGTGCGAGATCTTTCGTTTCCGTTGGAAACACTGCCACGCCGTATGATGGTGTGGGCCACGGCTCGCACACTTCCAGCACAGCTGCCGGTGCTTTTGTGAGGAATGCCAGTGCACTCGGTAATGCCAGAGGCACGGCCGTTGGCATGGCGCCTCTTGCGCATTTGGCAATGTACCAGGTTTGCAATCCCTCCGGGTGCCAGGAGGGCGACGTATTAGCTGGGATGGACGCGGCCATCGAGGACGGGGTCGATGTGCTTTCTCTCTCTTTAGGAGGACAATCCCGGCGATTCTCCGATGACTCGATCGCATTGAGTTCATTCTCCGCCACCCAAAAGGGCATCTTCGTCAGCTGCTCCGCGGGGAATCTGGGGCCATCCAACTTCACATTGTCAAACGAGGCACCGTGGATTCTCACCGTGGGAGCAAGCAGCATCGACCGCAGCATAAAGACCACGGTGGGGCTTGGGGACGGGCAAGAGTTCGATGGGGAGACCTTGTACCAACCGCACGACTTCCGTCCGGTGCTACTCCCCCTTGTTTATCCGGGAGTAAACGGAGATGGATCCGCAGCTCTCTGCCTTCCTGGATCACTAGAAAGCCGCTCGGACCTCCGAGGGAAAGTGGTTGTGTGCGACGCGGGTGATGGAGCTGAGGGAGTCGCGAAAGGTCAAGAGGTCAAGAATGCGCGTGGTGCGGCCATGATCCTCGTGAACAATCCCACTGCGGGATACACCACATCGCCCGAGTTGCATGTCCTACCCGCCGTCCATGTGAGATACATCGCAGGGAGAGAGATCAAGGGCTACCTGAGCACGGCGTCAGCGCCAGTGGCCAAGATCCTATTCAAAGGCACTCACATCGGGATATCGGTCGCGCCGACTGTATCATTCTTCTCTTCCCGCGGCCCCAATTACCAAAGCCCAGGCATCCTCAAACCGGACATCATCGGCCCGGGCGTGAACATTCTCGCCGCTTGGGCATTTCCTTTAGACTATTCTATAGACAGGAGGCACACATTCAACATCATCTCCGGGACCTCCATGTCATGTCCCCACCTCAGTGGTGTGGCGGCGCTGCTCAAGAGCGCGCACCCCGACTGGTCGCCAGCGGCCATCAAGTCCGCCATCGTCACCACTGCCGCTACCTTGAACATGGGGGGCCGACCCATTGTGGACCAGACCCTCCATCCAGCTAACATTTTCGCTACCGGGGCAGGACACATCAACCCATCGAAGGCTGTCGACCCGGGTCTCATTTACGACATCGCACCCCGAGATTACATTCCTTACCTTTGTGGGCTCAATTACACTGACTACGAAGTCGAGCTCATAGTTAAAAAAGTAGTCAAATGCTCTAGCATAAGGAGCGTACCCGATTACCAACTCAACTACCCATCGATCAGCCTAAAGTTCACGGGTTCGGTAACGAAGATGAGTGTGACGAGGACAGTGAGGAACGTTGGACCCGCAAAGTCGCGTTACAGGTCGGTCATTGAACCTATCTTGGGTCTAGACTCAATTGGCGTGTACCCGAGTGACCTAAAGTTCGCAAATGTTAACCAGACAGCGAGTTTCAGGGTTGACTTCACAAGGAGAGTCGGCAGGAACGCGACGGCTACCCTGCCCCTTGCTCAAGGGGCGATCACATGGATATCTGCTCAGCATTCGGTTCGAACCCCTGTCGCTGTCGTGTTTGAGTGATCACAGGGAGTGTCTCTGATTTCTATAGTCAGGAAAATGAAGCAGACAAAGTTAAGAGTGCGTTTGGTAACATTTCTGTTTAAAAATTGTTAGGAACGAAAATAGAAAAAAAACGTTTCATTACGGGAATAATTTTTGAACAAAAAAAAAAAGGTTTAGTAAACTTGTTCCGGGAATAAAAAATGAACGAAACAAGTTTGGTAAATTTGTATTTTTTTATTTATTTTAATTATTTAATTTTTTTATTTTTATTTTCTTTCTTTTTCTTTTTCTTCTTTTGGCCGGTCGCCGGCCTCGGCCATGGCCGGCGATCGGCCGACGAGGGCCGGCGGCCTCGCCTTGGCTGGGCGAGCTCGCCCAGCCACCAGCGATGCTCGGCCTCGCCGGGCCACCTCCAGGCCACGCCCAGCCTTGCCTCGAGCTCGCCCAGCCACCAGCGAGGCTCGGGCTCGCCGGATCTGGGCGAGCTCGAGCTCGACTAAATTTTCTTTGCAGTTGCGTGCTGTCCGTGTTATGCAGCACGAAAGAACAAACCGCAGATCAAACCTATTGTCAGGATTCATTGAAATGGGCCAATCCTAATAGTCACAATACCAACAGAAATTGGGAACGTTCCATTTTTTACAGAAATCGGGCCTGCCGTTCTTTCACCTTCCCTAGAACATGTTAACCCGTCAATTTTATAATCCTCACCGTCACTATTCGACAGGGTTCATTGAGCGGTATCTTTCATTAAGGACTCTCCAGCAAACTACGAGTGGTCGGCTCATCGTCATCGGAAACCAATGCTAACAAGAAGCCTTTTTCCCTGGCAGGTGTGCCGGAATTCCAAACTGATTTTGCGGAATAGCGAGCAACAAATCCCTAGTGCAGCTTTTGACTTGCTTGAAATCAATTTAGAGCGGCTCTTCCACCCAGCTCGCGCAATAGAAAATTGCCGATTGGACATGGTTGTCAGTGGAGTTAGTTTTTCATTATATAAATTTCAAAAGGTCTAGGACTTGATTAAAGTGCACTTCTATTCAGGACTTGATTACACTTCATACAAAATGTCCAGAACTTCGAGTGTAACTCTTCCTAAGAATTACGCTGCCTTCGTGATCTATGAGAAAAGAAGAGTGACTCCGTTTGAAAGATCTTACGAATTGTGGGCACTACTATAATTGTGTAAACTTTCTAAAAACTTAAGAACATATTTGCTTTAAAAAATGAAAAAAAGTCGAAAACTCGATTGCTCAAACCCAAAGTTGGAAGACTTAATTGACCAATCACCAAAAACTTAAATTGTGCTAGTGATCTTACCTCATTGCATAAAGACATACTTTAGTGTTACGGGATCTCAACATGTGTCATTTCATTGTGGTGGTCTTTATAAAAAAAACATAAAACAAAGAAAGCCATGAGGTGTTCGAGCCTTTCTGTGTTTCCTTATTAATGGTCTGGAGTTCTTGTCACTTCGTGGGAGTAGATTCGCCGGTGCCAGGGACGATCTGACAGGCTTCACTTTGTCGAGGAAAATGTCATTTATATGTTGGATATAATAGACCTTATAAATGCGCGAATTGAGCGATATATTGATATTAAAAGGGCCAAAAGGTCTAGTTTTTATCATTGACAATCATCGAGCTCAAGTGCGACATAGATGATTACAAACTAAATGAGGAAAAGGGTATTTGAAATACATGTCTGGAATATGTGTAATTTATTTTTATATTCACCGTATCAATCATTGAGAATTGAGAAGAGAGTTAGAAACCCTTCTGCAAAATCTTGATGATCGCCAGTGCCACGTCCACCAGATTCCGCACCAGCTTATTCCCCTCCGTCACCGGCGACCCCCCGCCCTGCCCCGAGAAATTCTTTTCGCACTCCTCTGCCTCCTTGCCGGCATCGGACAGCCCGTACACCGCGAACCCGAGCTGGCCCTTTTTGAGCGCGTCGAGCGCCTGCGGCAAGCTGTACTTCACCACCGGGTTGTACATCTCAGCGCAGTAAGCCAGCGGCTTCTCCGTCTCTGGGTCAGGCGCCTGGCCCAGCAGCTCCTGGATCTGGTCCAGCGTATGGCTGGCGCTCGCCAGGACGGAGCCCGCCATTATGCCGGCAAGACCCCGCAGGTCGGCGGCTCTGCTGGTGGGGTCGGACTTGAGGGAGGAGAGGCACAGGTCGTAGAAGGGCGTGAGCCTGCACGTCTGTTCGATGAGGCCATCGATCTCCCAGGCCGCTGGGAACCCGAGGGACCGTGCTGCCACCGGCGAGGCAGCGAGGAGAGCGAGGAGGAGGAGGAGGAGGAGAGAGCGGACGAGAGCTTTCATGTTGTGGTGGTGGTGGTGGTTGGGCGTTGCTGGAGAGGGAGAGAGCGCGTTCAAATATACGGTGGTCGAGTTTTGGAGTTTAGCCCGTGGTTTGGAAAGGATGGCCACTCAGGAGTGTTAAGATTCACGGGTCGTTATTCCCTTCCCCGCCTTTGTTCGTTTCCCAGCTCCCGAGGTCCACGTGTCACGCTCTCCTGCCGCGTACCAACCCATGTGTGATCGCCGATCATAGTCCATCCGTTTATTCATAACCCAAAACCCGTGGCGTATTTATTATCTTGTTATAAGAAGTCTCCTGAGAGCTTATCAAAGCCGTTATTTTCTCGTGGAGGAGGAGGCTCGATGAGAAGTCGTTTCGGTCTCGGACCGCCTAATTCATCCAGCATATGACGACTTGGGCTTTTATTTCTCCTACTTTCCTCTCTACTTCTTTGCATCTTTCTTTTCTATGTTCCTAAATTCTTCTAAACTCCATTACCCTTTCTTTCGTGCGATACACACAGGTGCGTTTTGTATCCCACGGCATCTCCCTTTCATATTAACTCGAAAAGAAATGCTCGCTCTCTCATTAGTGATGTTTTATTCCACACACGTGAACTGAAATTCTTACTTGTCCTCGTGACAACGGACAGGACAAAAGATGGGGCGATTAAAGTATTATTTCGCTAATTAATTTCCTTTATCTTATTAGCTATAAAAAAGACGAGTTCGAGTTCTTTCAATTCCATAGAAAGCGGAGGCCAAATCGGCAAAATGTGAAGAGCAGCTGGTGCCCCCACCGAAGCTTCAAGAAGCCGTCCTTTTCATCGATGGCGATCCCCGAGAGCGACCCCGACCGGGGGAAGCGACAAAGAAGGGGAACTTTCACGGGCCAAATTCACGATCTCCAAAGCTCGTACGCACTGCTAAACTGAGACTTCCTCGTTTCACACATTTGAAAGATCAAAGGAACACAAAAACTCATCTACAAAAAACACTAGTAATTATTGCAAAAATCTTCTTTTGCTTTTTAGCCCCTCATCAGCTGGTTAACGATGTCCATGGACACCGCGCAGAGGTCGTGCGCGAGCTCGTTCCTGTCCGTCAACGGCGACTCGACCGCGCCCCCGAACCTCCCCTCGCACGTCGGCGGCTGCATCGCCGCCGCGGCGAGCCTGTAGTCGGCGAACCTGTATCGACCCTGGATCAGAGCCTTGGCCGCCAGCGGGAGGGTCAGCCTCGCCATCGGGAAGTACAGCCCGGCGCAGTACTCCAGCGGTTTCGCCTCTGCAGGGTCCACCGTCCGTTTCACGAGCGCCTTTATGTAGCTCAGCGTGTCGGCCGCTTCTGCCGTCGTCACGTTGAGCATTATAGCGGCGAGGCCCTTGAGGTCTGCCGACGCGCTTCGCGGGTCCGACCGGAGGGACTTCGCGCAGAGGCCGTAGTACGGAGTCTGCCTGCACGTCCCGTCTATCAGATCGTCCGCACCCTGCGGGCCAAAGCATCCCGCGAGCGGCGGGATCACGAGGGGAAGGAGGAGGACGAGGAGGAGGCGCTGTCCAGAGGATCTATACATTGCTCCGATATAGATTCGATGGCCAGATCTCTACGCTCGTGCTTTCTCGATACATCCGCCGCTTTGTAAGGCTAGGGTTCCCTGTTTTTAAATGATGAATAATCAATCAATTGCAGACTCGAGTGCTCCAATTACAAGCGAAAAAGGACACGAAATCCATGTGCAAAGATGGAGAAGCGTTACTGAATTTAGAGTAAGTAGGATCTGATTCGATTTACGCATAAAAAGAACTTTAATTAATTGTCTGATTTTTTTTTTTAATGCGGCTGTTTTTATAAGAAAAAGAGAGAGAGAAATCATTGTCCCACCTCTCGCATGCTTAATCCTCCCGTGAAACTGCCCATCACATCATTATGGCTGTTAACAGTTCTGTCGAACTGACCGATGTCGGACACGTGGAGAACGGTGCTCGTCCGTCTTCTTCCGTCGTGTCATGCAATGGCCCCCTTTAGATCTCGTGAATCTTTTGAATTTATGAGCTTCGGACACCCAAACCACCTTTCAAATATTGATCCCAAACGCATCTTCAGTCCTTAACGAACGTGCAATCAATCGGCCAAATGAGCTTACTGAAGAAAACGGTATTAACATGCTCTTTTTCATTAGTGTTTCCCCTGGATTTTGTGAATGAGCTTGAGTTCTTGGGGAACTTGGCCCAGATGACGTTAAATGGCTGGATGGGCTGTATTCGAAGCATAGATTGTCGACCCGTCATCGATGAACTTAACCAACCAAACAAGCCATCATGTGCCGCGTTGATGTCGACCGTCGAGAAAATATTCGATGGCCGCAGCCAGTACCATTTATTTCCTCAAATCCAACTACAAATTGTCACGTGTACGTAGAAAACATAATTCTTTCTCTTCCTCCTCCGTCCACCTCTATCTTCCAACTCCATCTACAACTACTTTGAAAACAACCTTTGCGCATTCCCCACCATCGCCACCGGCGGAGAAGCCCACACCATGTCCAGGTCGGCCATTGCTAGGGCGTCCAAGTGAAGCCACCCTCTGTGTCATATTTATGATGGGCTCCATCTTTGTGAGCATGACATCTATTCTCAAGTAGAATCAGCGCCGATGAGAACGTGACCTCGTCCATCGCTACCATGACCAAAATTGAAGGTATGGCTTCAGATCCGGGGGCACGACGACAATCTGCCAGGTCAAATCTGGACCAGTGGTGTCGGATAGCCAACATAGAGTTTAATGCCGCACCGAGCATTAAACAACGGCGTTGGTTGGCACAAAAAATAGCAAGCTTTGAAAAAGAAAGCGAGGGTACATAATAGAGGTTTCGGCAACCAAGGTAGAGGGAGGGGACTCGCCAGTTGGTGCGGCGGCCAAGGCGAGGTGATGGGCTCCAGCCTGGATGGAGGTTGCGGCAGCTTGGGCGATGAAGTTGCCAAATTGGATTTGGCCGGCTAGAGCAATGACTTTGGATGGAAGAGGAACAGAGAGGCATATGAGATTTTTAGTTTTTTAATTTGATTCCAAATCAATGTCCATAAATCAAGTTACAATTGAATATAAAAATAAATAAATAAATACTCACAACGTGAGCTTGCAATAATAGTCGCCGCACCGATGTGGTAATGTGCGGCGACAACCCCACTAATGGCAACTGAGCAACCGTTGACCAAATCTAGATAGACTTGTGGTCAACCAAAGTCACCGACCACTAGCTGGGCCCGACAACCGTAGTCGACCCTTGGCCCACCATTGCTAGCCCTCTCCACTAACGGTGGGGCAATAGTGGTGAGGGCCTGCAAGGCCTTGCCTAATTTTGCCTTCATTCCCTTTCTTTTTTTAATAATTTAGTTTATTTTTAATTTAATTTGAATAATATGTTGATGGAAAATTCAAATTTGGATGAAAACGGTACCCATTTTAACCTTATTTTTGTTGTTTTAGCCACATTAATGCCAATGTGAGAGTTAAAATAATAAAAAGTTACGTCGGTTTTTTATCTTAATCAAAGTGAACATAGTTAATGGAATGAGTTGATCGCACCAATTTAACAAATTTGAAGACTTTATTGCATTTGAAAGTTTTATGACTCAATTATACTTTCTTAACAAATTTTTAGATTTTCAGTACATTTATCCCTTGAAAATCGTTTTTTGGTCGAGATATAGGATGTTGAAAGACTCAAAACTAATTTTATGATATTTTCTTTTTCCTTTTTTTTTCTCTTTTTTATTAGAAAACTATGGGATTAATACCATGAAAAACCTAAATCGATACATGTATCCCAAACTAATTTTTGGGTCAACAAAAACTATAAACTAGTACAATTATAACAAAGTATCCCAAACTAAGTTTTCATTAATAAAAAAACTTCAAACTAATACACTTGTGACAAATTTATTATAAACTCAAATAGATATACATAGACTTACTATATCGAATGAGTTATTGTCATATGTTGTCCGGTTCAACAATTTAAGGATAAAATTTAATAAAAACTAACGGAAAGTAAATTATCATGAGTGTATAAGATTTTTAGTAATCTTTTCATAAATGTATCAATTTTGAGTTTTTTTTTTTTAATAATAATCCAAACTATCGAGAGGTTATAAATGAATACCAGAAAATCAAAAATGAATAGAGCTTTGCCCAGGGCCAAACTTAGGTGTTTCCGCACGATGCTTTTCATTTCCATAATCTCGACTGATCGATCGTACATCCCAGGGAAGACGGTCCATTCGAATCGAGGACGATTACCTTAGGTGAGCAAATGGAAACTTTCTGGACCAAATGCAGCGTCTTCGAGGGCGATGATTTGATCAATGCTTGTGTGAACACCTTGTTGCATGAGCCATTCGATCCTCTCCGATGGATCTCAAATTCATGTTGTTTAAGCTTCATTTATTTCGTGAAATATAAATGATTTGAAAATCATCTTCCTAAAATTGATTAAAATTGATTGCTTATATCACCTAATACAATTACTCTATAAAATACATTTTTTCATAATCGATAGCAATTTATATCTAAACATTTTTTTGGACGATAAAAATGTTTTTTATTCATTTATTTTTATAAACGATACAAGTGAATCATTTTTTAAAAAAAATTGTGAGACAAACAAAACCTAAATTTTGAAACTAGATTCATTAGGTCACATTATGCTCGCACACGGATGATCCTTCTTTTATCTTCTACTTGAAGATTATCCATGTGTGCAAACACTACTTTGCACTTATTCAATCTCAAAGACAATAAGCTTTTTCAATCTCTTTAAGTAGTGATCATCTATTGATCTAATCAAGATATGATTTATTTGAAATTAATGAATGAACAAAATGCATAAAATGAAATCTTTATGTGGTATGTAGACACTCTACAATTTCTTATCGGGTCAATTTCCAAATAATAATCATTGAGATTCATGGCAATGCAGATTAGTACATAAGGATAAATATCATCTTTTCTTTTTCCCTTTCATATGTATACATAAGACCATCATAAAGAATATGATATAATAATTAAAAAAAAAAAAAAGATTATGTAAGCCTGATTTTAATCGATTTCAATGAATCCCCCGTTGCTGCTCATAGATAGGAATGACGGGATTTGAATTCGTGACATTTTGCACCCGAAATAATGATCAAGTCTTGGTCAAGTCCTCCCTCATCCTCACTAGTATAAATGGACACCACCAGAACAAAAATTGTATCAGCAGAAACGGACCATTTCTGGATTTTGCCATTTGTGTTCTTGTTTACATACGATCTGCGAGACAGCCAAACTTTCCGCTTCCGCCACCGACGACGGAACCCGATTTCTATGTTGCAGACAAGCGAGTATCGCGTAAGAACATGCCGTCGGAAAACGGGTCGACGATGTTGAGATTCAGCAATTAACCCCCAACCGAAGAAGGGCAAGAAAGAACAGAGAACAAGCAACTGAAGCTCAATGATAATCCGGATCGTGCAAGAGAGTAAATTTAAGCAGCAATCGACGAACCATAATACGTAAAATTATTGACTAGAATCGTTGAACGATCGAGAATTTACAGGGCGGCGCGGTCGTCCTCAGATGGTGCAGCCGCAGAAAGAGACGAAGAAACAGAGCATGGCCACCAGCGCCAGTGACTCCAGCACCGTGACGAGCGTCCACAGCACGTCGTCCACCACCAGGTCGAGCCGCCTGAAGCTCCACCACGCCGTCAGGTGCGACAGCCCCTGCCCCGGCCACCGCAAAGCCATCAGCGACGCGGACCGTCCCGGTTGCATCTCTCCTTCCCCTCACTCTCTCCCCTGTTTCGAGCGCGAGTTCGTTGGGTCGTTCCGTAGAGCCGGATTTTATAAGGACTTAGGAAACGATGTTTTATTTTTCTAAAGAATAACTGTGACTTGTCGTATGTAACAATTAAGCTCCGAGATTGTCGTATGTAACAATTAAGCTCCGAGATTGCTATTAAAATATCTAATTATAATCTCACATATTTTTTACCTGAATTATCTAACATCACTATTGTTTTTGGATTTAAATACTGAAAAATACCAAATCAGAACATTAAAGGTAGAGTAAGTACTAAATGAAAGCAGCGGGAGATCGCAACTGTCCATAAATTTCGAATTTTTCATTGGTGGTATTTTGAATTTTTTAAAATCAATAAGGTGCTGATTTTTTTTTTTTTTTTGAGGCAAAATAAAGTCCTTAGTATAATTTCTTAAGAGAAGGATCTTAAGCAAACGAATCGGATCGGGATTAGCGGAAGATGACACGATCCAGCTGTGGGTCGTTCGGACGAGGTGCTTCTACGTTACCAACGGAAGCTGTCATCGGGCGGGCCTATCGTGGCCGTTGACTCGAAATTTCATGATGCATGTTACTCATTCGTGTATTTGCCGCACTCTTGACAGCCGATTAATTAGAGGTCTAGTGGGGGTAAAATACTATAAAAAAAAAATAAATAAATAAAAAAAAGCTTAGGCCCACCTTTTTCTTTTTCTTTTTTGGAGAAATTGTATTTTCATGTGACAGTTACACCACACGACAACAACGCGTGACTTAACAAACTAATTGAAAAGTGGGTAATTGCTAAGTTTTAGTGAACTATGTAAAATGACAAGTGTGTTAGGTGAGGCACCGTGATTAGCTAGTCACATCGGTCGTGCTATCCAATTCGATCGTTCTAGTTCACACATGATCAATAAAAAAGAGCGATCTAGTATTTAAATCGAGCTGCCCCTCAAAGATGAAGATGTTCTTTGCTTCGATGCAATACAGCAATCTAATGGATTGTATTAATCACAATCAACCCGAAATCGTCTGATCATATTATTTTGTTTTGTGACTCGACTTAATGTAGCCAATTGGCTCCACAGGACTCAAGATCATAGAGAAAAACACAATTAACATGCTAGAGTATCATTGTCTTACACATTATAGCATGGAGAATCAAACATGTGCAGTGAGTTTAATCTAAGCACTCGATGTTGTTTTCTACCATAAAAAAACAAAATAAAAAAAACAATAATTTTTCTTTATTGCTATGGTCTTTTGGAACTAAGACCAAATATATATTTATACACGACGTTCCTTTTTTTGGGAAAATATTGAAAAATTTCTAAAACTAAAATTTTTTATTGATTAATCTAATTACGTAGCTAATTACGTACTCAACAATAAATCGCACCCACCACCGCAAGTAAGGAACTAATCTCGATTATAATTTGACGGTTTGTATACGACTCGCTAATTCCCCACTTTTGCCCAATGGGCCGTTCAACCAAAGCCCAAAACGTCCGACCCAAAGAAAAAGCCCAAACCGGGAAAATATCTCTGCACGTGAGAAGCACGTGCCTGCCTAGGAAAGGACCAGGGAGCGCGCCGCAAAGCCAGTATCAACCCTAATCACAGGCCCTCGAACGTCGACCGTCCGATCGATTGACACGTCATCGATCCGCGCCTGGATTCTTTTCGACGGCTGAGATTCGGCTTCGGGGGCCACTGCTAGAAGAAACGCACAGAGGCTCCTCCGCTCTCTCTCTCTCTCCGTCCCTCTCTCTCTCTATCTCTCTCTCTCCCCTGTTTTTTCTTATTTTTCGCGTATTTTTGTTTTTTCCCTGAAAATTCTGTTCGAAAATTTTCCCGAGAAAGTTTCCCGGCGACTCCTTCTTTCTCTTTCCGGAGATGAAGCTTGCGGAGGAAGAGATAGAGTGCGTCGAGAAGGAGGAGGAGGAGGAGATTGACGTTTCCAGCGGCGATGAGGAGGAGAACGACGGCGTGGAAGGCGGAGGCGGGGCGGAGGACGGCGGCGGGGAAGGGGACGACGGCGGCGACGAGGACGACGAGGACGACGAGGACGACGGCGACGGCGATGGCGATGGGGAGGACGACGACGACGACGTGCAGGAGGTTTTCCCCGCTTCCGGTGGGCCCGTGGCGGTGGGCGGCGACAGCGACGACGATGAGGACGACGACGACGACGACGACGACGCCGAGGGCGACGGCGACGGCGACGACGACGACGACGACGACGAGGAAGCTGAGGATGAGGTAACGGCCTGAAATCTTTGGCAGTCCCGCTATAAGCTCGGCTGTCTTGTCGGTTCGATTCCTAGCTGTGCTTGAGAATTGCTTATGCGTCTCTTCCTGTATGGTTCTTGAAAATTCTCTCTTTACCAGTAGTCGCATCAGTTCGAGTTCGGAAAAATTTCATCTTTCTCGTGTCAGAACCCTCTCTCTCTCTCTCTCTCTCTCAATACAGTGACAACATACACGACGCAACCTACTCGATCTAGAACAGCAGAGCAGGGAGAGAGAGATTCGTGTTAGCGAATCAGCATATCATCTATCGATTCGCCTATCTAGGGTTTATCTTCGAGGTTAGGAATTTGAGCGTGCCGGTACATGGAATTGGGGGATGATTCTTTTCGGGGCTTGTTATCTTGAGTATTGAGATCGCGTATCTAGGGTTTATCTTTCTTGCTTTGCTTGCTTTGCGATCTTGTGAATCTGGGATCCTGTGTTTTCAATTTCCACCGTTCTATGGATTTCTTTGTTTGTGGATTTTTCACTGTAGAGTTCCAATTTTCACCATCTGTTCTGAGCTTTGTTCCTTAGTGAAACCCTAAGTCCTGGCACTCTGGTAGCTGGTCTTCATATATTCCTAATTTTTTGAACCTTTGACTGCTTTGATTTCGCGAATTTCTTGGGTCCTTCAAGGTATCCGGGGTTGACTAAAAAAAGAAAGGGTATCCGGGGTTCTCTGCTGGAAATTTGTGATTTTTTTGATCGGATGAATTCAGTTCGCGTCATATACGGATTACTTGGATCTTTTCCAGGTATTTGACCTTTTGTAAACAGATTCTTGAATGCTTCAACTGGAAAAAAAATGGCTTTTAAGTGAAAAGGCAGTCAAAGATTGAACTGGGTGTTTCTTGTTTGCTTCTCAGAGAAGTGACAATCACGAGGACGGTCATATTTCGTGCTTTCAAGCTTGATAGATCTCTAAATCTAGGATTCTAAATCTAAGACCTTGCACTTAAGCCTTGCTTATTTAAATGAATTCTGCAGGAGTTGGGAACTGAGTACCTAGTCAGGCCTGTGGGTCGTCCTGAGGATGAGGAGGATGCAAGTGACTTCGAGCCTGAGGAGAATGGCGAGGAGGAAGACGCTGACGAAGAGGACGAGGATGAAGACGAGGACGATGCTGGTGGGAAGGTCGAGGCTCCGCCGAAGAGGAAGCGATCGGACAAGGACAACTCTGACGACGACGATGATGATGGGGGAGAGGATGATGAGAGACCTGCCAAGCGATAGGCCCAAGGGGCCCTTCGTGGTCTTGAGCAATGACTTTGACATATTGACTCTATTTTCTCTCTCAAAACCCGATCCTCTTTGCAGCAGGGAAAAAAAGATAGCAGGTTTTCAATTGGAGTAAGCTTTTTCTTTTGGGTCGTTTGTGTATCCTGAAAGTGCATTAGGATTAAGAGCATAACTCTTTGTACTGTCGATGCATAGTCCGCACGGGTTTCGAGAAACTGTGTTGCAACAGCTGATCTAGACCTGTGGCCCCGTGGGAGTTAGGAGATTCGGGAACATTTCATTGGACACAATCATGTTTTGTAGGTTTCTATAATTAAGAGTTCTCTGGTTAGGGTCTTTAATCCTCATTTTTATGCGGTCTCTGAATCTTTCGGCATGTCTCTATCTCAATACCCATCTTCCCAGTTCCTTTCTTTCTCGTCTTTTTGGCCCATTTTCTCAGTTCATTAGATGCATGTGATTTGGCAAAAGCTCGACTTGGATGGTCGGGGTCTCCTTTCCTTTTTCAATTGAGTGTGTTCCAAGCGGATGTGCATCCCTTTGAGGTGATTCGTTCAAGACGATCACAAGTGATGAGTGTTCTTTAAGTTTCTCATCTCATGCTTTCATTACAATGAGTTCTCCCCGGGAAGGAGCAAGGGCATTTGGGCCATGCGAAGAGCTTCCTCTTTTCAAACTAAGGTGAACCTACAAAGAGCTTTTGCAAGCGGAAAACCGATGGAAGTTATATTTTCTTAAAGTGATGATCAACGGATGAATTCGACATGCGAACAATGATTGACCAAGTAAAGTCGACTTCGGGTCGGTTTTTAGGATGGTTGTCCAGTACTGAACCCGGTTACTTAGTTGCACGTATATCCCTGACCATTTTGCGAATCTCCTTACTGATGCAACACCATTTCTAACTCCATACCTACTAACGAAAGGTTCGACTTTCGACCTTCACAATGGTTTATGTTTTCCTCCATCCTTCGATAGTTTGAATAAAGGAGTCCCAACCACATGAACCTTTCAAGTACAAATCGTGTTATCGAGTCTAGTGACTATAGATTTGCACTGGCCGCGATTTCTTCAGCATATAGCCTATATGATGGACTACGAAAGTAGAGCATCGCCATTGATTCTAATAGCAAATGGGAGGGGGTTACAACTTAAAACAAGTTATTTTACATCTCGCATATGCATATGAAAGGGCAACCCTCTCCACATGAAAGAGAAAGAACTGCAGAGAACATCTCCCTCCAACTGAAGAGGAACCGATTGACAAAAAAACTACGAATAGTGTTTTCCCCGTTACAAACACGTGTAATTCATGCATAACACTGTCCATAAGTAACATCGAATATGTCATGCTAGATAATGGATGCCATCCAAATAGTTACAAATCATCGGCCAAGAGAAACTAGTCCTCCTCAAAAAACATCCAATAAGCATCTTAACCAAAGAAAATAGCAGGCAAGAAGCCACGCGTCATGTCATCTGGTTCTCAAAGATCTCAATGCTCTAGTCATCTGACAATGCTCTAGGAGGATTAATTTCTCTTGATGGAGGAAGGTTAGTATCAGGATGGCCATCCATGACTAGCTGGTAAAGCATTGAAAGGTTTGCTTGTTACCACGGATAGTGTTATACAGACTACATGCTTCAAGGAGTATTTGCCTCACCCCTGAAACAGAAACCATTTGAACCAGAGCTGAAACAATTGATGAATTACCCGAGGCTATCCCAGTTCCAGTTTCGCTAACTGCTTACATGGGCAAGGCCCACAATTTATATGTTCCCTCAGGTATTCCTCCTAGACGTGATGTTGCACCAAACCTACCAAGGAGAGGAGTAAACACAAGTGAGACATGCCAGCCTAGCAGTAGCATATGATACTAATGTGCTGCCACATTTATCCTCAGCAATAGCTATAAACAGCAAACAACAGATCGGCATGGCATCACTTTGCAACTAGATGCATCTCGTGCGTCTCTTCATGGCCAAAAAACAAAAAGCTTTTCACAACAGAAGTACTGATCAGGAGAGACTGAGTCTTCCGATATCTAATTTCATGTCAGCTCCAGAATCAAAGCTATGTAATTCTTCTTCTTCAAAGTTATGTAATTCTTCTTCTTCTTCAAAGCTATGTAATTCTTCTTCTTCTTCTTCTTTATTTTCCTTCTTGGTCCAATACTTATCCAACATCTCCGAGGCTTTTTTGTGGACCTCACTGTTCATGTGAGTCTGGAGGTCCGCGATTTTGTAGAACCCCTCACATTCATCAATCATGCGCAAATATTTATTGACTCGGTGAAAACCTGGTTCTTTGTTCCCTTCACCACTCTTCAGAATGCTTTCCACACCATCTAGGCACACTGTTATGATCTCAGGGTCGGAGCAAGTAAGGAAATCGCAGAGCGGCTTGATACAACCCTGCCTCACCAAGTATCTGCAAAAACAACTGCACTTTATCAATAAACAATTTTTCATTGAAATGAACTGCTGATTATAATTTTCCAGTGAGACTTTCATTTTCTTCGTTATTCTGCAAGTGCAGTGAACATGAAATGAAATTGCATTCCCTGCTTCATCAAAGCATTGTAGGTAAGAGGACGAAACAAACCTAGACAAACCATATGACAAGCAGAAGACAACAAGAATGACGATCTCAAAGTAATTAACCAGTTAGTTTATACATGGACATGAGCTACGGGTGTTTAATTCTCTTGAGCTATTAAAAATGAATCACAAAGGGAACAACATGGGCATGATTTCCATCTTTTGGGTGATAACCAGCACAATGTTCCTCATTTTGTGTTGGAGCAGAGCAAATATAGATAGAGACATACTGAATTTGTTCACGAGACCCGCCAGAGACAGCATCTGAAATAGCCCATGCAGCCTCTTTCTTAATTTTGAATTCAGCATGCTGAAGAAGGCTCACAACAGGAGGAATAATGTTTGCTTCAATTACAGCCTGAAAAGGACAATAAAACCGTTTTCAAAAGATTTTATAAGCACAGTGACCTATGGAAACATCTCTTAAGAGGGTCAATTTCATAATTAAAATGCTACGTCTGATAGCAAAATTCATACAGGATCATTAGGGATTTAGATCCTGACTTGTCTGGTAATGTTATAGATCTATCAGATAAGCAAAAGATCCTTCTAAAAAATTAAAAAACATACCAAAGGAGAAAGAGTGAACATAATTCTGGTTTTCAATCTTGAAGTGTACTTTGGAAATACATCAGAAGTTCCTTATCAAGAAAATCAAAAGTGAAAACAATTACTGTGTTGGAGGAGAGGCTGCTCTGTCCAAAGAGAAGAGACAAGGTACCATCGATTATAGAAAGATTCACCCGGGGATGGAGCAGCATTTTACAACAGCACGAATGAGCAAAAGCAACTACGATAAGGTCTTAATAGACACTTCTTTCATATTCAATGCTCAATACAATATACTGTGCTATCATCGAATAGAGGTTTTACCTGAATTTGATTTCTGTTACCCGCTGTAATATTTGCAATTACCCAACAAGCTTCTTCCTTGACACTCCTATCCAAATTTTCTGTCAGAATTTGATATAGAGGAGGCAGTCCTTGCTTGTCAATTACGAACTGCAACCAAAAATCAAGTCTTCAGCTAACGATAAAAGTAGCTCGGTTTAATCTTGGAAAGTATCTAGGAATCCCAAGACAAAATAAACAAGTCAAAAACATCAGTTACATGAATGCAGTTACTTCAAGTTCAGAGACAATGGGAGATGCACATTTTGCTGCTCGGAATCTAAAAGACCTAATGCTTTCAAAAGACTGAACTACGTTTATTATTTTCAGTCTTATAAGGGGGACGGAAAGACCTGAGTCTGATTCTCGTTGCCCGACACAATGTTCCCCACAGTCTTAAGAGTTGGTACCTGGACTTCAGGTGATGGATGCCTGCAAAAGGAACCACATAAGAAAAGAAACTGAATCGATGCCAAAAAATAGAATGGTATCCTTAAAACAAAGTTTGACAGCACAATCAGTGAAATATCCACCCTAGTGTCGCTTTGTCTATACCAAGATCCAATCAGTATTCATGAAGCTTAAGTAAAACCAATTAACAAAATCTTTTCAGCCAGTGAAGTATGCTTAAACTAAGAGCACAAATGGTTTGACTGTTTTACTATGCTCCGTTCACAAATTGGTCTTCTGTATTTGCATGCCCAGACTAGAAATATATGCAGCAAACCCGACATTCTTTCGCCATGCAAGAAGGCCCATATATATCATCTTACACGAGAAGTTCTAGAAGCCGTGGACAAAATCCTGCGTCCAGCACAGACTGGATATTATGATTTGAGCCATCACAAATAAAAGACAGAGCCCAGCACGTGTCAATCAATACTGCTTCGTCTTCTGAATTAATGAGGCGCCAGAGGGCAGGCAAGGCCGGCTTAACCTAAAGGCAGCAAAGAGAAATCATAATCCTCCAAAAATACTAATAAACTAATCTAGAATTCTGAAAGACAGGATCGGAAATTTTAGTCATTAAATTATATGACTCAAGTTCACATTCAACTCAGAAGTATTAAGATGATTCAACTCGAAGGTGTGTTGGAGCAGAATCCTTCGTCTCAGTCATGATTGTTTCACAACTTGGTTCAGTTTACAATTGAAGCACAGGGACTCAATCGTATGGTGCAATTCCCTGAAGAGCCTCACCAACCTCTGTGGTTTGGCTCATTCTAACAACTTAAAAATGTGCTGACTAAGATTTAAATTGCATGTGATTCTAACTTGAATTTCAACAATTAAATCAGCTAAACCACTCGATTGGGACTTAAAACCTCATAATAGACGTACTAACACACTAGGTATAAAAGTCCCATTTTGATAATTTACCTTGTGATCCATGAACCGAGAAGCAACATTTCTTTTCCTTCCCTCAATCCTCGTATAGTCTATTAGAACAATATAACTTCTCCAATCATTTCTTGAACAATTGAAAGTCATAACAGGATCGACATCATTACACTTCTCAGCCAGGGGAGACACCACTCGAATCTACTTTGTGTTTGTGCGTGTGCATGTATGTGTGTGTGAGAGAGTACTTATGGGTAACGAAAGGATTGCATTTTGACAACTTCCTGTTTTACCTTTAAACGACAATTGATTCTCATAAAGTTTCATTTAACTTATTACATTAAATTTACTTTTGTGAATCCCAAAATGTGCAGTTTTGAGGAGCTAAGCTTCCTTCTTCAGCTATTCTAGATCTCATCAGCGTCTCTTATGGTCCACAACTCAGTTTTACGAAAAACGTGATTTGCCATTGATGTTTCAGAGCTCATTTTGATGACTACAGAAAATTAACAACGATTCCTTTCCTGTTCAAACGGAGGCAGAGGCTTCCATCTGTATAAGTTGGATAAAGTCCAAGCGATGCTTCTCATCAGGGTCAATTCTGGTTGTCCATCCAATCGAGCCAATAGTGGGACTAGAGCGCCTCCACTTAATACATGATCCCTGCAATTTGGCGAGTCACCAGCAATATTTGCCAGTGCCCAGACAGCCTGCTTGATTCATGGGAATCTAGGTTAGATCATCTCATCCATCATATATACCAATTTGTTTTAAGAAATCAACTCAAAAAATTGTCACAAGAAAAAACAAAAAATCCAACCTGTTCTTGAACATCAGCAACCGAAGAGCGAAGAAGTTGCACAAATTTAGGGATAGATCCGAGTTCGATGATGAGTCGTGTGTGAACTGGTGTCCCAGAAGCTATATTGGCCAACGCCCACGCAGCCTCAGTCTGAAGATGAAGAAAGATTATGACATGATGGCAAATGATTTCCTTTTGCCTGCAAAGACTAAGATCTCAGTGAAAGAACAGTGATAGAAACTAAAAGGACCATACTTGCAGTAGAGGAAAAGCATCCGCATCAAGGAACTCCACGAGTCGATGGACGATTCCTGCTCTGACAACCTCGTCGATCAGAGGGCTCTCACCTACACATATATATGATTTCGACATTGATCATGCGAACATTCCAATGACAATCAAGCTAAAGGAAAACAATTAAAGAAGGAGGGACAGAGGGCTTCGAAATTACCAGTTGATAATAACTTCCTGATCAGCGTGGTTGCTGCTAAACACCAGGAAGAATCATCCGATAACACTGCTTGAACCATCAGCTGAAGATGTTCCAACTGTCATGAAAACTGGTCAGAAACTATTGACCCGACATTAGCATATCCACGGGCGACTTGTTTTCAACGGTAGTACTAAGTTCTGCAGAGATAGTCATCGAAATAGAACTACATTTTGATTTTTGAAGGTTGACTGAGGTGATATAGCAGTATAGCAGCTGTGGCTTGCATCTGAGGATGTCTGTGGATCGAGAATCCCACTGAATCTATCGTGTCGTGTGCGGTCGGCAGCAGGATAACGAAATCAGTTAAACCCAACTTTGTTCTCAAACTTTTTCTTCTTTTCCCGACTCTTCTTTTAATTAACTTGAAGAATCTTTTCCATTTATTGCAGAAGACGGCACCAGCACACACATAATTGGTGGACCGCAAGAGCTAAAAAGAGAAATGGAAGGTGAAATGTAAAAGAAGACCTTGGGTTGAAGATAACGAAGGTTTGCCCTGTGGATTGACCCATTACGTCGCTTCTTGAGACCTTCTGACCTCTTGTCCTTCCTGATTTGCACCAGCTCCTCCTCTCTCTTTATCCTCGCATCTTCTCCGCTCAAGCCTTTCTTATACCCGTACTTGCGCATCGCACTGGATGGACTCTGAGACATTACTCACTACTTCCTCTACTCTCTCTCTCTCTCTCTCTCTCTGTGTCTCTCTCTAAGGTCCTCGGCACTGGGTTTGGCCTCGGCAAGGAGCTCCAAGACAGTGGTCAGCAGAGAAAACGGAGGCAGAGGAGAAGTATGGGAAATGGGTGGGAAAAAGCTACTTTTTCTCGATAATAAAACAGGGAAACGTGGACCGAGACCGGCTCGGTCTCGGGCTTCGTGCAGAGTGGAGAAAGTGTGGGGAGAGGGAGGGAAAGAGTCAAGAACCATCATAGTGCGACGTCTTGTCAGCTTGACTTTTCTGCTGCGGGATCAGTAAGGAATTCGAGGCCCGATCGATCCGGCCGCTCTACCGTTACGCGAGAGAGAGAGCGCGCGCAATGCGACAATGAATCTAGCGCGATTCGGAACGGAGGCGACGACCCTCCGTCCATGGCCGTCGAGCTCGACGTCGCACGTAGATATCCCGGCCGGCGGCCGCTCTATGGAGAAATCACTGAGCGAGCTTGATGACGTTGAAGCGGCCATGGTGGGTGCGTTCAAGGGGGAGCTCTAGCGTAGGAGAGAGAAACTAATTATAAATAATTTGGAAAATAGAATTAACCAAAAAATGTTGGGTTTGATAGAGAAATTAATTTAAAAATACTACGGCAACATTTTTTTATCAGACATGTTGACGGCCGTACTAACGATATGACTCAATTTGACAAGTTTTAAGATTTTGTTGTATTTTTTAAAATTATTTGGATTCAATTGTATTTTTATAATAAATTTTAAGATTTTCAGTATACTCATCCATTTCTTTGCTTCACATAATGAAATTTGTATTTCTCTATAGTGAAGAAAATTATAATTAATTACATAAACATTCAATTAATCGAAAACTTATTATGTAATTCATAAGTAAAAAACTGCCCTCAAATGGTCATCTATCTCAAGAAGTCACATTTGAATACAATATCTAGGGACTCATCCCACGTGGATCATACCTAAGACCAATAAGAACTTACAATGAACTTTTCCAGGGAAAGTTAATTAAGCATTGCATATGCCCAATTGGTCGGTGGTGATAGCTTGCTCAATGCTACAATAAATTTGGGCCTTTTTTACTTTCCAAGGGGAGAATTTACTGGGGGTCCTGGACTGCTCTGAAGCGTAACAGGGAGCCACGTGGAGGTATGGGGCTGGCTGGTTGGAAAGAGAAAATTTTGCATAAAAAATAATCTTTTTCTCTCTCACTAGCTCTCTCTCTGTCTCGGCGCTTGCTCCATCCTTGTTCTAGCGGCGGACAAATTCTAGAATGATTAAGCCCATAACTTTTGGCCTGTCTAAGAGGTCATGATCAATAAGGTTCGAATGGATAATCTCTAATTCTCGAGCTGAAAATGCCATAATGCAATAAATAGAAAAGAGGAAAATCATATATTTTGCGCGGAAAGACCGATGAGAATCACTTGATGACATAGAGCGACATGTCACTTATTCGTTGGATAGAGATCGAATTAACATAGAGTGTCCAAATCACTTAATATTTTTATCTTGGAAGGAGAGTTAAAGGTTGAGTATTTTCATCGCAGACATGGCTGAGATGAAAAAGAAGCAAGAGGAGCAAAAGGCGGGAATGAATCAGGGCAAAAGCCAAAGATCCACATCAAAGCCAGAAGGGGACATGTCACCAGTTCAAGGATTGATTACTGCGAGGTGAATCGACTGTGGGGGGCCGTTCGAGACAAAAACTCAAGTTCGGGGCCGATCTGCGAAAACCAGCCCACTTGGGGGGGCGAGTTGCAATTTCCCCGTAAATTAGTCGGTTGCAGATAAGACACGGCGCGGCGCGGCGCGTCAGGTGACGCGTTAAACCCTGTTCCCTCTCTCTCTTCGCGGCTCTTCACTGCCACCGCTACTCTACAACTACGCCACCACCATTACTGCTTTCTCTCATCCTCTCCGTAGCTCCGGCCGTGACGCTTTCCTCGCCGTGATCTCCTCCTCGCTCCCGCCGCTCGGTTCCGGCCGGGATTCCTCTCTCCCCCGGCCGCTCCGCCCGGCCGCGCAGGAAGCCGAGCTCGCCGCCGGCGGATCCGGCTCCGCCTCCAGCGAATTCGCGCCCCCCGCCTTGGAATGCTCGTCGCTTGACCGGCTCCATCACGTCCCAATCGGCCGGCTCGGTAGTTCGGATTCTCTAGCAATGGCGATCCACGGTCCTGTGACTCCTGGCCAGGTGCGTCGCTGTGGGAACTAGCCTTTTTTTGTTTTTCGCGGTTTTGAGCCGTTACAGTGGTAGATCTCGCGTTGCGTTGGTGAATTTTGCTGGATAGTTGAGCGTATGCTGTTGGGAAGTCGAGATTTGAGTTTGATTCCGGAGATGTGAGCAATGTCTTTATGCAAATTGTGTCGGCGTGGTGCGCCGGCGGTTTGTTTCGTTAAAAGGGCGTTGTTTTTTTAGTAAGTAAATCCTCGTACTTTGTTACTTGTCAAGACGTAGGGGAGACAATCCCTTCTACGGTCTGCATTGCTAACCGTGTCACCAAAAAATCATCAAAAGGTCGAAACTTTACGGTTAAATCCAGAAATCGTACCAAGCTCTTCTATTCTAGTGAGTCTGTGCTTTCCTCGCTATACGGCCATCTATCTCAACTCTGTTTTCTTACTCCAGAGCTCAACATCTTCACAATTGTTCTATAAAATGTCTGCAGCCGAATCAAAGCTCTTTCCATGGACTGTATCATTCATTGTTCTCCAAACAAAAATGCATTCAAGGCAAGCCTGATAAGAACAAAAAGTTCTTACACATTCTAACAAATGCAATTCGTGAAATGTCAAGAGCCAAAACACTAGCTTTACCAGCAGACTCCTTTAATTCTGCTTGCAGAGAGAGAACGATTTTCCTTTCGTTTTTATTTTGGCCAATTAGAGATTAGTTCCATTTTCTAATACCCCTTTCAACGAGAGAAGTAGGCATAAGAACAAAGCGAAACCTGCTTCCACGAGGGTTTAGCTGAAGCCGGCAAATGCAAATCAGAATTCTGAACAGAAGCTTCTGTGAGATTACGATCTTCAGAGCTAATCTCAGAAGATAAGATGGATCAGTATGGCTCAACAGCTTTGCTCAGTTCCACATCCGATTCCTCCATATATTTGTCCGGGTTTGAGCCCACTGGAAACTCAGGAATCTTCTCATAAAGAGATGATAAGATGTACAGTGAATTAACATCAAGATATGATGCTTTCTTGAGAAAATTCAACATTTGGCGCGAGTTAGAAAACCAAGATCCAGATAATCATTGCTTCCTTCCCTTGGTTATTCTTTCATTTTGTGGAAAGGTTTCAATCCTACAAGGATATGCCCCAATACGTGATCATAACTTTTCTTGTGGTTAATAAAAGCTGAATGAGTATGTGGGGTAGAGGCTGGTGGATAGGCTTATGGTTTCTTTTCGAGTAGGCCGTGAGTGGAATGAATACAGAAAATGTCAAAATTGTAGCAATGCGAGATTGAGAATAATTGCCTATTTTTGTCCATTGCTCATTCTTCCTTCTGCAATATGATGAAAGCAAAACTTTGCAATTTCGTGCTTTGAAGTATCCATGGCATGGCCAAGATATAAAGCCACATCCAAAAGCACATTGCCTTTGACATACTCTCGTACTAGAACAATTGAGAGCTTTCTAGTGACACCTTCACAAAGGTCCTCATGCATGTAAATTGCTCCTAAGATAAAAACATAGCCGAGAGCACATTGCCTTTTACATACTTTAATACTGCACCAATAAAAGCTCAAGCGACACCTTCCAAGATGCCCTTCTTTAAAATGTTTATGCTATATAACAAATAATAAATGAAAAATAGTGCCCCCAAATTGCACATTTATCAAATTACTGGGTTGTCCTGTGACAGAGGACCTACACTCAATCTGTTCTCTATTATGCTGTGTTAACATCCGAACTTTTTCTTACTTGGAGGCCACATATATGCATAAACTCTCAAAATCATCTCTCTTCTTCCAGTTTGGAGCCTACTAAGATGCAGATTACCATATTCTACAAGATCAGCACTGAATTTGTATCATTCTTTCAGGAGAATGATGTTTATATTGTTAATTGCTCCATAGAGTATCACCATAATTTTGACATACAAAGCATGAACGTTGAATTTAGCTTCAGTTTTATTTTGGTTCTGGCATGGCATTTTAAAAGTGTTTCTGTTGTGAAGTTATGCTTACTAGTGCATTTAATTATTTATCAGGTTTCCTTTCTAATTGGAATCATTCCAACAATCGTGGCGTGGATTTACTCGGAATTTCTGGAGGACAAGAGAAATTCGGTCTCATCCAAAGTGTGAGTTGGATTATTCCCCTTACTGATAATGTAGAAGACTTATGTCACAACTTGATTTGGCGAAAGGTTTCAAATAACTGGTTTGGTTTCACCTAGAAAAATTGTCTGATTCGATTTGCTTGCTGTCCTGTTGACATGTAGTTCTTGACACAATTATCTTTAGAGTTTTTTTATGTTGCATGGCTCCTATTAATGTAGCATGCTTTCTTTCATGATGACAAGAGGTGTGTACAACTAATACTAACATCCACTTTGTTACCATTGTGTTGGTCAAACTTTTGTACATTTTGCGCATAAAGTGTGGAAATTCGCCTGAAGCACAAAGCCATGTGGCATGACTTTCTATATAAGTTAGTGAATAGGAATTACAGTTTTCCTCTCACCAACTGGTTACTGCCGCAAATCACTTTAGGGTACACCACATTGGTGCTATTGGTCAACAAAAAGCCAAACCACGTTAATTCATTTTAATTTATATGTTGATGCTTCTTTTCTCTCGTGCTAATTTGTTCTTCTGACAGTAGACTCTCTGATGTCAATTTGGTCGAAATGGGGAAGGATGTGGTCAAGGAAGACGACAGAGCAGTATTGTTGGAGGGTGGAGGCCTCCAGTCAGCTTCACCCAGATCTAGAAATTCATCTGCCACATCTCCTATTTTCAGGTTAGTGAAGACTGGGAGTGGTGATTTCTCTTTTCTGTCCAATTTCAGCCATTTACCACACGTGAGTCAACACTTAACTTTCTATGTTTGCAACAGATTTTTGGTGATGGACGAGTCTTTCTTGGTTGAAAATCGATTGACTCTTAGAGCTATGTAAGAAACTAATGATTCATTCTTCCTAAAGATTTGCAATACCTGCTTTTTTCTCCTTTTTATTATATTTTGGCTAATTGCTCTCTGTCTCTTCAAAACTGCTGTTTCTATGTGCAGAGCGGAATTTGGCATACTTCTCGCATACTTTTTCTTATGCGACCGTACTGATTTTTTTGGCTCATCAAAGAAGGTCAAATTTACCAACTTTCCTCTATATTTTATGATTGCTTAACATTCATACTGCACGATAAACTTCATCATAAATGCTTACTTTGATAGATGGATTTTCATGGGAGTGTGTCCAGTCTTAGGTTGGGTAGATGTAGAATGTTGGATCGAAACTCAAAGACATTGTATTACAGAGGGGAGGGGAAATGATGCAGAGAATTAATGCAACAACCTTCATATAATGGGTTGATAAATTATTTGAGTAGGAAGAGACTAGTATGCACCTTTTTTTTGGGGGCGGAAACTCGATGGTCCCATGGCTTTGTTCTTTTAATGTTTATAGTGTAGCAAAGCAATTCCCGATCAGAAGGAGCTTCTAATCGTATTTGATTAGTGCATTGAGTTCATTAATATACAATTTGGATTTTCTCAGCAAATTAGCATAGACATCTTCATCTCCAAGTAAGAAATTACCATTATGGAAGGGCCATTCATCCAATTTTGTATTGGTTCGCCTGTTTTGTAGATGTGCTTTGTATTCCTTTTTCAATTTCTATGGAATCCAAGAACTTGTTAAAGCACTATGCAAGATTTTTCTTCAATGTAACTTTTTTTTATACTAACTTTAGAAGATTTCTCTCACTAATGAGGTAATAAGCGCGCACTCTATATGTATAGATTGCTAAAAGAATGTCTTTCAATCTATGCAGTGGACTTCAATTTTTTCTAATAATGCTCTTCGTACCCTTGCCTGTCTGTGCAGAGTTACAATCGGGACCTTTTCTTATTTCTATACTTCCTTCTCATCATCGTTTCAGCGATGACTTCTTTCAAGATGCATAATGAGAAGTCACCAATTTCTGGGAAATCTATTCTTTATCTGAATAGACATCAGACTGAGGAGTGGAAGGGTTGGATGCAGGTTAGTGTTTCTTTTGACCAAATTGTCAATTTTCTGGAAGTTTTTTTTTTCCTCAGCAGATCTCTTCTTCTGGATAAAGCTCTGCAGCTTTAGTTTTCACTGCTGAATTGACAATCAGTGGCTACTTAGGCAGAGAATATTGACTCTAAGGCGCACAGATGTTTGTGGAAGAATTCTAACTGTCGCAATCAGCTTTGCTGCATAGAGTTAACTTTGTAGCTGGAGTTCCGAAGTCCCAACCGTCTGTTTGGTGGGTTGCTTATTTTTTTTCCTTCCATTGTGCAGGTATTATTTTTGATGTATCATTACTTTGCTGCTTCAGAAATCTATAATGCAATCCGCATATTCATTGCCGCATATGTATGGATGACTGGATTTGGGAACTTTTCATATTATTATGTGCGCAAAGATTTTAGCGTTGCAAGGTTTGCCCAGGTACGTGGACTGCTTATATGAAGATTGTTTCCCTAGAATCTCTTGCCTTGCTTCCTTACTGAATAACCTCTTGTTGAACAGATGATGTGGCGACTTAATTTCTTAGTTTTATTTTGCTGCGTTGTCCTCAACAATAATTACGTGCTTTATTACATCTGCCCAATGCACACTCTTTTCACCCTTATGGTCTACGGAGCGCTCGGTATCTTAAACAAATACAATGAAGTTGGGATGGCAATTGCTTTGAAAATCATCGCTTGCTTTTTGGTGGTTATTCTAGTATGGGAAGTTCCTGGGGTATTTGAACTGGTTTGGAGCCCCTTCACATTTCTTCTAGGTTAGTAATTTCCTATGACTTCCGTATAGACATTGATGAAGTTCTTAAATCCCGCTAAGATATGATTGTCGTCTTTCAGGTTATTCTGATCCAGATCCTTCAAAACCAAAATTTCCTTTATTGCGCGAGTGGCACTTCCGTTCTGGCCTTGACCGCTACATATGGATAGTGGGGATGATCTATGCTTATTATCATCCAACTGTATGTCGAGTATTAGATTTTCATATTCCTTCATTTGGTTAATGTAGTTTTAGGTGGTAAAAGTCAACAGAAGCATATGTATGATCCTTTTCTAATAGATGCTAAAATCGTGTCTTCTTGTTGTAGGTTGAAAGGTGGATGGAGAAGCTGGAAGAAGCAGAATGGAAACGCAGACTCCTAATAAAAGGAGCTGTCATATCGACATCGTTAACGGTAATTCATACAGAGGACGAACAATGGCAATTTTATTGGACCAATCTACATTAGACAATGGATTGAGCCTGAAAACATTTCGGTCTTTTAAATTTTGCAGGTGGGATATCTGTGGTTTGAGTATGTATACAAGTTGGACAAGATAACCTACAATAAGTACCATCCTTATACCTCATGGATCCCAATAACGTATGGTTCTCTCCTTACTTTGTGCATGAGCTTGATGAGGTTGCTTGTTATTAATGGATCATTTCTTTGTGTCAGTGTCTATATATCCCTGCGAAACGTTACTCAGCAGCTTCGGAGTTGCACATTGACTCTTTTTGCGTAAGTTAATTTTATTTGTATCATATCAAAAGTTCTATGTTCTATATAGACTATGGAAGTCTTGAGTAGTTTTTAAGTTCTCTCTTTCCCCTTATGTCAAAATTTGGTGGATGATCGATGGGATGCTAACAAGGTTGGTTCTTTTTATTAGATGGCTTGGGAAGATAACCCTGGAGACATACATCTCACAAATCCATATTTGGTTAAGGTACATAAAGCTTATCGGATGTTTTTACACGGTTGTTGCTATGACTTAGATTAACCAAAATTGGGTTATATAAATGGCCATTTGCAAGGAGCATGTGAAGCATGACTCCCTACAGTAAACCATCGTACATTTGATCTTGTGTCGCCTCTCTCGCGATGACCATTTCTTTTAAAGAAGCTGCCTACAAGTTCTTGATTCATGAATTGGTGGTAATCAGGAATTATACAGCATCTCTTAGAAGTTGTGTTATCATTCTCCATTTAATCACTGATGCGATTTGAGCTTTTAGCTCTATCGTTACGCATGAGGGGATGTATGTTGACATAAGCCAAATCTCTAATTCTTAAGATATTGACCTTGCAGGTCCGGCATTCCGGATGGTCAACCAAAATTGTTGCTGTCACTCATTCCCGACTATCCAATGTTGAACTTCATGCTCACTACCTCCATATACATTGTGGTAAGTAAAGAATTTAAGTTTGCACTACACAGATCCTCTCAAGTATACACATCTCATGTGTTTGTCCCTTGCAGGTTTCACACCGACTCTTCAACCTTACAAATACACTGAAAAATGCATTTGTGCCGAGCAAGGACAACAAGCGTCTTTTAAACAATATGATTTCTGCAGCAGTTATCTCAAGTGTTTTATACTCTCTGTCATTTGTTTTCCTGAAGTTCCCTCGTGTATGGGTAAGTATCTGCCTTCAAATGAGAGTTAGTGGTTATTTAATATGTAAAGTGTTTAAAAACATATCATATACTGTAGGCGATCGGCATTAGTAACAGTAAAAGATGAGTTTATTTCATGCGCATTACTTTATCAGCTAATGAAAAGTGAAAATGTTAGGTTTCTGCTAGAAAAGGTATTGAAAAGTGAAAATGCTTCATTTAGTATTGTACATCAATAAATGCTCGGTTCATGCCTCATGGGTCCTGAAAATAGCTAACAATCAGCTAGTATCTTTCACCATGTTAATTTGAAGTCTGAAGTCATGCTAAACTCCTTTGTGCAGGTATAAGATGTGCATCGTAAATTCCTTGTATAGAACGATTATTTATCAGTCTTGGAAGAGAAGTTCCAGTCAGGAGCACTTGCCCCATCTTGGTGGTCGACACTGGTAAGCAGAGGATACGGGTGTGAATCTTCCAAATGGAAGCATACTACTATATCGTACACGACGTGTGAAAATGACGCCCCGGATTCGGCGTTCGTGTTTGTCACTTGTAATTTTTAACATTTCGAAGATCGTATAAGAGCAATAACAAGACCATCACAGCTATGTTTGCTTAGCCCCTCTCTCTCTCTCTCTCTCTCTCGTCCCCGTTTCCGGCTGGAGCTGCTTTCAGTTTCGCCTTTTGTTGCCTCCAGTTACAGTGAACTGTTTTGCAAACATCTTGGCATGACCTCGGGCGTTTCTTGATTAGCCCATCACGGGCAGGACCTTTCCTAGCCAGTCACGGATCACGATATAACAGGTTCAAGTGAAGTTCATGACCTTGTACTGTTATGCTCTGGTTCCCTTGGAGCTTTCGTAGTAGTTAGCTCGCTCTCTCTCTCTCTCTCTCTCTCTCTTCAATAGAAATTTTATTTTGGATGAAAAATTAGGAATGATCTTTTTAGTTCTATTCATATATTGGCAGACTAAAATATAATTATTGGATTATAGATAAAGTAGGGGAAGGGTTTGTGAGAGATAGACCCAATTGTGCCATTAGCAACTCATCTTGGAATCCAGAGGTAAGGTTTGGCCAATGCAAATCTGAGACAAGTAGCAGGAATTAAAAACGAACAAAAATGTGGAAAGAGTAGGACTTTAAAACGACAGCATATGGCTAGTATATTTTTCAAACTAAAATAAGATAATGAGCGAAAATGATACCACGAAGAAAGTTAGTACTTAAGAGTAGGTAAATGTATTCATAAGAATGCATTTAACGAGAGAATATCTAATTTTTGAAATACTAATTGTGCATGTTGCGAGGAAATTAATGCATTGAGAAATACAATATTTTTCTTATTAAATTGTTTAACAAGAAATTTTCATAAATTCTTTTCAAATGATTTCCTTTACTCTGCGATGAAAAGTTAGCCGATAACTCAAGTTGTGCACACATCCGGTAGCAAATTAATTTTATTGCTTCTATACCTTTTAACTACAAATAGCTTTATACTAATTCCATTGAAGACAATCATTTTCCTGATGAGGATTTTGAAGCACGTAACATGAACAGATCAGCATTTATTGCAAAATGAATTATAACAACTTCAGAATAACCCAAGAAGTTAAAATTGCTAAGCACAATCAATTACCAACATGTGGACAAATGACAAATCAAATAGATTGTATCAACTTATGTGAATAAGATGTGATTTATGTTGTCATAATACAAAATATTTAAATATTTAAGTTCATAAAAGGAGATTTCCAAAGCGGTTTGATTGAATATAAACGTACTGATGGTTAAGTCCAGCCTCCTGTCGCAAGCCGCAAGCCCAGCAACGACGCCTCCTCCTCCTCCTCCTCCTCCTCCTCCTCCTCCTCCGCCATCGACGGCGGCGGCGCGGCGGCGCCCCCCTCCCTCCCCGACGACGCCTCCTCCTCCGCCCACCTCGTCGCCTTCCAAGCGCGAGCGCTCGTGTCTCCATCTCAGGCATGCCCTTCAGAACTCACTCCTCCTTCACTCGCACCCTGCGGAGGCAGCTGAAACCCGCCGCCATCTCCGCCGTCTCCTCCGCGAACCCTCCGCTCCGCCTCCAGATCCGACCCATTTCCAGCGTCAAGGTCGAGTGGCGCAGGGACCCGAAGCTCGACCAGGCCATCGAGAACGACAAGCGCTACAAGCTCTGCGCGCGGGTCGTCAGGGAGGTCCTCAACGAGCCCGGCCAGGTCATCCCGCTCCGCTACCTCGAGAAGCGGCGCGAGCGCATGCGCCTCAAGTTCACGGTGAATACGTTCCTCGATCGGAACCCGGGTCTTTTCGATACGTACCGTGATAGGATCAAGCCAAAATCGGATCTTGTCCCCTTCCTGCGGCCTAGCGATAGGCTTAGGGAGTTTCTTGAGGAGGAGGAGAGGATACAGGGCGCGAACGAGCCGCTGATCGTGTCGAAGCTGTGTAAATTGCTGATGATGTCGAAAGACAGGGTGATCAGCGCGGATAAGCTGCTCCATGTGAAGAGGGAATTCGGGTTCCCGAACGACTTCATGGTGAATTTAGTCCCTAGATATTCGCAGTATTTTAGGCTCGTCGGATCCCCAGGAGAGGGAAAGTCCTTTCTGGAGCTGATTTCTCACGAGGCGGAGTGGGCGAAATCGGTGATCGAAAAGAGAGCGGAGGAGGAGGCGAGGTCGACGGGGATTCGGGTCCGGCCTAATTTCAATGTCAAGCTTCCGCCTGGGTTTTTCTTGAAGAAGGAAATGAGGGAGTGGACGAGGGATTGGTCGGAGCTCGATTATGTATCGCCGTATGAAGACGTGTCGCATTTGGATCAGGCTTCGCTGGAGATGGAGAAGAGGACGGTGGGAGTCTTCCACGAGCTGCTCTCGCTCTCTTTGCTTAAGAGGATTTCGGTGCCGATACTGGGGAAGTTCACCGAGGACTATAGGTTTTCGAATGCATTCTCGAGTGTTTTCACTAGACATTCAGGGATCTTCTATATGTCCCTGAAGGGAAATATAGAGACGGCGATGTTGAGGGAAGCTTATAAGGATGGTGTGTTGATTGATAGGGATCCCTTGCTTGAGATTAAGGACAAGTTTGTTGAATTAGTGGAGATGGGATGGCGCGAGAGAAGAGAACGCATGAGGACTCGAAAGGAAGAGCTTGAGAAGAATCTGGAAATGATGGCAACGGGTAACATCGGAACGCATTGACCTGGAGTGAGAGCTTTCTACTTGAAGATTATATCCACATTGCAGCTTGCAATATTTGACGAATCAATGCTGGCAATGAAAGGTAAAGAGCTTGACTTATGAACTGGCCCTGTTTTACTAGTTCTTTTTAGAAAAGTGACCTTTGGTATTCATTAGAATGATCAAATTTTGTACTACTGGAATTCTGTGTTTGGAACAAGTGAGGAAAACAACATACGGATCTTCACATGGTTGTGAATTTTATTACCATGATAGTGTTATAAGTGGAAGCACATCCATTTTGTTCTACTGGGAAACTTTGGCCAAAATTTGTTTATTGGAGATTGTAATTATTCTCTTCAATTCAACTTATCGGTGTGAATTACTATCTTAAGTCTATGAGTTGTTGCTGATCTTTATATAACTGACAGAAGTCTGCACTTACCTTAGCAGTTCTCCTACTGGCTACTAAAGCCACTCTTACTCGAATGCAACGTTTACTAAGAGTATGATGAGAGAAGTCGTAGGTATCTCATTCTGTCTACCTTTGGATAAGTGGGATATATATGTGCAAGAATCATTTGTCTTACTGTGATCAAATCATCCATATCATCTATCACTGCATAGCTGAATAATTAAGGAATTATATGATTGTAGTATGCTGGAAATATTCTTTTGGGTCTGAGAATGATCATCAATTTTATTGCAGGAAAAGAAAGTTCTTATGGGTAAGCAGCACCACTACCCTCATGCTTGTGTCATGGGCCAAAAGCTGGCCTGGTGTTCCAGCTCATCAGGCACGGCATGGGCTTGTCCTCGGGCAAGAAGCTTTCGGTCCGTGACGCCTTGCATATCGTTCCCTGAAATTTTGTAGGGAAGGCAATTAGGAAATGTCAACTGAACGTTTAGTGGACCAAATTGGAAACACTTCTGGATACATAAGAATGCTCTTTCCTATTCAGAGGGAAAAGACTTAGCCCGAATGTAATTTTTTAGTCTTTTATCATGTTGGTATTAACGTGGCAGGCTTCACTTGGATGGAGCATGATGGCTTGAGCAATAAAATGATTAAATGCTGAAGGGAAGGCTGTGGTGTACGTATGTGATATAGCGGGCAATGATAAAGTGGGTACGGTGCTTCTGTCGGACTCGTATCTTGAAAACTACTCTTTTTTTTTTCTTTTTTGTGGATGATTAGCTGGACATGAAACGCACAGGTAATCGGTAAGATTTCACTCGCAGAATTGATGAACAGAGATGGAGAATTTTAGGCCTAAGTACTACTGGAAATCCAAGCATGAAAATACCTGTCAGAGATCTTCTGTTTAGTTCTACTTATTTTGTCTAATTTGTGTAGTCTCACTTACCCGTTATAGGTTCTTGTTCTTTCTTTATCAGTAAGCATATCTAGAAAGGAAAACTCTATACAATAGCCGAAACTTACAGGAATTAAACAAGTAGCCAAGGCAAACTTCAGGTCAATCAAACATCAAGATGAATGAGAACGTGGCCTAGCAAAGTTAATGGCAACTGCTGAAGGAGTGTCTCGAACCTGTTTTTCGTGCATTCTGCTCCATCCATACATAGTAAACACAAGCACTCAACATGCGCCTGAACTCCTTGTGTAGACTCAACAGATAGTTCGCCGACCCACCGAGAATTTGAAGAATGCCATGTCATGCTGCACGGATGTCGGACGGAACGTAGCAGGCAAAAGCAAGTCTCCGTACCTTAATACTATTAAGTTAATAAAGAACGAAACATGGGAAGACAAGATGACTTGGCTGCCGCGACAACATGAGCATAGGCTGCGATCGATGATCGGCAATACCTAGGCAATATGAGTGATCACGAGTGGGAAGCATCTCCGAAATGACAAGCCACAAAATGAATGTAAGCCCCGGAATTATTCCCCTGGACCAAACCAACTTAGCCCAAAGTACCCTCGGGAAGAGGGAGGGGCGGGGGTGTGGGGGAGCAGGAACACTCCCATTGGTACTAGGCTTCCAAATCACCTGATCTTCACCTTACCTACGCCAGACGAAGAGGGGAGGAAGGCGTTAGGAATCAGTTCCTGGATACGATCAAAGAGGGCCGCCTAGGCACAATGAACTCGATACAGACCACGCTCAGACTAGCCACGACAGGAAGGACTAGAAAAGAACTTGATCGTAATCTGGTTTAGAGAATCCCATCTCTCGACTGTCTGACTCTCCAAAGCCTCAATAAGTGGGCTCGATGAAGACCAGCTATCCATCTGAAAGGTTATACAACTACAGTTGCCCATTCGCCAAGCAAGGAGGATGCAAACAAGTTGGCGAAGAGAGGAGATTCAGCCGAATCCATGAGGCACTTATCCGTAACCTTTAGATACCGAAAAGATTGCCCTTGCAGGATATGAATTTGAACCAGGTGAACCAGACGTTAGCGGATGGACATGCGAACAGATGCCATACTTGCTTCGGCTGCAGTGCTCCATTCCAATTCGTGACCTGTTTTAAACCCAGCCCGCCCAAAGCCTCAGCTGGCCAACATCTCTCCAAGCCACCTTCGCCCCCCAACGAAAGCAACGCATGAGCATCTCAAGCCTCACGCCTTCTTTGGAAGGAGAAAGATGGAAGACCAATGAATTTGCACGACAAAGAGGACCGAATTCACAAGCTAGAGTTGGCCCGCATAAGACGAGCATCTGCTTGTCCAGTGCTTAGTTCGAGAAGCAATGCGGTTGACCAACACAGTACTATCCGCAGGAGAGACCTTCGTCAATACAGCGGAACACCTAGAGAAAGCACTGGCGGTCACCTACAACGCAGTCCCTTGCCCAAAAATCTGTCTCCGACATGTTCGTTGACAGCTCTGAGGAAAATCTCACTCCTGAGATGGTTCATGCACAAGCCCGATAACGTCCCAAAGTGGTAAGTGCCAATGACACCCCAGACCTAATCTAGAGTCCCCTTGGTACATTCCATCAAATCATCTGTGAAATGCAAAGGCGAATAACGCACATTCGGGCATTGCCTGTATACTCTGAAGTGCAGATCCTACGTCCCTTCTGCAACATACCCAAGGACACCTCTGTAGCCAGGAGGCATAGATATGGGAATAAAGGATCCCTCTGATGAATCCCCCTAAGAACTGGGAAACAAACCCACTAGCTCGCCATTGAAGGATACAGAAAACTTTGCCATGGCAAGACAACGGCATGATGAGGTGAATAATCCTCTTAGGAAAACCGTAGCCCTGCGATGCAGCCCACATGAAATCCTACCCAATCAATTTATTATAAGCTTTCGTAACATCCACCTTCAAGGTGCACCTTGCAGGCCCTCTGATCAGTACAACAACCATGTAGCAGCTCATGAGCGAACGAGAAGCAGATTGGTTGTGCCCCAACTAACCCCAGCAACACAGCACTAACCTGCGAAGCGATAGTCTTAGGAATGATGCAACAGGACACAGGAAGGAAATCGGTGAGCTAAATTGGATTGTCCTTGCTCGGTATAAGAGAGACGATGGTGTTGTCAACCTCCTGAAGAAGTTTCCCTCTTGGGAGGAAAAATCCACGACCGCCCCCCTAACCTGGTCACCCAGTCTGTCAGCACATTTTGAAGAACTATGCATTGTAGCTATCGAGTCCCAGAGCCTTATGCCGACCCAAATCAAAGATCACCGCTTTCGCCTCATCTGTATCAACCGAGGCAAGGCGGAAAGAATGTCAATCTGCTTGTCTACACAAATCGTTGAAGTGGGCGGAATGCTGGTATACTGAGCTCAAAAGAAGCGCGTCACTAATCTGATCAGGATCGGTAATCACGCTCCCATCCTCGCATGTTGGAGATCGTTGGTCTGCAATCTGCATGCTGTCTGTGCTTGACCATGTTGAAGAAAAAAGCCGGATTGCAGTCCTCCAAACTCCTGCTATCTATTCCCGATCTTTCCATCGTGATATACTCCATCCCAGCAAAGCATATAGAACTTCGAATCGGCCCCTTTCTCCGGGGACATCACGTCCCCTCCTCGCACACGTCACCGTCGATATCTCCTCCGCCTCAGCACGAGCCACACCCTACTAGACGAGTCACTGAGCTCCTCACAATTAAGCTTCCCGAGCCGCTTCTCAAGGGTCTTGAGTTTTTTATACAACACCGGCACGAGCAATCGGACCAGTTCCACACCAGAGTCGAACTGAACTGACTTTACTCTGAATGGTCTCAGGCCGACTCACACGGGACCGGATAGGTTCCTGAGTAAAAAATTTCGGAACCAGCTCTGACGGGTTTCGGCTCTGGTAACAGTACTCGAGTGAAATTTGCATTTTTAGCCCTTTCTTTTATTTTGTTTAAAAGATCAGATAGGTTGGAAATGAGTTTCAAACCTGGGAAACTCAGAAATCCATCAGACAGAATGCCACAGATTATTTTCTTGGTCTGTCCCATCTCTCTCTCTCTCTCTCACTTTCTCTAAAGGTTGCATTTTTACCGTACGAACTAGCAAATTCGCCCTTCCTCCGCCTCCTGCCTTCCGCTCCTATTGCAGGGCACTCATCACCTGAACTTCGAAGTACGCAGCCTGCATTTCCATGGTCTCCGCCTCCGATTCCCGCGATCCCCGCGACGGGTTTGCGCGGTGATGCGTTTCTCGCTTCGCGGCGGGTCGTCGACGATACCCATTTCTTCGGGACGACGATCATGTATCTGAAACAAGGTTGTTCTTTGCTCCTGAAAGCGCAGAAGAAGCCCCGCATTCCGGTCTTCCTCAACGGCGACGCGAGCTCGGCCCTCGGTCGCTCGGGCGAACCAGCCCGGGGCGACGGCACCCCGGTCGTCCTCCACGAATCCGACGTCGCGAGGAGGCTGAGCCGCGACCCCGACGTCTCGTCGGCCTTCCGGTTTTTCAAGTCCGTCGCGAACGGGGGCCTCTTCCGGCACACCCGGTTCACGTACGAGGTCATAGTGAAGAGGCTGGGCCGCGAGGGGGAGATCGACGCCGTGCAGTACCTGCTGCAGCAGATGAAGTTGGACGGGATTGGCTGCGGGGAGGAGTTGTTCGTTGAGGTCATCGACTCGTATCGGCGAGCTGGGTTGGTGGAGCAGGCGCTTAAGATGTTCTATCGGATTCGAGAGTTCGGCTGCGAGCCGACGGTGAAGATATATAATCACCTGTTGGATGCTTTGCTTAGTGATGATAGGTTCTCGATGATAAGTCCGGTGTATGGTAACATGAAGAAGGACGGCATGGAGCCGAATGTGTTCACTTATAATATCCTGATTAAGGCGTTGTGCAAGAATGGTAGAGTTGATGGTGCGTTGAAGTTGCTCAAGGAAATGTCGAACAGGGGGTGTTTGCCAGATTCTGTAAGTTACACGACTATAGTTTCGTCCTTGTGTAAGGTCGGTAAGGTAGAGGAAGGGAGGGAGCTGGCTAGGAAGTTTGGACCATCTCTCCCTGTTTATAATGCTTTGATTGACGGGTTTTGTAGGGAAAGCAGATTTAAGGAAGCTTTCCAATTGTTCGCCGAGATGATGGATGAAAATATTGACCCTAATGTCGTCACTTATACGCCAATCATCAGTTCTCTTTCGGATGTGGGGCAGGTTGAGCTGGCTATGGCAATTTTCTCACAGATGTCTGTAAGAGGATGTCGCCCGAATATTCACAGCTTTACCTCATTAATGAAGGGTCTCCTGTTGAAAAGGAAGATTCGTGAAGCTCTTGATTGGTGGGACAAGATGATCAGTGAAGGGTTTCTGCCCAATATTGTTTCGTATAATATGTTGTTGCGTGGTCTATCCTCTAACGGGAATATGAAGGAAGCTGTTCTTGTCGCTGATCAGATGGAGAGAAATGGGGTTCCTCCGAACAGTACCACTTATAGCATTCTTATTGATGGTTTTGCAAAATCTGGGAGTCTGGCAGGTGCATCAGAGATATGGAATAAGATGATGTTCAGTGGTTGCCGTCCCAATGTTGTCGTATATACCTGTATGGTTGATGTCCTCTGCAAAAACTTTTTGTTTGACCAAGCGTATTCCTTAATATTGAAAATGGCTGATGATAATTGCCCTCCAAACTTAGTGACATTCAATGCTTTCATTGGAGGTTTATGTGATGGTGGAAGAATTGATTGGGCCATAAATTTGCTTGATTTAATGAGGAAATATGGGCGTTCCCCTGACACAATTACATATAATCAGCTGATAAATGGTTTTCTCAAGGTAGGCAGGTTCACAGCAGCAATTGAGATTGCGAAAGAGATGAAAGAAAGGGGGATTCGGATGACTGTTATGACTTACAATATGCTTTTCTCTGGTTACTGTCGCCAAGGAATGCTTCAGAGTGCTTTGCAGCTTCTCGGGGAAATGGTGGTCAGAGGGACAAGCCCTGATGCTTATACATATAGCATGTTGACTCATGCCTATAGTAAGCAGGGCAAGTTTAAGGAGGCCATTCGATTATGGGAAGCTAGCACTGAAGCTGGAGAGTGGCAACCTGACCTAACAGCATACACGCATCATATTTGGGGGATTTGCAATTGTTTTGGCATGGAAGAAGCTGTCACTTGTCTCCAGAATATGATAAATAAAGGGATATCCCCAAATATTGTCATGTGGAATCTCTTAGTTCGAAATTTTTTTAATGGCATGAGTAGTTTGGGGCCCATCCACATTCTAGATGATCTCATAGGTAATGGATGAGAAATGACAATGATGAATGCTTTGAATTTCTTACGGAAGATGAACAGCCAAAAGAAAGTCAGGTTGAACTGGGGACAGAATGTGGAGATAGCATGTGCAATGCAGATATGAAGTGAAAATCTTTTTTTTTGCACTGAGTTGCAGATTCTTGCATGGCTATCTTATGTGACATTGACGTGCTGGGAGCATTTTGTTCCCTTTGACATGTACAACTGCAATATAAATCCTCTGAGTCACAGATAGAAGGTAAAGATCCTGTCTCACGACAATCAGTAACAGACAGTGTTAAGCTGCTTTCTTTTTACCTTATGTTGAATAAATGATAACGGATTAAATTAAGAAATCTGGTGCATCAGAAATGTACTAGAGCATAGTGTGAGGTAAAGAGAAATAAACAAAAGTAAAGCCACAATGCTAACGTGGAACATCTGCTTGTTTGATATCACTCTTCAAGATTGAATTTGTTAGTCTTTGTGCACCAGCTATACCTTTTCCTACTCGAATATTTGCTTGTCCATTATATTCTCTTGCATGGCCTTTTTTTCTAAGTTTCCTCCTCCCTTTTTAGTATCTTTAATTATATGGCAGATTCTAGTTGTAGTTTTAATTTGTTGAACAATGCTGAATGTGGTTATCAGCTTTTTAGACATCAGGAAATCATCTTTGTTCCAATGCTTTGTCCCTTACGTGTTTGCAAACTGATTGTCATAATTAAAGTGGGCTGCAATGATGAATTTTGTTCCTCTTCCCATTTCTCTCTCAACAATTCTTTGTTTCTTGCATTAAGATGGACTTGTATGTGCTATCCATAGTTTTCTTACCCTTGAAAGTGCTAGGAAAATTTGATGCTGGCTGTAAAACCTCATGTTTGATTGTTAGTCTTATATGTTGCTCTACAGCAGAAGGAGAATGACTTTTTCTTGATGCATCTGTCTCAAGGTCTTTCCTGTTTGTTTTCAGAGATTTTATCTTCTGGTTGTATCTGTGTTATTGATTGTGTATTAGTTCTCTAAAGGACTTTGTGCGTGCACCATGTACTTGCTGTTGAGTTATTTAACATGTCTCTGGTTAAGCATTTTGGTTTTCCAGTTGAAATCATAAGCAGCAAGGATGTCCGATTAGAATGTTGAGAAGTCCCATATGATCCAGTACGATCTGAATAACTTAGTAGAATCATTTTCCATCAGGAACATCATCGGTGTTGCATTCTGCACCCATAATGCTTAACCAAACTCTTAAATATCAACAATTTTTTCTTATCTTCAATACGTACACAAGTACTTGGGGGTTTCTCAATTTTTAGGCTTTGTTAATGATGACAAAGCTAAGTTTTGATTAGTGGATTCTAAACTTTGATTTCATCAATCAAGCGATAGAAATTGAAAGAGGCTAGATTTTGTTATGAGCATAATGGGATAGCTCCTTTTTCTAATTACCTTGTTTCTCACAACTAATGCTACTAATGGTGATTTTTGCCCCTTCAAGTGCCACCTGCCTGTGAAGAAGTATGCCTGTACATAGGCTTGCTGCAAACTATGAAGCTTTAGATTTTGATATCAAGCTCTGTAGCAAAGCAAAACCCATTTAACACCTAATGAAGACAAAATGGGTCATATGAATGCCTGGAGATGAACTTTAGCTCAAACTTGGTCCCTTAAATATTCTGAGTAAATAATATAGAATTCTGACATTCCTTGATTAAAGTTTCTCATGTGATCAACTTACAAAGTGTGATGACTAGCATCTGCCTGGAGCTAGAAGTATTTGCTGTGTTAGATATTTAGAGTCCCGTAGGTGTGGCATTACATCTGAACAGCTTGGCTGCAGATCAGGCGATTATGCTTGGGGCTTCAAATGGGTCTTTCCTGGTTAATAATGCATACTACTTGTATATAGACATTGCCAGGGCATTAGCTTGTACATTTTGTTTTCAATATCCCCAATCATTCTTTCATATCTTGGTCAGCTAGACTGGGCTGGCTTTGTAGATTGTCTGTCCATTGGCCAGAATGATTCCTACTTGATAGTGGCTTCATTGCTCATGAATCTAGATTGCATCTGTCTTCTCACGTACCGTATCGTAGGTAACTTGGCAGAGGATCCTTGGTATACTATTCTGGACAATGGTCAGTTGGGATTTTGAATACAATTAGGATGTATCCAGTTTCAAAAGGAATTCTCTGTAGTGCCCTCTTTAAGTTGGAATGCTTTTGTATATCGTTTAATGTGTACTAGGAAGCTAAACTACATAATACTTCTTTGTTGTTGATGTAAATGTCTTAGTTCAAAGTATTAAAGCTGGTCTAAAATTTCAGATTAGTGGTTAGTGTGATCTTTCCTTGTAGAATCACCTCCCTGTCTATCATATATACAGAACTCATGGGGATAAATATATATAATGTGAATTCCTCAGGCTTGAGCAGGATTAGTCCACCTTTTTTGGTTAACAGAGCAGGATTAGTTTGCCTGCTTTGTTGTCTGAAACTTACCTATCTATTAGAAAATGAACTAACTCCTATGCTGATCAAGTAAATGTGCCATAATCTAGTGGCCTTAAATGTAATTTCTTGAATGTTCTGTATATCTTATCTTGTTAATGCGGTCTCTTTGTCCACTTTTGCATTTTGTTTTGATCTCTCACGTTTTGCTGTCTTAATACAATTTATTTACCTTGATTTCTGCTTAGCTGAGTCTTTTGTGAGAATATGTATTTAGGCAGATGAGGTGCCTGCGTAATTGTGCTATGATCTTATTTCAGGGGTCTTCCTTCAAGTTGAAGGACTGAGGAAATCTGTGCTTTTTGGCAGCAAGCAATCTCACCTGATGATGATGTAGTGAATTCATCCTTTTTTGGCAATATTGCCTGAGATGTCTGATTTTATTATGCACATATGCTTTCTTTCAATATCAATATTTGAATTCCAAAGTCTGAATTTTTACATGGAATTGTTCAGAGATCTCTCTCATGTATGAATGTAACTGTACATCTTGATAATAATCTACATGAACAATGATGATTCCTTTGCATGTTGTGCTGGTTCATGATTGACTGAATTTGAAGCAGCCAATGATGATGATGATAGCCTGACAAAAAAGAAATGGTAGTTATTTCCAGATGATGAAATTTTTCTTGTCTGCTCGTGCATGTGCCTTGTCCTCTTTTCCTTCCAATACCATGTCTTAACTTTGTGCACTTTATCCTACTTGATGTTTTCAAGGAGATAATTGTAGCGAGTAAATTATACGTGGGTTTTCTAGTTTGCAAAGAGTATGGTTTTTTGCGGTGTTCTTATGCGGAATGGTTCTATGCCTAATGGAATTGTCAGGTCTTTATCTTTTTAATAGCTTTTTTTGATAGATTAGCTTTCTGAATGTCCTGTTTCTTCCTGTGTGGGGCAGGAGATCGAATAAGAAGATTGTGAAGTTCTTGGGATGGGGAATGTCCTCAGGCCACTGCAAAAACTGTAGGAAATTTTCATCAGTTTTGGGAGCATTCTTAGACAGTCTGTATGTAATATTTACAGTCTGCTACATTGGAGACTTCATGTGCTTGGTTCTATCATCGTTGCTTGTGGCATCATTTTGATGCAAATTAGTTAGGTTCTTTTGATGCAGGCTTGTTTCTTTTAAAGAGATGAGAAAGGAAGTGATACTACTGTCGCTCCTATGTCTCTTTCTAGAATGGGGCTTTGGTTAAAGACGAAGACACGCCCGCACTAGTCCATTGCTTAACAAGGATTTTGATTCTAAAGTTACAAACAAACCCGAATTTTCTCCGAGAAGGCCATGATTCCGATGAGGATGTAGAGGACAATAACTAGGGATATGGAACGAAGTTTAGTAAAGCCGCATTGTCCTTGGTACTTTTAGCAAAAAAATCATATTAAATACTAAGTTCGCACCGCGAAAGCCTTTGATTCTTAGTTCTTACGGGAGATCACCATGTTGTTTTCGAAGCCCAAAATCAATATCTTGTGCAAGAACTACGTCAAGTCTGGTGGTCTTTAGAGGGCACAACAATCTAGTAAGTATTTAGAGGCCCATTCTGTGGAAGGGGCATGGTGGGCAGTCCATTGAATGATACATGACGAAAAAGAAGCGTCAAAGTGGCACCGAAGTTTTCATGCACTGAAATTTTCAGATATCGCGATAAAATAAAAATTTAACTTCTAGCGTGATTTCGACCAAAAAAGAGAACTCCTAGTGCGATGACTAATTGTGTTGTTCCCCAGACATGTTAAATGCTCTAGAAGATATGGAGTGAATGGTTTGACAGGAGAAAGATACATATCTGGAACAGTGGCAAATCTCAGGGTAAGCAAGCGACATCGAATAACTAAATCCAAGAATCTGAGAGCAATTATGCAAATCAAGCTAAGATCATCCGCAAGACATAGCCATATTTTGGACAATCTCCTTTTGCTTTTATGTTGCTGTTGATCTTCATGCACGTTAAATGACGAAACTATGAAGAAAGATGCAATGAATGCTCATATCCAGCGTCATGGTCTGGAAAGGCATGATGCACTTGTAGATCCTGAGGCGAAAAGAAAAGATTTGGATGTTCACTTATGAGACACGGTAACGAAAAATTAAACCGAGCAAGTTCAGCCACCTTAAGATGTTGTCAATTCTCAGTGCCCAATTACAGGGATCCATCAAACTTACAAGCCAAGAACCTTACTACTTTTACTCCCAGAACAGAGAGATTCAATATTTGCCCGTACAAATGGAAGGATTGAAGTATGCCTATATCCCAAATTTAACCTCGGAATCTGTAACGTCAGACAGCAAAAGATACCAAAAGAAGGTGTGACAGAAACAAACCTGCCATTTCTTTAAGGGTCTCATGGTTTTTTGCAGTCCAAACATTGTGCCTTCGGTATAGGATAAACCTCCAGGTCATGTTACCCAGGAAAAGGAAAAAAGAAAGAAAGACCTAATTTTCTCCCTTTAGTGTAAAATGAGGCTGTAATGAGAACTTGAGACTACCTACGAACTCTCTCTGCTCTAGATATACTTTTCCCTTTTTTATCTGCAGAAGGTAATTTGCTGCTCTTAGTTTCTTCTTCATCTTCATCACTCTTGACCATAATAATGCCATCTTCTTCCTCATCTCCATAGTCATCCATCTCATCCATCTCCTCCTCATCTTCTTCAGATTCAAAATCATCCATTTCATCTTCACCATCATCAATGCCACCACGGAGTTTGCGGAATTCAGGTGGAGGAGGGAGAACTTCTGTAATCGCCTTGTCTCTCTTCATCACAAGATGTCGGATGACTCTCTCGTCCTTATCCAACATGGACTTAAAATCATTGACCCATTGCCCTTCCAATTCAAAGTTCATCAGAATGTAGTGGGCATGTGTGGCTTTTTTAATCTTGTATGCGAGTCTACGAAGACCCCAGTCCTCAAATCTCCATACCTTGCCCTTCTTCTCCTGTAGGAAATCTGCCACAAAGGTCTCACCAATTCACAAACTTTTCGAAAGGCACTCACACAACTTTACATAGATCAGCATGCATCATAACACTCAATTTTACACCATGTCCAGCACAAAGAAGGGCTAAGTTTCATTTCAGATTTAATGCTAAACCAATTGCTGTTTTAGTACCAGAAGTAATAACAATGGAAATTTTCATGATACCCCCAACTGAAAATTTTTCCCTGAAAAAGAAAAATTCCAAAAAGAAAAATTCCAGGAAGTCACCTACACTTTTAGCTTAAGGGTAGCTTGAGCATGGATGTTTAAGTTAATGAAAGCAGAAAGCAAGCCAATGTAATTGACATAGATGAAACTTAAAGAAAACCAAAACAAGTTCAAAAAGATTGATACTGCAACTGCAACTGCCTATAACACATAAAAGGATCAGAATCAGATTACCAGTCTTAAATAATCCAATTCTATCAATTAGGTGGCTGAGAGACATCCTGCCTAATTTTTGAAGAACATAACAAATGTAGGATTGACACCAAGTTAAAAATGATAAAGACAGAGAGGCAGAAATCACCTTCAATTTTTTGGTTTACACTCCCAACCTCTTCCACATGCTTCTCATGGATTAGATAAACCACTTCATAGTGGCGCACTGTACCCAAAGTAAAAGATAGCGGTGAGAAAGATCTGATGACAGGAAAAAAAAAAAAACGAGCTCAGCAAACATGAGCCTCATATATTTTCCTTTGTTTGATGATCATCATCCATGCAAATAACTTCAACTTTGTCAACGGCAGTTATTCAATCTTTTTTGCCTCCAGATTCTTTAAACTTAACAGGAGGAGAGGCATCTCTCTATTTTTAAAAAGAGCAGCAGTCTCTCTATCTATGTACAATGAATACTTCGAGAATTGTATCTCAACAGATAAATTTCTGCAGGTGGGTAAAACCTCCTGCAAGCTCTAGAGTAAAACATTAATTATTGTGAATTTCCCAATCACTACAATGAGCTTCAGTTAAATAGTAATGAAATAAAAAAAGGCACAGATAGAGTAACAGAAACTGTCGGCAGCTCTAGAAGTACCGGGGTTTCAAACTACATGATTTACTCAACAATGCAGAAGTATGAGCTTCTATATTTACGTAGAAGTGGCTTTAATCAAACTAAGTTGCTTACTTTCTGTAACTTTTAAGTCGCTTTCCATCTGAAGGTTCAGATATTCAAAAAGCTCCTCTGCAAAGCAACAAGTACTCTTGTCAAATAAAAAGTATGTAAAGTAGTTTTGTTATCCATAACTAGGGAAAAAACCTGTAAGCTACATACTCTCTTCTGCATCGACAAACTCAGGTAGAAGTTTACCATCTTCCTGCACCTTTTTCTGAAATCCAAGAAGAAATTAACGTGAGAAGATCCTCAATCATATGCAACCATCACGCATTGCATAATTTTAGAGATAAGACAGGTAATTTCAAAGCACGGCCACGCAAAATCGAAAAGACTTGTGACCAATTATTGTTGAACCGACATTGAAAACTGGAGAAACTGAAGAGCAGTACCAAACCCTTTTTTTTTTTTTTTTTGTGCCTTTCATTTTCCTACTCAACTCAATTTAAGAATGTACAGATTTTGTTCCTTATGTCCATCGGGAAGCTGGTAAAATTCAGATGATTTTTGGCTTCTCCTTGTCCAATAAGTTAATTCAATTAGAGGGCAAAAAACTTAGATTCTTTGCTAACAACATATATATCTCACCTACAAATCCAGTTGAATGAATATGCTCTCCAATTTAGAGTGAATAGATTACAGTTTCTCACAGGAACGTGCTCGCAATCATTTCAAGAACACAAAAAGTTGCAGTAACAATAACACCATACACAAGACCCACATACACCAAACGCTCTTCAGACTCGCTCTGTTCCATACCATTCTCTCCCAACAAAAATTCCCGAAAAATGGAGAGGATGAAGTTCCCAACTAGACGCAAAAGACCCAGATTCCAAAACATCAGAATTCGGCTTGCACGCCTCGAAAAAGAAAACGAAAAGAAACGAAGAGCGACCTCCTTGAGCAGCACCGCCCCAGGGAAAAGACCACATACACCGAACGTTCTTGAGAATCGTTCTGTTCCATACCTATCTGTCGCAACAAGAATCCCCGAAAAACGGAAAGGATGAAGTTCCCAGCAAGACGCAAAAGACCCAGATTCCAAAACATCGAAAATCGGCTCGCACGCCTCTCAAGAAGAACAAAAAAAGAGAACAGAAAACGAGAAGAAATGAAGAGGCGACCTCCTTGAGCAGCACCGCCTCAGGGAAAAGCCCAGTGGTCTCGTCGGGTCCAATCAAGTAGCCGTCGTCCGACTCTCTCTTCCCATGCTCGTCGCTCTTCTTGGCACCGACAGCCACAGATTTTCGGGTGGCTCCAACAGGCGAACTGTGTACATTACACAGAGACCATGAAGAAGGAGAAGATGACGATGGTGATGATACGTTCAAGAAAGCTGGGCAGTGGCTTCTTTTCAAGGGGAAACGATCTGGGATCACGAATTTAGGGATGGTCGAGGAAGAAGACTGGAGGATGGACTCCATCAGAGGTTTTAGCTTTTGCCGAGGGGAGAAGAGTCTTATCAGGTAAGCGGGACAAAGGACGAACCTTGCAGCTTTTTCCCGTTGGTTCCCATTTAAGTTGCATAAAAGGTCCAATACTTTCATAACATATAAAAAAAATTTTGATCCCAAAATGGGGTATAATTTTCGGATTATTAATTTATTATTACGCGCACTGCCGATGTAAAAAATTTTTAATAATATTTTACAGATGGACAATTGGACGGGCGACATGTGGGGGAATTCGCTTGCATAATTATCTCTCATCCATTCAATATCGAACCGGTAAAACATTCTTCGAAAAATTCATTAGTTTTCCATATTAAAATATTGAACTAGTCAAAATAAAATGCTTTTCAAAAGTGCAAGTTCACTCATGCTCCATGTAAACCAAATTCTTTATTCTTTCATACAAAATAAAAATTGCAAGCATTTTCTCTAAGATAAGAGAGTGATCACGTCAAAAGTTGCCTCATGTTCCATTTGATACTCATTAAATTAAGTACCTAAATTTTTGCAAAATCCGTCCGATGTGACCCTTTAAACATGTTGCTCTTTTTCTTTTTTCTTTTTTCTTTTTTTCTTTTTTCAACTGAGAGGGTTAACCAATTCAACAATTATCCTTTATCGATGTAAACCATCCCATCTCTTTCTCCCCAAATCAGCAAATCTCTCTCTCTCTCTCTCTCTCTGACGCGAAGGTGTTGGTTGCGGTGGAGTATATAGGGGTGGCGATATGTCCAGCCATTGAAATTCTCAGTCAGTTTCATGGTATCATTGCTCGAAAACCGGTGGCACTCAATTGGAGTGCAGTGTTGCTGTCCCAGATCGGGTGGTCGTGGCGGTGTTGGATGGGCTGAAGTTGGTTGCAGTGGCTGAGCGGTGGCGGCGTTCGTCAAGATCAGTGCCGATGGTAGAGATCAGTCTACGGTGGCAGTGTCGTCCAGTGCCCTGGGAGCGGCTGGCTAGAAGAGGGTCGGATGAGTTTTTTTCAGTTTTCCTTGAAAAGTTCACATTGTATTGTGTTGAATCGCAAGACATTGGGAAGACAATGAACCTTTACATGATAAATGGATTCGCTTTGTTCGAATCATAGTATAATTAGCACTACCATTCTAGTGAGATGAAATGGTAGAGAATTCTTCTAACAATGCCAATTTCCAGTTGAACCACTTTCCAGTTTATTCACACCCAAGGAGTGACTAACACCAACTCCTAAGCTAGATAACCTTAATCTTTCCTTTCACTCTAATCAGGATAATCCTGCCAACGATTAGCTACGCACCATTACCCATGAATTCATCGTGGACTTTGGTTTTTCGTTAAATATTTCTCCAGCAACTACTTCCATATTTCATAATTACTCATTCAAGAAATAGCCATGTCCAGGTGAAAATCACAGCCAGACCACTTCACTGCCCAATGATGCAATATCACCGAACCTCCCCTCATCTAACTCGCAGCTAATTTCACTGATGAAGCAAGAAAGGAAAAGAACCATATTAAAAGAAGAAAATGCTATACAGCCTCTCCTGCTAAACGAAAGGTTCCTGCTTAGTCTCGCGGTTATGCCCATGCTTTGGATATTGCTCATCTCAGATTAAACTCTGCTTAACCCTTGACCCTCCCCAAAAACAAGAAGCTTCATCTCCAACTTCAGGCTAAAGATTGCTCACAATCTACTAAATTGGTTCTGCTTTACCACTGTTTCTTCCCCCTTCTCTTCTTCTTACCGCCACTACCACTGGCACTGCCGCTGAAGCCGCTCTTGGAGCTGCTTCCGCCCCCTGGAGATTGGTTCTCGGAGTGGGCACTGCTGAAATTGTCAAAAAAGCCAGCCTGCACTGCATTCTGCAACCACTCGACGAATTCTTCTTCTGTCATGGTCTCCTCAACATTAGATCCTGGAACTCGACTGCCCCTTTGTCCAGAAGCAGTTCCCTTCCCAGAATTATGCTTTGAAGTCACGCTCGTGTTCACATGAAAGCTTGGCTTGTGTGTATTGGGCGGGCACCTCATTCCCTGCAGCAATGTTTTAGCATCATAACCACTAATGTTACAATAGACACTACTAGAGTCCCCTGCAGGTATTGCATCTGAGAATAAAAATCATAGTCTTCACGCCACTGGCCAAGAAAAGTGAATCAGCTCATGTTCTGCCACACTAGGCTATACGTACTTCTAAATAGTTTAAGACCAACAAACAATTCATGTAAAATATTGACTAACTTTAACTTATCTATCAATTAAAATAATGATCTCATAATAGGTTGAATGCATCACTTAAGAGCGCCCCCACCCTCCAACTCAAACCAAAAAAGATAAAAATAATTATAACAAATAAATAAATAAATAAAGAAAGAGGAAACGAAGAATCTTTTTCCTTCAAGTAAATGATCAAGCTCTTTTTATTCCTCTTATTCAATTGGACTTAGATTAATAATCACAGAAATTGGGGTTGAGATTACATAAGTCAAATATGCAGGGGTATATAATCATAAACACTGTGCAAGCGAGACTTAATGTAGTTTCCTCCTGTGCTACAGAGTTATCCTTCCTATAGAAATGTTCACAAGGCAGTTTTTGGTAAGAAATTATGGCACTGGACAATATTTAGCTAATTGTAAGAGCCAAGAATAGTAAGGCAAGAAAGAAAGAGACACAAACTCATTTCACGCCACCTTAGAAATAGATGATTTCAAATCTTCATGAAGCATCCAAAGAGTCATCATAACTTACTCAAAAAGACATTCTATTTATAGGTTGATTTCTTTCGAGGGTAACGCATGCCAACATGCTAAAACTGGTAGAAGAAGCACTAAAACAAATTTTTACCCAAATTATCCACACAAATATAAGTAGATGCACCAAAAAGACATTATATTGACCATCTGGAGAAGATTTTCGGCAAAGCATAAAAAGGAGGAAAGAAAAGATTAGAGGGGCACACTACTTTACCTGACAGATATACCATTCTGAGGCATCATAAATTTTGCTATCAGCACAAACAAATGCAACAGGAGCATTCATCTGCACAATACAATCATCATCATCAGTCGGATCAATCCACTTCATCAATGCAGACATTATGATCAGGACTTCTCAGTTCTTAATAATTTATGAAACAAACCATTCAAACTTTATAACAAGAGGACAACTAGCAGAACATTGAATAAAGCAAGATATAATCGGTGCACGAAAAATTAACTGGTTCAATATAGGAGTTAATAAATACCTTCTGCAATAGCCCAAAAAGTAAGGGTTGAGAAGATTGTTCCACCCATCCATCTCCATCTTTTGCCGGATGGGACTCTTTACAGTCCTTAGACAAGACAAAGGAAACATAAACATCAAAGGAGGGCATTTTAAAAAGCCAACAATACATCATGGTGCTCACTTCCAAGGAGAGCTTAACAAATTCTTGCTCATGCCAATATTCAATGACATGAGAAACATATAATACATTAAAAGCACGACCAAATTTAGATGGCAAGGGAATACCTGGCACCATCTTGCTTGTGCTTTTGACCTTCTGGTTTGCAACCAGAGATGAAAGCTGTTGCACTTTTTGCAGGCTATTCGCCTCGAATCTCTCAAAGGATCCTCGCCGTCAGTCTCTGAGTGAGCAAATCCAGAGGAGAAAAGACCACGACCTCCATTCTGAGAATTAGTTGCATTTAGTATGATGACAAAGGAGAAAAATATTTTACAGTCTCAGGACCCACAAACTTCACCTTATCCACCCTCTATTTTCACCCCTCTCTCAAACGTTACATGCCCAAGGGAGCACACTAATGTTCATAACAAGATCTTGGTTGTAAATCAATGGCTAAACAGACCTCATTCATTCAAAGAACACAATGCCTCAATTACTGCAAATTGTCATTGTAAACTGAACTCAAACCCCTGATCCAGCACTTCAAAAGAATGCAAGCCAGAACTGAAGGCAGAACCAAGGAAAACTGTAGTGTCTCAGGCTGTCTGAGACAGAAACTCTGTCGTTTTTGCATCTATTACTAGTCTGCTCACCTAATTTCATATTGCATTCCAAATGCTCAAGAATTAAAACAACTGTCAGATTATTACATGAGAGAGGCACCTACATCGGGCAACCCAAAAGAGAGGAATCAGGTCAACTTTCTTATTTTCTTGTAATAAGATGCGTGAGAAATAGAGAGATTAAAAAAAATACCTTTTGAGAAGAACTTTGAAACCTACGGAGGCAGTTTAGCAGCTCCTCCCTCCTTAGCTCGTCGTCATAAGTTTTTCGCTTTACAGAGTCAAGTAAAACCTTGAAGAAGGGATAAGAGGCATAGCTATATAAGTTAGTATAGACCACATATCTCAACTTAATTAAATCCAAAATCTGTTATTCGCATGATTTGTAGTTTCGGAAGAAAAACCCCAACTTTACCTCGTATGCATTTTGAAGCTTTTTAAAAGCCTCTGCTGCCTTCTCATTCCCCTGATTTTTATCGGGATGGACCAGCATTGCCTAAACCAATCAGAAGAAACTTAACTTAGACAAATATACCTTTCTCTTCCTTCATCAAAATGCCAGACACTTAGATATTCAAGAATCATTTCAAATGACTAAGTAAAAAGTTAAAAAAATGACACGACTTTGAGCCTGAGATTTACTGAATTAGGCCAGTAAGCCTACCATAATTCACAAAGGAATAAGCATTGGCCTAGAAACACAAACGAGAAGCAAGCAAGCCTTTTCCGCTAGTAGAGATGGGTACCTAGATCATTTTACTCCATAGCACTCTCTTTAGTATTGAATCCTCTATAAAACTGATGTTGGACAATGAGTCACAAAGTAGTGGGAGAAATTGATTGAGAACATGAAGAAAACTCAGAACGAAAGATAACTCAAAATGAGTAAAGTCCTTTAGGCATACACCAAAACTTCCTAGGCATTGCACTAAGGGTTTCTCAAGCATCAAATTTACAATAACAATCGTATCATATAATTCAAAGCAAAGACTTGCTAAAGTTCAATATCCTTCACTGATTCTCGAATAAACAAATTACTTGCGCATATACAAACTCAAAAAAATTCTTCGCCAAATTGAACTAGGATGTTTGAATAGAACACATAAATCCCTACTTCACAGAGATATAAGAAAAATGTTATCTCCAAACAAAAAAGAGAACTTATTGGGATCATAATAGAGTTCAACTCAAATCCTAAAGCACAGGACTGTATTCAATTAGGAGAATCCTAATTTAATTGAGCTCTTCTTCGAGTTGCAAAGCGACCCAATGATCTATCTCCACCAATACTTGTTGAAGACAGCAATATTAACAGGTATCAAATTGTTTGATCTTATTGGCCACATCATATTTCCTAGTACTCAAGATCTTTTGAATTAAATCCTCCATTTTATCCAAGTACTTAAGATCTTCTGTCCACGTCTTTTTGTTATTTAGCGAATTATTTATCCGTGTCTTTTCTGCTGAGAAGGAGGTGTTGTATCTCCAATCAAACTGATGGCATGTTTCTATGCACTTACTGTTATAATGAATTATTTTACCTTTGCATTATTCTGAAAGTACACACATAACTTTACATTCCAATACAATTTCAGTTTCCTCTGCCAGTCTTATCAGATCCAGCATTTATTAGATTTCCTATGGCATTGAACGTCGAGTCTCTTCTAAAGAATATAAACCATAGGATATACTGATGGACAATTATGAAGCCTATACACAAGGGCAGCAAAAGGGAATGTTGGAACCATGGAACTCCCAAAATACAAGTTGCACCGGTATTTGCAAAAAAATACATGGTGGCAAGTGCAACATTTGTTTTATACAACTTACATGTTGGCCAGCTGACTTATGAGACAGAGATCTTTCAGAGTCAATTTTTACAGAGCGTTACGCAATTATCGTAAGCAATTGAGAGGTAGCCCACTGTACCAGGGGCAAGAAATGAGGGCAGTTTTAGTGCTTTGTAGAAGAGTTTCTCATGCCAATTTACTTGAACATGCACTCATTTCATGTATGAGCCTGGGTGTGGGGTGTGTCTGGGTAGTTATTTCCGTGTGGGTGAGTTGGGGGTCAGAGAGAGAGAGTACCTTTTTCCTATATTCCCTCTTGAGCAAAGAAACATCTAAATTCTCGCAACGATTGAAGCCTAGTGCTTTGTAGTGATCAGAACAACTCAACAACCGAATAACTTCATCTTCTGAAGTTATTTCAGAATTAGTCCCGCTAGTTGAAGGTATTCCTGAATCACGATCAGCCGACAATCCAGGGGCAGCATCTGAGAATGAAGGATGCAATGGCTCGCTGAACGGTGGACCTTGCATTCCAGTTGCTTGTTTCGGTGGATCATTGGGCTGCTGAGGCTGATGTACATTATTCCTCAGGAAGTATATGAGAGCGTCGCTTGAGATGAAAGACAAATTCAAACCAAAAAGCAGGCCCATCCATCCAACATATGCCCAAGCACAGTACACAGCATAGACCGTTGATATGAAAAGTGCAAGGCGTTCATGGCTCAAAGTGAACGATATACCTGCATGTACATGAAAATTGGATCTGAGCAAGCTTACAAACTCATGAGCACATTAATAGCCAGCATCGATCTTAAAGAGAGAGCCACAAAGCCATTACCTGCGAGGATGATTACAAGAGCTGTTGTCCAAAAACTTCCATAAAACCACAAGAAGACAGTGCCACAAATTGCAAGCAGCAAAAGTGCAGCGGCAAACCCCACAAAAATACCCGCAAGAACAGCTAGCACCTGAATGAATGCAAACTTCAGTCAGTAAGAAGGAATGCGGCAGAAGCAATGTGTGATTAATAGAGTTATTCTGAACATTCCAGAAAGAGCAACTAAGGAATGAAATCTAAGAACATCGACGAAAGAGGATCTGTATATTACTAGATCAAACCAAGCAACAATACTGTGTGGCTCCAAGGAGTTCGGAAGCAACAACAGGTAATATTCTATGCTTATTTTGATTCCTTCTACTTTGACAGGAAGAAGAAAGAGTTGTGCGCGCACGCACATAAGCTCAGTTCAGGATGAATTATTGACATACAACCATGAATGGATCCAGGGAAACAGGTCATATCAGAATAGGAAAGGATAACTTGAACCAGCAATACGATAGTAAGTCAATAAAAGTAGCTTGTGAAGTGATGAGTGACTTTTTGACCTTAAAAGGACGAGGTGATGAGTGACTTACCGAGACCACAAGAAACTTTGGCATGCCAACCATAGCTATAACTGAGAAAGTTCCACACCATAAGATAGAAAAGAAAGATGTAGTCCCCATACGTAGGAAAGAATCAATTCCCCTAAGAGTGCAATCCAACCAAATCATTGACAGGAGAAACATTATGTTCCCAAAGTATACAAGCCATTTCAAAACAACCGGGTAGGCCAGCTCAATCTTCACCCTGACATAGTCACGAGCCTTTAGTATGTCACCTTTTAAATTAATGGCAAAAGGTCTTTGTGACTCTAGCCACTCTCCAGCCACCTTTAGGAAACGCAAAGCTGATCTTCCCATAGTTCTAACAACTAAATTGTCAAATATGTGAACATTTTCCATTAGATTTGTTATATGCCCACCCAGCTCGCGGCCCAGGCCAACTTTTCGGCTATTTTGACAATTATCATCACAATCCAGTCCACCTTGTTCTCTCTTGCGAGACACACCCATTGGAGATGCATTTTGAATATAGTCCCCTGAAGATTCCCCAGACGGGACTGGGTGCTCTAATCCCTGAGCTGCATCTGTCCCTTGTTTCTCCATACTCGTTAATTTCCCAGGTCCTTGCCTCATGCTCTCAGCTGACGCATTGCTCAAGTGATGGCCATTCACAGTTGTCTCTTTAGTAGGAATCTTCATGTCAGTAGATTGTCCTCTTTCTTGATGTGTTTCTGAACCCTTTCTTTTGCCATTCTGTGAGGAACGACTAACCCCATTCTTCGGCTGATTGCCCTTCCTAGCCATGAGTCAATATCCTAGGGGATTCTTCCTCCGATAGGGAACCAAGTTAATACATCCCCATCAATCAAAGTTGGCTTGCCATGCTGATAAGCGTTTTACTGCACTACCATTGCCAGAATTAAAATAGGCGTCATCTTATCTATCACCATTTAGAAATAATAAGATGTCAATCTCGAATATAGATTATGCGTTTTACTGCACTACCACCAAACAGGTGTCAGCTTATCTATCACTATTTAGGAAAAATAAGATGTCAAACTTGACGAAAGAGTACACTCCACGACTCGAAGATAAGCTTGGTCAAGAAGGTCATACACCAAAAGTCCTAATTTATACCTCCCAAAGAGATGATTTTTAGAAACTATAAAGACCTAAAAACACAGTAACATCGTTTTTTTTTTTTTAATTCTAATGCAGTAGCTTCTAGTTCTAAGTACAAAAAAGAAAGGAAGAAAAAAAAAAAGATTCTAGAAGTTTCAAGAAATCCATGGTCTGAATCCTCCAAAGTCAGTTGAAGCAGGCAGAAGCCAATTCCAAGCTGAATTACGGGTCAGAATGACTTCACCAAGTGAGAACTATCACCCAAAGGCAACTCAACAGTCACTTAGCACAACAAAAGTTGCAGAGGAGGTAACGGTAAATACTTCCTCTATTTGACCAATACTTCTCGGGGGGGACCACAGACATAGGTAAGAACTGTGGATCAAACTGAACATATTACTAAGTAAAGAAAGTGCAAATTCAAGACCCAACAACCAAAAGCTCGCTCCCCGAGAGCACAACAAAGCTCCTAGTTTGAACACTCAGCCCAGCAATTCAGCTAACAGAACACCGTTGGCTACGAAAATTAAAAGCGAAGCAATCCCACCGTCGCGCCCAGAAACATCACCCGACATTCAGCACGCACCACCTGCACCAAATCTCGAATTACAGCAACCGAACCCCTTTGCCCCAAACGACACCCAGAGCAGTCGAGAATGGAGCAAGAACGCAGCCAGAATCGAACAATCAGACACACACCAGAAAAGGGAAGAAGCCAATCGGGCGCGAGAATCGCGGAGAACTCGACCCCATCGAGCGAACAACAGCTCAAAACCCGGAAAAGGAAGCGACAGTCAGCTCCGGCGGGAAGTACCTCGAGCTAGCTCGCGGCGGCGCGCGGAGCCGCCCCAATCGAGGGAAAAGGAGGCGGCGAAAGTCGAGGGGTGGGGGAGGGGGCGGAAACCCTAGAACGAGCGGTGGCACCGGAGGGCGGGGCCCGAGGGTGCGCCGAGCAGCGCGGCGGCGGCGGATTCTCCTCCTCCTCGGCGTCCCGTCCGCTCCATCGTCGGAAGCTGCGAAACGATACGAGGTGCGAAAGAGGGGAGCGAGGTCCGCTATCTGCGTGTTTGTCTCGGTCTGCTGTTTTTTTGTTAAAACCGGTCTGCGTTGCTGTTGTTGTTGAATGTTGATTCTGTCTGATCCGCTCTCCACTTAGAGAGATAGAGAAGAGGGGGGAAAAAACAATGTCCGTCGGAGACTCCACTGGCCAACGTCACTCGCCGGCAGGCGCGTGCGCCTCAAAAGTAGGAGGAGGTTTTTATTACACTGCTCTAGGCTTTGATCCACACTTGACAAGCACCAAATTTGGGTCGGATCTCAATTTCAGTCCAAAGCTTTTGTTACCTCGTAAAAAAGCACCAACTTTTAATCGATACCCAAATTTGACCCCATTAAGTTTTCATACAATGACGTTGTTAAAGAAAACTTTCTTTTCAATCTGTTATTTTGGGAAAACTTGACGATAACCTTATTGGGTTACCAACTAAAGATAATAAAAATTGGGATTGAAATTGGGATACGAGATTAAGTTTGTGCTTTTCTATGAGATAGAAAAAAGTTCAGGTCAAAATTGAAACTTGAGCTGAAGTTCGTGGTTTTTAAAGTAATTTGACCCACTAAACGCAAGTGGCGCATGAGTGTTAGCGACAACAAATTATATAATTTAAGATTCTATTCTTCTTTAAATAAATGATTTGAAAAATATTTTCTTAAAAAATGATCGATTATAGCTCTTACAAAAATGAGTAAACGAAAAGCATCCACGTTATCCATAAAAATATTTAGATATAAATTATTATTGAGATCAAAAGCATTTTTCATTAACTAATTATATCGAGCAATTCAAACAATCATTTTTAGAAAAATTATTTTCCATATAATTTATTTTCTATAAAATAGACGAAACATGAATGTTATGTACAAAATTCTTAATGTTATATGAACTCGGAAGAGTTCATGTGGTATCTTCCTCTTCAAAAAGAAAAAAAGATTAGTTCACTAGAATGTTCATCGCATTTAGGTTAAGAGTTACGTACGAGATAGATCTCAAATCCGTCCCAAACACAAGTGGTATTACTTTATACACCATCCTCTAAAATCATAGCTAATTTAAGCACAATATTAGGATTTAGGACAAGTCAAGCCGTCTTATTGAATCCAACCCTTTGTCACCTAGCGAATGTTTGGCCTGACCAGACCACCTAAGGTCAAGCCTGAGCTAACTTGTCATCCACCCAAAAGAAAAAGAAAAAAATTGTGTTGTAATTTTAGACCGTAAAGACTTGGCTCAAGCCTCATCTCCAAGATGCGCCCTGTAACTCGTTCTTAGGAGGATTCAGGGCACCGATAAGTCGTCAAACCTAATATCAAGTCTAATTTATTGTCGACCTTATTCATGAATGGGCATTTTATTAGTGAATCGAGTTTCATTTTTTTTTTTAATAAGTTGGAAGGATTTAGATCGAGACAAGACGTGCCTTAGTCCCAGTAGGAATCTTCATTTTAAAAAGTCATTGGAGCGCTAACTGCTAAAGAGACAAGCTCATCCTGCGAAAGCCCAAGATCAACGATTTATTGGACTAGCCAATTTTTTTAAAAATTGACGATAGATTATGAAATAGCATATATTAACCAGCCGGCTGGTCATCACATTGGCGGCAAATTAAAGCACTAGGTAAACATACTTAATAACAAGTTTTTACTATTTAAAACATTGATAGGAAAAGACTAATATATCGAAAAAGAAAAGAAATGCAAGCTTAGCGTATTCAATGATTAGTGATTACCAATAAAAAGCCAAAAAAAAAAAAAAAAAACTTTAAAAAGCAGTGGACCAAGAATGTTTTTTTTTTTTTTTTTTTTTGGGTCGAAGACCAAGGATGCTTTGAAAAGCTTACTTTTTAGTTGCGACTTTTTCAATGGCAAAAGGGTACCTTTCGGTTGGTACCAGAGGTCGTGTTTGACTTTCATTTCCAGAGTTTTTCGAGATCTCCTTTTTTCTAAGAGATGCTCTTTTTTATTCAATTGTTTATTTTATTTTCGGAGAGGAATAATAACTTGCACATGATGTAATATAAAAATGGTGGGAGAAGAATAGTTTGAAGAATGTACTCTGAATGAGGACAGGGAGCCCTTTCTCAGCACATTCTTCCCTGAAAAGATAACCCTTTTCATAAGAATCTCATCCTTTATTCAAACATTCTTCCTTCTTTAGCTTCCTTCTCTGGTGCACATTCTCTATCTTTCAGTGATTAATCTCTAATTCGAAGAACAAAAGGCAAATTCTTTTTATCTTTTTTATCTTGCCCAATCCATAACCAAGCAACGGAGCGGTGTTCTTGTCGACTTAGATTATCACAAAAGCAGCGAAATCATAGTTTTGGTACGATCCGGGTCGTTGTATCTGCAACTGAATCAATGGCAGCAAAATTGTAGACTATGGTTTTGCCTCCTTAAAGTCGACCTACTAGACTATGATTTTACCATGCTGTTGTTTAATTACCAAGAGTTGGTATTTTCAATTTACAATCTTTATAGATAAATCACTATTTATGCGTGCAAGCAAGTTGCTATCATCATGATGATTCCAAGTAAAAATCACAACAAATTCAAGCGAAATCACAAAGAATTCTCTTCCCAAGAAACAAAGAAGGAAACAAGAAAGGAAGATGAGAAGCACCAAAAGCTACTGCACAACCATTCTCAGCAGTCCATTCACCGCTACATGGGCAGACATCTCGCAATTACGGTGTAACATTAACAATTTGAAGTCGAACGGAATTCAAATATTCAAAAACGATTCGACTTCTACCAGACATCCTGATCCAAGCGGCAACAGCCTTTCCACAAGATGGTGAACAGGCACTAGCCAGAAATAGCCACTTCTGCGTCATTGGGACACAACATGGAAACAAGCTCAATCTACTAGCTTACCGAGCATAATTCAAATGATGACTCTGCATCTATAAAGGAGACAGAAACAGCCTTTCCACGAGAAGGTGAACAGGCACTCGCTAGAAATAGCCGCTTCTGTTTGATTGGAACACCACGCAGACTCGATTTACCAGCTTGACAGGCATAGTTCAAATGATGATTCTACATCTATAAAAGAAGGCTCGCTGGGACACCGAGTGATCTAAGCGCACAGGGAAGGCACCATCGTCATTTGCGAGGACCCCCTGATCTCCAAAATTATCAGTCTTCATTTCTTCACTATCCCATGAACCAGCAGAGTAAATGTACTAATACTACGCATGCATGTTCAGATTAACTAGTGAAATATGGAGATCAACTCTACAAATCCAAATCCAGGAAGAAACTCAAGGGCTATTCGATGTCTTCTATAAGCAAAAGGCAATTCTTCAAGCAGTAAAAAACAAATGCCCATGTAAGAACTACGATGATCAAAGCATAAGACAGAATAGCAGCATTCATTGATACTGGATACATGTAATAGCAGGGTTTCCATTGCTGAGCAGGGAATATTGTATCAATCAAACATTCAAACACCACAGAAAATTTGTATTATTGCTCTGATTGTCCCAGGACACCACTTAAAAGCATAAGCTTACATCTTGGAAGGTAATTTACCTCGCTGAACTCCAAGGTAAGACATGATTTTCCTTCTTGAATGATAATGTCAAAGACTAGTTGATTTACATGGCACCATAGCCTAACCACATATATATCTCATCACTGAAAGAATTTCCACACGCAACGAATAGCCAATCCAATATCAATACCTGTTATCACTATGTACAGACTTCCAGGAAATGAACTAGTGAACTCATTTACAAGAGAAGATTGCGCTGCGAAAAGCATGGGCTGAAAACCACAAGGGGAGCGTTGACCCGTTCTTCACAGAGTACATCTCTTTCCACACCCTGCTCTTTCGTTGATACACCAATACCTGCTTATGAGTGGCCAAGAATAAATATTCACTCGTCTGACTTATTGGGAAAATGCCCGGCACCAAACCTCTGATGCATCTCAGACTAATTTTATCCACCACTTGCCAATTCTCCATCTCATAATCCTTCAACGCCCAAATGATCATCCAGCCCTCTGAGATCTGAATTATCGATAAGCCCCCATCCAGCTCTAACAGATAAGCCCTACTCCCAGCCCCACAACTCAGCTGCTCCGGCAAGGACATCTTCCTCCAGATGTCGTAACGCAAATCGAGCACAAGAACATATGAGGAGCTACCTGTCAACCAGTGAAGGGCGCCGTTAACGAACACGACCTGGTTCTTGCTCATATGCGTGAAATGATCGTCTTGAAACGAGACAATCCTCCTCCACTTGTTCGATCCCGAATCATACACAAAACAAATAAACGTTCCATCAGGCCGGTGACCGAAAGTCCGGTGGTAACCTGCCAGCACGACGCTGAAAGTCCGCACATGTAAATCGCAAGCCAAACCAACCAGAGTAGCCTCGCCCTCGGGATGAAACCTATTCATCGACCTCTCCCTCCTCGGGAGCAGCCTGAACTCCCTAGTCACCGGATTGCAGACATAGTGAACGCCCTTATCAGGGATGCTCGAGCAACAGAGCAAGCCATTGCACGAGGCCCTGACCTTGACTCTATCATTCAAGAAATCCAGAGAAAATTCAGAAACACCCCTCCACCTATCGACGCAGATGAAGGTGGGCACCGAGTCCAGCGACTCGGAGACCTCCACCACCACCATGGATTTCCTGACGGACTCTTCATTGTAGAGACGGACAAAGTAATCCTCGGACAACAACCTATGCCAGAGCTTGCACACGGTTCTGGCCCGGAACAGAGACTTAATGGGCAATCGGGAAAGAATCTGAATGACAACCTCGTCCGGAAAGAACCCGGCCCCTTGGCATTTCATCCCTCGAAAATCTTCAAATTCTCAACGCGGATTGCCCGAGAAAGGAAAAAGGAGAGAAACCCACATCCACTTACCTCGACTAGAGTTCGCCGGCGACCCGGATCCGGCGATCACGTCGGAGAACGGAGGCGTGCGCGGAAGCTCAGGGAAACGAAGCGACGATGAAGAGCAAGGGACGGGAAAGGAGGAGGATTCGTGTTGTCGGTTCCATTTATACCCGAGCTCCGTGGTTTTTGGTATTACCCGATTTCATTTATTTTGCCTAAAAATATGGTGACTGATTTAATTTTCAGATAATTCCCACCAAATATGTTAATATTTTTGCCCCGCGGGAAATTGATACCTAAATTTTTGGGGTCGGTGACTCAATAATACCTTACCTTAGATTTTCATCCATAAGCACCATTAATAATCTGAAGCGACGTAATTTGCGGATAACATCGAATTTTCAACGGCCATATAGAGAATATACTTTTGAGTCATTGATATAAGTTTAAGGGGTAGTGATGAGATGGGGAAATAAAATTGGACATTGATGGCCCCTTGTAAAAAGTTTTGGATTTAGGTGATTTATTTTTATTGTATATAAAAGATGAACTCAAATGAGTCTCTATTGAGCTTACTCATAGAGTTAATTACAAAGGATTCAAATGCTTATGTGGTACTTTTAGGGTGCAAATGATAACTATTTTGGCCAAAATTGATGCATGTAATAGAAACGGATTTTTTTTTTTCACTATTGGATGAGTTTCTAAGTGAAAATATGCATTGGTTAATAAAAACAAAAATTCTATTTTCAAAATAAAAATTTGTTTAATAATGACATAAAATTTCTCCCTCCTGCGTGGCGGCAAATGGTAGGGGACAGTAGTGGTGATTGCCCAAGGGGGTGGTGGCGAACGACAGGCGGTAGTGGCAAGTGAGCAACTGGTTAATAGTGAGGACAAATGATAAAAAAAATAAATTATTTCTCTTTTCTATTCTAGAAAGAGAGAAATAGAAAATTTTTACTTCTCATTTATGCTAGATTAAAAAATTGTTCCAGAAATAAGAAAATAAAATTGTGTTACTATACGGACTTTTATTCCAGAAACAAGTTTGAAACAGAAAAATAGTTGTACAATAGAAATAAAATGGTTATCATGTGCACCCTTAGTATCCAAAAGATTTTTAAAATTGTAAGATTCAATTTGGTAGAGGGAAAAAAAGGAAAATTTCACTAAAATTAAAGTAAATTAAAAATGCATAAGAATAAAAGAGAGATGAAAAGCATGTGGTGGTGGTTTTAGTTTCCAAAAGATTTTTAAAGTTGTAGGATTCAATTTAATATAGTAAAAGAAAGGAAAATTTGACTAAAATTAAAGTAAATGAAAAATGCGTAAGAATAAAAGAGAGATGAAAAGCATGAAGAGGGAGATCTTTACTTTCAAAAGTCAAGTCAAGACTAATCGTTGTCGCCAGAAATATTGCCAATTAGACTTTCGTATTGTGTTCGAAATCACCAGGACCAGCAAATACCCTCCCTCCATCCTCTCTCTCTCTCTCTCTCCAAATTTCTTTTTTTCTTTTTTTCCTTTTTTCTCAATAATGTTTTTATTGAGATCCGACAGGTAATAAACTGAAAATGAGGTAATTCAAAACACATTAAGGCCCATATTTAGTTGGGCTATGAATAGTAAAACCCAATTGGTCTTGTTTCTAGTACTTCAGTAATCCTCACTCCACTTTGCCCGTAAAAAAAGCGGGTTATTCACCTATATTGCCACTTCTATTTGTATGACGTAGCCGATATATTTGAAAAGATGAATATCTTTTCGGGTGCTTCTAACGGCTACATGAAATGAAGATCATGCCTGTCTAATTCTTTATCGACCGACCAATAGAAGCACGGACGATAGGTGATTTTCAATTCGATAAGATATTAGTCGATGACGCGATATGTGACGAGTTTTATAATCAAAAGACAACATTCTATTTAAATATCGACAGCGTTAGGTCCGTTCATTTTTTTGGATCTTGATTATAATAACCAGGCTTTAGAAGATGTAATAGGCTCAATCCAATTTTGTCGAGCTAGGCCCACCCATCTTGTTATGATGATTTAATTTTACACCGCTTTAAGCTATTTTAGTAAACAGATACGTGAGCTTGTAGTCAGGTTAAGGTCAATCACTCTCCTGAGTAAAGCAAGATAAAAATTGAAAGTGCTATCTTCAAGTATATCACAAATGGAAACAAGAGAATTGCATTAGTTTTATTATTCGATTTACTTGTATCATCGCGGCGCGTTTTGAATATCATGTTTTAATGTTGAATTATCAATTCATGTAAATTTCAATTGATTTGAATATTTTTAGTTTACAGTCATTTTAAAATAAGTGTGCTCTCTCTTTGGAAAACCTGTGCATGACACTAGGGTTGATTTTCAAAATTCTTCCTTTGGTCTGATTTTTACTCTTAACATTTTTGCTTTTTAGCGTGTAAATTTGACATTTCTTGAACTGAACAATACAAACCTTTAGAAACCTACACATATGGACTTTGCAATCATGTCAGAGTTTTTCATAATTTTTCTAAAGCTGAACTAATGTCCTTATTTATTTTGGATGGAAAGTCAATCAATGAATTTTGCTCGAATAATCAAAACACACTGGGACTTAACATTAAACATCTGGTATTGGTACTTTGATATCGCATTTCATGCGCATCTTGGCACTGCAAACTATCATTGATCAAACTTTTCTCAACTTTTTCTCCCCTTACAATTATTAGAAAAGCTATATGTTGAGTGAATGATTTACAGCTCAACTATCTTTTCTTGGAGTCTTCATATGATATTCGTAACTTCTGGTCACACAGAAATTTATTCTATAATAACTGGCCATTTTACTATCCCTTTCTTCCCCTTCTATGGAGCTGCCAAAGATGTTGGTAATGTTTGTTGGCTAATGGTATAGTCTTCTCTGACATGTTGAACTTTCAACATGGAGATGTATACTTATTTCTAAATTACAGTGCTGGTAATGTTTATGTAGAGTACAAATAACAATTTCTTTGCCAAGGACTACTACTGAAGGCTTACAATCAGGAAGAGTACTTCCCATGTATGTACTGTAGTGCTTCCCATGTATGTACTGTTGGCGATATTAGAGTCCGAGTTTAATAGTGTGGAGGTAGTTCATTTGTTTTTTCTATGACCGATTAATAACTGTTAAAAAATTAGAGTCCGAGTTTAATAGGTAGTTCTACTCTTCCACACTGGTGGAGGTATAAACCTCACACACACAAATGAATGAACTACAAGCCTATTTATAGGCGTGAGTCATTGCCTTAGTACAACATTCTAGATTTCTATAGAATGTTGTCTATGTAGGCTTCATCTAGGAAATTCTAGATTGTAGTTCTTCTAAAGACTTCTACATTTTTCTTTGCCACCTAAGCTAGATTTTCTTAAGGATTTTTCTTGACTTTTCTAGCTAATATCAATCTTGAAGTTTCTAGAAATTTTAGAAAATGGATCACAATTTCCAACAATAACTATTCTGACCTTACATAATCTGAAAGCACCGGTATGCTTTCTCATTCTTATTTCTAATGCCCTTTTATTTTATTTTCACCTTAAAGCATTCTGCAGAATACCGCTATAGTGGTGCATTTGTCTTGACCAGTTTCATGGGAGCTGAGCATGATACCCATAGCAGGGAAAATTTTATTATTTTCGAGATCAACAAACTAGCAGTGGAGGCCAAATTAGGCTCTCTTTTCATCTTGCTTGTGTGCTATGTTAGGTCTTCTTAGATGTCATTTGATTCATTCTCATATCATCATTTGATATACAATTTTACACCTTAAATTCGTTGATAAATTTTTGATAAAAGAAACTCCTAGAAATGAATCCACTGGAAGACGTCATCCCATCTCAGTGTGATTATTTTGCAGCCGGACTGAAAAATCTCTTAACGGAAATGATACTATCAAAACTCAATTGGATGTAGCAGCTTATCAACGTAAGCTATCTGTTGATTCTTCCACCTTTGGTGGTTAAAGCTTTACAGTATATTTTACTTCACCTTATTGAATGACTTGGTGATTGTGCTAATTCAATAAAACATTGGGATCTAGAAGATCCTCCATCGGGCTTTTACTTGTTCTTCATTTTCTTCCCAAAGTCCCACCGGAGGCCCTTCTTGGGCCCGATGGTCGGAATTTTTGTGACGTCCTTTTCTGTTTCAACCTCTTGGGAAAGCTAAGATTATGCCATCTTGAGGTTTTGTTGCTAGTTTCAGCAGCCATACTCTTTTCTGCCTTTACCTATATGATGTACTTGGATCATATTGATCCATGTTTAATTAGACGGATTGCAGTAGATATATTAGTAGCATTAGCCATATATGTGTGCACTCTCTTTTGATAACTTCAACCATTTACTGTTGCCATTAATTTACATTGCATTTTCTTATCTTTTGCAGTTGATGAGAACTGGCTCTCAATCAGGAGCTTCGCTGTTGATTCCGCCACTAACAGCGTGGATGATGGAGATGGTGGTGCTGATTTTGATGGCGTGTCCCATGAAAAATGGTACAGAATTCCTAAGAATTCTCCTGACTTTGTGTCTATATATGTATCATGTTTGTCAGTGGTCGAAAATATTCCATGATTGATGACAAGGCAAATCCATTATTTGCATTGATCTAGCAATGTTGAACTCTGGATTTCCCGTCTGAAGAAAGACCTGTTCTTTATGCTTTTTCTTGAGCTTCTCACTCATGGATGTCTGCAATAATCACTCATTGCTTCCATCTACTGGATGTCCCATTGCTAGCCGCTATGAACTCTTTTCTCAAAGGAGGAGATACTCGGAGGAACTTCATTCAATTTCTCTATCCATGCAGTTACCAATCATGCTGGGATTGAGATCGGAGAAGAGATCATGCCCAAGATTTCTGAAGTTATCAGGCACACAGAGATATGCATTCCCATCTTCTCCAAAGATTTCGCTTCCAGCAAGAGTAGTCTGCAGGGGGTGGAGAAAATGGAGTACAGGGCAATCTGCCCTTCAGTCATTAGCAAATGTCAGAAGAGTTTTCAGCGGTCCTTCTGCAACCATGCGGCCAAGGGTTTGGAGTCACTGACTATAAACAAGTGGAAGAAGGCTCGGAGTGTTTCAAAAAACAAGGATGGGAATCGCAGAAATCCCAAAACGGGTAACACGAAATCAAGACATCGATGCTTCTTTTGATTACTCCAACACTAGTGATCTAGTATGAAATTTAACAAAGAAAGAAGGTCGATGCATCTGCTCATTTGCCCAGTGCATTATCCGACTGGTTCTTCCTTTTCACATCTTCCTCTTTCCTTCTTTTTTCGTTTTGCAGGGATCATGAACTCATAGGCAAGGTCATTTCCATGGTCTACCGGCTATTGAGGAAGGATGAGTTAGATGTGATGGAACATTTAGTGGGGATGGGTCGGCACGTGCGAGAGTCGATTAAAAAACTTGGTGTTCACTGTGAAAATGGACAAGTGGTTGAAGGCAAATTTTGGCAGTAAAACTTGTGGTTGAGATATCGGACTTTTAGGAATTGGTAAGTCGACTCTTGCCATGATTTTCTACAACAAAATCTGTCGTCTCTTTGAAGGATTGAGCTTCTTGAAAATATCCATGGCAAAGTTCAGGAAAAAAGACTCCTATCTCTCCGAGAAGATTTAGTTAGTGGCCCCCGAAGGAGAACATGTAGGCTCGGATCTCCTGCTGAAGGTGTAACTTTATCAGGAACAAATTTTAAAATCTGAGGTTTCTCGTTATCCTTGAAGATGGTGGTGATTTTGCATGTTACAATTCGTTAGACGCAGATCCGAGTGGGAGACTTTCGTAACACATGCTAAAGGGATTCTGCAACATGGAAGGCGACAGTAGTACAAATGTGATAAAGAGTTTAAGCGTCTGCATAGATGTGGCCTTTGGCCAACGATAGAGTTGGAATACTATAGTCTTCATTCTTATCAAAAGTTTACAACCCAACACACCTTGGAAAATAGAAAATTGAGAGCCTAAAAGCTTACAACGATGGTGGTGATTTTGCATGCTACAATTCGTTAAACATAAATCCAGGTCGGTTTGGTCCAAGAAGCGGGATGATCATGATCTCTGAGAAGCGGCACTGTTGATATTCAATTGCTTTAGCTCATACGAGGAAGTCATCATGAGTGTTGGCAATACTACTTCTGATAGAGATGATGATGATCCTGCTTCTTGGACCAAACCAGCTCGGATCACTTGTTAATGAATTGATTTGTGCAAAATGACTAACATTGTCAAGGATAATGAGAACTTCAGATTTCTAAATTTGTACTTGATAAAGTTGGCACCAGTCAGAGATCTAAGTGCACATGTTCTCCTTTGGATGCAACTAATTAAATCTTCTTGGAGAGATTTAGAAATCACAAATCTCCCTTCTTCCATCGGATTGCTAGAGAATCTTCAGATTATATCCGCCTGATTATTGCAAAGGCTTATTAACCATTCATGGTGGTTTGAATTTTGCCTGTTCGGATTCTACTCCCACAAAGCATCGAAGAAATCGCAAATCGAACGCAACAATCGAGTTGCTGCCAGATTCCATCGTCGTAATGTACAGAAATAATCGTCGCATACGTTTATTCATATTTTACATACAAACAAGCTTAAAATCGACATTTATCTGCGACGGGAAAACAAACCTTAAGCCAGACTTTGATTTGAGCATCGTGAGAGATTATTTGCAACGTTATACCGAGCGACTGCGAACGTGTTCTTGTCATCCTTAACAATCCTACTCGATGTGTAGTTGTCCAAGCTGGCCATGAGAGCCTCCCTCCACTTCTTCGTCAATGAACTCAGAGAACTTCCTCACGACCATACAACGCGCTTTCCACTCATCGAATTTCAAGTTCAGCTTATGGAATAGGGTTGGCGAGGGTCGGCCGACAGCCCTCAATCCAAAAAAAAAAGGGAAGGCGAGGGCCGCGACATCTCGTCCAACATCCATTGAGGTTGTCGATCTTCGGTAAAAAAAAAAAGAAATTGAAAAGGGAAAATAAAGAAAAAAATTTAGAAAAAGTCATTAAAAATCCCAAAAATTATTACACTACTTACCCGCTTGTAAGACTTTTAAGATATCATTCTCTTATAAAAGCATAAAAAGGTTCAATCCATCATCCGCATGTTTATTATATGTGCCTTCACAAGTTGACCCGTTCATGACATGAATTGTGACTCCGAAGAATGGTCAAATGTAGCGGGTGGTGGAGCGGCAAGTGTCGCAATGGCTATGGTGGAGTAAATAGAGGAAGGAGAGTACGAACATATGAAATTAGGGATTTTTTATCCTATAGTGTTTGATGAACGTCCATTTTATAAATAAAAAAATGGTTAATACCATAAAAAAATTCAAATTGCTATATTTGTAACAAATTTATCCTAAATTAATTTTTTAATCATGAAAAACCTTAAACTCATACACTTATGACAAATTTACCCACAAACTAAGTTTTTGACTTACTAAAAATTCTAAATTGATACATTTGTGATAAATATACCATCTGTTGAATTGAATTAATACCACAAAAAACCACAAAATTACTATAACAATCTCAAACCAATACAAAATCAACTATTACGTGTTATGCAATTTAGCAAATTGACAATAAAATTTAACGAAAATTAATAGAATATAAATTTATCATTGGTGTATCAATTTGGGATAAATTTGTCAAAGATGTACTAATTTGAGTATTTTGGTGGTTAAAAAATTAATTTGGATTAAATTTATCAAATGCGTACCAATTTAGGATTTTTTCGTGGTATTACCCTAAAAAAGAAATATTGGAGTCGGTTATTGTGCCACGTAATTTTGAACCTCCAACTATTGTTTTCAAATTGCCACGAAAGTAGGGAAAGGATAAAAAGGGAAATCAAAGGATACATTGAAGGATAAAGCAGCGTATAAGAAAGAAAAAGACTCGGGGAACGTCCGCAGAAACCCTAGAATTTGTGAGTGCTGGCGGGGACTTTCGTGCATGGCGCCATCCGCCACAAATCCTCCGGCAACCGGAGCCCCAAGGATCTCATCAGCGCCTTGCCGGACACCGTGGTCCACCACATCTTCTTGTTTCTGCTCCTGGTGGACGTTGTCAAGACCAGCGCGCTCTCCAAGCGCTGGAGGTCCCCTTGGACCGCCACCACTGACCTTGTCTTCGATGGGAGTAATGGAGTCCCGCCCGGCAATAACTTTGGCTTCCCGTCCCTCATCGACGGCGTCCTGATCCAGTGCACCTCCCCCACGGTGAAGAAATTCCACCTCACCGACTTCAAGTACAACGACGCCGACCCAAGGTTGACCAATGGCTCCGGCTCGCGGTGCAGCACCGCATGGAGGATCTCCGCTTGTGGCTGTCTGACCAGGCGCGCTCTATTTATGTGCTGCTGGGGTTCTTGTGTTGCTTGAGCTGGTTGCTGCGCATCGACGTCGGCATGTGCCATTTCTCGTTGGGTGTGACTCTCAGGTGGCCTTGTCTTAAGGTCTTGTCGGTCGTATATGGGAGTTTGAGTGATGATTGCCTCGGGCGAATCTTAAAGGAGGGAGGTCCTGTTTTAGAGTCCGTTGAGTTGTGGGGTGGTGGGGCTTGAAGAAGAGTCAGCAAGTGTGAAGAAGTTGGTACTATCTAATTGCTCTTGCGTGGAGAAACTTTGGGCCCCGTTTTTTCTTTCGTCGCGTGTAGAAGGATCTATTGCTTCGTTCCGACTCAACGATATATCTTCTTTGTCTTCCATGGAAGTCGACGAGTTAGTAGGTTTGTCTCGTGGGTCTGTCTCCAAAGGCAAAGGCTGCAACTTGTTGAAGGAACTTCTTGAGAAGCTAAGCGGAGTTCCTACAATCACCACCGCTAGTTGGTGTTTGCAGGTACAAGCTCAATATCTCTTACCGTTTATAAAACATACTCGTGTTGAATGGTTGAATGGGGTCTGTGATTAGCACCATTTTGTGCTCTATGTTGCCTGGATGAGGGACCGCAGCTCTATCTGGCATTCTAGATTTCATCTAGGGGATTCATTGTGAACTCATGGGTAATTAATTATTGGTAGATAGGATAATTCATAAGTTTGTGTTTTGAGTTATTACGTAATGGTGAACCTTAGAGCTTTTTTCCCTCTGTTTAATTTCAAGTAAATGGATATGGGACCTCACTCAATTAGGGACAATGATTGCCACTAGACATTACTAATTATTTTGGATGCTGCTCAACGTGACATTGTCAAACGCTTGATTTTTACAAGAAATGCTCGAAGAGATTATCTGAATGAAATACTTTTTTGATTTCATTATTTCGGTTTATAGAGGAAATACAATTATCTGGATATATGATGGAGGGTAATGGACCTAGTCATCTTAGGTTGACGGAATTGGGTCATTCTCTTTGAAATTTCAGATCTTTCAAAGATCACAAGTTTTACCTAAGAAGCATGTAAATAGTTTCAATTCTTAAAGACATTCCCTTGTTTATTTTTACTTGTAGTATTCTTATTGGTCTTTTCCCGGCTGGGAGACAGGGTCAAAGGATATCGAATCTGGATGGACTGTAATTTTTGTCATTCTTTATTCATGTTAAATGAGAAAAAGAAATATTAATTAAAATTTTCTATTTTGCCCGCTCAATGTGCTTAGGTTCTGTCCCTTTTGGAGATGGATGAAGTGTCATCTCCATTGTCAAAATGTTAGAAGCTGATACTGTAAGAGTTTTCCCAATATGGACTACATTAATTGATATTGTAATTTACCGTTTTACGGGGGTTGATCTAAGGTGAGATAGAATGTTTCTTAATTAGTCTAATATGGGGCTGGCTAGTGTAGGCCGAGTTGAGCCTGGCCCGTAATGAGGGGGCCTGGCTGGAAACTCTATAAATAGTGCTCAGGTCTCTCCTCTAACCCTAATTCTCACATGTATTCTCATCTAAGGAGCATTTACCTAACGCTAAGCGTGAGGAGGCCGCCTCATTGAGCCAGTGATACGGAGGGCAATAGAGGAGAAGGACTTGTGCGTGGAACATTGTGTTTCCACTTCCGCTTTAAAGAACAATGGATTCCAAAACATGTGTGTTAATCTTTCTACTCAATTATGCATGTTCTCGTTCTGGTTATGGAGATCTTGGGTTGCACAATTTGCGTCCAACATGTGGTATTAGAGCTACCATAACCCTAGAACTCGAACGCATAAGTTTTTTGCCCTAATTTGTTATTTTCGAGATTTTTTGTTCAATAAAAATAAAATTAAATCACAAATTCGAACTGGGCTCGTCGAGACAAGCAAATCCGTGGGCGACGCGTCGCTGGGGGAGGCCGCACGCGCCCCCAAGCGCTGCCACATGCCGCCTGGGCGTCGAGCACGCGCCCTCACGCGCTCCCACGCGCGGGGCGCGGCTCATGCATGTGGCGCACGCGGGCGCTGACATCACACTGATGTCAGCGACTCGACCCAATGACGTCATGTTGACGTCATCCACAGGACCCGACCCGACTCGGTCAACCGGTCGGACCGGTTGGATGGACCGAACAGTCGAACCGGGAACCGGTCGGACCACCACCGGTCAGACCGGTTTTGACTGGCCATTGACGCTCGCGTGTGGGCTCCACGCGCCACGCACTCAGGAGGTGCGTGCGGGCGCGTGGAGGCTTCGATCCGCGCGTGGTCGGTGTTTTTGAACCCGTATCTTCATCATCTATCTTGTGGTGTATTTATTTTATATGTTTGATGAATTTATTGATGTGAAAATGCATATGAAACCCTAAATACGTGTATTTTAAGTGTATTTTCACTCGTATTTTTCTTGTATTTTTATGTGATTTTCGAAATACAAGTGTTGGGTTACTGATATGCTATCACATAAACTTTATTGTGAACTGAAGTTGGCTTAATAAGATACAACCATTATGGGATAGTAATTGAGCTATGTCTTGAGGTGATGAGAAACAGTAAAAGTTATGAAACTTTTGTTGCTCAAGTATACCCCTTTACACGTTGGTAACCTTTGAATGATGGACGTCTTAAGAACCTGTGACCAAACTGATTGTACTAAATAACACATCTGCTGAGTGTGGGTAATGCATGTTAATTAAGTCATTGCATATTGTACCTAAACTCATCTGGTCACTGGTTAATGTCCATTAAGTTGAATATTTTTTATGATTAAGGAGTATGACAACATTTACGCAGAGCAATAGTATCTACTGTTAAAGTTTAGATATTTGGTTATCTAGTTTGACTCAATTAATAGGCCACTGGTTGATAACAATGATAATTTTGTTACTTAAAAAATTGGCTAATATATTAGCTGTTGGCCTTAGAGTCATGTTTTGCCTTATGAAACTCATAGCAATAGATGTTTTCTTCTATGTTATGTGAAGTTTCTTGTGTTACTGTGTTCCATGATCTCATTGGAGTCTGTCTTTCAAATCATTTATATATGTTTGATTAATTTTTATTAATGAATAAAGCAGTGTAATTAGCATGATATGTGATTTTGGTGATTTACTGCCCCTATCACTAAAGTCAAAATTACATGTATATGGTGTATGTGAGAAGTAAAGTTTATATCCCTGATATGAGAGAATTTCAAGGATTCAATTGAGTAATGACCGCCAAAGTGGCACGCTTAATTGAATTTGAGAAATTTCAGTCTCGTATATTGATTGTGATGTCTCCTAGTCTAATGTGTAGTCATACTCCCAAAAGAGGTGATTGTGTATTAGTTCATGGAGGGATATATGATGGTATGGTGGAGGAGTGACTGATCCTAGTGGTTCATATGCCCAAAGGTGATGAATTCACGAAGATTGGAATAAATTCTCATAACCGCTATTATGTGGGGAGTGTACAATAGCATGTCATGTATTCTTCCCAAAGGTGATTATATGATTTTGCATGTAACTCTCTAGATGTGTACTTGTATATCAAGTTACACAGTGCTCACATGATGCTAATTATATACATTGCTTGTTATTTTAGTCACATTTTCTGTAATTAATAACTCCACCGTTATTGAGGTTTTTACTGCTTCAAATTTTAAGTTGTGGACATATGATTTGTTGCTTGAGAATGCAATAGAATTTGCTTACTGTCCATAAAGCGTTCCATTCTGGAACACTAGAAAAGAGGACTGCACTACTATAAGATAATGGAAGTCTTAGTTGCTTGAAATTATGTCTTGTCTGATATTGAAATTAGGACATATCTGCAAAGATTGTGTTTAAGTCCTAATGACATATACATCTCGTAAATGGTTAAAAGGTTGTTTCCAAAAGTTTTCTATTTAAGGAAAATGGCCGAGATAAAGAATAAATTAGTTAAAATTAGTCTTGAAGGTTGTCAAGCCTAATAGTAGCGTTAAGTATTTTGGCAAGTATGACAATACTGAATTGCTTAAAGGTCATTTGTCAAATACTTGGTAAATTCTGGGGTGGTAATTTAATTACTAAGCCTGAAAATCCTGACAAGAAGATTTGGCTAAAAGGCATGAAGCACCATAATGAACATGGTGATGAGTATGATTAGTAAGATTAATTTATCCAGTCTTCTATGGGTTGATATTTTGAAAGCAATTTTTTTCACATACAAAACGTATTTCTTATCAAAGTTGTTTCATAAACTTCTTTTGAGTTATGGACTGGACGTAAATTGATTGAATTATATTAAATTTAGAGGTGTCATGCAGAAGTGAGATTATCTAATCCAATTTTAAGTGTGTTGCAATTCAAATCAACTCGGAATTATTTTGTATTTTATTTAGATTGTTAAAGGGGTATTGATTTTATGACCCTAAAGAAGATACAAGAATTATGGAATCAAATACTCTAAAGTTTCTTAAGATCGACATAATTGTAGAGGATAGTTGCTCTCAGACTATTAAAGAGAATAGTATGATGGGGGTTACTGTGTTTTTGTCATAATGGAACTAGACCTCGAACCAGGGAAGGAAGAGACAATTTTCTGCAGGTATGCCTTCCCACAGTGGGCGAACAATCGTTCAAGCCCTTTAGGGACGGCCTGTTAGCGGAAAACCACTATGCCCTTTAGTTCAGGGCCTAGGGACACCATGAGAACCAGGATGGAACCGCTTCTAATCTACCCGAGCTGCATTTCCTAGAGGATTCTACCAGGCTGGAGAAGAAGAGGAGTTTAGAAAGCCATAGAGAGGTTTTACAAAACACTCACTTTACTTCAGGGGACTCTGCCCAACACAATACACCCTCCTTGCCTTATATAGGCAATAAGAGGTCACAACGAACAAGGACCAAGCTAATGGGTCCGGGAACAAACGAGGCATCCGAAACTTTCGGGAGGGAATTATTCGCACACTATGAACAGTGATCGTACTGTGAACAGTACTTTCCCTAGCCTAGTGCTACAGTAAAAGTGAACAGCACTATGCTACAGTGAAATTGTACGGACATCGGCCTTTCAGCGGTCTCGTCCGTCATGAGCATTGTAGTCATAGTCTGAGTCGTCCGAGCTGTTTGCTGTTGTCAGAATGTGTGCTTCGTACTTCTGTTCAAGATCTTCAAGATCTTCTGGCGAGAGTATTTGTTTTAGACGATGTGATGAGGATGCTTCCTCATGAGCTCGGTGGGATGCTTCTTCTCCGGCCCGGTTTGTATTGTCATCTTCTGTGGTGTTGGCAGGAATGCTTGGCTGAGGCCAATGGAGTGGCTGTGAGTAATAGGAAGTGTCTATTTGGGATAAGGACAATGGTTCCTAGTCGTAGGGATCTTGAGAAAGAGGACCTCCCCAACGTGCATAGGGGTCTTGGGTAGGTTGGACAATGTCTGGTGCACTTGTCATTTCATTATCTTGAGATGATTCAACTTGTCTGAATTGCTTGAGTGCTTCCCTAGCTTCTGGTACTAGGTCATAATGATCCCATACAGTGGGTTCATTATAATTCCATATACTTTCAGGAATGGTTTTGTTTTCTTGGCATAGGATTCTCTGGAGTTCTCGATATTGGGGTTGGCAAGATGCAACGGATCTCGGATAGGATTTGTGAATCCGAGCTTCTTTGCTATCTGTATGTGATTTGTAGGATGTGGTTCCTATCTCCAGGGGAGCATTGATGATGTTGCCATTATTTCGGCAGAAGTGCCATGGGCGTCGGAAAAACAGGATGGTATGGACCTCAGGATTTGGTGTTGTGGTTCTAAGTTCCTTTTCCAAGAGATGTTTCCAGTGAGTAGGAGGATAGAACCAATTGAGAAAGTCTAGAAGGTTTCGATCACTTTCTTTCTCGATATTTCTACCAAGTAAGAATATCCTGGTGAGGTTTGCAACAAATCTCCTGGTTGGGATCTCAAAAGCTATCAAGTACTTATTGGTTAAGTACCACAATAGCGTCTTAAGCTGATCAGGGAAATCCTCTTCTTTCACATATAATGGAACTAGACCTCGAACCAGGGAAGGAAGAGACAATTTTCTGCAGGTATGCCTTCCCACAGTGGGCGAACAATCGTTCAAGCCCTTTAGGGACGGCCTGTTAGCGGAAAACCACTATGCCCTTTAGTTCGGGGCCTAGGGACACCATGAGAACCGGGATGGAACCGCTTCTAATCTACCCGAGCTGCATTTCCTAGAGGATTCTACCAGCCGAGAAGAAGAGGAGTTTAGAAAGCCATAGAGAGGTTTTACAAAACACTCACTTTACTTCAGGGGACTCTGCCCAACACAATACACCCTCCTTGCCTTATATAGGCAATAAGAGGTCACAACGAACAAGGACCAAGCTAATGGGTCCGGGAACAAACAGAGGCATCCGAAACTTTCGGGAGGGAATTATTCGCACACTATGAACAGTGATCGTGCGTGAACGGTACTTTCCCTAGCCTAGTGCTACGGTAAAGTGAACAACACTATGCTACGGTGAAATTGTACGGACATCGGCCTTTCGGCGGTCTCGTCCGTCATGAGCATTGTAGTCATAGTCTCGAGTCGTCCGAGCTGTTCTTTGTTGTCGAATATGTGCTTCGTACTTGTTCAAGATCTTCAAGATCTTCGGCGAGAGTATTTGTTTTAGACGATGTGATGAGGATGCTTCCTCATGAGCTCGGTGGGATGCTTCTTCTCCGGCCAGTTTGTATTGTCATCTTCGTGGTGTTGGCGGGAATGCTTGGCCGAGGCCAATGGAGTGGCTGTGAGTAATAGGAAGTGTCTATTTGGGATAAGGACAATGGTTCTGGTCGTAGGGATCTTGAGAAAGAGGACCTCCCCAACGTGCATAGGGGTCTTGGGTAGGTTGGACAATGTCCGTGCACTTGTCATTTCATTATCTTGAGATGATTCAACTTGTCTGAATTGCTTGAGTGCTTCCCTAGCTTCTGGTACTAGGTCATAATGATCCCATACAGTGGGTTCATTATAATTCCATATACTTTCAGGAATGGTTTTGTTTTCTTGGCATAGGATTCTCGGGTTCTCGATATTGGGGTTGGCAAGATGCAACAGATCTCGGATAGGATTTGTGAATCCGAGCTTCTTTGCTATCTGTATGTGGTTTGTAGGATGTGGTTCCTATCTCCAGGGGAGCATTGATGATGTTGCCATTATTTCGGCAAAAGTGCCATGGACGTCGGAAAAACAGGATGGTATGAACCTCAGGATTTGGTGTTGTGGTTCTAAGTTCCTTTTCCAAGAGATGTTTCCAGTGAGTAGGAGGATAGAACCAATTGAGAAAGTCTAGAAGGTTTCGATCACTTTCTTTCTCGATATTTCTACCAAGTAAGAATATCCTGGTGAGGTTTGCAACAAATCTCTGGTTGGGATCTCAAAAGCTATCAAGTACTTATTGGTTAAGTACCACAATAGCGTCTTAAGCCGATCGGGGAAATCATCTTCTTTCCGATAAGAGGATGTATGAATGGATATTCCGGATTTAATCCACAAGGATAAAGAATCGAACCCGCATTGAATCGAAAACAGATCCGTGTGGCTTTGCCACATGAGGTTTTCTAGATTTGCAGTGAGATTGTCATTCTGGATTTGTTCAATAATCTCCTGGGGAAATTTCCAGCTTGGCAAATCTTTGATCTTTTCAATCTTGTATTTTACGCCATGATTGAGCATATGAAAAGCAGACCTTTTGATATACATGTTGATTTCGGCTGGTGCCTTTGGTCTTGACAAGAAATCAGCAAGAACATTCTTTTTCCCGGAATATGTTTGGTTTCAAAAGAATATTTTGAAAACCATTCAGCCCATCGAAGCAGGTTGGGAATTTGGAATCTGCTTTTTAAACTTGGTCATCTCGAGGAAAAGATGCCATGTCTAATTCCACCGGAAGTGATGGCCGATGAGATGGAATTCAAACTTCTTGATCCCATTTTTGACTGCTAAGATTTCTTTGAAAGTGGAGTGGTAATGCATTTCAGATTGTGAAAACTTTCCACTTTTGTGAGCACAAAGGTGTCTCTTACCATCAATTTCTTCAAGCAGAATAGCTGCCCAGTATTCGTCACTGGCATCAGTTTGAAGAATTCTTTTACCTGTTGATGGTATCTTTAGTGGTGGGAGATTCTGCATAATCTCCTTAAGCTCAGCGACCGCTTTTGTCTGAGTTTTTCCCCAAGGTGGGGATTCTTCTTTAGCATGGACTCGCAAAGGAATCGAAGTTTTGCAATATTTGGGACAAAGTCCCCGAGATAATTAATTATCCCCGGAATTGCTGGACTTCCTTCTTTGTGAAATTCTTTTCAGAAACTTTAACAGGTTCTGAGCAATATGCGGCCCCGGATAGTACGTACCCTTGTTGAGGTGCATACCCGAAATTCAATTTCGTTTGGGCAATATTCATCTTTCTCTAGGAAAGCATGATACCATGCTTTTTGACAATTTCTCGCGAATTGTTCAAGGAGTTGGCAAAGGTGTGATTGCTCATCGAATCGTAGAGCGGATATCATCGATATATACTGCCGCATTTGAAAGGATTGGTTGGAAGATACGACACATGGCCTTTTGGAAAAGGGATGGTGCTACTTTTAAGCCAAAAGGAAGAATTTTCCACCGAAAGTGTTGGTTTGGAATACAAAATCCTGTTTTGGATCTGTCTTCAGGATGGATGCCCAATTGCCAAAATCCGGCTTTGAGGTCGAATTTGGAATAGATATGGGCCTTTGTTAATCCAAGTAAAGAGAGAGTCTCTGGATGGTAAAGGGAATTTGTCATCCTGGAGGAAAAGATTGAGAGGTTGGTAGTTGATTACCAATCTCATCTTTCCTCTGTTCTGCTCAGCTCGTTTGTTAACATAAAAGGCTTCACAAGCCCATTGAGAGTTGGAGATTTCAATAAGACCTTGTTGCAATAGTTCTGAGCATTCTCTTTGAGCTAAGGCCAAGTGTTCTGGCTTCATTCCCATGTGACTCGCCTTGGTTGGATTTATATCTTCATTTTTCTTGAAAGGAAGGCGAACGAAGAATTCTGGATTTTGCCATAAAGGGTGGGAACACTTTTGAGCAAATTCTGCATGGGATTCTGAACATGATTCCAACAATTTTTGCATTATTGGATCTAACATGCTCATCTGAATGGAAAAGAGTCTTTGGATATTGACAAACTCGAGAGAATTGGTTCTTATACCTAAGACCTTTTCTAGGAATGATACGAAGCTGTGAGATCTGAGTCATAACGTCCCAACCAATGATCAGGTCTTTGTTGGGAAGATTGGATCCAAAGATCTTTGTGGTTATTGAGCATTGTGGGAAAAACTGAATGGTCACAGGGGTAGTTCTCACGTTTGTGGAGAAAGTATCTCCTGAGGCAGAGTTGAAATATCGGACATAAGGAGTCCAATATTCTTCAGGAAGAACTTTGGTATCCAAGATTGAACAACTTGCTCCAGTATCAATGAAAGCAATGACAGTGATTGGTTTAGCAAACTTTGAGGTGAGGATCTTTACGGGAAAATGGGGACAAAGGGGTTTGACTTGAAAATATGTCAAGATTTTGTTCTCGCGATGTGGGTGATATGTGAAAAATATCTTGATTCGAATCTGAATCAATTTCACTTTGGAATTGTCGTAACATGGAATGATACAAAGAGTTTGTTCAGATTGTTCTTCATCGCCAGAGAATAATGATTCAACATCATCATTTTCAAGAGAAATACCTTTTCATGCTCAATCGATGTATCAAATGATGTTGGCCCTTTCTGGCTTGGGGACAGTTTTTGGCAAAGTGTCCTTTCTGGTTGCAGATGTAGCAACGATTCGACTTTTTATGACCTGAGCGATCCTTTCTTTTTCGTAGGTATCGCCATTTCTTCTTTCTTCGGAAGTTCTTGTGGCCATGTTGGGACTTATTCATCGAGAACTTCTTGAAGTGTTTCTTTTTCGAGAATACTTTCCGCAAGTACCATCACAATCTCTTTTGGAACATTTGATCTTCGCTTGTGACAAGAGCGAGGCAGTCTCGAGGGTTGGATCACTGTTGATATAGGACTTGACCATCTGGCGTTTTAGGCATATTTCTTCAAGACATAGATGGATTTCTTGTTGTATTTCTCCCGGAGGTATATCCTGAACTCTCTTTTGTCTCCCAAAAAAGGATCTTTCGACCATATTTGTCTTTATAGTAATGGACAGGATGCCCATCACTATTAAAGTGCCTAACAAGCTTTTTTGGATCTGGCTCAGAAATGGATTCAGGAACACATGGTTCGATCATGAAGAGAGTTTGGAAAATAGAAGGACTTTCTTCCTTTTCTTTGCCAAATTTAATGGAAACAGTTCCATCTTTTTCCGGACAAACTCGAGTCCGTAGACCGGAAAGGCTTGTTATGTTGATGTAGCTTTTCGTAGTTGGTAATCCAAGTTTCTGGGAGAAGCTTGGCCAACGTATCCTTCGGGATCTGCCTAGGAACATGGATGCATGATGCTTGATCATTCTGCATGGAGATAAACAAAGCATCTTCATTATCGTTGTTGAAGTTTAGATCAAGAGCATGGTTCTCGTACTCGATAAACCATCTCGGTAATGCAAAGTTGCAGCTACGATTCAGCGGTTTGGGGAGCTCCGGTGAGCTGAACTTGAACTTTTAAAAAGGAAAGCAGCTGAGGATCTGATAGAGCAATGTTGAAGTTGGGATATAACGTTACAAAGACTGTTCCGGCATTCAGAGTAGTCTGAACAGTGCCAATGCAGGCATGCTGGTATTGTAAAAATCTGGTATCCAACAACGCAATTCTTGCCACACTCGATGAATAAGTCCCAACATGGCCACAAGATCTCCGAAGATATGATGAGACCACCAAAAAAATGGTTTCTGAATTCCAGAAAAGGCTGCCTTAGAATCAGGGCAACGTCTAGGTTACCATTATCTAGAAAGCCCAGAACCAGAGATAGAAAAGCTCAAGAGGCAAATCCAACTCCTTGAAGAAGGAAGATTCGATCTTTTGATCCATTTGCAACTCCAAGAAGAACCGGATATTTGCCTCCACCACCTCAAACATCAATCTTTGCTGCTATTCCACAAGATCCATCCAAGAAGGAACCGGATATACGAGAACGTATCAAAGAGTTGAATCGAATCCAAAAGGAAAGAGGAAAAGAAAAATTCCTGAAGAATCATGTTCGGTTGTCATAAGGGAAAAGCCGATCGGATGATGCTAGCAAATCCATTAGAATCCTTTCTAAAGGATTTGAGTGTCTAAGGACATCCTGATCCTGTCCACAAGACTGATCCAACTCCCCCAAATGATCAAACTCTTTTCCCAGCAGAACAAATTGATACTACTACTTCTGATACCGAATCTAATTCAGTATCATCCTCTTCTACTTCATCCTTTTCAGTTACTAAGCCTGATCATCTTCCTGTTGTACCAGTAACTTCTTCAATATTCATGGCTGATCCTCCAGATCAAGAAATGGAGTCAATTTACTCTGACCCAGAGGTTGTTAGGGACAACCCCGAAATCATGTGTCTATGGCATCAAAACAGTTTTTACCATCGATGATATTTCTTACCACAAATGGCCGAAAGACTTGAGGAATTTCATACTTGGTTAAACACTCGACCCTCACCAACCATGATATGAATGATGTCCTTTACAATTTTGTTACTAGATTCACAGGAAGTCTTAAACTTTGGTGGAAATCGGTATCGAAACAAGACCGATCCATTTTCGATGTCACCAAATTTTAGCCAAGCCATCACTATCCTATACCACTTCTTTGTGGGAAAACCCACCGACCTTATCGAAATGAAAAGAAGAGAGTTTTTCGAAAGAAAATGTTGTTCCTTCCAAAAGAAACATCTTGATAAGCATTATCGAATTATGCTCCAGCTCTTTTACCAAATTGGAGCCGATTCAAATCTGAAGCATGTCTTCTTGAATTCCATCCCAAGGAATTATCCCAAATGGTCGAAAGATCCTTTTTTGGGAGACAAAAGAGAGTTCAGGATATACCTCCGGGAGAAATACAACAAGAAATCCATCTATGTCTTGAAGAAATATGCCTAAAACGCCAGATGGTCAAGTCCTATATCAACAGTGATCCAACCCTCGAGACAGCCTGCTCTCGTCACAAGCTGAAGATCAAATGTTCCAAAAGAGATTGTGATGGTACTTGCGGAAAGTATTCTCGAAAAAAGAAACACTTCAAGAAGTTCTCGATGAATAAGTCCCAACATGGCCACAAGAACTTTCGAAGAAAGAAGAAATGGCGATACCTACGAAAAAGAAAGGATCGCTCAGGTCATAAAAAGTCGAATCGTTGCTACATTTGCAACCAGAAAGGACACTTTGCCAAAAACTGTCCCCAAGCCAGAAAGGGCCAACATCATTTGATACATCGATTGAGCATGAAATGTATTTCTCTTGAAAATGATGATGTTGAATCATTATTCTCTCGATGAAGAACAATCAACAAACTCTTTGTATCATTCCATGTTACGACAATTCCAGTGAAATTGATTCGATTCGAATCAAGATATTTTTCACATATCACCCACATCTGCGAACAAAATCTTGACATATTTTCAAGTCAAACCCACTTTCCCCATTTTCCCGTAAAGATCCTCACCTCAAAGTTTGCTAAACCAATCACTTTGTCATTGCTTTCATTGATACTTTGGAGCAAGTTGTTCAATCTTGGATACCAAAGTTCTTCCCGAAGAATATTGGACTCCTTATGTCCGATATTTCAACTCGCCTCGGAGATACTTTCTCCACAAACGTGAGAACTACCCCCGTGACCATTCAGTTTTTCCCACAATGCTCAATAACCACAAAGATCTTTGGATCCAATCTTCCCAACAAAGACCTGATCATTGGTTGGGACGTTATGACTCAGATCTCACAGCTTCGTATCATTCCTAGAAAAGGTCTTAGGTATAAGAACCAATTCTCTGAGTTTGTCAATATCCAAAGACTCTTTTCCATTCAGATGAGCATGTTAGATCCAATAATGCAAAAATTGTTGGAATCATGTTCAGAATCCCATGCAGAATTTGCTCAAAAGTGTTCCCACCCTTTATGGCAAAATCCAGAATTCTTCGTTCGCCTTCCTTTCAAGAAAAATGAAGATATAAATCCAACCAAGGCGAGTCACATGGGAATGAAGCCAGAACACTTGGCCTTAGCTCAAAGAGAATGCTCAGAACTATTGCAACAAGGCCTTATTGAAATCTCCAACTCTCAATGGGCTTGTGAAGCCTTTTATGTTAACAAACAAGCTGAGCAGAACAGAGGAAAGATGAGATTGGTAATCAACTACCAACCTCTCAATCTTTTCCTCCAGGATGACAAATTCCCTTTACCATCCAGAGACTCTCTCTTTACTGGATTAACAAAGGCCCATATCTATTCCAAATTCGACCTCAAAGCCGGATTTTGGCAATTGGGCATCCATCCTGAAGACAGATCCAAAACAGGATTTTGTATTCCAAACCAACACTTTCAAAGTGGAAAGTTCTTCCTTTTGGCTTAAAGGTAGCACCATCCCTTTTCCAAAAGGCCATGTGTCGTATCTTCCAACCAATCCTTTCAAATGCGGCAGTATATATCGATGATATCCTGCTCTACAGTTCTGATGAGCAATCACACTGCCAACTCCTTGAACAATTCGCAGAAATTGTCAAAAAGCATGGTATCATGCTTTCCCAGAGAAAGATGAATATTGCCCAAACAGAAATTGAATTTCTGGGTATGCACCTCAACAAGGGTACGTACTATCCAGGGCCGCATATTGCTCAGGAACTGTTAAAGTTTCCTGAAGAGAATTTCACAAAGAAGGAAGTCCAACAATTCCTGGGGATAATTAATTATCTCAGGGACTTTGTCCCAAATATTGCAAAACTTCTGATTCCTTTGCAGTCCATGATAAAGAAGAATCCCCCACCTTGGGGAAAAACTCAGACAAAAGCGGTTGCTGAGCTTAAGGAGATTATGCAAATCTCCCACCACTAAAGATACCATCAACAGTAAAAGAATTCTTCAAACCGATGCCGTGACGAATACCGGGCAGCTATTCTCGCTTGAAGAAATTGATGGTAAGAGACACCTTTGTGCTCACAAAAGTGGAAAGTTTTCACAATCCGAAATGCATTACCACTCCACTTTCAAAGAAATCTTAGCAGTCAAAAATGGGATCAAGAAGTTTGAATTCCATCTCATCGGCCATCACTTCCTGGTGGAATTAGACATGGCATCTTTTCCTCAGATGACCAAGTTTAAACAGAAGCAGATTCCAAATTCCCAACTGCTTCGATGGGCTGAATGGTTTTCAAAATATTCTTTTGAAACCAAACATATTCCAGGAAAAAAGAATGTTCTTGCTGATTTCTTGTCAAGACCAAAGGCACCAGCCGAAATCAACATGTATATCAAAAGGCCTGCTTTTCATATGCTCAATCATGGCGTAAAATACAAGATTGAAAAGATCAAAGATTTGCCAAGCTGGAAATTTCCCCAGGAGATTATTGAACAAATCCGAATGACAATCTCACCGCAAATCTAGAAAACCTCATGTGGCAAAGCCACACAGATCTGTTCGATTCAATGCAGTTCGATTCTTTATCCTTGTGGATTAAATCCGAATATCCATTCATACATCCTCTTATCTCGGAAAGAAGATGATTTCCCGATCGCTTAAGACACTATTGTGGTACTTAACCAATAAGTACTTGATAGCTTTTGAGATCCCAACCAGGAGATTTGTTGCAAACCTCACCAGGATATTCTTACTTGGCAGAAATATCGAGAAAGAAAGTGATCGAAACCTTCTAGACTTTCTCAATTGGTTCTATCCTCCTACTCACTGGAAACATCTCTTGGAAAAGGAACTTAGAACCACAACACCAAATCCTGAGGTCCATACCATCCTGTTTTTCCGACGTCCATGGCACTTCTGCCGAAATAATGGCAACATCATCAATGCTCCCCTGGAGATAGGAACCACATCCTACAAACCACATACAGATAGCAAAGAAGCTCGGATTCACAAATCCTATCCGAGATCCGTTGCATCTTGCCAACCCCAATATCGAGAACTCCAGAGAATCCTATGCCAAGAAAACAAAACCATTCCTGAAAGTATATGGAATTATAATGAACCCACTGTATGGGATCATTATGACCTAGTACCAGAAGCTAGGGAAGCACTCAAGCAATTCAGACAAGCTGAATCATCTCAAGATAATGAAATGACAAGTGCACCAGACATTGTCCAACCTACCCAAGACCCCTATGCACGTTGGGGAGGTCCTCTTTCTCAAGATCCCTACGACCAGGAACCATTGTCCTTATCCCAAATAGACACTTCCTATTACTCACAGCCACTTCGTTGGCCTCAGCCAAGCATTCCTGCCAACACCACAGAAGATGACAATACAAACTGGGCTGGAGAAGAAGCATCCCACCGAGCTCATGAGGAAGCATCCTCATCACATCGTCTAAAACAAATACTCTCGCCGAAGATCTTGAAGATCTTGAACAAGTACGAAGCACATCTTCCGACAACAAGAACAGCTCGGACGACTCAGACTATGACTACAATGCTCATGACGGACGAGACCGCTGAAAGGCCGATGTCCGTACAATTTCACTGTAGCATAGTACTGTTCACTTTTAGTGTAGCACTAGGTTAGGGAAAGTACTGTTCACAGTACGATCACTGTTCATAGTGTGCGAATAATTCCCTCCCGAAAGTTTCGGATGCCTCTGTTTGTTCCCGGACCCATTAGCTTGGTCCTTGTTCGTTGTGACCTCTTATTGCCTATATAAGGCAAGGAGGGTGTATTGTGTTGGGCGTAGTCCCCCGAAGTAAAGTGAGTGTTTTGTAAAACCTCTCTATGGCTTTCTAAACTCCTCTTCTTCTCCAGCCTGGTAGAATCCTCTAGGAAATGCAGCTCGGGTAGATTAGAAGCGGTTCCATCCTGGTTCTCATGGTGTCCCTAGGCCCTGAACTAAAGGGCAGAGTGGTTTTCCGCTAACAGGCCGTCCCTAAAGGGCTTGAACGATTGTTCGCCCACTGTGGGAAGGCATACCTGCAGAAAATTGTCTCTTCCTTCCCTGGTTCGAGGTCTAGTTCCATTATGGTATTCTTGATATAGTTTATAATGAAATTTCTTAAACCTCTCAAGTGCAGAATGAAGTGGTTGCAGCTTTATTAAGGAGATTTGTTAAGGAAAGACGATCAGTTATACCATTAGACTATATAGTCTATTTGTGAGAGCATGATTACAATATCCATTACATGGTTGTTTTAGCAACTTATATAAATGTCGTTTCTTGTTCTTTATTAAGTATGTGATTAGATGCCATAAAAAAAGATAATAGTATTTTTACTCTGAAAGAGGGGTGGATAGTTAGTGAAGAAATAATTATTTCTTTATAGATTCTTTCAGAGTGAACGTGGCATTGATAGTTTATTTTTTATATGGAATTACGTCAAAGAGATACAAAATCTATATAAGTGCAACTGGAGAATTTTGCAGCAGATTCAAGTAAACTTGTGTGTAGACTGAAAAGTCTTAATTCATGGTCTTATGCAAGTTTCCAAACAATATTATTAAAGTTTCATAGTGTTGTTATTTTGTTCAATTGGGAACAAAGTAATTCAATATACTGCAAGGTCAGTGGGAGGAAATTTATTTTTTCTCATACTCTATGTACACGATATTTTGCTTACAAGTTGTGACCTTGAGACATCTTATATCTTTTGTACTAAGGTCTGTAAGGATTGTTTTTGCCATATTATATTAGATTTTCTCGGAGGACATTTGCTGATTGTATATTGGAAATATTTAATATACATCATTGCAAGCCAGGAATTGCTCCTGTTGTTAAGGGTGATGGACTGAATCTATCACATTGTCCTTATTTAGATATTGAGAAAATCTAATTAAAGGATGTATCTTGTGTCAGTGCACTTATAAATATAATGTATGCTCGAATTTGCACTAGATTAAATATCGTCTTTGTGACGGGACTTCTAGGCAGACATCAATCAAATTCAGGACGCGATCATTGCGTTTGCTGCCAAGAAGGTTTTAAGGTACTTAAAGATGATAAGAGATTATATGTTAATATGTGGATATATTCAATTCTGTGAGTCTACTCAGCATTTGTGTAGGGCAACATTAAGCTCTTTGAGTTCATGTCTTACGTAACTGCAGTGTTGTACTGGAGGTTCTTTTGCTACCGTGTAGCGTTTGGATCTTGAACTACGAGTTCAACGATGAGCACCTAGAAAGAGAACATGTTTTATATGTGTAGATAAGTTTGAGAGCTTAATTTAAAGTAAAACTAACTAACATTTGCAATGGACAAATGCAAGTTCTTTTCGCCAAGCTTCGGCAACCGGCTAGAGGTAGAAGATGACAAGAAAAAAATTCAAAAATTCAAAAATTAAAATTCAAAAATATTAAAATATTATTAAAAGTTGTTCACGTCAGCGCCAATTAGGCCACGTCAGCCGGCCGGCGTCCAGTCAGCAAAATCCGGCCAATTTTGGCCGGAAAAGACTAAATTGGCACAACATAAAAAGGTTTATGACTAAATCGGCACAAAGCCAAAATGTTTAGAACTTTTTTGGCACTTCTCCCAAAATTAATGTGAAGAGATTCGTCCTTGATGCTCCTTGTGTGCCCTTGATTCAGTCAAGTCTTAATAGGTGGCTCCAGTTTGCAGTCAGGCATGACATCCAAGAGATATTCATAACCCTGTATGACTGGCACTACAATATTTATAAGTTGCCGCATTCCTTGTTCCACTGCACTACGTGGTGAGTTTGCACGTGTCTCTGTCTCGATGCGATTATTCAATGTTCAGTGGTGTTCACTCAAGACATTGCACATTGGTTGGTGAGCCGACGGATTATAATTTGATGAGGGTTTTGACTGGCAACCCTGCTTTAGAATTTCTTAAATTAAAAGGCTGCCAAGGCTTCAAGTGCATTATGATTGAATCAAAAGTTTTGAGAGAGCTAGTGATCAATTCTCATAGGTTTTATTTCGGTAGAGATCCAAGCTTGCAAATTTTGGCTCCTCCTCTACTCAAATTGCGCCTATTAGGCAATTCCATGCCGAGGTTCAGTCTAAAAAAACTAACTTCTTTGATTGAGGCTGAGCTAAATTTCAACACAACAATTTCTACGGTAGATGGTGTTAAGGCTGATGGCAAATTTGTCAAGGAGCGGAATTGGTGATGGGGAGCCAGTGCCTTCAGATGCGAGCCCTGTTATCTCTGGTTCAAGTTGTGGACATACATTACAAATTGTAGCATAGGATATATTTGTGATATTGTTTGTTGTTGCTTGATGATACCATGTTCATAAATTGCTAAGAAACATTGTCATCTTGTAGAGGTGAAATTAATGCTGGATATGGCTTTTTTTATTATTTTTGTAATAGGAGTCATACACATCTTAGACTGATATCGCCGTTCGAGGTCCAACGATCCATTGAAATTTTTGAAAGACTAAAAGTACCCTATGCTTTTCATCTCTCTTTTTAAGTACAGTTACAAAAGCCCAGCGAGTATATGCTCTGAGAACTATTTCTGTTCCCATCTTAATGACAAATTGAGTGATGCCAAAGCTTTCAAGTGTCGAAATAACACAGTTTACATATTCATTCTAGTGAACAACTGCCTTTTTCAGCATTTAGATAAATAGTAAACAACTCTTTTCCTTTGGTCTTTTGGTAGTTATTCTGAAGGTACAATGTCCATTTGCACCAGTAGACATAGGTAGAGTAGCAAATTGTATGTCTGATTTTCTTCTTTATCAGCAATTCCAATGATCTCTCACGAACATACCACAGGCTTGCAATTCCAACAACCTCTCACAACAGCCGATAGACCAAATAAAATGAGCGAACAACCAGCAGAGATGCTTCTTATGAAAAAAAAATTATGGGACATTATTTTTTAGTCTTAAAAAAATTTCAATGGATTGCTGGACCTCTAATCGCAATATCAGGCTAAGATGTGTATGGCTCCTATTACAAAAATTATTAAAAAAAAAGCCACATCCAGTATAAATTCCACCTCTACAACTGACAATGTTTCTTAGCAATTTATGAACATGATATCATCAAGCAACAACAAAAAAATATCACAAATATATCCTACGCTACAATTTGTAATGTCTGTCCACAACTTGATCCAGATGTAACAGGGCTCGCACCTAAAGGCACCAGATCCAAATCACTAATTCCGTGACGTGATGTAGAGTCTCGACAATCTCCTTGACAAATTTGCCATCAGCCTTAGCACCATCAAGTGTAGAAATTGTCGTGTTGACATTTAGCTCATCCTCAACCAAAGAAGTTAGGTTTTCTAGACTAAACCTCAGTATGGAATTGCCCGGTAGGCGTAATTTGAGGAGATGAGGAGCCAAAATTTGCAAGATTAGAACTTTACCGAAATAAAACCTATGAGAATCCTGTACAAAAAAAAAAAAAAAAAAACCTATGAGAATCGATCACTAGTTGTCTCAAAAGTCTCGATTCAACCATGATGCGCTACCAAAGGCCACGTGAATGAAGCCCTTTCCGAAATATGGCCCATTACTTTGTCTCCTATTTTGCTAGACCTTTTAATTGCAGATGCCCTTTCTGCACGTTGTACCCCTCTTAAGCATTGAATGAATAGTTTCTTTTCTGACCAAAAAAAAAAAAAAAACATGATGCGCTAGGCTGCCACTCAAAACTCTCATTTAATTATAATCGGTCAGCTCACCATAACCAATGTGCAATATCTTGAGTGAACACCAATTCACAGCATCCAACATTGAATAATCGCATCGAGACAGAGACACGTTTAAACTCAACAGCGTAGTGCGGTGGAACAAGGAGACGGCAACTTATAAATGTTGTATTGCCAATCATAGAGGTTACGAATATCTCTTGGATGTCATGCCCGACTGCAAACTGGAGCCACCCTTCAAGACTTGAAAGAATCAAGGAGACACAGGGATCATCAAGGGCGAATCTTTTCACATTAGTTGCTATGTAATGTGATAGCACCGTGTCGACGAAGGTGATGAACTTCTGGTACTGTCGGCCACCGTCCTCAAGTAGAGAGAAAGACATGCACGGGTTAGAGGACCGAATGGAATGCCATTGCTTGGACAAGACGCTGGTTTTGACGGCATCTACAGTGTCATGAACGAGAATATATGACCCATTAAGGCATCGGGCATTTGGCGTAGGTAATCAACTGGGTTCAGGTGGAAAGGAGGTGCTCGTCGATGTTTCCCTTCTTGACCCTGATCAAGGCGGCGGCGAGGTTGATCCCGGGCCACGTATAGAGAGATTCTTGACGAAAATGAAGAGAGTCCCTGGCTTTTTCTCAAGATTCAAAGAAAAAGGCAAACCCAGACAGAGCTTGTGAAGAGGGGTTTAGCTCGAAAGAGCCAGAAGTGGAAGAGCGACAAAGGAAGGAGGAGAGTATCCGGATGAACAGGGGCGAGAGAAAAAAAAATGAGTAGAGAGAAGACTCATTCGATTAATGGGCGGGCCAATCAGGGTTATTTTAGGGCCCGTTTGTTTATTTTTGTTTCTATTCTTCGGAACAAAAATTTCTATTTTTTGTTCTGGGTAACAAAAAAAGAACAGACACGCATTTGGTAAAATTTTTGTTCCCAATAACAAAAAATCTATTTTTTTGTTACTGGGAACAAATCTGGAACAGAAATAAAAAGTAGAAAAAAGTTGTTTCTTATTCCTAGGAACAATTTCAAGAAACAATTTTTCTCTCTCCTCTTTTTTTTCTCTTTCTTTTCTTCTTTTTCTTCATCCTTTTGCCAGTCACCTGCCTTGGCCATGACTGGCGCCAACGACTAGCCAAACGAGGGCTGACGACCTCGCCGGAGCGTCGCCGATCCCCGGAGATGCCGAGGCTCATCTGGCCAAGTCTTGCCGTGGCTGCCTCGTGAGGCCACCGGCGAGGCTCGACCTCACCCAAGCGACGCGAGGTTGACCTCACCAGTCGGCGCGAGGCTTGCTTGGCCACCGAGGCTCGGACTCGCCTAGATATGGCGAGGCTTCGGCGAGCTCGCCGGAGCTCACCCAACCAATTGCCAATCGCCGCCGTGGCCGGCAACCAGCCACAAAGAGAAAGAAGGAAAAAAAAAAGGAAAAATATTGAAAAACTAAAAGAAATAATAAAATTATACAAGTTTACCAAACGCATTTCTATTTCTGAAGTAGAAATTTTTTGCAGTTACCAAATGCATTCTTATACTCAGAAATTGTTCCCGGGAACATAAACAAAAAAAACTATTTCTGTTCAAAAATTGTTCCCCGAAACAAAAATATTACCAAACGCGCCCTTAATTTCCAAACTTGAATTCTTCCTTATTCTGTTAATAACTTGTTTCCAACCACTAGCAAACTTTCGAGTTTCACTTTTTTGAATATACGCAAAATGTAGAAGGAATTCTTTAATGCGCAATGTCATCTAAGACTACATATATGAAATGAGAAAACATAAATTACACCAAATGGAATTCCTTTGGAGTCTTAATTACTAGGTGAAGGAAATGAAAAAGGTAATGGTAGAAGAAAGTTTTTAAAGGTTCTTTCTAGAAATGATGGTTATACTCTTCCCTTGACAATTATAGAATCCTATTTCGTTTTCTTTTTGATCGATTTTTGCTTCATATTGGAGGGGCATATAATCTATCAAAAATTATTTCTCTTTAATCCTGTTTTATGATAATATCTAGTTTTGAATTACATGTTTCAATTAAGTAAAGAATTCTTCGATCTCTCTAAACTAACAGTAGTTAAAAGCATTATTCAACTTCAAATTTTGGCCATAGAATTTCAATAAAATATATGCCTGCTATAAGATGAATAACAGAAGTATAAACTAAATATTTGACAAATCTCTCTCTCTCTCTCTGGTATAAAAAAATTGATTTGATTTTTCTTAAGAAAGTTACCAAAAAAATTGAATTTTTAATTATCGTCTTTCTTTTTCTATTCTTTCTTGCATTTTTTTCTTCATCAGCAGGTGACTGGTGAGCTTGAGCCTTGCTAGATTCTAGCGAGCTCGGCTTGGCTCACCATAATCGGGCGAGCTCGTCCCTCGCTTGTCGCCGGTCCCATGTCGTCACCATGGTGGGTAACTGGCCAAGGAAGAAGGAAAAAGAAAAAGGAAAAGAATAATAAAATAAAAAAAATTGAGTTTTTTTAGAATAAAAGTTTCATTAACCAACCTACCCATGGGCAGCACAGATGGTGTGCGTGCTCTCCTTCATCGCCGAGGTCGAGAGTTCGAATCCTCTCGTTGCATTCCATGACTTAAATGGGGGTCCTAGGAATGGATTACTAGGCCAGCCCCCCTGAGGTTTTACGTCTAAATAGTGACTTGCGACGACGTCCGTGGCATCGGAGGGCGGTGTGACCCCGATTAGCGTAAGCAAAGGCAGTCTCCTGCAGTTCCTCGAAAAAAAAAAATTTCATTAACCAAAGACAAGAGCCCAGGCATCGGGGAGCCACACATAGCCTTTGTGGACTTGGGCATAAGTGCTGAGGACCAGGGCTTGAGCATCTGGGGCCCAAGCACTACCTTTATGGACCTAGGCTCAGGCGCCAAGGCTTCAAGCCCTGCCTCAATGGACTCAAGCCCAAGCATTGGAGACTTGGTCTTGAACACTAGGAACTAGCGTTATGGTTTTTATACCCAATGATAGAATTTCGGGTCAAAGCACTTATGGCTAATAATATTTTGGAAAGTTATTTGACTTTTTCAAAGAAAAAATCATTTTCCTTAATTTACACATAGGTTTATGATTGACTGGGCAAATATTTTCCGTTGACTTATTTTTTTAAGCGAATCAAATGTCGGATAATGAGAAAAATGTTTTTAAAAAATATTTTCCCTAAACTCTAAAACTCTTCTTGCTTTTCTTGAAATTTGAAAAGATACAGAAACGAACTCTTTCTGCTCAAATAAAAATAGACCTAAATAATTTGAAATTACTAATCCCCCACAAATTATGAAATATCTTGCCCTGAACCTATAGCAGGGGTAAGAATCAATGCCATTTATGGTGCGTTTGGTAACACTTCTGTTTAAAAATTGTTCCAGGGAACGAAAATAGAAAAAGTGTTTCGTTCCGAGGAACAATTTTTGTACAAAAAAACGCGTTTGGTAAACTTGTTCCAGAATAAAAAATGAACGGAAACACGTTTGGTAAATTTGTATTCTTTTTTTATTTCTTTTAATTTTTTAATATTTTTCTTTTTCTTTTCTTTCTTTTTCTTTTTTTTTTTTTTTTCTTTTGGCCGGTCGCCGGCCCCGGTCATGGCCGGCAACCGGCCGACGAGGGCCGGCGGCCTCGCCCAGCCACGGCGAGGCTCACCGGCCCCCGGCGAGGCCGAGCCTCGCCGTGGTTGGGCTCGGCCTCGCCGGGCCACCGCCAAGTGACGCCGGCCCGGAGGTGGCCCGGCGAGGGCGAGCTCGGCGAGCTCGGCGAGCCCGACCTCGCTCGCCAAGGCGAGGCCGAGCCTCGCCGAGGGCCGGCGATGCCCCGGCGAGGTCGTTGGCCCTCAACGGCGTCGCCGGCCCTTTTTGGCCGGTCGCCGGCCATGGCTGAGGCCGGTGACCGACCAAAGAAAAAGAGAAAGAAAAAAAAAAAAAGAAAAAAAAAGAGGAGAGAGAAAATGTGTTTCTAATTTTTGTTCCAAAAACAAGAAACAAGTTTTTTTTTTGTTTCTTGTTTCTGTTCCAAAAGTGTTCCCGGAACAAAAAATAGATTTGGAACAAAAACGCAAACAAACGCGTTTTTTTTTTTTTTGTTCCCTGGAACAAAAAAACACAAAAACTGTTTATAAACAAAAAAAAAGAAATGTTAACAAACAGCCCCTTAGGCTGCGTTTGTTTTTATTTCTTTTTTTGTTTCTAAACACTTTTCTGTTTTTTTGTTCCCGGGAACAAAAAGGAACAAAAACGCGTTTGGGTGCGTTTTTGTTCCTTTTTTTTTTTTTGTTCCCGAACAAATGTGGAATGCGAAAATAAGAAACAAAAAAATTTTGTTTCTTATTTCGAAACACATTTGAAGAACAAAAAAGGAACAAATTTCTTTTCTATTTCTTGCTCAGCCCTTCGAACACCACCTCTCCTCCTGCATCTTCTCTACCGTCGTCTTCTCCGGCGCCGACAGCCGCCTCTATCTCGAGACCATCCGGCTTCTCCACCGTCGTCCTCTCCGACGTCGAGGGCCGACGACCTTGTCGGGGCGTCGCCGAGGCGTCGTCGGCCCTGTGAGGCCGAGCGTCGCCGACCCCTCGGCGAGGCTCGGCCTCGCCTTGGCTGGGCGAGCTCGGGCTCGCCGGATCCGGGCGAGCTCGAGCTCACCCGGCCAAGGCGAGGCCGCCGACCAAAAGAAGAAAAAAAGAAAAAGAAAGAAAGAAAAAAAAAAAAGAAATAAAAAAAAAAATACAAATTTACCAAATGTGTTTCTGTTCATTTTTTATTACCGTAACAAGTTTACTTAAACGCTTTTTTTTGTTCAAAAATTATTCCCGAACAAACACTTTTTTCTATTTCTGTCCCGGAGAACAATTTTTAAACAAAAATGTTACCAAACGCACTCTTAATTTTCCCCCTTTAGATACCACCTGCTGATTTTTTTTTTTTAAATGCCGTGAGCACTACGTGGTGTCCATATTAATTCTTTATAAAAAATATTCTTAAATTGAAAATACACCTAATTGAAAATGAACTATTAAGGTGGTTTTTAAGAAAACCAAAAGGGATATTGCATTATTTTTACACATTATAGGTCGTGTTCTTGCAAATAAATCAAGGATTTTAATATTGCCAACTCTGTTGACATGGATTTAGATAATTATTTAATCACTGAAAATCTAGCCATCCATATTACAATTAGGATAAAAAAAAAAGTTCGAATGATAATGACAATGTAGTTAAATTACTTCAAATATTAATTTTCAATAAATTATGAAAAAATATCACTTAATCTTTTGAGACAGCTGTAGAGGATTTTCATCATTGTCGATAGAGAACAACTATCCCCTATCTTTTTCTATTCGTTCATTTTTTAATAATTTTTCATATATGAGAGTTGTTGACGCAAATTTTTTTAAAGAAAAAGTAACTTTGTCGAAAGTAAGTCGTATATTTATAAACTATGTAAGTATTTTGATGTGGGCGATTCTACCAACGTAGACTTAGGTACGGTATCAAATATGATCATCGACTCACCAACTATGGCTAGGGTTGACCCAAAAAAAAAAAAAAAACCCATGACTAGGGCACAAAACAATTTAAACAATTCTGGAATATCCTTTAGACTGTGAGGGGGTCGCTCTTTCCCTTCGCCGAACTCAAACAAGGGAAGAGTTGAATGAGCCGAAATTCACCGGCGGCAATGCACTTGGCGTGTTCACATTGTAAGTTTGTTTTGGGACAATGGTGGTGCGTGCAAATTTTCGTGTTCCTTTAGTGTTTTATTCGTTCACGAAATGCTGTGATGTTGGTGGTACTTCAAAGCAGACCAGACTACAATGTTGATGACAGCACAAATGCATGATATTGATCAAGGTACAAGTTCATAAGGCATTTTGTGGTCATGTAGAACGTCTATTTGTCTTGTGTAATTAAATTGTTTGAAAGATGTTAGATTTAAGACTATTGAGACTATTTGCAACTTTTATGTATAACCCAAACTTTGCGAAACTAGATAATTGGTGGTCTATATCTCTACCAAACGGATGGATCAGGTAAAAAATTTTCCGACACAAATAGATCCATTTAACCCATTTTCATTTAATAAAAATCTAGCAACTCATACCTAATTCGATCTATATTGCTAAAACACTTCATATTTAATCAAATCTAGGAAAACTTACTTTTTATGATTTTTTTTTTTTAAAAAATGTTCCCTAAACACTTCTATGCAATACAAATATAATAGACAATTTATATATATATTTTTTTAAAAAAAAAAATTGAGACTCCATTTGTTTCAAGAAGATTGTGGCATTTTCTGAAAATGTTTTCTAGGAAGTCATTTCCTAAAAATGACAATATCTTTTTGTGTTTGGTTGAAATTTAAAAACATTTTCTACCATTTGGTGTGAAAAATATTATTTATAAAAAAATCAAATTTTTATTATTTTTTTCCTTTTTTTCTTCTCTCGGTGAGCTCAAGTTTCGCTAGATCAGTGAGGCCTCGTCAGCCACCAATTAAGAAAGAAGGAAAAAGAAATAGAAAAATAAAAAATAAAGTAAAATAAAAAAAATTAAAAAATGACCCATTTATGATCTATTAAATTGTTAGGTAACCCATTTATGACATATTAAACTTGTAACTCATTTATGACCCATACCATAAAATATGGGTTCTAAACTCATTTTGCCACCTCTAACTTTGATAGATACACGGGTACTCAGCACTTTACGTGAATGAAATCCTGGTATGTCAACGATTTAGCAGAGGAGAGTAGAGAAAAGAAACATGTACCAATCAGCAAGCAGAAGATCCAACAGTTTGTGTGCGATGCCAGGACAAAGTCATAGGTTCGATCTCACCAGCTTTTGCAGGCCAGAGATCGGGACAACCTCGTAACGAACAAGAAGAAACCAAGTCTCCCGAATCTTAAACAACCCATACACCGAAACTCACTCGGCCACCTTCCTTCGTCTTCTCACTGCCTTTGCCCTCTCACGGTTTCATCTCCACATCCACACATAGTGTAGCTTTCATTTCGACGAGGATGTACAGGTCGTTGAGGAGGAACAGAGCGGCGGGCGATGACTACATGCATGTGCCGCCGATGGCGTCCATGATCCTGAGGATGGGATGGTTCCAGGGCAAGGAGCTGCCCGCGTATGACCCAGCGTCGGAAATGATGAGGAAGGAGAAAACGCGCAACAAGCTCGCTACCTCTGGTCTTGCTCTTGTGTGCGGCTGCTCTCTGGTTCTTTTCCAATCCAGGTACTAGAAAACTTGGAAACTTCACACACCCATTGAAGCCGAGCAACAGAGCAAGCCATTACACGAGGCCCTGACCTTGACTCTATCATTCAAGAAATCCAGGGAAAATTCAGAAACACCCCTCGACCTATCGACGCAAAAGAAGGTGGGCACCGAGTCTGGCGACTCGGAGACCTCCACCACCACCATGGTGTTCCTGACGGGCGGTTCATTGTAGAGACGGACAAAGCCGTCCTCCGACAGCAGCCTATGCCAGAGCTTGCACAAGGTTCTGGCCCGGAACAGAGACTTAATGGGCAATCGGGAAAGAATCTGAATGACAAGCTCGGTCCGGAAAGAACCCAGCCCCTTGGCATTTCATCCCTCGAGAACCTTCAAATTCTCAACCCAGATTGCCCGAGAAAGAGAGAAGGAAAGAAACCCACGTCCACTTACCTCGACTAGGGCTCGCCGGTAACCCGGATCCGGCGATCACGCCAGAGAACCGAGGCGTGCGCGGAAGCTCGGGAAGCGGAGCGAGGAGGAAGAGGAAGGGACGGAGGAGGAGGAATCGGCTTATCGGTTCATTGTGCCCGAGCTGCGTGGTTTTTGGTCTTACCTGATTTCATTTCTTTTTGCCTAAATATGGTAACTGATTTAATTTTTAGATAATTCCCAACAAAAATGCTAATATTTTTCACCCCGCAGGATATCGATACCTGAATTTTTCTTATTGATGACCCAAAAATACCTGACTAGATTTCCATCCATAATTATTGGTAATGATCCAACTGACAACAATCGTGGCTAATACTAACCAAATGGATCCAACGTGACAATTTACCCGCATCGCCCTATCAACTAGGAACATGTTGCCAATCATGTCGAATTTTCATCAGTCATATAAAGAAAAGGTATTTTTGAGTCGTTGATATGGGCATTGATGGCCATTGTAAGAAGTTTCGGATTTTAGTCGTACTGTCCTCTATTCTAATTTTATTGCAAAATAAGAGATGAACTAAAGTAAGTTCATCTTCTCTGTGCTTACCAACAGAGTCAATTATAATGGATTTGGCTGCTTATGTAGTGCTTTTAGGATGCGTTTGATTCAATTTTATAAATGGGCTTTAGGTGTAATGTAAATGCCAAAAGTAAAAGTTATTTGGGGAAATGCAAACTGCGTTTGGTTAAAACATCTTTGCAAATGGACTTTGAGTTGAATGTATGTTTGGCAAAAAAACTTTTGCAACGAGTTTTGGAGATATATATATATATTGAAAAATGACCAAAACCTTCACTGGACCGGCAAAGGGTTACAACCGCCGGAGAGCCAAATCTGGCGCTGACGGCCGTTGGTCGAGGTCACTCAACATCGAGCGGCCTCTAGCGAGGGTCGCACGACTTAGCCGAGGGCCACCAGAGGTTGCACGACCTCAGGCGACCCAAGCAACTACCGCCTGGGTGTAGCAAGGGTCGTGCAATCAATGGCCGCCGCCGCATGACCCTCACAACACTCAGGCGACCGTCGCCTAGGTGTTGTGAGGGTTCCGCCATCGACAGCCGCCATCGCGTGAACCTCGCGACACCCAAGCGAGGTTCGCCTGAGGCCACAAGACCTAGGCGGCGATCACCTGGGTCGCATGCTGCCTAGGTCGCCCGAGGTCGTGCAACCTCAGGTGGCCCTCAGCTAGGTCACGCAACCCTCATTGGTGGTCACTCAACGTTAGACAACTTCAACCACTGGTGCCAAATCTAGCTCACCGGCGGTTGTAGCTTTTCGCCGATCCGGCAAAGGGTTTGGTCCTTTTTTAATTAGGAAAAAAAAAAAACTAATGAATGATGAAATTGGAATTTTAAAAAATTGATCATGGTAATTTTGGAAGAAAAAAATGAGTTTTAGCATTTGACTAAATGCTGAAAGCCCAAAGCTAGTCTCTACTAGTATTAGGCTTTCAGCCTTCCCAATATTGACTTTGAAGTTAAAGCTCTTTTAAAATAGGTGCCAAACGGTCCAGCATTTTCTCAAGAGGCTTTCACCCATTGAAAATGCTGAACCAAACACACCTTTAATGTCCAAAAGATTTTTAAAATTGTAAGATTTGGTTTTATAGAGGAAAAGAAGGAAAAATTCAATAGAATTAAAGTAAAATAAAAATGCGTAAGTATGAGAGAGAGATGAAAGGCATGGGAAAAGGGAGATCACTAGTCGCTGTTATCGGAAATATTACCAGTTAGATTTTCGTATTGTGTTCAATATCATCAGTAGGGGGTGTCAATGGTTCGGTTCAGTTCGATTTTTTTGAAAAACCGAACCGTTAGGAAAAACTTCCGAACCGAACTGAATGAAACCCGAACCAAACCGAAATTTTGGTTCGGTTCGGTTCGGTTTTTCGGTTTTGGTTTTCAGCTTTTGGTTTTCGATTTTTGCATTTTTTTTTGTTGTATATATTTTTCATTTCCAAAAATAAGCTCTTATCGATTTGTTAGTTCGGTTAACCGATAAAAACAATTTCAGTTTTTAATGAAAACCGAACAAAAAAAACCGAATTTTTCGATTCAGTTCGGTTCAATTTTTGACACCCCTAATCACCAGGGATCGGTGAATCCCCTCCTTCCATCCCTTCCCCCCTCTCTCTCCAAGTTTTTTTTCCCTCTTTTCTTGGTTTTTTTTTCTTTTACTCTATAATATTTTAATCAAGATCTAGTGAGTAATAAATTAGAAATCAGTTAATTCGAAAAACATTAAGGCCCATTTTTAGGTGGGCTTTGAAAAGTAAAACCCAAATGGACCAGGTACTAGTACTTTGGTAATCCTCACTCCACTTCCCCCATTAACTTGGTTAAAAAGTGGGTCATTAACCTAAATTGCGGCTTCTATTTATATGTCGTAGACATACATTTGAAAAGTCGAATGAACTTTTCAGGCACTTCTAACGGCTACACGAAATGAAGATCATGCATGTCTAATTCATTATCGACCAACTCATAGTAGCACAGACAAAGGCAATTTTCAATTCAATAAGACATCAATTGATGTCATAATGTGCGAGGTCTCGCCATCACGAGCGTTTTAATCAAAAGATAGCATTCGGTTATATATAAACAATGTTAGGGTCAATTCAATTTTTTTCGAATAGAAAACGTAATAGGCCCAATCCATCTCTATCGAGCTAGGCCTGCCCATCTTGTTATGACAATGATTTGAAGTCACATCGCTTTAATCTATTTTAGTAAATAAATATATGAACTTGTAGTCATGCTAAGGTAAATGACTTTCCAGAGTAAAGCAAGATAAAAATTAAAAGTGCCATCTTCAAATATTTTATAAATGGAAACACGAGAATTGCATTGGCTTTATTACTCAATTTACAAGAATCGTTATAGCACGCTTTGCATATCATGTTTTAACTGAATTATCAATTCGTGTAAATTTCAAGTGATTTGAATTCTTTGGCACAATATTAGCTGTTCTGTAGTTCGCTAATTACGAATCCTAATCAATTAACCATGGATACGAGTGCTCCATTTGTTTATCAGAAAAATAATTGATTTGAAAAATATTTTTCTAAAAATTATTATTTATATTGTTTAAAACAATGAATGAACGATTTTTTTTTCTTTTGCAGAAAATGTTAGATTACTAACAATGAAACTATTTTTTATTAATTAATTATTTCAAATGATATAAGCGATTATTTTAAAAAAATATTTCTAAATTATTTATTTTTCACAAAACAAACAAAATTGAAATGTGAAATCAAGTTTCCATGTAAGAGGAAAAGTTACCATTGATCACTAATTAAAATCGTCGGTATCGTGCATTCGACTCTTAGTTATTGACTCAAGTCAATAGAGATTAAATTGAATGGATTGGGATTAAATGGCCAATTTTTGGTTGATGGTTTTTTTTTTATGACCCGAGAACTCCCGTACAGCCGATAGCCGGCAAGGTAAACTCGGGGTGACCCCAGCGGAGGACCCACCACCCCGATGTTACACTTAAGACACCAAACGCCTCCACTGGGTTTTGAATTTCTCACATTTGGGAAATGATCAATGGAGCTCTTATCCAGCGGAGCCACCACGACCGGTGGTTGATGTTGGTCAATAGTTGATAAAAGGTTAAACCAATAGGTCCGGTCTAGTTTTGAAATTACTAATATGGGATCGCGAACATCACTTCGATTTTACCTGATTGAGATCCTATGAACACGAGACAGCGACTCACGCTCATTTCAATTCCCAAGGCGTTGTCAGTTTCTAATACAACAATGTACCAGCAAATCCATCTTTGCTTGAATTAACTTGATCGATAGAAGTTAATTGCAAGACTTTTCTAGTAAAGTTGTTCGCATCCAAAGCTCCATTTTTGGCACGGCAACAACATCCAAAACGTTCGAAGACATCGCTACGAGTGCGCTCAATTAAGCAAAACTAAATTTTAGGGATCAACACTCATTCTCATTCGATGTAATTTAGAATTATTTTTCCAATCATCGACGAGCAAGTGAGTAAGCTAATATAATTTGGAATGCTGGCGATACTTTGATAGCTCGCTCTAAACATCCACCGGGTCTCCCCCTAAATTTTTGCACTTTTAAATATGAATTAAATCAATATAGTATAGAGAAAATCCTTTTCATTGACTTGTGACTTAAATTTTCTCGAATTAAAATGGGTTTTAATAATGCCCTCAACCTCAAATCACTCTTGCCCTCGTATATATCTTATTCCAATACATGTATAATGATCGGGTATCGAGTTCTTCTGCCGCGGTATCACATTCTAAAGTGGAAAATACCTTGGCCATAAAGATCAGGGTCGTGATATTCCCGCACTTTGGAAACTCATCTTTTTACGCGAACTAACTTTTTTGAGCCAGTTTGGTATAGTTATTGCCAAATTTGTAAGGGTGTCGTGACTAGAGCTGTGCATGGCCAGGTCGAACTCGCTTTTTTCAATGCCAGTATTTCAAATACATCATTTTCTTGAAATTTTCATTTAATTCCAATTCCACAAATTTTTGTTGCCTTACAGCCAAACAAAAGAAACCTCGTGATATTCCATTCTTATTTAAGATCTCCATTCATTCCACTATACCATACGCAGCACTTGTTCGAATTAAAGGACGTGTCTTCGGATAAGTAGTTGTGGATATAACCACTTGAGATTAAAGTACCTAGCGACCTGCTCGAATTCCTTATGTTTAAACTCTATATATCCTTTAGAGTTGATCTCGTGAGATTCACTTAGTGGCTTAGAGATAAATAAAAACGTTGATTAGATGCATGATCCAAGTTCGATTTTCCACCACACTAAGTCCAAGTAAACTCCAGTTCGAATAACTTATCCAAATTCAGGTTCGCGCCTAATTTGTTCCACGACATCAATAAGATATTTCAGACGACTCTTAATGTCTATTTATTTGAAATGAACTCAATTGCCCTAAAAGGAAAAATCTTTGAGTTCAACGGGTTATTTTTGGAATTTCGATTTATAAAATAGTTTTAAAACGTGATAGTATCACTGCTGACAATTACTTAGCCATGGAATAACCCGTGCTGCACCTAGTGAGCAAACAACAGTAGGCTAGCATTCCTTCTATAGTTGTTCTAGAGAACAATACAGCAAATAGCTTTCTCATATTAGATCGTATCATGCCCAACTTAACTTGGACGTCTAGTCTATCAAGTAAGATAGCAAATTACTTTAGGCTGAATAATTGATTTCAGCCCATCATGACCTCATTGAGATAATGACAATAGCTTTTGATTAGTTTGTGCAGAGAGACGAATCTCGCATTTAGAGCTCTTAAGTAATATAATTCTATCATAGAAAAAAATACATTATCAACTCTTTACTCGATAACCCTAAACTCCATTTATAAGGGTTCGCGAATATAGGAAAATTACGGACTACGACACTAAGTTCGTTCTCTTTTTTCTTTGCGAATGCTCATGGAATTGCGTGTTGAATTTCGTTCTGTTTTGCGAAATTATTTTCCTTTCCGCTGACAAAATGAAGAATTTAATTCATTCCTTCCCTTTTCCTTTCGAAATCGGGAAAACGATAGCTAACTGCCCGTCTGAAATTTAGGCAGATTGTTAGGCCTTGCGTGAGTTGAACAGTCAATCGATGACCGGACTTTCATTCATCTGGGCAAAATAATGCTACCATTAATGATTGTGATTGATGGGCTTATGCCAAACCATAGAATACATTCCCATGTTTTCCATTTAATTTTTTCCATAAACAATGGTACCATTAATGCTACCATTGGTTATCGTTGACAAAGCGGCACCAATTCAAGTAAATTTGATCATTTCAAAGGTACATAATCAAATTAGAATCTACATAATAAGTTTGTGATTGAAATAACAATTATTGTAGTAAAGGGTTAATGGTGATAGCTACAAAATAAATAAAAAAAATCGAGTGCCATTATATTGTTTAAGTCAACATGTAATTACAACAGTAGAGATTGTGCGTCAAGTTGAATATATCGTATATTGTTAACATATATAAATATCAACGTAAGTGTAGACATCAACATAAGGTGGCCTCCATTTGAAAGGGCATGTTTTCAATTCCATTTTTCTATTAGAGGCTTCATTTTAGGGATAACACCATAATTATGATGTAATAATAAGAATACTGGCAATAAGATTTATTAAGTAGAAAACAATTTTTTTGGCAGTAAATAGTACATTGTTCAGATCAAGGCGAGTGGACAAGAGGAGTTAGAAATATGATTGTGGATAAGGTAAAAAAGGGAGCACAAGGACAACGTTCAGCCAGAGCAAGTGCAAAAGTAAACAGTGAAACGCATGGGGATGCCAATCATAGCTAGCTATACTTCCATTTTTAGAGTTCCACAGCCCACTTGCTTCTTTTATTATTATTGTTGTTGTTTTTTTTTTTTTTTTTTTTGGTCTGAAATTGTTGTCGTTGTTTTTTTTTTTTTGGTCGAAAAATTGTTGTCGTTGTTAAACAATCACTATTTTGGAAAAATTAAGAAGAGATTATTTTACTTTGGTTGATCATCATACATTCACTTAAAAAGAAGGTCAACGCTTTGCAAATTAACAATACATTTTGAAAAAGCAATCTATATCTAATAAAGTAACTATCCTATCGAAGCACGATTAGTCGATAATCTTCCGAAAATGCCGAATGGTTCTCTATGACGTTTTTCTTATTATATTACGATTTCATTTGTTTTGTAAAAAATGAATGATTCATAAAATATTTTCATCAAATAGCAGTTTGTATTGTTTGAAGTGAGTATATTTTGAGTGCAAAAATAGGTCACCAATAATTGTGTACTTGTATTAAATTGGTTTTTAGCAACTCGCCTTAGGCTCCATATATTAGGAAAATATTTTTATAAATTATTCCTATTTCACAAAATAAACGGAGTCTAAAAGGAGTTGCTAACAATCAATTTCCACGATCATTTATGCTTTTGCTAAGACAAGCCTCATTTTGCACCCCAAACACATGCTTACTTCATGCTGATCACAGTGATTTATTTAAACATGACGAGGTAATCTTTTTTCTTTTTTGGCCTACATATTGGATAACATTACGTGATTGCGTTAGTTTTTCATCTCAATTAATAACCCTGTACTCGATGAACAATGCAAATTGCCAATAGTGCACTAGTAGATCTAAGTGCATGCCAATCCAGCATCGTCACTCCTCCCGAAGAAACTATGCTTCTAAGGTTTAATCTTTTTGTTATAGTTTTTTTTTTTTCACATTTACTTCATTTGAAACAAATCCTAGTTTTCTTGCCCATTAAATAAGTGGATCTCACGAAATAAGAACTCTTTTTTTATGTTTCTTATGGTACCATGATTAGTTATATCTATCGTAATCATTAATAAATATCATGAGTCAGTTAACCACCGGCCGTGGTGGTTTTGCTGGATAAGAACTCCATTGATCCTTGCCCAAAGGTAAGGGGTTCGAAACCCAATTGAGACATTTGATGTCTTAAGTGTGGCGTCGGGGTGGTGGGTCATCCGCTAACGTCATTTCAGGGTTTATCCGCCTGCTACCGGCTACCGACTGTACGGAGTTCCCTGGGTATTAAAAAAAATAAAATAAAAAATTATGAGTCAGTTTATTTCAAAAATAAATGATTTTGAATATATTCTTATTAAAATTATCGTTTGAAATAATTAATTAATGTAAAATATTTTTATTGTCAACAACAATATTTTCTTTAACAATAACAATAATTTCTATTTATTTATTTTCTTAAATGATATAGACGATTATTTTGATGAAAATACTATTTAAATTACAATTTTTTTGCGATGTCTTTTAGACTTGCCATAATTGACAAGTACATGTTTGACTGCTCAGTACCTTGCAAGTAATCAAAGTACGTGCTAGCCTCAGATAAAAAAATAATAAAGTACGTGCTAGCCTCCTACTCTATTGACTTTCTATGAAGGACCAGTTATCTCACTGGTCGCTCAAAGCTCTAGGAAAGGACTTGCATCCACGCGTAATTTTTATTTATTACATCTGCTAATTTAAAAATATTATATTATATATAATATTTGCTCAAATCTCAATGTGATATAATTGGCACCCAACTTTTCACTTCACCACTCATATCAAGGCACCGGTCGCCCGACAGCCCCTTTCCATCTCGACTATGCAGAAGCCAAAAGATACAACTTACCTTCACAGACGTTTATGTTTTATCTTAAATCAATTCATTTATTCCTCGAGAAATATCTTTCTATTCTACGTGAACTTTAGCAATGAAATCGAGGAAAATGAGACATTTATGGAGCAACTCGTCGGTTGGCTAGGTCCTATTAGAGAAATTTGGATTCTCCAATGGATAAAGAGAATGTGTAACTATGATAGATTAAACCTATGAAGGGAGAAAATAACAAGATGACTTACAAAATTAAAATAAGGGTAATTTTTTTTTTGTCTTGGTCGAAAATGGTACTCGAATAGATCTATCTCGATGAATGAAAGTGTGCAAAGAAGGAATTGTATGCTACTTTCTATATGATTATTCTTCTTTCTATTTTCTGTCATGTAGAGAACTCTTAAAAATTATAATCTCGTGTTTCCACATATATGATGATGTCATAATCTCGACTTTTACCTCTTTTCTTTACTATTGAAATTTTTCCACATGAGGCAACCTCTTAACCTCTTTTTTGACCATTTGATCTTATGAACATTAAATCTTCCTCTTTCAGGGTAGAGGAAACGTCCATCGTCATGACCCGAATCCCATATTGTTTAAGCAAAGCTGCAATGATTCTGTTTTTCCTATTCAGAAAAAAGAACATCTCAAATGCATAAATTAACCACTGGAATCTACTAAAGTCAAAAGGGCAAATGCTAATAAGGGTAAGTCTAACTTCAAGGGGCAAATCAATACTTTAAAAGGAAACCAAGAGTAAAAACGGTGGATTAAATCCAGGTCAAGCCACAGCATATTCAAAAGTCAAAGTTCCTGTTGGATTGGACAGGTGACTTCCTGCTCATGATAACTCAAATTGACAAAACCACCTCAACCCTCGTTTTCCATAAATTCCTACTGACCCCGGAAATTATCTTTCAACATATCATCCATGTTTAAAATGAATTCGATGTGTTGGATGTCATAATATTTATGTGAATTTTTCGTGAGATTAGCCATTTTTATTAATTTAGATCTAATGTGACGTGTACAATATGCTCTTATAAAAAAGTCTCTCTTTTGATAAAACCCTAAGTTATTGATGTGCTCCTCTCTGTGACGACTTGCCAAGACATTCACCACCGCCTTTAATATATATATATATATATATATATATATATATATATATATATATATATATATATATATATATATATATATCGTCCCCTCCCTCTCCCTCTCCCTCTCATGTCCATGTAAAGGGAAAAAGAAAAGAGACAGAAAACAGAAAAGCGGCGGCGATGGTAGTGGCGAGTCCGAACCCACGACGGGCCGAGAAGATCCAGGCCGTCGAGCTCCCGGCGATCGACCTCTCGCCGTCGGGGAGATCCGCGGCTCCACGGCTCATCGTGGAGGCCTGCGAGAGGTATGGCTTCTTCAAGGCGGTCAACCACGGCGTCCCCGCCGAGATCGTGTCGAGAATAGATGAGGTGAGCGCCGGCTTCTTCGCGCGGCCCGCCTCCGAGAAGCGGCGCGCCGGGCCCGCCGACCCGTTCGGGTACGGGAGCAAGAGCATCGGGTTCAACGGCGACGTCGGCGAGGTCGAGTACCTCCTCCTCGAGTCCGACCCCGCCTTCGTCTCCCGCAGGTCCGCCAGCATCTCGGACGACCCCACCCGGTTCAGGTACGCTCTCCGGATTATTTTATGCGCAAGAGCAAATGATTAGCGCCACCCACGATCGGTTCTTTACTCATCACGTTGCATGCGTGCGCTGTTTTCTTTCTTTCGAGCCACGCCGAACTGTTGCAGAGATCATTGGTTCTTGAAACCAGACATCCATAAAGCAAAACGCGCGAATAGCCGTCGAAACAAAGCAAAACGGCTCGAAAGCTCAACGATAACCGCAGTTAGCTCGAATCATTTGCTTCTTAGGTTAGGTTTCGATGCTGTTGATGATTGGTCACCATAGCAGATAGAAGGGTTTTACGTGGGTGGGTCTGCGGTTGGTCCATGTCCAAGGTTTCCTGTTCGAGGATGGTGCAATCTTTCATTCATTCCCATGCATGCTGATCGCTGTACTAGAGAGAGAGAGAGAGAGAGAGAGAGAGAGAGAGAGTAGGGAGAGATGTATGATCGTGCAGTCGCCTGATCGAATGGAGGGCCATGAACACCGACCTGATGATGCACAGTAGAGATGGTTGGGGACTGATCTTCTTGCTGGTAGTTGGTAGCTCTTGGTCTGGACTGACGGCACAGCTGGGGGGGGAAAACAGTAGGTACATGGATAGCCATTACCGACCGGCCATCATCTCTCCAGTGCAGTCAAAAGTAACAGAGTGTTTACCTGGAGTCTATGACTGGTGATGGTATTAAGATCTCATGTGGTCGAGCTTCAAAGTCAAATAGGAAAGAATTAGTTCTTTATTGGTCCATAATTTTGTAGTAGTTAAAGAAAAAAAGAGAGATAACTTCCACTTACTATTTTTTTTTAGCAACAAGAATAATCATATTTGGAAAACATCTTTTCAAATCGTCGATTTTTTGTGGAAAATATCATACCTACGATTTTTTCTATGATGAGAAAACCCATTCCGAGTAAGATAAAATTTTGAGTCGGCGAAATTATCTCCCACTTAAATTTCGGAGCTTTTTAGGTTTAGATGCGTGCATTATTCTCTATATTTGAATAACATCTTTTGCTTAGAGAAGACCATTTGCAAGCATTTTCACAATCTAACGGGAGCACAAAGTTTGTATATAACCTTTAGAATCAGGTTAGATAACATAGATAAGCCCGGGTAGGTTTAGCAGTTCTCCTAGAGGATTGGACAAGCTGTCGGAGTTGACATTTCAGAGGAAGTTTTCTAGGTCGGTTCTAATTTTATTCTTAAGAACCATTAGAATAATTCATTGTTGGAATTCTCAAAATAAGTTCGTTTGAATTTACTCGTTTCTTTTCGTTTAAGACATTTTCTATTGTCTTAAATTCAATGCTCATAGTTGACTTTCGAGGATCGGCGCCCCCCCCTCCCCCAACGCCCCCAGTAACTCAAATCTTTTAATTACTTAAAAATATTAAATTGAATCTTTGGAAGCTACAAAAACTAAAAAAATTCTTTAACATCGGACCGAACTGATCCAATATATATATACGTTATTTTAATATGCTGAACACAACATATTCATATTTAATTTCAGAAGAAAGAGAGAGGATGCTGACCACCCTCTCCAGTCTGGATACAGCAAATTAGAAAGGTGCCGAAAATAGAGAAAAATTGAAAAGAAATGCTCCGAAAATAGGGAAAATTTTGCAAAAAATAATATGGGTAGAAAAAAAGAAAAGAACTAGTGGTTCAAGGAAAGAGTGAGGTGGTGCAATAAGCGACGAGCATGAACTGGCCGCTCCCCTCACCTTCTGCTATAAGAAAAAGGGAATGGGAGCGAATGACCTTTCGACCAAAGTCCAATCACATCACCACCCCCAGATGAAATTTCAGCACCAAAAATTAAATTAAAAAATAAGATAAAATAATAAATAAATATATAAAAAAAGTGAAGAAGTGACAGGAAACTGAAAACCCCCTCTTCTCCTTCCCTAAAGTGGAGTGTTAAGCGTTTGGTCACTTTTCTAACCAAATGAAGCGACCCCACGAAAGGAGATAATTTTTTAAAAAGAAGAAGAGGAAAATAAAGAAATCTTGCCATTTGGAATGATATTTTACCCTAGTTATAAAAGAAACATGTGCATTTTGGAAGGTTCTAAATATTTTTCACTAAATTAGAAAATTGAAGTTGCTCCTCTAATGTTTTCGGGAGGGAGATGGAGAATTTAAATGGAAAATGCCTAATGCTCAAATTTCCACGCTTTTCTGCACTAAATTGGTAGATTTTCACTCCTCTGTAATTTCCAAAAATGGCACAAAAGCTGATGATTTTTATTTTAAATTTTTTTGAAGAGCTATGGTCAATGTCAGAGACCCAGTGAGGGTTCAATTTATCTACTTTCTTATAAAATTTGTTGCACTTTCCTCTTTTTTTTTTTTTTTCTTCCTCCTCTTTTGGTGACAGCGCTGCTGTGGATGTTTACATAGAAGCAGTCAAGGACCTGGCCTGCGACATATTGGATCTCATGGCCGAGGGCCTGGGGGTCCCGGACACGTCGGTTTTCAGCAGGCTCATCAGGGCCGTCCACAGCGACTCGGTCTTCCGGATTAACCACTACCCCCAGTGCGCGGTCCTTCATGGCGAGGTCGGGTTCGGGGAGCACTCCGACCCTCAAATCCTGACCGTCCTCCGATCCAACAATGTGGACGGCCTCCAGATCTCACTCGAAGACGGGGTGTGGACCCCGGTGCCCCCAGACCCCGCAGCTTTCTGGATCAACGTGGGCGATCTTTTGCAGGTCTCTCTCCCTCTCCCTCTCTAAATATCATCTTATAAAAGTCTAATTCAAGAGCTCCAAGGGTTTGTAGATAAGTAACTCGATTTTCATTATCCCTGAAAATGGTAAAAGACCCAAATTTGCACACCATCTAAATACATAAATTCAATGCTTGTTCTGTATATCGAGAACTGGATTTACCTACTTAAAATGCATCTTCTCATTGTATATTTAGAAAACATTTGAATCGAATGATTTATAACGACATCTTCAAAATATGATCAATGAGCCTTATTAATTGTTGTGAGGATGCTTTTGGATAATTCTCAATAAAGAAAAATGAGGGAAAGAAAGAAGAAAAAAAAGGGAGTTGGGGTTGGAACTCGATTTGATTGATCGATGAGAGCTAGGAAAGGAGAGAATCAGATTCACTGCAGAATGAATATCAGGGCCTTGCTATGTGGGTGGGGGTCCATCCTGTCCAAAGAAAGAAGTGCATGGAGCCCCCCTGGGGAAAGGGGGGAGGGGGTTCCCTTCTTTTTCTATCTAATTACGAGGACTTTTGTGAAAAATAATAGAAATATTGGGGGCAGAAGCTGGAAAGAGTAGGTTGTGGAAGGTACTTGCCATTTATGGTTGGCATTGGTGAGGAGCAACTTCCTAGGAAGATGTTCCGTTCTTGAACTCTTACCGAGCACTTTCCCCAAATGGTCCCCCTTGGTTCTTTTGCTCTTTCTGGAGCTAACGGCATCTCTCTCGAATTGTTGTACTTTTTACCCTTTTTGATAAAATTGTCAGAGAAATCATTTTGTGACAATAATTCGACTCGCCCCCTCTTTGCAACTGTCAAATTGGGTCGGCAGCATATTTTAATTTTTCAATTTCCATCCACCATCAGACCTTTTCATCGCGGTTCTTTTTTTTTTGGATAGATCAATGATATCAATCTTAGCGATAAATGATGCGCCCGGACTCATCTCATTGAATATTTTTTTTTGATTAATAGATATTTATTTGAAATTATGTATCACGTTGTCAAATTGAGCGTCTTTTCACTCGATAGTGTAATTTAATTTAGTAATTTAATTTCATGTGGTATTTATTACCTTTGGGATTGGGGATTGATTTTTCATCAATAGGAGGAAATTGCGAATTCAAGCCTTTGGGGTTTTATAATTAGCTATAGTAAGAATTCAGCTTTCCTAGGAACTTGATGAAACCGACACTTGACTTGCTCATCTAAAACGTTCGATAAATCATTGTGGGGACATAAATCACCTTAGTAGGGTGTCAAGTCCTATGTAGATGTCGATTTCTCATTACAATACTTAATTCGCATTCTTTAATTTCTTTAATTAGATTAGCTATCAGCCGGCATGCCCGAATAACAATATATCTTATTGCGTGCATTGTTTTCAATCGTCATGCTCGTGCCGCATCATAATCACAAGTAGCTCTCATGCTCAATATATTTGAGATCAATAGCTAGATAGCTAGAGTTATGAATCGAGTCAACTTTTTGAAAAATTTCTTAGACCGTTTTTTATTATTATTTTCGATTTGTGGTACGCTCATTTCAAACCCTCCTTTCTATTTTTCGATTTCAAGAACTTGAATTTCACTCCTAACTATTGAAATTAGACCAAATGGATGATCTATTTTTCTTTTTCCCCTCCTGTTGAATTGACTTTTTTTTTGTTTTGCTTGTGGAAAGGCCATGACGAACGGGAGGTTCTCGAGCGTGCGGCATAGGGCGGTGACCAACCCCTTCAGGTCCAGAACGTCGATGGCGTTCTTCGGGGCGCCTCCGCTCGACGCGCGGATCGCTCCCCAGCGGGAGCTCGTCACTCCTCGAAGGCCCCGTCTCTACAACCCTTTCACCTGGGCCGAGTACAAGAAAGCCGCCTACTCCCTCAGGCTCGGGGACAAGCGTCTCGACCTCTTCAAGGCCTGCAGAGAAGACGGCGGCATCGACCTGTGAGCAGATGGAGGAGATGGGTCCTCTCTTTTTTGCCCTTTTCTCTCCCTTTTGTTGTCGGGTCTGTCGTGAAGGGAATTTTGGGTTTGCGGGTTCTGCTCCCCTTCCTCTGTTTTTAGCGGGCATAGAGAAGCTCTCCTAGTGTTGGTGTCTGGATTCGGTGCTTTGGGATTGGTGTAATTAGGGGAAATGTACCGTTGAAATCAATGGAAAGGTATGTTAGGCGATGATATTATGTTTGGGCTTTTATCTATCGACCCATCAGTTGATTTTATCTATCCTTGTATTTGTATCTATTGCATTAGACATATTGAGAAATTGCTTACGTACGCTCGAGAGTATGCTGCCCTTAGCCTAGGCCTGGCTAAGATCGATTTTTCGAAGCCCACACGAAAGAGCTGTGGCTAACATTTATTTGGTATCGAACATGATCCACGATGCAGCCGACTAGATCATGCGCGATGGTGTTTGTTCGAATACTGACGGTTCTACCACGTTCTAATGAAAATGGACTTTGCAACTCTAAGTGAACAGCAGTTGAAATTCAGCTTTTAGATTGGACTTTCTAAAAGTAGCATTGTGTTTCAGCACTTTTAAACTGGTTTAGAAATGTGGTGGCGCTTGTGAAAATACAGCCCCACCTATTGCTTCATAACAGTTCAATCAGTCATACAATCAATAAGTAAATGCTCTACAGCAATGTTGGTTAGAACAATCAGAGGAAACCAAGTAGTTATCTTCATTCTGGTACTTCCCCACCCCTTTTGCGTGAGACGACATCTGTCTTCCTTCGAAAAATGCAGGTTCCTTCTTTGTAATTAGGTTATCAAGCCGGAGGCGCCTTCTGTTGTCCTTATTCTTCGATAAAATAACACTGCATCAAGCTGCAGACTGAGATCTAGTGTTCCGCCGCGAACACTTCTTTCGCCCAGATTTACCGAGCGAACAAACGCAAATCTCCAGTAGCTCATAATCTTCTTCCCAAAACAACATGGACGCCAACTCTGGCTTCTCAAGAAGCATTTTTGAGGTTAGAAAACCGGCAATCGTCCATGTTTGGAATAGCCTCGATTGCTTGCCGATGAATCTCCCGCTCCTTGTGTCATAATATTCAGGCCAATCATCTGCGGAAAGCCTTTTCTCAGCCAAATCGACTGCCTTCTGAGCTAAACCCGGCTTTCCCATCTTGATGCAGGCCAATGTGAACTGAAATAACAAGCAGTAATGAGATACAAGTTTACAACACAGCCGTCTTAATCAACTACATAGCGAACTTATGTTCTTCCCTAAGATTGAAGGAGATATGCCCTTTTCTCCCCTCGAACTGCAAAAGAAAAGTTACCTGCCACAGAAGTGTTGGCCAAGATCCACCGTTGTGGTACGACCATGGGCTGCAAGCGAAGCGATGAGAATCAGCATCAGTAATACATAGGACACAGACTTATTGGCGACAAAAGTCAAATGAAGCTATTGAAGAGAGCATTAGACGCAAAAAGGAATATTGAAAAAGCCTTACGTGTTCTTGGGATCGCTTCCAGTAATTAGACGCCACTCTTCAGACTCCAAGGCAGGGTAACAAATCTTCAGAGGCATATGAGCCACGAGATCGTCCCATTTGGCTTCAATTAAGTTCAAAATACCCTCGTTCTGCTTCTGGGTACTCAATGAAGAAATGATCGCCCATAGATTTCCAAGTGTGAAGAACCTAAAATCCATATGAGCAGGCTGTAAATTCCCAATGAGATAACCACCCGTCTCTGGAATCCAGTCGACCAGCCAAGATGGGATCTGATCAGGGTAGATATTGAACTTATTTATGGCTTCTGTGGAATACTCCTCTGTATTATAACGGTATATCTCATTGATCTTCTTCATGTCCACCCAATAATACTCTCTGATGTGGAATGAGAGTGCGCTGAGTCGGTTGTTTATGGCAGCCACCAACTTAGTAGTTGCATCATTGACAATGAGCATTTCTCTGGAACAACGTAAAGCCGAGTAAAACAATGCCTGCATATCAGATTCAATCAGCCAATGTTGTATAGATAAGGAAATAAATATTAACTGCTGGCCCTGAAATAGTTGTATGATTGCATCTACCTCATGCTGCAAACATGGGAACTGAGCGTTATATGCCAAAAATATTGCGACACCAGACCTTAAAAAATTAGGTCATATTTGGCCATTAAATATAAAGAGATTTCTGACGCTTGTCAAACTGTCCAATCAAGAGTAAGAAAATGAGCACATAATCACTTATATATTAAAAACACTCAGGAAATTTCATCTTACTTGAATTTCAAGAGGGTGTCCGTGGATTCCCATCCTCCTATCGATCATGCAGGAACCATCGGTGACCAGCAATGTAGGAAACATGTCGAAACCATCAGTTAGACACAAGTTAAGGATCAGTCTTATGCCTGTCTGGACTTCTACTCTCTCTTGCAAAGCATAGTCACCAGTGATCTTTCCGTAAGCTCTCAGCAATATAATCCACCATAACCCTGCCAGCGGAATACAGTCACATGTGGTTCAGATTAATCATACCAACCATGTCAAACTCGTCTCAAAAATCATTAGCAAAAAATCTTCTAATGTTTCTATTGAATCTATTGGTATAGATGGTAAAACAGAATGACTAATACCAGAATCAACTGGAGCAACACGGCCAATGGCTGATTCCCCAAAATCTGGATCAAGAACTTCCTCAAATGCTCCATCACTTCCTTCAAGAGGTACACTACGGACTTTGAAACTAGCTGGCATCAACCCTTGGCCAGGACTATAGCAGTCAACCGTCTTCTCCCAACTCTGACATCAGAGAGAGAGAGAGTTAAACCCCAAGAAAGAAGAGGGGACAAATACTCTGCAAGAAAGCACACGTCCTCTACTGCAATCCAAGATTATAATTCAGTTTCTTGCCGGGCAATCTAGTATACTTGTCCGTATCCTACCTAAACAGGGGTAAAATTATGCGTAAATCAGAACACAAGTTAATTAAGTGGCTCGGGTGGGTGGCTTTTTAACATGGATACATGATTTATGTCATATACTGCGTTGGTTCTTATATTTATAATTTTGGGTTCTCAAACAGAGTGACTGGGCATGCTATTCTGAGGGGCCACCAAAACCAGCCTGCATATACTTTCACGCCTTAGATGGACAACATATATCGGTCCTATATATCACTTCTTAATTGTGGAATGACATAAAAACAATTACAATTTCACACACAAAAAATGCAATAATAAATGCCAAAGAAGTACAAGATAATGCAGACAAAATGGTACCTGCAATTGCAATGTGTGAAGCAGAAAGTTCTTGACAATTTCTCCTTCTCCATTAAGCAAAAAAGCCAGTGCAGAAGGGACAAAATCACGGATGAAGACCTGATCATAGTTGAGAGCTTGCTTGTCCGTGAGATCATTAGCCGCGACCGTACCTACAGGGTTCCCACAATAGTTCACCACGGCACTCCGGAGCAACTTCCACGCCTCCGTTTCTATCTCAGACACTTCTCTCTCGGCTGTCTTCTCTCGTAACCCTTTCAAACTATCTATATTTACAGTAGAACTATCAGCCTCTATCCTATCGCGTTCCTCTTCCTTCGCGACGCCATGATCCGTCTCGATTCTCTCAATCACGAGAGGCTTCACATTCAACCCACCTTGGATGTATATACTCTCGAAGCTCTTCTGATTTACATGAGCTTCAACCGACGATGAATGGTTCCTAAAATCGGACGCTACACGGGGTATTACTAAAAGACCCCTCCTACCATTTACCCGACAGCTACCCACCCTAGACTGACCCCAACTCGAATCGGAGATACAAAAGGCTCTCCGACCCGGTTCCACCAGACACCGATGACCCGAGAACCCTGGCTTACCGCAGCCACGGCGGAATGCATGCTTGAACTGTGATTTCGACAAATTGTTGAGAGACGGGCTGCCCGATTTCAGGGGCGAGACCCCGAAAATCGAGGAGGATCTGTACCTGATCAGGATCCTACAACAGGGCTTCACGGTAGAGATCCCGATGGAGCTGCTGGTGCTCATCTTGTCTATATCACTATATGTATGGACTTAAAAAACTATATAACCAGGTGGGTGATTGAGAACACACCCAATACACAGACAGCTCTGCTAAATCTCAAAAGAAATCTAGGCGAACAGAGATGTACAGCAGCTATAAAAATCGAGACCTGAAGATCTACAAACGACAAGTATGTACCAACTCCAATTGGGCACAACAGAAAAACAGTATAACCTAAAAATTACTGAAGAAAAAGAAGAAAAAGAACTAATTTGAGACTTACAGTTTCTAGCAGAAAGAGGGCATGTATGGAATGCAAGAGCGAATGGATGCTTTTGGATTTTCAAGATCTGTAGATTTCGAACGGAGCGGTTCGAGCTGGGCATTTATAGAAGAAGGGAAAGGGAAAGTTCGTTGACGGTCATGGTTGGGGGAACCCGAAATTACCTTTTTGACCCTTCTTTGCCCCGCGCACGTGTAAGGTGCTTTTCTAAAGCGGTTTTGGTCGAATTACCGTTCTGGCCCCGCTCGGGGGGAATGCTGGAGAGGCGTGCGGCGCACGGGGCCTCATGGGCAAATGCGTAAATCGATAATTTAGCAATATCTCTCGCACGTTCCTGTTTTCAGATTTCATGCCTTCCACGAAAAATTCGAAGCTGAAAAACGATTTTCTCATTCCATTTATGCGCGTAATATTTTTTTTAAAATTTTTTATTGTGTATTTCTATTAATTTCTTTGATACAAATGAATCTCAATAGGGTGAAAGTTTTACTTTATTTTTTGAAATATCACTTCTTTGCGTACAAGCAATAGTGAGATCAAACATAAACCATTTGACTACAAAACATAAAATTTACAAAAACTACTTTCTTGCGAATTGTTTCAATCACATGGTATTTCAAAAAAATTAAAAAAGAGTATTCATTGCTTCATGCACATGATAGTATATGATAAAATTTAACACAAAGGATCATCTAAAGTTATGCTGAAATCTTGCTAGATAGAAATAAGAAAGATTTGAGTATCAATATCAATCGATTTAATCAACGAAAGGAAACAAAAGCGAAAGGCTATCTAATTATTAATAATTCAAAAATCGAAAATCTATGCATCATCTAACGTGACTACAGGTTTGAAAATGGGCAGCACTTTGCTGATTATTTTTGTTCGTCGATTAACCTTTTAGCGTATGAAATTTCTCTATTTTCCTCCATTTGTTTCTGCTCACGCAAATGACTTATTTTATCTGACTTAAAAAAAAAAAAAAAGAAGAAAAATCTTATGTTCACACCTTTTGTTTTTTTTTGTGGTCGGACTTTTCGGAGTACACGTCGCCGATCTTATCGGTCGGAAACAGTCCTATTCGAGCAAAGTGGACCGAAGCCGAGGGGCAATTCGGGGAGTTAACTCGGCGGACGCGCTTGAAAAGTTGAAAGGGGGGGACCGGACAACAAAGGGGAGGTCATAATTGTCAATTCCTCTTCTCGTGTTTTGAGCGGATGATGTTGGTCGGTCATTGCTCTGTTTCTGTCCTAAAAAAAATGTGCGCAAATCGAGAAACCTCTGCTTCTTCTTTCCTCCTTTTTTTTTTTTTTTTTTTTTTTTTTTGTCTTATTTTCTCAATCCTCCATCTCTCTCGGAGAACCACCGTATAAGCTACGTACGACACACGTGGCGATGTCCGATCGGTCCTCAGGTAGGTGAAAAATATCTTGGGAGGAGGTAGATCTAACTCGGAAAAATATCACGATATTATCTTAGTGTGGGAAGTCGAGAAAATGATGCATCGTCTCCTCCTCATGCCCGTCATCATGCGAGAAGCTTTAATCCATTGTTTCTAATTTGAAAAACAGCCAAAACAAAAAATCTCAGATTATCATATATGTACCTTTAACATATGATTTTTCAATAAAAATAACAGTATTTTTATTTTACTCAAGTCACATGAGTGTCATATTAACATTTTTTACTTTCTGGCATCCATATAATAGTTTTAATTAACGAAACATTGACAGATGATAAATGTATCACACATGTATAAATTTGAAATTTTTGATATTATGGAAAAAATTTAAAAGTAAATGTGTCATTATTATCATGAGTTACAGTATTTTTTTTTTGTGACTTTTGCTCTTCCTTTGGGTACCGTCCAATTGAAAGAATTTATTATTCATCTATTGAATAGTTTTTACATGATAGTATTTTGAGTACAGCCCGTCTTAGCCATGAGAATATGATTAACTTATCAAGCAATGAGAAATATATAAAGCAATTACTGCGTCATGCAATGACAAACTCATAATGTAATGAGGCATTAAAATTTAAGCGTAAGATGGTAATTATGTCACACAAGTGATATGACAAGTCAATTTTACCAAATCAACCTTTTGTCATAAGATGAAATACTTCTTCCTTAAGTAAAGCATTTTTTATTTCCTTTTTGTATGAAAAAGGAGGACTATGGTGTGAATGTTTACGAGATTTCGTCACTTGGTAAATATACTTTATTAATGTTTCGTTTATTTCGTGGAAAATAAACAATTTGGAAATATAAATGTTTAACAGATCCTCTTCAAAACCAATATTACAATTTAGGTTTGGTTTTTGTTTTATAGATATTTATTGTAGAATTTCATTTTTGTTACCCTTAATGACAAATTGGACTCTAACTTAAGTAAGGATAATGATTATTACTAACAATTATCAAAAAAAGAAAAAAAAGAAAGATGGAACTTTATTCACTTTCTCCATTATCTCTCTCAATCACATATTTAAAAAAGAAAAGAAAAACCTGATTTTCGTTTTTCATACTTTCGTACGCACAAAGGTGGGTGCTCTTCTAGTACTCCGGTCCTCAATTTTCCCCGGCATAAGCCCATAAACGCGGTCGACACGCACAGGGCCCAAAACACAACATGAATTTTTCTTTTGAAAATGAATATATTTTCGGGAAAAAAAGTTTTCGTAACTGCTTACGTAATTTCCATATTTTTTTCCTTTTCTAATATTCCAATCAAGCTACAACCCAAAATGAGGTAATGTCTTACGTAGAAAATATTGAAAATTTCAAGACCCTAATGCCACACGCTACATGAGAAACTTAGTGTGCCAAAAATTTAAAAAAAAAAAACTATATATTTTTATTTTTAACCGATCTTTGTGGAATTATCAATTTATTATTCAATGTTCAACGCTGAAAATCTCTTTCCTCTTCTTTCTCTATAAAATGAGTCAAAATGTAGAAAAGATCTTTGTACTCCCACGTGCGCTTGATTGCAAAAGTGGGCCTCACGGCCCCAATCAGGCCCCGGCTCGGCCCAAAAGCTAAAAGCTTACTACCTTAAGTCGCATGGGCCTCAAACTATTCACCAAGATCCGCCATGTCGTCACGTATATCCATTATTTTCATCTAGGTGGTTATTAGATATTATAGATTCGTAACATAGCCTTTCCGTATGTCTAGTATAATGTTTCTCAAGCTTAGTAACAACTGTCCATGCTTAGAGATTCGCTTGCGGGGGTGTGCCTCGAGGAGCGTTGCTGCGTGCTGGAGGGACTCTACTTAGTGACCGTATGTCGGGTGATTCTCGTCTGATTGGGACATTAGTGAGAGTTTTGACTCGACGGTTTTGAAGTTAGACTCGCCAGGGAAGATCGAACCTGCCCACTTAACCTTTTTGGAGTCGAGCTTGATGTCGGCTTGTCCAATGATACCATGCGGCAACTCGTCACCGATCCGTGTCCTTATGACACTTGGCAAGATGTCATTGGCCCTATGTCCTCCCATGATAGGTGACAAGACATTCTATATTGTCGCTTCTTCTATTCTCCAATTGTTGTTTGTGACACTGCCTATTATTCTAGTCCTTGCCTTGCAACTATTCCTGTCATTGCTTCCTAGCCATTGGGATAATTATCACTACTTCTCAGGTACTTCCTTTTTTTTTTTCTATCATGCAAATACAGTGGGTAGCTAATTGCCCAATTTTCTAATCCACTTGGATCCAAAAGACCAAGCGATGCATTTCATGATGTGAAAACCCATGGTGCATGGAATGCAATTGAATAGTGGCACTCAATTTGTATCGACAAGGGGAAAAAGTTAGACCTAATCGCCAGCCTAGTATCCATGGGCTTACTTGAGCCGAAAAGACACTTAGCACACATTCGGTAGGCTTGGGCAAGTAATTTCCATCTTGGATCGAGCTCATGCTAATCCCGAAAGGATCCGCTCATGCCCAATCTCATCTTATGGATGGAATTTATTATTTTGTATATCGTGGAGGAGCTTGGACAAAAAGTTTTAGATCCAGTGTTCGACCTAGCACCGTCAATGACGTCTACTGCACAAGCCCCCATTCGAATTTGAAGCATCTTTGTGATGCATACAAAGGATTAAAATTGGGAATTGACGGTCTGGTTAGGGGCCAAACAAATACAATTCTTTGCTATAGAAATGACTAAGGCTAAGGCTAGGGCATCGATGCCTAAGTAAGAAATTCATATAGGTATCTGTATCTAGGAGGACACACATCTAATCTTTGTTTAGGTCCAGACACTAGCAAAAAATTAAAAACAAATATGAGAAAATACATGTGATGCATGAATTTAACGTAATCTTCACGGCATTCATGAGTGGAATTCTTAACCACCCAAAAAGAAATAACACGTGACGAATTGATTAGTTTAGTCCATCATTGGCGCGATTAAGTCGTTGAATAAGATGGTTTCTTCAATCGACATCTCTTTTCAGACGACGAAAGGGCACTGACCAAGTTTTCCAATGTAAAGGAGAGGGAGAAATTTTCTAGCAACCAAAACCAACGTCCATATTAGGCCTAGACCTCCATCATGAGCACATACCGAACGTGTTGCGGGTTGGTAATTTCTTCTGTGCATTTGAGGAAACAAGATGACACCGAAGCTTGATGGACGTATGAATGACACTTGCCTACTCTTTTTAGCCCCAGCAGATGATTTTGTATGTGGCTGCGGGGCTGCCTTTCAACCCAAAGCTTCACGCAAGCGATCCGATCTAGAACGAGAGCTGAAAGGAACTCCAATATGTCAACACTCAATCTGCGTGAATTGATAGTAAAGAGATCTGGATTGGGTATGGACCGCACCCATGATGAACTGACCCAGAACTCACCCATGAAACAGGCACCATGGAGGGAATGGTCGTGGAGCAGGTTGAGTCGACAACCTCCTATCCTCACCTACATTGCACGGCAGTGAATGTGTTAGGTCCATTAGATTTTCATCCTCAATTTTCTAAACCTCTTGTTTGCATCTTTGGTTCTGTGCACGCACCTCGAATTGCATCTAACATACATAATTATTCTTAAATTCGGATCGCCATTTTTCCTCCAAGAATGCCTTTTATTTTTACTAATTCTTCACGGAAACCCTAATTTAAACCACTGATACTAAGCCACCACCCGTCTCCAAGAATACCCCTCGCTTTTTAAAGCCTCTCCTCCTCTCTTTAGCATCGTCACGATCACCTTGTCGTCGTCGCTTTGAGCAATGCCGTCACCTTGTTGCCTCCAGTCCCATGTGACTCCATAGTTGGGCTTCTCTCTCTTCCTCCCTCCTCCTCTCCTGTAGGTGCCCCCACTTTGTCACCATTGATTTTGGTGTTGAGGCTAACAATACAACCTAGAGACGGGGTGGATAGATTGATTTACAAAACTTAACAAATTTTCACAGAATATTTGAAGTTAAGTTTGTTAAGTGCATGAACAGTTTCGTAATATTAGATGCAAGATGTTTCAATAAGTTAAACATCGAAGTAACTAAAGAGATAGAAAGTACTGCACATGGATCTTATAATGGTTCAACTTATGTTACGCGTATGTCCACTCTCCGATGACAAATTGACAACTACCAAGAATCCACTAGTAATTTTTTGAGTAATTAAAAAGTTGAAGTACTCATTTCACCTGAAGTTGATAGATCCCACTATTAGTAATCAAGTAATATTATTATACTTGTGCACTTCTCAAATCATAGATTATGATAAGTAACAACTCAATACTACGGAACAAAAGTGAATAGAATTGCTCTTGTAGTTTTTAAAAAGAATGTGATAATGTTATCGTTTTTAGCCTTTTCAATTTGCCGTATTTTTTTCAGCATGTATTGAGTCTTTTATATAATATTCCGTCTTCAAATTAATCGTTGGAGAATTCTATAAAATGATCAAAAAGCTATTGAAAATGATAGACACGATCACCAGCAATTTGGTGGCATATATAATCAAAATTTTCTTGATAGTGAGGTTTCCCCAAATAGAGATAGTTATTCTTGGTAATTGTCCGTTCCTCTGATTGAGTAAATAAACTAGGCAATACTTGATTTGACTTATCTCCGACTTTTCTTTTCGGAATTCCAAGTCTTCTTATCTAGTTAGTGAAAAACACATGATAAACATTTTTTTTCATTGTTGATATAGGGAATCTAGTGAGTGTATCCAAGCTGCCCGCCGGTAATCGGCTTGCAAACTCTACGCATTGTCTTGCTGAGTACACTTGTGATCAAGACTTCACTTAATTGTTCACATTATTGTGGTCCCTCCAAGTCTTCACAAACTCTGTATTCTTCTAACTTGTTTACCCTTATCGAAGTCCATTCAGTATTTTGACATCTTTCCACTATGTACTTCGGATGCCATCGTATATCAATATTACTTGAAATAGACAACATTTGTATCTGGTGAAGTAGGACGGTTTTCCCATCGCTCAATAGCTCTTAGTTGCCAGACGCCCATGGAGGGTGGCCTTTAGATTTGGAGAAGTTAACCTTGGAATCATGTTGAAGCTAACATTACACGATGACCTTAATCGGAGGTAGTGACGACGACGACGACCCTTGCTAAAGTTGGAGAGGGCGTGCCGCGGGGGGGAGGGAGGTAAGGTTGGTGGCGTGGAACAGAGGCAATGGAAGAGATGGTGTTTGATGGCGGTGAAGTGTGAAAAGAGAGAAAAAGCGTAGAGTAGAGAGAAAAACTAGGGGAATGAAGAGACAGGTAAAAGGGTCAGGTAAGTTACTCTCTCCAATTTGAGAGTTTTATTCGCACTTCCAATTTCTAAATTGGCCTAATTCCCTATAAAAAAATCCAATTTGAGGTCTAATCCAAATTCTGTCCTATTTTTTTTTTTTTTTTCTAAAGGAAAACCCAAAACTTTAGGTGTAGTCCAAATCTACCTAACTTTTTTTGCCAAAAAAACTCCCACTTTAGGTCTAGTTCCAAATGTACCTTGAACTTCTTTTTTGTCTAAAAAAAAAATTATCAATTTTTATTTTAGTCCCATATCTACCCCTATTAGTCCTTTGTCCAAAAATCTCTCTTAGTTGTCCATAATTTTCATATCTTAGAATAGTTTCATTTTCAAAAAAAAATTCCATGTCATTTTGCTAATATGGATTTGTTATTAACATGGACATGTCAATCAAGTTGGGACTAGCACTAATACTAGAAAATTGCACTATGCTACGAGCTAGGGAAAAAGAAAATAGAATTTGTGGCAAGTCACGGCCCTCTCAGCCTTAATAAGAACTGCCATATTAGTCACCAAATTCTTTTTCATTTTTTGACTCATATGATATAAAATTTTAAGGTAGCAAAATTTTGATATACAAGTTCCACATTATGGCAAGTGTAGAGCATACTATCAGGATTGATCAGAATATCCTTTGTTTTAAATAATCATACCTAGCAAAAAGGAAAATAGGAAAGAGCTTTAAGGATTCATAACAAATTAGGGAGGGTGCATTATGTCCCTTAGCATTTACAAGTACTTTCTTATATGTGCACAAAACAAACACATAAAATAATTTTATGGATTATTTATGACCGACAATGGCCAATTATTTGACCTCTACACTAATAGACTATTTCAACAAACTCTTATCCTACATTTTTCACTTGTGCTATAGTACACTCAGTGCAAAATAGTATTGCTACAGTGCGCTACAGTAACATGACTAGTGTCAAACAGTACATGAATAGTGCCAAACAGTACTTAGGTCAACTTTTCCTAATCTTCACATGTTACTTTAGACTTATTTTTCTTGTTGCTTTAGTCTTCCTCATGTGAAGATGCTTCAGACTTCTTCAGAGGTTGTACTTATGAATTGGTTCTTCAGTGCTGCCGTCTGACCTGTTTGAGCCACTTCCATCCTTTTGCCTTATGTATTACTTGATGAGTCTTTCAATTTCTAAGGCTTCGAGTTGGTTTATATTTTGTGAACTCTAAGAATTGATGAGAACTTGATGGAATGTCAATGGGATGGTTGAGAATAAATTGAAAGTTTGTGATTTTTTTAGATGAAACAAAATTTGGGGCAAATTTGGAACGGAACCTAAAATTAGGGTTTTTTTTCACGAGATAAAGAAAGTTTAGGGCAGATTTGAGACTTAATCTAAAGTTTGAACTTTTTTTGATAAAAAAAGGTTGGAATAGAATTGGGCTAGACCTAACATTGATTTTTTTTTTTTCAAAAGATAGTCACAAAAGCCGTCGTGGTTTTATTCCAAAAAATACCGCGGGAAGATTGGCACCCCAACACGATCGCCCGTTGGAATAAACTCGCACCCCGAATCATGGGGAGAGGCATTCTTCGAGTCCGAAGAGGAAGAGTAATTATCGGGTGCACCAGGATTTTTCGAACTCAATGCACATGTACAGTTAGAGAAGGTAGGTCTCCTTCGATATATATATATAAATATATATAAATAAGAATGGTGGAGTCCAGCTGGTGCCAATGCCGAATCTCATACGATGAAAGCTCCCTCGGGGAGGTGGTCTACGCAGAAGGAGAACTTGGTTGCGTGCAGTCCAGTCGGAAAGCCGGGCGTGGCGTCCTGCGATACGAGGGTCCCGACGTTGGTCGTCGAGCCGCAAAGCCTCGACCGCTTTTTCGGGACGTCGTCCGACGTGGCGGCCCCTGGAACACCTGACCCGCGCCGGGACCACGCTCCGGTGGAGGCTCTCTCTCTCTCGGGTCGAGCACGCGTTCTCCGACGCCGTCATTCTCTCTCTAGAAAAGGCTCTCCACCCCCCGGTCGCAAGTCCGAACACGTGACCGTGTGATTCGACAGTCTGACATGTCGCTATTTGACTATTCCAAACTTTTGAAATATTAAATGAAAACTTCTTTTAATATTCCAATTCTTTTTTCTATAAATACGTGAATAACCCATATTAATGCTATGGCCATAATAAAATACGGTCGTTCTCGTCCAAATTATGTCGCGTGATATAGATGTCCTATGTTTATGACACTTTAAATAACTAAAAGGAATGGAATGATAACTCTGAATATGAAGCTCATCAGATTTTGATAAAATCAGGGAAAAGTACAAAAATATTTTAAATGTATAACATTTGTATTAAATCAATCTTAAACTTTTTTAACAATTTGTTAATATAGTCAATATAGTCAACTTTGATAAGAAATTGTTGACATGAACGCTTGCCATTTTACATGGTACAACCAATATTGATGTGAACAAATGTTATTTTTTTTTAAAAATTTTATTTTACTTTCTCGGTTTTCTTTGACAACTCTAGATGGTGAGGGCCAACCCCATCATCGGCTAAAGGGTGAGGGCTTATGTGCCATCGCTAAGATCTAGGTAAGGACATTGTGGACCTTGCCAACCAACAAGGGAGGGTATCGGGCCTTGCCTCGATCTAGGTGAAGGCCTAATGCCCTTGTTCATGGCTAGCAAGGGCATGGACCCCCTTGCTTGTGGCTAGTGATGGTTGGCCGATGACCTCACCGGCCCATAGTTGGGCAAAAAAAGGAAGGAAAGAAAAGAAAAGAAAAGGGAAAAAAAGTAATAAAATGTTCATAATTATTAAAAAAATTTAAAAGATTGCCTACTACAAAGCTAGCCATACCCTTTAAGACAGCCAGCATTCATGTTTGCAATTTTTTTTTATCAAAGTTAGTTAGATAAATTATATTGGTAAATTGTCAAAATGTTTAGATTCCACTTAAAAGGTTTAGGGCTAAATTGGTATTAATACAATATGTGTAGCATTTTTTTGTGCTTTTCCTGATGGAATCATGTTTTGTGTTTTGAATATACTCATAATTTCTTTGCATGTCTTCACTTCTTTAAATGCGCGATATGGAGATTGACACATTGCGCAAGTGAATAAATTGCAAAAGCATTAGTGTATGTCTAGCCTTGCTCTAAACTTTTTGGATGATACTTATGGATTATTTCCAGGCTACTCTTAGATGATTGTATTCAACATTGTTGCTAATAGTTGACTAAATTGATGAGTCAGGCCAATTCTGTTTGGGTTCCATTCCTCTCAAACATATGTATTTTTGTTAGAATAATTAAATATTAGACCATGTCTTCATTTAATAGCTTAAACTTTTAGAACAATTAATTGTAGTCCCACAAAATCTCATATAGTATCATAGTAGAAGGTTTTGAGCTTGCCCTATTCACCTCTCTAATTACATATTTCCAAGTTTAGTACTAGATAAAAAGAACAGACTAAACATAAAGGAAAGTGTTAGAATAATTAATGTTAAATCACATCTTTATTTAATAACTTAAGTTTTTTGAACAGTTGATAGTAATCTTATAAAATCTTACGGTCTTCTAAGTTTGTAGCTCATTGCACGTTAGGAAAACCCAACTCTAGTCTCTCTTAGCTCTTGCCGACGGTTCTAACCTACAACTGTCATGGCAAAAAATTCATCAAAACAATTAAATTCGTTAGACAACTGACAGAAGTAAAAGCTATGACACGATTATATGGGCCAAGTTTTGCTACTTCACTTGTTGGAAGTTGGTTGGAGAAGTGATGTTTGTAACTCGTCACCTACCGGTCATTCGCCCATAAGAGACATGGTTGGGGGAAATACATATGCCCCTCTAATGTCCCGACTTCTTTTAACTTGGGTGGTTAAGGATTATCCCTTACTGACATAACGATGTCACCAGTATATAGATACATGCCCATTCAATGGACAGGTTACTAGAGCGGGATTGGATTATCATTGAATTATAGACTGAAGTAACTTATTATTCATTGAGAGATCAGACAATTTGTCTAGCTAATTCGTATACTTGTCCTCGAGTTAATAGGCAAAATCAGAAACAAGATGACATAATTATTCTTACTTGTCCCAAAAGTCGATTAAAATGCTAATCACTCACAGTGCCCTTTGTCCCCATTAATGGGCTCCAGTCACTCTTTCCGTACCACAATCAGCAAGCGACAAACTAGGGTTTTGGTTATGAAGTACATCCATTGTCCACAAGCGTGACAACCATTTTGCCTTTCTCTTATAATTATTGTTATTTAAAGGAGTTCCTAATGGCTAGCTTACCACTTAAACTGATGAATAATGCAATGCCACGTCTCCAAAATCATTGCTATTTTAGCTTTTCAGCAATTCTAGAAGATGGGGGGGACTTCAAGTCTTTATTCAGGCCCCATGGACATGGGCGTTTCTTGATAAAGTTTGCATATGCTTTTAAATAAAGATATCAAGCATTAACTATTAATGAAGTGCTTGAGGGAAAGATGGTGGAACCAATTATTCACCTCTCAACATTATAGAAATCATTCCGAAACATTCTCCCGAAAATGCAATTAGTGGAACGCATAAAGTATAAAGAGAACTGCATACAAATGATTCGATTGATATATAGAAACCCTAACTGAGACATGCTCCCCCACATAAACAAACAAGCAAACAAGATCCTCAATCAGAATCCTGTTCGTGGCAAATCCTAAAAGCCTAGCATGGAATTATTCTATCTGTCATCCTCTTCTCCATCTCTCTCCTTATGTAACTCTCGTTTTTACACAGACACCATCACTGATAGACTGTCTCCACTAAATGGAGTTAAGCTGTTGCTGCAAGTACAGAACATTCTCGGCGTTCCACAAGTTGTCGGAAAAGTCACCGCCGTCCAACCAAAGCTGATTATTCTGATCCATGGCTTGGAAAAATTCCGATCCGTAATTGAAGCACTCACTTGGAGGACTAAAGAGTGAAGACTCCTGGTAGGCGGCTTGGTTGGCTTGGACATAACCCGGATTGGGGGTCTCATAAACTGAGATACCATAAGGATTGGCCACGTCAGAAAACGGCGAGACTTGAGTTCCAAGTGAATCAGATGATGCTGCCGTGCTAGAATTCTCCGGGGTATAATAACTTTGCATGAGTCGTGCACTCGTGAATTCGTTGTTCTGGGTCGAAATGTCTGGTAAGACTAGCTGTTCAAGGTTATCATAGTTGGGGCCATTGTTGTTGTTGCCGTTGCAGCTGCTGGTGGTGTTGTTGCTGCTACTGCTGTTCTTCGTTTTGTAAGCGGCAGCGGCAGCAGTAGTAACAGTGGAGCCACGGGGGGAAGTTGCGGTGGTGGAAGCTGAGGCAGATGTGGAGGCAGCTGCAGCAGCTTGTATTCTTTCCACCAATCTAGGCATCCACAAGTATCGCATGGCGTCCTTGAATTGCTTGCTATTCACGTCACATTTAAGTTGCTTTGCGTGCTTTTGGACCCGGGTTCTCCAATAATTCTTGATCTCATTGTCAGTTCGACCCGGCAAGTATTGCGCGATTTTTGACCATCTGTAATAATTCAATTTTAAAACTTTAGTAAATGGAACTCAGTTAAAAAAAGAAAGAAATAATATCAGATGATGCGGTAACAAAATTAATCTACTAAGGATAACCCCTAATCATGAAAAACTTAAATAGCTGCAGTTTGACGCGATATATAATTCATTCTTCATTTTTGGGTAAATCATAATTTTCATCTTTAACACAATCGTAAAGAGAAGTTTATGAGACCCTTTGGAAGCAACATCATCTCTTGTTCGAACGATTTCGAAGAAAATCAGATCACAGAAGAAACAGCCAAGCATGCTTTTTGGTGATAATCGCATGTCGTGGAAGAATCCATAAACCCCGGGATCTTGAGAGAGACGGAAAAAAACGTACCGATTTCCCCAGCGGGAATGGAGATCGAGAATCAAAAATTGTTCTTCCAGGGTTATGTTTCCACGTCGAACGTCTGGCCGGAGATAGTTCAGCCACCTTAATCTGCAGCTCTTTCCCGTCCGTCTCAGACCTGTTTCGATTCAAAACAAGGTTTGTATCAGAAACTAAGGAGCTCAAATTGTGTTTTGGTAAAGTTGCTCGCGATGGAAATCGGCATAATGAGAAGAGAGAGAGGGAGAGAGACATCATTTTCTCATGCAACTTTCGTGGTTAGTGAGTATTGCTATCACAATAAAACTTTAAAGGATTAGTTCTCGAGTGGATACGTCCTTTTCTATAAACGGGAAGAGATAAAATATCATCAAGTTGCTGCATATCAATATCATATAACTTTCCAGGGAAAATATGTAACTCAACAGGGTCTCTCTCCCCCCTCCCTCCCTCTCTCTCTCTCTCTCTCTCTCTTGCACATGAACATCAAAGTCTCTTTGCTGAACTTTCCATTTATTTGCAGAAAAAACGTGTAGCTTTTTCTCTTTCATTTGCTTCACGTTCTCTAAGCTTCCCAGGTGCAACTCATGATGATAGATCATGATGCTATACATAAATATATCCGAAATAACTAGAGAGAAAGAAGAGATAAAAACTCGGTGAGATCGCAGTATATTGAAAATTTGCAATCTCATGTATGAGTTCCATGGTTTTGGACAGCTAGGGTGGCGTGAATCTCATGAAATCGGGGGAATTCTAGTTAGATGGTCGAAAGAAAGGAAGAAGATATAACCGACCTGCAGAGCGAGCGAGGGAATTCCAGCGGCCTTCGCCGTGGCTAGCGACGTAATTCATGAGCGCGAGGTCTTCTTCGACCGTCCATGGACCTCTTTTCAGACCCGTCACGTCTTCTTCACTTTGAATGTTGGAGCTGCAACGCGATCTCCCCCTAACATCCATCCTTTTCTTCTGGCCCTTCAATGGAGGAACAGGTTGATTCACAGAGAGAGAGAGAGAGAGAGAGAGAGAGAGGAGAGGAAGTCTAAAGCTTTGGTAATTTCTCAGAGAGGGCCAGGAGGGGGTGGGGTGGGAAGAGAGAGAGAGAGAGAGAGAGAATTTGGTAGAGGAAGGATAGAGATGGAGGGCGTTTTATAGAAGCGTAGGTAGGTTTGAAAATGAAGAAAAAGGGGAGAGAGAAAAACAAGCCGCAATGGGGAGCTTGTGCTTAAGTGATTTAATTAAAAGAGCACTTAGGCTGTGAGTAATTATATTATGGGGCTACGAACTTTGACATTTTGACTTTTTCTTTTATACTTCTCTCTTTTTTTGTTTATCTATTTATTTATTAGTTGTTTTTTTGTTTGTGTGCGCACGAGTGAGTTTTTTTATCTGCTTCCTTAGAACTTGTTTCTTGTTTTCCAAACAAGTTGCCCAGTGAGCACCCCAACCACATTCCCATCGGGGTCTTCAAATGAGTGGAGGAAACCTTGGAAATAGAAGTGCATTACCTAGTTTTTGCGGCATAAAGTAGCTTGTATGTATGTATACTTATTTAGGGATCCACATCATCTCGATTTAGGGATTCAAATGATGTGTTTTACTAATTTCATATTTTTACGTGACGTGGCATATTTTTCGTGACTTAATAATGACCATGATTAAGCTAAATAACCTTATTGTCTTGTCTTGATCGTGAATCTCGCTATTATATTTGCTTGACAGAGATATCGGCATAGTTCCCCCATCTCTCTCTCTCTCTTTAAGTGCGTATTGTGTGCATGTGTACATGTTGTCTATTTATTTGTGTAATCTCGAGCTTAAATCAATCTATAGTTTCTCAGTTTTAATCACTGTGAATATTAACCAGCATGGTTTAACTATTTCCAAAAGTCGATTGTTACCATAGGTCTCTAAACAGAGGTCCTCAACCTCAAATCAAAGTTGATTGACTGTGATCAATCACAAGATTATAATGAATGGCTGTCAGGATGTCGAGTTTTGCTTATGATTAAGATAGCCAAGAAGTCTCATTTATAGGAGGGAGGAGGGGAGGAGTCACATATTCCATCACCACACACCACTCTTCCAAGGTACCACCGCGTTCCCCAAAAGAGATATTGGTTAATTTTCTAGGGTCGGGGTGAATTAGAAAGTTTTAATAATGTAAGGGTACTTTGAGTGAAAAAATAATTATTTGATCATTTGTCTATATATGGACCTCAATTATTTCATTAATGACCCAAAATAAGTGGGGAGGATCTAAATGCCTTACTTGAGTACTCATTTGAAGCAACATTCCACTTTTAATCCTTCCCTTCAATGTAGAATTCTATTTTTCACTGTCCAAAAGTACGGATTTTTTTTTGGGCCTTAGTAAATTCCAATTGGTAAATGTTAAAAAAAAAATTTGTCAAAAATTTAGTCGGTGATTTTTTAACTTGTCAACAATTAGCACTTAGTGAAAATGGCCAACATTTTCTGATAGTTTCAAATTACCAACCCTTCGAGAAAACTAACTCTTGTTTGAGATTAACAACCTAAATACGATCAAGTTTGGTAAATTTAAGATGTTAATAAGAAAGTCACAATAAAGTTGGTAAATACCAAGATAAATTTATTCTATCAAACATAAAAATAATTGGTAACTTGAAAAAAACTAAATTGCTGATAACTAAGTATAAGAGATAGTATTGTAAAATTAGTAGATAATTAATCATAAAAAAATGGTTGTTAATAAAAAAAAAAAAAGACAAGCAGAAATAGTAATTTAATAGAAAAAGTGGTAATTAAATAAAAATAAACATTTTAAAAATTTTAAATGAGAGTTGACAATCCAAAATTAATCAGTAATTCAAACAAGAAAAAAATATAGTAAGCCCCTCAAAACAAAGATTGGTAAATTTTAAGCCTCCGAAAGAAAAATAAATAAAAATTAGTAAAAAATAAGAAAATTTGATAATTTGTAAATTGTAAAAAGGATTTAGTAATTACATAAAAGTGACGATAAATTACCAATAAGATATCGGTAAATCAAATTACCTGTAACTTTTTTTTTAACAAATCATTTCAATTTTTTTTTAAATAATGGAATCGTCTTTTTTCGATAATACTTTCCATTAAGTTCTTGCCTATGGTCAACAGGGTTAATGATGAGTTGCATTGTAATTGTGCTATGATATGTTATAAATTGTGTATTTTAATAATTTATATTGTTAAGATGCATTGCCTTGAAGCAAGTTCAGGAAATTTTTTTACAAGTTGTTTGAAGCTGCCACAATTGTGAGTTATTTGCGAAACACCTCATGAAGAGTTAGGGCTAGCTAGAGCTGCCATGGAAAGACGTACCAGCCGACCTCTTTTTCATTTTGTATAGTAATATGATCACCTCGATAAAAAAAATGTCAATTTGTACCATGCATGGCGATTGACGATTCAATTGAAGGATGGTTCATCTGCTCAACTGATCGACTAATGCTCGTAGACTTCGAATGGGGATGGCAATTCAAGTCCATATGTACAATTTAGGTAATGAATTCATCGCAAAGTATAGAGCTAAAACCACAAGGCTAGCCTTTTTCACCATCAGTGCTTTAGGGCCAGCAACAGCCCCATAATTAATCCGTAGAACGGCTATTCAGTGCTTCCTTTTCTTCGCAGCCTTCGGATTTAGATTTTTAAAAATACACTATCACTTTTGTTCCTGGTTAAACATGAAGAGTGCACACATTGCTCAGGTTCTGTCTAGGAAATTCTCTAAATTTCTGTTCTTCTAAAATTTTACTTGAAGCCAGATTACAGAGTCCATTCAAGTGTAGAAGATAAGAAGAAAATACGTAAAATACATCCATGCTCATGACAGATTTCTTCAAAGAAAGTTTAACGTGACCATGGTGGATAAAACCTACAAGAGATGGGGTAAAATTTTCATGACCTCATGCCGATCATTATAAATGATTCACTTACCCCGAAATGGCCTGACCAATAGGGAAACCCCCACCCCCTTCCAACGGGGTCGATATAGCAAGCTTTGCCTGCTGAACTTGTCTTGCCCCTATTAACAATTCCATGTATAAATTCGAGAAATGATTGGGTAACGGTCTTTAATCTATTATTATAATAATAGTTTATCCTGAGCTATAAAAAATTAATTAACAAATAATTATAAATTATTGTTGGGCCCACTCTTTCAAAATATATGGCTTACAATAAATGGTTAATACTCTGAAAAACCCCAAACTAGTACATTTGTGACAAATTTACCCCAAACTATTTTTTTAACTACCAAAAACCCCAAACTGGTATACCTTTAACAAATTTACCCTAAACTGGTACACTTGTGACAAATTTACCCTCTATTAGTTTTCGTTAAATTTTATTGTCAAATTATTAAGTTAAATGACACGTGGTAGTTGACTAGTATATCGATTTGGAATTTTACGCGTCGTTTGTCACAGTTTACAATTTTTGTGATTTTTTTGTGGTATTAATATAATTTAGCGGAGGGTATATTTGTTATAAATTTACCATTTTTGGGTTTTTTCGGTCGAATAAATTAGTTTAGGGTAAATTTGTCATAAATGTACCAGTTTAGGGTTTTTTTATGGTCAGTCAAGGTAAATTTGTCACAAGTGTATCAGTTTGGGGTTTTTCATGGTAAAAAAAATAGTTTGGGGTAAATTATCATAGGTGTACTAGTTTGAGGTTTTTCAAGATATTAACCCTACAATAAATTGTTTCTCTCATAATAGTTAAAAACTGTTAGGGAAAATGTCACAAATGGTCCCTAAACTTCTACTTAATGTGCAATCTCGTCCCTGAGCTTTCGATTTGCTCAATTTGGTCCATGAACTATCGATAAATGTCCGATCTAGTCCCTGACTATTTGAAAATTGACTAATTTCGTCTTTCAATTAGTTAAAGTTAACGGAATTGGGCATTTTGGTTTTTTTCTTTTTTTTTCTTCTTCTCTCTTGCCTCTACCGGCGAAGGGAAGCCAACGTCCGGCGAGGGTCGCCCTCACCTGGGCTGGCTAGGGCAGCCCTCATCGGTGTCGGGTGAGGACAACCCTCGCCAGATCTGGCAAGGGCACGCCTCGCCCGACATTGGTGAGGGCGGCCCTAGCCCCTAGGCGAGGGCGGCCCTAGCCAGCCTAGGCGAGGGCGACCCTTGCCCGATGCCGGCTTCCCTCCGCCAGAGCTGGCTTTGCCATGGCTAGCGGAGGGAAGAGAGAAGAAGAAAAAAAAAAGAAAAAAAAAAAAGGAAAAACAGTCATCACTTAACAGTTTAAACAAAAGGACTAGATCGAACATTTATCAATAGTTCATGGACTAAATTGAGCAAATCGAAAGCTTAGTGACGAGATTGCACATTAAGTAGAAGTTCAAGAACCATTTGTGACATTTTCCCAAACTGTTATGCTAGTAAAATCCTATAAATTTTGCAATTTTTCGATTTTAGTTAGTTTCTTTATATGATTTGTATTATTTTTGGTAATATATACTCCCTCGTGTTAGTTTTTATATTACTTGAGCGAAAAATTATAAAAAAAAGTCATACTTATTGTACAACGGCATATATAGTTAAAACTTTTTTAATTTTATCAATTTAATTCTAAACCTTTTAGACATTTGCCAATATAGTCCTTATAGGTAATCGATGTGGATGATTTTTACAAATTTTTAAAGAATTTCTTCTTCTTCTTTTTTCAAAATTTCCATTCTTTTCTTTTTCTTTTTTTCCTACATTGAATTTTTGACTGGTGGGCTTGCCGGGGCCCGATGATGGCCGGCAACCCTCGTTAGTCACAGGTGAAGGCCTCCATGCCCTCGCCTACGACTAGTGACCTCCACTAGCCTTTTCCTCTCTTTTTTTTTACATTTTTCTTTTGTTTCCCTATTTCCTTCTATCATTAGTGCCAACCGTTTCATGACTAGATTGCCATGCTAGTGATTTCAAGCTAATTTGGCTAGGATGATTACATTGACAGATCATCAAAAGATTTATGATTAGATTAACTAAATTGAAAAAAATATGATTGAATTGGTATTCATATAATATGTTTATGACTTTCTTAATAATAATCCATTGCTTATGAGTGATCCGTAATTGGTTTGTAAAGAGTATACATGAGAAGATCGATACTCAAATAGTGGAACATTCATTCCGAGCCCAATAAATACTTCTCGAATTGGTTTTAAACAGTATTACAAATGTTACGCATGCATAGTTGGATGGACAACACACATGGTGTCGGAGGTCCATGAGATTACTTTATGCAAATGAAATCTTAATATTCTATATTGTAACTTCTTAAGATTATCTTTTCCCCTTTATATGATCAGCAATTTTCTTTTAATAGGACTAATGTTTTGCAATATCCAAAAGAGGAACCTATAATATATATCTAAATGTCCAAAACCTATTTCAAGTATCTTAATGGTTCTTATGATTCTCGAGGGCAAAATATCATAAAGATTATAATGCAAAACCGGTATCGCACGCCAGCAACGAGCGTGCCTCCCCACCTTTCTTGTTGATTAAAGACGAAAATAAAAACTTAGTGCGTCCGACGTGTCGCAAAAATACAATTTCATTAACTATCAAACGTCATGCACACGTGGCCACCATCTAGCGCCGTGTTCCATCTCTTTCGTGGTCGCCTAGATTTGCTTCTTCTCACTCTCTTTTTTCCTCCCTCAATGCTTTGTTATAATTCTTTTGTGGGACTGCTTCGGAAGCATCGCTTGCGGGGGGACACGTGTCGCTCGCCCCCTTCCTTTCTTGGTTTTTAAGATTCCAACCAATGATAATTCGTTACATGGATTAGGGATATTCGAAGTTCATCAATCGATGTTAATAAAGGTTAGTTTATGCATAAAGGTTTGTTCTAATGGATCATGCTTTCCAATAGTTCGGATGCTAATTAATGAAAAATGACACCACAAGTGTCATGACTTTTATACGACGTTGTTTGAGTATTATAACTTTTCTTTTGATACTTAAATGCTATAACTTATGTGTGTTGCTTACATGAGTATCATAGTTTATTTTCGAACATTTGAATGTCGGTGATATGCCATGTTGGATTCTCAATACTTGGGTGAACATTTTTTAAAATTTTTAACACTCAATTGATCGATTGAAAATCGCAGCACTAAAGTAAACCTTTTTTGGAAGTTATGACAATTAAATAATCGGAAAAAAATAATGGCTCTCGAGTGACCGTTGTACAAAAGTTATTACACACGTGATGTCCCTATCCCCTAAAATGCAAAAAGGGCATCGACGAACTAAAAGTACTCAAGTAAACTTTTTTTGGGGTGGGGGGGGGTGAGAAAGAGAGAGGAATGCTAACTATAGTAGTGATTAGAGGAGTTGACAGTGGCCCAACGAATTGAAGGCAGCATAATTGAGTTAAGCAAAGCAAAAGAGAAAGAGAGGATCGTAATTTCTTAATTTTGGAAATAAAGCTACCTATTTTAGTGATTGTGATTTTAATTTATTCAGCAATTATAAATTAGTTGGAAAGGATTTTCTTCGATCATGATTAGAAGATAACATAACCTCATTTGAAAAAAAATAAATCAATGAGGCGGGCATAGTGGTTAATGAATAGACTTGTGGTTGTGGATTAGACTCTCAACACACGTCCGATATAAATTAGTTTGTGTTTCTATTTAAAAATTGTTTCAGGGAACAAAAATAGAAAAAAATGTTTATGTTCCAGGGAACAATTTTTGAACAAAAAAACGTGTTTGGTAAACTTGTTATAGAAATAAAAAATGAATAGAAACACGTTTGGTAAATTTGTGTTTTTTTTTTTTTGTTTCTTTTAATTTTTTAATATTTTTATTTTATTTTTAATTTTTTTCTTTCTTTTTTCATTTTTCTTCTTTTGGCCGCCTGCCGGCCTCGGCCATGGCCGGCGACCGGCCGACGAGGGCCGGCGGCCTTGCCTAGCCATGGCGAGGCTCGCCGGCCCTCGGCGAGGCTCGGCTCGCGGTGGTTAGGCGAGGCTCGGCCTTGCGGGCCACCGCCAGTCGGGCCGTCGCCCGGCGGTGGCCCGACGAGGCTCGGCCTCGCCGGTGGCTGGGCGAGCTCGGGCTTGTCGGATCTCGGCAAGCCCGAGCTCGCCGAGCCTCACCTCGCCCGCGTCGGCGAGGCTCGGGCTCACCTTGGCCGGGCGAGCCCGAGCCTCGCCGGGGGCCGGTGACGCTCTGGCGAGGTCGCCGACCCTCGACGGCTGGTCGCGGGCCATGGCTGAGGCCGGCGACCGGCCAAAGAAAAAAGAAAAAGAAAAAAAGAAAAAAAAAGAGAAGAAAAAGAGAGGAGAGAGAAAATTTCTTGTTTCTTGTTTATGTTCCAAATGTGTTCCTGAAAACAAAAAATAAATTTGGAACAAAAATGCAAATAAACGCGTTTCTGTTCTTTTTTTGTTCCCTGAAACAAAAAAAACAGAAATATTGTTTATAAACAAAAAAAAAAAAAGAACATTAACAAACATGCCCTAAGTCTACAGTTTGATTACTTACCTATTCTTTGACTCGACCCTCTCTCGGTCCATGTAGGGTAATTAAATTGGGGGCCTAGAGGTCACCTTTCAAAAGTGGGCTTCTATTAGTAGAAAAATTAATTTAAAAGATGAACTTATGTAGGTATATCATTTAGACATGAATGATACCCTCACCAAATAACTAAAATCACAACCTAATTAGTAAGTGTCATAATTTTTATACAACGCTCACTTGAATTCATAATTTTTTTTTGACCACTTAAGTCATAACTTCTGAAAAAATATTCACTTGAGTGCCATAATTTTCAATTGGTAAATTTTAAAAACATTAACCTAACTACTAGATGTTTGACAAGACATATTACTTGTGTTTAAAAAATTATGAAACTTAGATGATTAAAAGAAAGTTATGACACTCAAGTGACTATTATGAATAAGTTATGGCATTCAAGTGGTTGAAAAAAATTTATTAAATGAATGCCGTATAATAATTATGATACTTGTAATGTCATGTTCCTTGCACTTTAATCTTAACCAAAACCTCAGCCTACGCCTTGGGAGCCTTCGTTCATTGTGATATCAAATCACGCACTTGTCTAACAAGCGGATTCAAAATAAGTTGGTTATGATCTTGAAATCCACAATTGCATGAATGAAACTTCAACATGCTAGTGTCATGGCCCGAAAGAAGGCCGATCCAGGAGGTTCCTAGGGGACGGCCGTGACACATCCGTGGAGGACTTCCTGTGCTCGCTTGGCTTCCCAACAAGTCTTCTCCCAGAATCTTCCAAGGGTAGGCAATACCGTAATTGGTCTCTATTTATTTATATCGGTAGTTGATAGTTTCTTGTCATAAGTGTCGGTGGTTAGTAGCCGCCATTAGTGTCGGTAGTTGAGGCGGTGCGATCTCGTCCGCCGGTTAAATTCTAGATCAACGGATGTAATCAGATGGCCTCAAGTATAAGAAGGGGTGCCCTCCCCCTCATTTAGATCATCCAACTATTTCAGTAATACAAAGTTCATTTCTTTCCAAAGTTCCTCTCTCTAGAAGCTTTCTCTCTCTACGATCTGGGTGTGCAAGCGAGTGTGCGAGCGTTTGATCGAGCAAGGCTTGGCTTAGGTAATCCAAAATAGCCTGAGTTGCCTCGCGGTCACGATCCCAATCGATCGGCCTGTGACACTAGGATATACGTATTTGCTATGTCAAAGTTATGCACCTGCAAAGCACCAAGATAAATTGAAATTGATCAAAAGTGTAATGATTCACATCTTACACATTTTACGAGAAAACCAAGCGTGCAAAGAATCACCTTTCCACATTTCCAAAGCCCATTTTTATATACTAGAGTTGTTGTCCTAATTAAAGTACCTGTTAACAATATTAATGATTTATTTGATGACCTTTCGAGGATACTTCCCCCCTCTATAATTGCAGCAAGCTTTTGCAGCAGCTTGGGATCTAGCACATCATCTTACGGCAAATGTAGAATAAAGTAGAATTTATCCACTATGCTTTATTGTCGAATATTAAAATATACCTTCCGGATTAAGTAAAATAAATCCACTATTTGATCCACCCATATCAGGTTTCTTGCAATTAGTGAAGAGAATGCTCGAAATTAATCGAATTCCCTCATTGGTTTACGCAAAGAATAAACCAATGAAGGGAAAGAAAAAGGAAAACAAAAAGAGAGTCCCTTTTAGACTTTTTGTGCCTATATAAATTTTTTAACACTCCCCATTAAATAACTTTAATGTTAAAGATATTAAAAAAATTGAACCTAATAGAAACGCCAAAAGAAAAATAATTAGGTTATTTCACAATGTCAAAAGTTTACCTTTGCGGTACATAGGAGGTATAAATTATACTTGAGACCTTTAAGGGGGACAAGTGCTCATGGATTATCAAACGTGATTGGTTCTATTTTTTCCTTTTTCTTTAATTGGCTTTAGTGTTTTCTTGAGAGAGAGAGAGGGGGGGGGATGGGAATATCACAGTAATTAAGAAATTAGACCCAAAAAAACCATTTTTTCTTCCTGGTGGGAAACGCGAATGAATATATGCATATTCGTTCTCATTCATTATATATTTGTTTTTTTTTTTGGTCGGTATTCATTATATATTTGTTTAGAAAACAGAAAATTTAATGAGAAAAGTGAACACGTTATAGGGCATGAGTCACATGTCTCCAGTCCCTTAATAAATAGGATTTACCTTTCATTTGCCTGTCCTTGCACTTTCTAGGGCTCCTCAATGTGCATAGAATCCAATACCTTGTCTGTCTTTTGAGTGTAGGGCACAACTTTCACGCGCCACTACATTGCTTATCGTTCACTCCTATGATGTTTTCTCATGTCATGCATCGGAAACAAAGATTTTTCTTTCCCATTATATAGGACGCCGAGTATAAAGATCTGATTATATGGAGATACATGGAACCGCCTATAAGCCCTATGATTCAGCTAAGTATTTACTTTTGACATGTGTAAATGGTCCTAATCATACAAGTGGTGAGATTTGAACAAGTAATTGTAAGATTTTGTGAGACCGTTGTCAATTATTCTAAAAACTTAAATTGTTAGATAAAAACACAATTCAATATTTAATTATTTTATCACTCTCCGTCATGCTTAGTATGATCCTTTTGCTTAGTACTATGGAGAGGCAAATGGGGTCTAAAAAGATTTGGACTCAAGACCTCCAATTCTAATACTATGTGAGAAGATTTTGTGGGATTACCGTTAATTATTTTAAAATCTCAAGTTGTTAGATGAAAACACGGTTTGATAGTAAGATTTTGTGAGACCACGGTCCACTGTTCTAAAAGTTTAAGCTATTACATGAAGGTAATAGTTAATTATCCTAGCATTCCCCATCATGTTTAGTCTGCTCTTTTTTTGCCTAGCACTAAGGCGTGGACATATTTAATTGGGAAGATAAATGATAGTGCGTGAACATATTAATTGGAAAGATAAATGGGGCTTGATAAAATTTGAACTTAAGACCTTTAATTATAGTATTATGTGTGATTTTATGAGACCACTACCAATTATTCTAAAAGTGGCCATCTAGAAATTTTTTTTTGATTTGTAAAAGATTATGTATCGCAATCATTTTAATTTTTTTGCTGTTTGATTTTCCTTAATTAGAAATCCCTTACTGGCCTAATCAACTACGCCCATCTCGAGTGAAAAGAATGGTGCTTTCACGCCAATCTCGTTCATGGAACAGAAACTTCTCACCAGCGCCTCCATTGTCCTTGCGAGACTTCATCAATTTACGCAATCACTTACAAGATATACATCATTTGAGGTCTCTTAACAAAATTTCCTTTTTATTGTCACCAATGGTGTTGTTGCAACTCAAACAATGTGCATAGTAAACACCTTAAAATCACAGCACTCCCACCGGCACCTTGCAATAACTTTTACAATAGTGCCTCCTCCATCTAACTTGAAGCGTTCAAGCTCTAAAACGCTTCAAGTTAACAATATGCACCGCTAAATACATAAGTTACAACACTTTAGTTTACATTGCAACTACACTAAATATAGGCAATGGTACAACTGCCGCCATACGAAGCGAAGTTTCGCGGAGGCGAGTCTCATTATTTTCTGAAGTGTGAACGATATGATTAGGTAGGGTTTACGCTACCCAATAGCCTTCTTATTTGCACTAATATGGAGTATCAAATCCCCCCATAAATGAATGCATCTACAAAAAGAAAAAGCAGAAAAGGGGGCCACATCTTCCCCCAGGTGCATTGTCCCTTTGAGCTTTTTTGCTTGGTAGGTCCAATTTTTTTTTTTTTGCTTTTTAGTGTCTGATTTGATGGAATAATGAAAAGAATAGACCAATTGGGGAGTCCTTCGCCACCCCAGTTCCCATAAAAATCCTTTTGTCGGCATATCATGCGGAAATTCTCTAGGAGAATATAGAGGGAATTCGAGGGCGACTGGAGAATGAACTTGCTTTCCATTTCTTTATGTGTTTTTGCGTGCAAGGTGATCAGCTTACCACGTCTGTTTTAGACACTAGTTAATCATTTCTTTGGTTAAGCATCATTCTACAGATGCATAATGGAGAGTGAAAGTGTGAGAGAGAGATACTCGTTGCACGGCGAAACTGAAAAAGCGAAAAGAGATCGGTAATCTTTTGATGTAGTTGGATTTATGAATCTTTTTTCATAAAGGAGAATCTGAAATTAAGTAATTGTCTTTATTCAACTCATTCATTTACATCTGTCAAATATGTTTCGCATCGTTTCGAATATATGGTTTTAATGGGACTTGTACACATGCTAATGACAAGTACCTTTGTGCTAATCTCATATACAATGCTATCAGAGTCTCGATCCAATCTTTTCATAATGAAAACTAGATAAATTAAGTATTTTTGGCCTCATGTATTTTTATTTCACTTCACTTTTCAAGAAATAGATAATCATAACGTATCACTTTAATGATTTCTTAAACTTTTGTGTCATCAATGATGATCTTGCGTCAGCTTATCCGCATATATAATATGTAAGAACTTCAGTAAAGCTTTATACATGACAAATTCCGAGAACTGGATAAAGGAAGCGAATACAAACAATTGCTCGAAAGTTTGATGCTCATATATAAAAGTTTAATAAAAGGGATCAGATCAGAACCAAGTATTTACTTTAATGGTACGGGAGCATCAAATCTACTTGTTTATCCATTTTCCAAAAATTATTTGAAAAACAGAATGAGAATCCATTGAACTGAGAAAATATGCTCACGATGGTGTGAAACGGGGTTCGGGTTTTCGGCAAAAGTCAAGAGATTCCATGGGGTTCATGGGTTTTTCCCTGGTTACCCCCTAAAGGAAAGTAAAATTTAAATATAATATATAAAATAAAATAATAAAATAATCGCAAACATTTCTCCTTTGAGTATCTCTTATTAGAGGTGAGTATGGTCCGAGTTGGACCGGTCCACCCCCTAACCTTAGTATCTCTTACTAGGGGTGAGTATGGTTTGGGTTGTGCCGGTCCTCAATTTTTGAGATCGAGGACCGACCTTATTGCCAAGGACTGAACCAACCTAGTGGGTTTAGTCCGGTTCCAGGGTCAACCCAAGACTAATTGATAATTTTTTATTTCATTTTTTGTGCTCTTTGAAAAAGCGATTGAAGACCAAACTGACCCAATGGGTTCGGTCTAGTTCTAGGGTCAACTTGAGACCAACTAATAATTTTTTATTTCATTTTTTGTACTCCTTGAAAGGGCAACCGAGGACTGGACCGATCCAATGGATTCGATGACGATTGAGGTCAGCTAAGTAAGGCAAATGGTAAGGGTCGAATGGGGTGAGCGTCGAACAAAGTGAACATCGAGTGTCGAGTGGGGAGCAACAAGCCAAGCGAACATCAAGTGACAAGCGGCACGAGTGACCCAAAGCAAGCGAGGCGAGTGTCGAGTGGAGAAGTTGTTGCTAAGATTTTGACAAATTGAAGATTAAGAGGACAAATAAGACAAAAGAGAACGAGTACTAAAGGAGGATACTGTAAGGAGCTGTTTATGCTCATTTAGATGCCGTGATGACTCCTCACAAAAACATTTTCTTCATTTGTATATTTTGACTATTGATGCTGTAAAAGACATAGTTTTTAAAGAATAATATAAAATTACTTGAACTCTTTACTAAAAAGCTATTTAATGTTGTTGACGCCATTTATTTGAAGATTTTCTCTATATAAAAAAAATATAAATATATATATATATATATATATATATATATATATATATATATATATATATATATATATATATATATATATATCGAGTTGGACTGACCTTGAACTCCCAAGACTAAGAACCAACCTGCACAGTGTTGGTCCAAGAATCCTAGGACTAAGGACCGACCTAGTCTTCCTGAGAATCGGACCTAGACTAGGATCGGCAGTTTAGGCCAGTCCAGGGTCGATCTAGGGTTGACCCTAGATCGATGCTCACCCTTATCTCTTATCCCACCTCGGATTGAAATTCACCTCCGCTTGTCCTTAAAATAGTATCAAGGCATGGACATCCCGAATCAAACATGGTATTTCTCGAAATTTGGAGACTGCACTAGTTTCGGAAAATAGCCTCTTGACTCAAAGTCCGAGGAGCAACATGGACAATAAAGGACAAGATAGGGTTCACACACTAGACGCTGATGTGAGTGAAAAATAAATCCCATATCGGCTAATTAAGGTGATAAAGAGTTATTATTAAACTTAATTTTGCCCGGTTTGATTAAACTTTTGAACAAAATTGAATCTAACGAAGTATTTTATCATATAGGCTAGACTCAAATTGGCTCTTTTGTGTATTACTATTGACATTTCTTTACAATAACTCTATGGCTAAGTTTCATCATCAGATTTCTAATCAAGATAAAACTAGATATGATATAATATGAAATCCATGAATTTTACAATATTCTATCATCTATTTGGTGATTGTGATCAGATATATTCACATCATATCATATATATGGTTTGGTATAAACAGTATATTAATATAAATGAACCAAAAATTTTATAAACAAAGATGATAAAAATCTCTCACGATATTTTTGCCTACTTTATTTTTATTTTATTTTCCTCTCTTTTTTAATTAATTTCTTTGTCATTTCTTTATTCCCCTTCCATCACTCTCTAATAAAATTTTATTAATTAATAAACTATACTCATATACCCAAAATACTAAAATAACTAAAATATATAATAAATATATTAAATTTATATTATAAAATAGAATTAAGTTCGAACATATAAATAAAAATAAGGTTAAATTAAAATAACTATTTTTTTATCTTTTTATTTGAATTTCTTATATTATAATTCAAATATTATTTTTATATTGAAATTTATTTTAATTTTGATAATTTTTTGGTTGAATGATTTTAAATTTATTAATTTGTTATTTTAAGAAGTTTATTAGTTGAGAAAAATAACTTTTCTAATATGGATGTTAGAAATCATATATACTTTTATTCCATCTCTCTCGTGGGATATCCGATTTATATCCTCGTTATATCCGACTTTATCCCGTTTTGAACAGGTACCAAATGTAGAATATGACAAATTTTATCATATCCTAAATTTTATCCTAATTGCCAAACGCATTTTATGGGGTGAGTTTAGTTCTATAGGAATAATCATGTGCTACATATTAGACAGATAGCACATGCCTAATTTCAGGTGTCGTCAAATGCATACGATTTCATGTTTAGAGGGAACTTTTTCAGAATTTGCCTTTTACTTTATTGTCCGGCCTTAGAGGTTGGTCGGGTATCTTGTAGATACATGAATTTATATTTGTTTTTTGTTTTAATAGATACATGAATTACCTAATGGGCTTCTTTATCATCGATACGAATGATCTTCGATCAGGACTCCAACACCTTTCAAAGGTGGTTTGGCATAATTTTTACTATCAATGGAGAAGATGGGTGCTTTCGATTTTTATAAAGTGCTTGGCAAACATCTCATCGCATTATCCGGTTTCATACTGTTATGGTTCTAAAACATGTGCGTACAATTTACAACACTTAAATAACCTATTGGGATAAGGGTATATGAAAATTACTCTTCACAAATCTTGTAAAGTTCGATGTTCTTCTTTGCCTAGATCGATGGGGCAAGGAAGTAGGCATAATCCGACAATCAACAAAAAAACGATTGCATGATACTAGGGGTGAGCAGCGGTCTAGGGTCGACCCTGGACCGACCCTGGACCGGCCCAACCCTGCCAGTCCTGGTCCGGTTCTCAAGGGGACCGGGTCGGTCCTCGGTCCTGAAATTCTAGGACCGACATTGTGCGGGTTGGTCCTCGGTCCTAAGAGTTTTGGGTCGGTCCAACCCTGGACCAACCCTATATATATATATTACATTATATTATTCATAATTCTTTTATATATTCAAACCTAAGTAAAATATCTGTTATAAAACCTAAGAGTTATTGTGAGATGTTCTATTAATAGCACTAATAGTAATTTCAAATTAAAACTTTTGTTGAGTATTAATTATGTGTCGTTTGTTTTGTTTTCAGGTATTTAGAAGTTCAAGTGAATTAACAAGATGTGAAGTTATATATTCATGATTTATATTAAGTATTTTGAACTTTTTATGGTTTAATTGTATTTTACTAATGAATTTCAGCTGCACTTTACTTTTCAATTTGTGTCAAATGGTAGAAGTTTTTGAAGAGTAGAGTAGTACTGCAGCTTGCTATAGTGATTTGCTAGTTAAGTGGTGTGAAGCTCATTTTTTGGTTAAGTGGACTCTACATGATTAAATGCAGGAAAACGCTTTTGCATATGGTGTTATGAATATTAAAGATAGTGATTACAAGAACTTTCCATCTTGTCCCATATCTCGATGAGCGGTTAGCAAGTATGAAATTTATATTATTGTGTCATCTTAAAATTGCTGAATATGTATTGGTATTTATAGTTTAGTTGCATAATGTCGTATTGTCGATGAATGTGTAATTTGAATTTGTACGTTTGCTTTTTTAGAGAGTATAAAAAACAAGACAAAAAAAATTATCGATCGGTCCCGGGTTGACCCTGGAACCGGACCGAACCCATTGGGTCGGTCCGGTCCTTGGTCCCAGGCTCAATAGGGTCGGTCCTCGGTCCTAAAAATTGAGGACCGACACTGTACGGGTTGGTCCTAGGGTTAGGGGGTGGCTCGGACCAACCCGGACCATGCTCACCCCTACATGATACTGCCATACAAATCTTATTACGGATATCATTTCACATGGATGTCGTATCTTTGATCGAATCGAAACTATCGACTTAATTAAATTTCGCTTAAGCTATGTACAATTCCTATTAAGTACACCATTTCCCATGGATGTCCTATGTTTGACTAAACCGAAACCATCGACTTAATCAGTTTTCACTCATGCTCCGTACGCCCTAATCGCGTTTCAAACCATCGTCCCACCGTTTTCCCGGATGGAATGTCAAAAAGGTAAAGCCGAGTTTTTAGGGGTTAGATGGAGTGGATTTTCCACTTGGGCGGTCTGACTTTGATCCTGCGCAGAGGGCTTGACTTCTCTGTACAATAGAATATATCCACATTACACATCATACTAGCCAGCATCCTCCTCTTCCTCTTCTACTTCTTCTCCTCCATATCTAAAGCGTCTTCCACCAAACTCTCTGCTTCTCAACTCATCATCTCTCACCAAAATTTTTGACCTCCCAGCCCACTAATTTCAGCATATGCGTATATCTCCCCCCCTTTTTCTTCGGATAAGTACGAGTTAGGTATGAAACATTCAATGGATGTTTGACGAGCGTATTTCCGACGACTTTCATGTCATCTTTCTTATTCACAAATAAAATAATCTAGACGATCTGCTATGTTATTATTCCCTTTAGCTTATAGCATCAAGCGAGGCATATTTTTCACGAGTAAAAACTTACAGATACGCACGGGGAAGAAAGCTGTACGGGACATCTCTACATGTATATATACACCCACGTGAGTATACGAAGAAGTTCTGCGAAAATAGAATTTTTTCTTTCTTTTTTTGAAAAACATGGCAATAAGAAAATTTGTTTCCATGCATTTATAACATAATTGACTTGTCTGAACACCGAACGAGAATTATATTTTGACAAATTATCCAATGAATCACTGGATTTGTTTCTAGCGCTGTTTTGATTTTACAGTAGATCAGTCAAAACCCCCAAATGCATCATTATAATATTAATCAACCTCTTGGGGGCTTCCAAAATATTCCAAACAAACAACATGATCTAGAAGGGGTAGCAGAAATTAGGCATTAATCAGTCTGTCTAGTCAAAAGATGGGCGCCTCGTTGTGTTTAGACCTCAAGAATGGCTTGTTTTCGTGCCTTTGCAACCATCTTTCGCACCATGTAGAAAGTGGATGAAGGACTCAAATTTGGACATTGCGAACGCGATGGAAGTTGAATTCTTTGTCTCCAATTAACAATTTCGTCCGGAAGACCGTGAGACCGTGCATGTCGAGACGAGGTTTTTGAAGCCAAAAAAGCCACGGACAACGGGAGACACGAAAGGGAAGACCAAGAAAGGGAGCTCATCTCACTGCGCGCACGCCTAAGGAAAAAGTAGCGCAGTTTAGGGATTAAACTATGAGCTCGTGTCCCCTACAGCCTCAGCCCTGACGCGAAGCCTACTTTGGTTTTTTTTTTAGTCGGTAACACGAAGCCTTCTTAACAATGTTGATTTCAAACTCTGCACACGAACCGCCAAGACCAACCGTCACGTGTCCGATATGAAAACGTCATTCCTTCGCATGGGGATACAGTTCAGCACCGGACCGTGCACATCAACACCAGCTATCGCGAAAGCTACTAGCTTTAGATCTACATGTCGAGCACGCACGATGGCTCTACGCGTCGGTGTCCAAGAAAAGGGGGTTGTCAGACGTTTTTCACCGCTTTGCTCTTGTCAATTCCACGCGAAAGCGACGATAGGAAGAGAAGATCCGATCCGGCGGCTGCCGTGGGAACGCCACCTGATGGGGTGGTCCTGCCGGGTTCTCGGCACGTGTCCTTTTGCAGTTTCGTCAAGTGAGGGGAGATCAAACACGGGAACCCACTTTAGGGTTGGCGACCTTTCGGAGTAGGCAAGACGAGTCTCTTTTTGTTCTTTCCTTTTCTATCCCCTTTTGAGTCATTTAGAGGATCGTTGAAACTAGTCTCTTTTTAACTGGATGGGTTCCTGTCTATTTTCATTACCCTAAAAAGCAAATGGTAATGTCAACTTTGAACAACACGGCCAAGTTACGTGGCATAGACAAGGCCATGCCAAGTGATGTCGTGATCTTTTTATTTTCTTCAAGTGAATGTTTCGTTTAAGGAGAGAATCAATCACCCCACATCAGATCCGATCTACCTTGATGACCCTCCAGTTGTCACGTTTTCGTGTAGCAACGTTGACCCCCGAGACTCTTCTTGGCAATAAAGCTCGCGATTCAATCATTAACTTAAGGACACCCCAGGTCAATTTTGGCCTTAACTTACATTCATCACAATACGTAAACTCTAATGGGGAGATAACTAATTTGTGAGGGGGTCGAAGAAGGAATTTGAAAAGCTGACAAAGAGAAATCTTTTAGGGCCACGTGATCTGGTACCGCCACGGATGAGCTTTGGTCTTATCTCGATCTCGACTCAACGGCGTTATGGTGATTAGCTCTTTGTTGACGTGACAATGACGATGGAAGTGACTAAGATCGCGCATGGCCTTAGCATGCTGATGGACATGGAATTGTGGTTCCTGATAAGACCTTGATGTATGCGAGACTACAAGAGGAATTTAGGGTTGGAGTTGGATGTACGCATGACCTTTTTGGCATAACCAGGTCCAGATTCAATGGACCCTCTTCTCCTTTTATGGACCGAAGGGCCTAGTCTTTTTCAATGTCGTTTTCTAATTACAGATATGTATGCTGAATACACTTGACTTGTATTCATTGATCAAGTGCTTTTTTCCGAAGATAAAGACGGTAATAGTGGTAATAGTTTTTGAACTTTTTTCATTTGGTTTAATTTAATCCCTAATAGTTCTTTTGGACAGTTAGGTCCTTGAATTATACGGCTTTTTTTTATTGTCATATAACTCCATCTGTCAAATGACATATAGGGACGAGAATGATGACACGATAGATTATCGACAGTGCTGAATTGCTGCTGACTAAAGAAAAAATCATTGAACGTGGAATTGAGAAAAAAAGAGAGGAAGAAAACCAAAAATGAAACGAGAAACTCTGAAGAGAGAGAGATGGAAAGAGCAGGAAAGAAAAAGGGATAAAAGGGAGAACGGGAGGCTGGTCAGCCCTGCTAAGCACAGATGAGGGTCCTGCAACTCTAACTAGGTTCTTGTGGAGAAACTATTAGAAAGGCCTAGGCTCGGCATTAGGGGAGATCATGATCTCAGGATAGAATCTCGAACTGTAAAATCAAATTAATGAGAACTGATCCGATTCTAGGTTTCAAAAAATGAGAAACCTATTCCAATGGGTAGATTCTAGATTCCAGATGGAACATGAACCTAGAACTATTACCCTTTTTTACAAGTATCCTTTTACTAGTTAAACGTAAATCGATTTTTACTAAAGCCAAAGCAAAGTTATGGACTATCAACAACTGGATATAGCCATTGAGTCCTTGTTTGGTTATGGCACACTTAAAAAGTCTAGAAAACAATGTAACTTCAATCCTTTTTTCATGTCAAAAACTAGAAAAACAAAAACGACAAATTATGCTTAACTAAAAATGAAACCAAAAAAAAAAAAAGAGGAACCTCGAAATCGACATGGTAGGTTCTAGGTTCCAAGATATGTATGGTAGGTTCCAAATTTCAGAAAATGAGAAACTTATTCCGATGGATAGGTTAATTGATATGGTAGGTTCTAGATTATATGGTATGTAGGGTGGATTCTAGATTTTAAAAAATGAGGAATCTAAAACTGCTCACTCATATCTAGCGCTTCACTGAAAGAGTGGAGTGGAGATTGATATGAAGTAATTGTAGATTGGCAATGAAGGGGGTAGAGAGAGAAAGGAGGGGACTTTGAAATCTCTGGATAAGTGAGGCCCATTAGACAAGTGGCGCCGAATGGGTGGAGTGGTTGTTCGCTGACGAGGAGTGTCAAGCCTATCAAATATTTTCTCGTTTATGTGAACATGTTGCTCCTTTTGCCATCTCAAATGCACGAGCGAAACTCAAATGAACACGAGTCGGCACAGGCCATGACCAAAGGGCGCAATGATGTGCTGGCTTTAGGTGAGGGCTATCTTTAGTAGTATCAAACACAAGATGAGGATGTTATAGGGACAATCGCCCCACAACCATTACGAGTGGGTTGTCCATTAATAGATAAGCATCATGTAACCTTTGATAAGCACGACATTTCGATGACTATGTAGAAATATATATGTGAAATTGAAATTAACTCACATGAAATGTCTTTTTATGTAATAGAATCATTTAGTATTGAAACTCTAATGTTAAGCGTGCTCAAGTGAGAGAACTACTAAGATGGTTGACATCTTGAAAAGTACCTACTTGTACACCAAAGGACAATCATGAGGTAAGATATGGGATGAGCCAAATCGGACATATCATGATGAGCTAATCTAGAGGTGTCACGATATGGTCTGAAAGTGGAGCTCTTCCGATAGGTGTGTGATTCCAAGATGAATCAAGCTGGTGTACTTATTATGATCTAGTCCAATGAGGGTGGATAGTGATCATTAGGGCAATAGGGCATGGACAATGAGCAGAACCCGTCATACTTTTAAAATGGTGGAAGGAGTAAGAATAAACTAAATTGTGTGAGAGGGTAGAACAATCCTACATTATATACGTGAAATTGCAATTAACTCACTAGAGTTGCCTTTCGAGAATGTCTAACACTAGAACTTTGATATTTAGCGTGCTTAGATGCAAGAGTGACCTCTTGAGGAAGTATCTACTTTATGCCAATGGACAAATCCATTATATCTATACTAAGCTAATATAGGGGTGTCACTTTAGACACCGAGTCTTTGATACCATGTTTCTCATGTATGGGTCGTTGTGTTAATAAATAAGTCCCGCACAAAATCCACTAACATGACGCATTCTAACTCGTGCAAATGCCGATGAGCCGAAAGGAGAGCAAAAGATATCAGGGATGGAGATACTGAAGGTCTCACAAGGCCTATATATGGCATGTTATTTTGGTAGGTGCTCCACACGATCTTAAATTTGACATGACGCGTTTCAAAGCCATGCAAGCGCAAGCAAATTGCGATCAGGACAAGACAATATCGTGGGAGCGATGGATCCAAGCGAGACTTCCCGCCCTCATTAAGTAATCTTGGGACAAAAAGAGGCACAACCGATCGTCCAAAGGACATAAAACAACAAGCACTAGCATACTTTATGTGGACAATGCGGGTCGGCCTCAGAATAAGCAAAGTGCTTGGAACTTGCGAATGGCAAACACGTTCTCATTTCCTCAGAAAAGAAACGAGTACAAGGAAACGTGCTTTCTCGCTCCTATTCCTCGTGTGGGAAACGCTCTGGTTGGCTAAAGCTCGCGCACCATCATAAAGCGGGTCGAATAAAGCTCGACCAAAGGGACAAACCGCTTTGATTTAACTACTGTTCGGCCGACATCGCCGGGCATTAAAACAAGAAGGGACGTGCATCACATTCTCAGCCAAAAGAGCTGATGATTAGTGGACTGCCTAGGTCTAGAAAATGAGCCAGTCATACAAACCAAGCGTATAAATTAGCATCTCGTTAAGAATTGGAGAACTTGTTTTTTTTGTTTTTTTTTTTTTTTGCACTGTTTATCACTTTTTTTTTTTGGTCAGTTCTACGCTAATCCTACTCTAACACTCACTCTCAGACTTTTGCCCTACCTCCTTGCAGGGCGTGGGAGTCGAAACCCACTCCTGAAATGAAATCTTTCCCACCCCAATCCCCCCTGAGAAGGTGGGGATTTGAACACTGTTTATCACTTGAGTGATTATCTTTTTACTAGCAAAAACATAAAACGCGCATATACCTCCGGAAAAGGAAAGAACTTTAAATATGTATAGATGTAATTCATTAATTTTAGGAATTTATTAAAAGGTTATATGATGGAAAATGATTCAAATTCATGCTTAAAATGTGAGAGAATGATGAAATTGAGTGATAATCATCTCAAAAATCTCAAATAACGATGTCCATTAGATTGAAAAGAAAACCATGTTAGCTTAGCAATTCATATCATGCATGGGCTTAGATTGAACTTTGAGGTTTGGGATTTAAATCCTTCTTTATTAATATAGAGATATGCTGTTTAAGTTTCTATTAGATCACAATGCATTTCTTTTCGCTCACAACGCCGTCAAGATCGTATATCGTTCAAATTTTAGAAATTTCCAAAAAGTCACGTGGAATCTACATGTGAACAATAATTATTTCAAACGTTTTAAGTGCTTAAAATAGAAAAAGAAAATTAAAAGCCTGTGCGCCATAAGATTTGGAAAAAGAAAAAACAAAAAGAAAAGTCAAACTATACAAGTTTCTCAACATTGAACTATGTTTTCTGGATGGGATAACTGAGGCAGTACAATATTTATTTAAAACTCGGTATCGTGTACTGAGCCCCTACCGCCATTCCTGGATAAGTTTTTCAAAACCTATGTGAGTCTATAAGTGGATCCTGCCCAGGCGCTTAATTTATAATTTTCACTTGTCAACAATGGACGCTTCTCGCTGCTATATTATTTCTTTAAGGACGAAAGCAAATAATTGGGCAAAAGTCAACTTTAAATTGTATATTGTCGACTCCAAAAATTGGCGCATTTGATCGGGGAATTAGGGTAATTTCAACTCAGAAATTGGAGGTCATCTGCGTTCCAGGAACTTAAAATTAACCGGTTCATAGAGTTTGCATGGTATCTATGGACACAGAGGGATTTCAATTTTCTTCGCCCGTGTCCGTGAAGAGAGAGAGGCGACACTCGTAGGTTATCCTATTCCATATAAAAGGAAGATTGTGGGCTTGCCGAATGGGCCTAAAGCTTCGGACTTTGGCCCTTTGATGGACCGATGCATGAGGCAATACGGATCGTGGGCTTTCCCCTTACCGTTAGTTCCTGTCGTCGTCGTGCATCAGCATTCCCATTCTAATCAAAAGGCATAAGCGAAAGGTCTCGATTATACCGAGACCCAAGAAACACCTGGCAAATCCCACAAGCTGCTTGTGTTATCGACATGTGCAAGTGCCCCTAACTCATACCAATTTGCACCCCATATAGCCGCATTATTGCTAAAAAAAAAATTGGCTGAGTATCATTTGTATTTATAGCAACAAATGTAACATGCTTATCAGTAATTGATAATTTAAATATCTTTTGTCCTGTTACTTTAAAACGGTCTTTTTCTATTGTTACTCTAACGGGTTTGATTTCATGGTCAATCTTCTCCTATCCTCAGTCCATTACAAAGTTTCTGGCAGAGCTCATTGCTACTCTTACCAGAACTTTGTTCTTGCATAGAGCATCAATACTTTGACCCCAGCAAATGTCAACGGTCAACTAGTTGTTGGATTCAACTAATTGGGAAGGGGGTCAAACGTACTGGGCAAATTGGAGTGTTCAATGTTATATGGTCAAAGCCCCAATGTGTTTTCGAGTCGGCGAGGAGTGGTAATGGGTCAGCTCAAGAAGCATTTTGGATTCTAACTAATGTTTGAATACAACAACATCTGGGACATTTCATTTGCTTTCGGAGGAGTAACGAACTGCGACTTGTAAGTTCTTGATGCGACGCCGAAAATCCCCTTTGACCTTAGAGGATGGTCCTCGTAAGAAACCCTAATTTTTTTCTCACATTTGACTTCGGCTCGCCTGCCTAGTCGTAGAAAAAACGAACACCTCCATGGAGTCTACTTTGCTAGCTCTATGATATGGTGATTGGGGCTACCTTTTGACCTAGGGAAGGGGGCGCGCAAAGCAAGCATTGATTAAAATACCTTACCCCATCGACTGTTCCAGCCGATCAAGAACATTCCATCCCCTCACTGCCTCACTCGATTACAAGCTCGCGATGGTAAGCTCTCCTGCACCGCTTTACGAGTTCTGTTTGCATCATCGTTTTCGCCTCATCTACCACGCCACGCAAATGCGATGCCATTTTTGTATAACTCAACATATCCAATATCATGCATTTGTTGAGTAATCATATTATGTCAACATTTGTCACGACATATGATGTGAATGGCTTGATATTGATAGGGTCATAAATGATGAGCTATGGTGCAAAGAATCGTAAAATTAGTGGCCTATTGACTTGATGATACTATTCTTTGTCACATATAGGGTCCGTTTGGTTCGGCTTTTAAGGAATGTTTTTGCAAAAATGCAAATACTTTTGGGTGAAAAAGGGGTTTTTCGAAATGCAAATAGCGTTTGGTGAATTGTAATTCTAAAGTGTATTGAGAAACAACTTTGGCCAAAATACTGTTCGGTAAAATTTACATTTGTAAAGGACTTTTATTAAATTTAAAAAGCAAAAAAAACATTTGTATTTTTTTTTTTTGAAGTCCGGCCACTGACCGGCCAGATCTGGCTGCTGGACCGCCGGATTTGGCCCCGAATGCCGTCGCCCGAGGTCGCTTGATCCAGGCAACCGTCGCGTGACCTCAGGTGACCGGTCACCTGGGTCGAGCTACCTTAGGCGGCCGCTTGGGTTGCGTGATTCAGGCCATCAGTCGCCTGGGTCGCGCGACCTAGGCGTCGCCTGAGGTTCGGCAACGGTCGCTGGGGTCGGGCGACCCTTAGGCAGCGGTCATTGGCGCGCGCGATCGCTTAGCCGGCGGTTGTCAGCCTCCGATCAGCTTTTCCATGCGGTGGTTTTGGAGAAGATGAACAGTAACCGACTTGTATTCCGAAAATGCAAGTTCGCAAAGTACCTCGGGACCTACTTTGGACTAAGAGCCTTTAGAGTTATTTGGAGATGCAATTGTATTTTCCCAAAGTTGAGCAAAAACACGAACCAAACATGTTTGCATTTAGCCAATGGACTTTAGAGTCCCAAGGCCCATTCTAAATGCCAAATCAAACGGGGCCATAATGTGAATGGCTTCTTTGAGTCATTGGCATCAGTCTCGAGCAAAAATGTCCCAAGACACCAAACATTCTTCTATATAAACTCGTTGACCCAATTGCTTTCTCAAGGACAAGGGTATTGTTTGGGGGAGTATCTTGGCTGGGACTAACCTCCGGCATTTGCCCTCACGATTCCCCTCAACTGTTGGGTCATCATGTCCCGTTATCAGTGAATTTGACTTGTCACAAATGTGGAGCCAACACATATGCGTTATTGGATCAGAATTCACTAAACGAGCCCCACTTCAATCGCACGATGAAATTTGGATTAAGTTGGGATGATCGTGGCTAATGTTCTTCTTCATTGCGACATCTAGAACGTGATTAAATCGTTGAAGGAGAAGGGAAGTAAGTGAAATCAACATATGGTTTTAGAGTAATAAGCGTTTAGAAGTGATATGCGAGCGAGAATTGAAGAATGGTGATAAATGAGGATGGGCTTGGCAACATGGGTCCAACCACTGGTTTAGCCATGGAGGCCGAATTTTAAAAAAATTGACGAGCCTGGTTGGCCCATTACGGCTCATGGGCTTAACTCGACCCAAGCACAATGGGCTGCGCTTGACCGCTGGTTATTCTACTTTATTCGAATTGATATTTTGATTTTTCGTGTCAACAAAAATGCAATTATCCTACTTAAAAACCTACATCAGTTTATAAAATAAATAACTAGAAATACATAATTCAAATTAATTAATACAAAAATTAACATTGAAATATTCTTATTGTGAAAATGATTCTTTGAAATCCCATTAATTTGATGATAGAAACAATTGTGGGAGAAACGACATGGAAAATTTATAAATACTTTAAAAATAATTAGTGAAAATTTCGTACATCTTTAGCTATCGATTCTTATGGGCCTATGGCCTTGTTGATTAAGTGATAAATTGTCCTAAGGTAAAAAAAGCATCCCTAGTTTCTGAACTTTTTTGTTTTCTTCACTTTGGCACCTCCCCTCCCGCTTCTCTTCTTGTTCTTATTAGCATGGGAGGTTTCGTTTTTCTTTTTCGATATGTTAAATCCATGTTATTACTGTGGGACAGGAAATTTTTTTCCAGTTATCACTTGTAAGTTGAGTCAGCGCTGATACAGGGCTGACGTAGTATTTGCATAAGCATTTTCGTTTGCATTTTTTATGGAAGGATCAATTCAAACAAAAAAGAGTACCTAACTTAAAGAACCAATTGACAAAAAAATAAATAAAAAAAATCAAGCACGTAGACTAAACGAATTGAAGAAGTTTAGGGACTACTGGTGCCTTTGTCTCTTGGGATCCATTATTTCACTACTTATTCACAAAATGAAACTATCCATAATTTTAGGCAAGATATTGTTGCCAAGCTTTTACTTCATGATTTTTTTTTTCCTTTTTGTAAACTTTAAATTTCAATTTACACCATGAAAATGCTTCATAATTTAAGCATTGGTCTATTTGGTTGTTCACACTTGCACACGTGCACATACATATATTCACATTTTCTTGGATGTGGATATTGATAGCAAATTTTTTTTGAATAGTACCAATGCAACCACACGTGTCACGGTCCGATAGTTCTTTGGTTATAAAATAGCCCATGTGGTGTCTGATGAACGAATAAAACCAAACCAACCTTTCTTTTATGGTTGTTTTAGAGAATAATACGGCGGATAGCGTCCTCTAGTGAATCATATCACGCCCAACTGAATTCAGGCGTCTAGTCCGTCGAATGAGACAGTAGAACACTTTAAGCACAACAAAGGTTTCGGCTTGTCATATAGGAGAGCAACATAAGCTTTAGAACTTTTTTTTGCACGGGAGCCCAAACGTGCTTTTACAGCTCCATAGAAATATTCTTTCAATTCTAAGACTCCTAACTCCAGCCATCCCGATGCTATTTTCATGGATCAGTTGTATTCATCCCCTTTGTATTGCTCACTCTTCATCCAAAACCCAAGCTTCATTCACAAGGGTACATGAGTACGGAGGAAGAATCACAGACCGTGACACATGCATGCGATATGTATTTGAAAAAGAAAAAAATATTTTGAACACTTGTGGATGAAAATTTTTTGTGGTGAAAAATAGCATTTCCCTGGAGAAATTTTACATTGAAGATAATTTTTATGGCATAAATGTCTGGAGATAGTAACACGGGAACTAACTTGACTAATCAAAAGTACATTAGACTGATGTTTTTTAGGGGCAGCTATTATAAGTTGGCTACAGATTTGATATCTATAATATAGGGAGTCATGTAATATTATAGTTTTAAATGTTATATGGATCGCGAAGTAAATGTTGTAGTAGGTAGCAATCTATAATGGACCCACAATGGATATCAATTAATATAAGTAGACTTGACTATCAAGCACAATAGGCAAATAAGAAACGCAAAAAAAGTTTCAGGGCATGCTCGTCTTTTACTTTGTGAAAAGCAAAAGGATGCCCATTCATAATATTATACTGATTTAAAAAATAAATGCGAAAAAGTTAAATGCGAATTTACGTTTTAGTATTTATACGACATGGATATCTCCTGTATTTTTTTTTTATTAACATCGGAAGTACATGGTCACGATATTGATATTATGTCAAGAATAAGGGTGAATTGTACTAGGGTCGGTCCAAGTTCTATTTGGAATTTGAAACATTTCTATTGGAATCAGTTTCATAGTTCTTGGAACTTTGAACCTACTCGATCAATTGATTATGGGGTCTGATTACAAGGTCTACCTAAGCACTCGTCAATTTCTTTTCTTTTCTTTTCTTTTTTTCATTTTTTCATATTTTATTTTTTTGTAAAATAAAATGAAAGTGAACACAACATTAAAAATCATTATTTGTCAATGGCAATGATCCATAAAAGATGAACATGTAGAACAAAGTATGTTGTGGAAAGCAAGCGATTGAACAATAAAAAAGACAGAACAATAAAATAAATCAGACATCAGATTTACATGGTTCAATCGTAGAGACTTACGTTCACGGGAAAAGTAGCGACGAATTTTACTATAAATCAAGTGATACATGGAAATTATACACTCGAGTCATTCAAACACGCACGGTATTTTCCAAGTTCCAATTACATCTAACAACGCATGTAGCCTCACAAATTCTCACAAAAATAATCTATAAATCTCATGAAGGAATTATAAACAAATTCTTACCACATAATTTAATTTGGCTTCAACGCTAAAATTATTGGTATAATTCCACGAAGAGGCCTAGGGAAATAATCCACGCCAAGTGATTGCTTAGAAATCGACGCTTCTTTGTTTCTCTAGACATGTAAAACTTCAAGAACACTTTGCTTTTCATCAGGAACGGCACCCTCCCATGCACTCAAGTAAAGGCGGTGCTCCATGCAATCACCAACAACAGCGTGCCTTTTTGATATATATATATATATATATATATATATATATATATATATATATATATATATATATATATATATATATATATATATTTATAATCTAGAAAAAACTTCAGAAGCCAATGTCGACAAAGATTAGGAAATCATAAAATACGGTCAAACTAGTCCAACTTTGGACTTTCCTTCTTCCTTTTCTTTTTTTTGACTTTTTCTTTGCCGACTCCAACTCGCCAAAAAGGAAATTAGCGCATTCCAATTACTTGATTTCAGATGTCCGCAAATATTTCCAAATTTTTCTAACTTTCCTTTAATTGACTAGACTTTCTTGCAATTTATCTCGAGCCGAGTTTAGTTCATGAGTTCAAACTCGAGACATATTTCAATAATCTCCACCTTGGCTCGACGTTAGAGTCAATCACAATCATTTCGCAAAAATTCAAACTCTACCGTTACTTTCCCACAGCCCCTAATGGGCTACTACCATTGATATTTTTCAAGTCAAAGCCTCGGTTGAATTTCGCCATAATAGATGACCTCATTAGAACACCAACTCTACATGCACCTTTAACTACTATGCAAAGATTTTCCGATGCAACCTCCTTAACTATAGATAAAGCAAAACCATTGTTGCACATATCTATTAGGAGATCGAATACGTACCTTGTCAATATTAGCACTTGCAACAACTGTTAGCTTTATAGGCTCCACTTTACTATAAGTACCATCTATGTTGATTACTTCGTTAGTACTTGTACCAACCATTTCAGTTGTTATGATTGCAACTCTATTTTAAGCTGAACGCCGTTCAGATTCGTATGAACACTGTTATAGTTACTCTAAACTAGAAGTACTAGAGACTCATAAAATGTAACTTCTTTATTGATAATAGTGAATTTTATTATTGGCACCACAATCGATAATCTTGCTCACCTTATGTATAACTAGGAATATGCACTTTTTTACCCTTCCATTGAGCTTACCATCACTCGCTCGAACGTGAGATGGACAATAAAATATTCTAAGAACAGAATAATCAGCAACATTGCTTGATCACACTTTTTCGAGAGTCCGACATCCAATTGTAGTTGACGGGATCTATTTATCAGATAGTATCCATTAGGAATTTCCTAACCATACCGGCACTAGAGAGCATTTTATGAGCCGCCTCTAGTAATGTTTTGCTCATTAATTCCGCAACATGTTGTGGTTCATTAGCATTAGTGCGGTGTTTCACTATGCCTTTTTTCATACAGAATTCATTTAATAACTCTGAGCAAAATACCATGCTACTGTTAGTCCACACCTGCTTGATCATTTTATTAGTCTCATTTTTCATCAAAGCTCTCAATTGTATGATCCCGATATTAACATCAAATTTATGCATATGCACAAACACTCATGTCTTTATCGAGTAGTCAATAACAACTATTAAACATATATCTAACACTCTTCTTTGAAGGAAATCACGACAACTTACGAATATTTAAGTGAATTAACTTTGCAATTTCTGTGATTTTTTTGACAATCGTATTGAACTGCACTTTCCGCTGTTGATTTAAATCACATCATCTATATACATTCAGTTCATTAGGACCATAACCACATAGTAGAATTCTTTCACTTAAAGCTTTTAGCTTCTTTCACCTATGTGCCCCAAACACATATGCCACAATTCAAACTCTTGAACATATGCATCCAACGTCTCCATGGCTAAATATGTCACTGCCTCACCTTAAAGTTCATACATGTCACTATGTTTGATTCCTTTCATTATTACTAAAAAACCTCGAACAATTTTCAGAATTTCATATTCTAAAATATATCAATACCTAGCCAAATTCAAGGCACTCAAAGAAATTAAATTCTTGTACAACTTTGGAATATGCCTCACTCTAGTTAATGTGCTTATGATACCATCATGCATTCTAATTCTAACATTGTCAACACTGACAACATCATATTTAGTGTTGTTCCTCGACTGTTTACTATCATCCATGCACTGATAAATAGTAAATCGGTTTCTATTTGGTTTAGCATGAAAAGAGTAACTAGAATCCAATAATTCATCCATCAAAAGAGGAATAATTAGTAACATACAAGACATAACCAGTATTATTCAAATTATTATCAGTTATAATTATAATATCATTTACAAAATCAACTATAATTCCCTTACCTTTCTTGTTCTTTATCTTAAAGCAATTCCTTTTAAGATGTCCCCTCTTGCTACGGCTCTAATTGACAGCACCACCGATCCTAGACTGACTGCGTCTATTTATATTTATATTACTCTCACAAACACACGTACTAGTTCTTCCTTTGTTTTCACTTACTAAAGCAGCGGGTTCATTCAATTTTTTTTCACAGATGTTCTCACTTAGAATTAAATCTCAAACCTTATCAAATGTCAAGCTTATTGACCTGGAGGAATTATTAACAGTAGTAACAGTTGCATTCCGACTATTAGACAATGGGGATAATAGAATTAAGGGATAAGTGTTCCATAAGTCCTAAAACTTGTCACGAAAATGCATTTCAGTCCTAAAACTTGTAAAAAGTGCATTTAAGTCCTATAACTTGTCAAAATGTTTCAAACGAGTCCTAAAATCGACGCCGGCTAATTTATTAACGGAAAAAGCTGAGTGGCCCCCGGGTGGCTTTTTTTAATTGTTTCTCTCTCCTCTGTTGCGAATAGTTTTAAAAAAAAAAGCCACGCAAGCAGAATGACGTCGTCTCCTCCTTTCTTCCTCACCACGATGTCGTCTCCCCCTCTGTCTACTCCACGAAGTCATCTCCCCCTCCATCTACTCCTCCTCTTCACAGTCGTGTTCCCCCTCCCCCCTCTGTCTCTACTTTTTCTTTCTCTATTCCGAGTATCCCCTAAGCCCCAAATCGATTTCGTCCGAACCCTACGCCCCAAATCGATCTTGTCCGAACCCTAAGCCCCAAATCGAATTTGTCCAAATCCTAAGCCCCAAACCGATCTCGCCCAAACCCTAAACCCCAAATCGAATTCGTCCGAACCCTAAGCCCTAAATCGATCTCGTCCGAACCCTAAACCCCAAATCGAATTCATCCGAACCCTAAGCCTCAAATCGATCTCGTCCGAACCCTAAACCCCAAATCGAATTCGTCCGAACCCTAAGCCCCAAATCAAATTTGACGATCTGCAGTTATCTTGCAATTTGGGTCCTCATCGACCTCGAGTTCGACGCTCGTTGTGAGTTCGTGTTCTTTCCTTCCTTTGATGATTGTGCGTTTGTGCGAAGATCTCGCTTGCGGGAGTCTCGACATCTCAGCGACGAAGCGATTAGCATCGGGGACGACGACAGGGTCAACGACAGCGATGGCGACTCCTCCTCACGCAGGAATTGCTCTCTGCATTATAGCATTTTGTTGTTTTCCATTCTCCAATACTAGTGACAAATTAGAACATTGATGCAGAAGTAAGTTATGGTTGTTTATTCATCCAGTGCATATGAAAAGAGAGATGGTTTTTGGAGATTGAAAACATCTCCTAAATCTCTCAAGTAAACACATTGCATTATGCAGAAGTTACTAATATGAAGACGTTATGAAGAAATCATAATATAGCTAATATACTTCTATTAGATTCCTATAATATGAAGCCTAGAAGAATGAGGGTGGCAACATCTGAATCAAGTGGCGTAACTCCTAATGAGGTCAACTTGGAGCCAACATGTTATTGTGGTCTTCAATCGCCAATTCTTATGGCAAAGACAAGGAAAAACGCAGAAAGAAGGTTCCATGGATGTGCTAAGTTTGATAGTCCAAGTTGCTGCAATTTCTTCATGTGGGTGGATCCAAAGATACCAGATCATGTGAGGGACATGATAGTTGACCTCCTTGAAAGAAATCAAGCATTGTCTGAATCAAGCCAATCGAGGGGTGATGAAGTCGATGTGAGCTCATTGCTAGCTGAAATGAAGACTCAAAAGGCGAAAAATAGACGTTTAAAAGAGGAGCTCGCACTAAAGAAATGAAAGATGCTATATCAATCAGCATTCATTCTATGCATGTGTTATATTGTTGTATTGGTTATATGTAATGTGAAAGTTGGTGGGAAATTTCTAAGTCTTCCATAGTACATTCCTTCTAAGTTTGTAAATTTGAACACTAGTTGTGGATAATTGAGATATGAATGAAATCTGATGTGAGTTTGTAGTTTGCAAGACTGGTTGTTTGCCATGCGAGAAATTACTTTCGCATTGCAAAATGTTGCTTGATTTGTGTGCTTGTCAATAGCACTACATGAGCTAATGCCACCAGAATAAATTTGGAACTTCGAAAAATGGTGACAACTCCCTTATTATGCAATCAAGATTGTTAATTGGTGATTTCTTCATGATTTTAATAACGAGCTTGCCTCAAATGGAATGTGTCAAAAATCAAGTGAAATCAAAGCAATCGGCTACAATACCTAAGTTACCTAATCAAATCTTTCATGAATCATCTAATGCCTACAATACCTAAGTTACCTAATCAAATCTTTCATGAATCATCTAATGCGGGCCATAGAGACCACGTAGAGCAAAACTCTATCATCTAAAATAAAAATTAGCAATAAGAGGTGGTGGTATCGGTTACCATTAATGCCCCCGAGGAACTCGGGAAAAATGTATGGGAAAGAAGATGACAAAAGTATTGGAAGAATGAAAATTTTGCATGGCCAATTTTAGTAATTACCTATTAATAATCATAAAGAGCAACCACTTTCGTGCATTATCCAAACCAAAACCAAGCATCCCACATAACTCGTTGAAACACGATTCATTGACAAAGCAACATGCTTACATTTTCAGTGCACAAAATGTTTTGTTCAACAAAATGCTTGCACTTTCAGTGCATAAAATGTTATGTTCAACAAAATATGCACTTTCAGTGTGCAAAATGTTCTATGCACAAACACTACACATCTCATACAGAAAACCAGCTAATAATTGATATAAATTCACCTAACAACACCAATTTCAGCAAACATATCAATCAAATATGATGGTCTCCGGTGGTCCAGTAGGTTGAGCCTTCACTTGATTCAGAATTTTGGTGCTTTTCCTTATATATGGTCTCGCAGCGATAAGCTTTGGAGGAGTTGTTGTAGCCTGAGATGATTGAGCCTGAGGTTGTGATAGTGGCTTTGGCTTTGGCTTCATCACAACATGCTTTCGAGGATGTAATGTTGCACGAGATGATTGGCATTTGGAACTTGCTGGGGTTGTGATGGTGCTTTTCGCTTTAAGCCAAGATGCTTGTGAGCTATTGTAGCCTGAGATAACTAAGCTTGAGAATTGGCTTGAGGTTGCGATAGTGGCTTTGATTTCAGCGCAACATGCTTTCGAGGAGGTAATGTTGCACGAGATGATTGAGGTTGGGAACTTACCTGGGGTTGTGATGTTGTCTTTCGTTTTAAACCAAGATGCTTCTAAGCTATTGTAGCTTGAGATGACTGAGCTTGGGAACTGGTCCGAGGTTGCGATAGTGCCGTTGGCTTCATTGCAACGTGTTTTGGAGAAGCTACTGTTGCATGATATGACTGATGTTGGGAAGTGGCTTTGGGTTGTAATAGTGGCTTCGGCGACACCGCAATTTATTTTCGAGGAGCTGCTGATACATGATATGACTGAGGTTATGCACTTACTTGGAAATGCACCTTTGCTATTGACGTAGCTCTTGCACCAGTTGTATTAGGCTACATAAGAATGGGAATCTTTTTAGCTTAAGGAGATAAGCAATTGCTATTATAAAATTTTAAAAATATTACTCACCTTGCGAATATGAAGGTTTGTCATAGGATTTGCGTCAACACCTAACCCTACCACTTTCATTCTCTTGGCTTGTGATTCTCTCTGTATCATGTAATTTTTAATGGCGGGTCTTTTAAACTGAAATATTAAAAAATTCATTCAACATGAGAACATAGTCACAATACATGTATACTTGGGGATTGAGGTATTATTCACCGAAATTTTTTCACATCTATGCTTAGCCATTATATTGGCTGGTGCACTGCCTTCCCCTTGATTCGAACGAACTTCACCAAAAGCATTTGCCTCACCACTACATCCTCTAACATCAGCACTAGCATGAGCAGAAGCAGTGGCACTACATTCTCTTACATTTGCACGAGCACTAAATTCTCTTACATCTGCATTAGCCTGGGCAGAAGCATTAACATGCCCACTATTGTCTCCTATTGAATTGACATTTGCAGAATTATTAGCATGGCTTTCGGATCCTCCTTCAGTTACGCTTGTCGTTGCATTAGCTTTAACCTGAATATGTATTCATAATTACTAAATTGGAACCTTGATATATAAAACTTACAATAATGGTTAGATGACAACTTACTTGTCTTTTTCCGAGCCTTGGACAGCTGTACTTGCATTGGCATGAGCACTGGATGTATATATATTGACCCGAGCATTGGATGTACATACATTGGCCCTAGCATTGGCCTGAGAAGCACATATTAAGCATTGATTAACAACATGTTAAAGTGACATGCCCATCATTAATATGATCAGTTAGTTGAGGAAATACATTTTTTAAAGGACATCCCTTGCAGTTATGTCCAATTTGTTTACAAGCAGAACAAGTCATTTGATTACCCTCTTTAATCATTCTATCACCTCTTACAAGCTCAACCGGTTGCTTTCTTCTACTCCTTTTTAGCCTACCAGGCATGTTCTTCATTGGTGGGGGTTGAGGAGCTTCTTTATTGGTTTTTTTCCAAAATTTCTATCCTCTCACTGTAGGCATCATGAATTAATAAGTACTTAGATACTTTGCCTTGTTGAAGCACTCAGCTAGATAGTCAGTCGAATCATTTCTCTTATGGTGTATTGCACAAATGGCATGGCAACATGGAATTCCACTAAGTTTCCAAGCTCTACAAGAACAAGTTTTTAAATTCAAATCAACAACATATTTGTCACCACCTTGTGTAATCTCATATCCTTCATTTCCATTCCATATCAAATGGCAATACCTACTAGTAATTGTATTTTCATGTAACTTACGCATAATTCTTGGACCATAATTTCTAGTTCATCTAGCACATCCATCCCTCTAAGTATGCATTTTATTCATAATCATGATTCTAATATCTTCTAGCATACTCACAATGGCCTTGTACCTAGCTTCCACACACCTGCCATTGAAAGCTTCACTCAGATTATTATCAACGACATCACATTTAATATTGGTGTCAAAGAAGGCTTTGCACCAATGTTTTGGCTCAATACAGAATAAATCACATGACCTTCCCGATTCAGTTCCTTCAACCTTTGTCTATGCATTTCGAAATCTGACATATTATTGCTCTTGACACATCTCCAAAATTGCCTCAGCAACTATTTTCCTTTGTATTTTTGACCCCAGTTGGAATAAATGTGCCTTGCACACATCCTATGCTCTACATTTGGCAATAGTTTAGCTACAAATTGGACGAGACCCTGACAATTACCCAAAAAAAGAAAATATATATGAAAACAGAAAGAAAATTATTGTAACGTCACAATCAATTTACAAATGAAAACATAAAGAAAAGCATACATTTTGTTGATCACTTATCAAAGCCCATCCGTCACCATTACACATATCAAGGTTTGACTTCAACAATTCGATAAACCAAGTTCATGTGTTCTTATTCTCGATTCTGACCACTGTCCATGCCACTAGATACATCTGATTGTTGCCATCCCTTCCGACGGCACATAACAACTCACCTTTGATCAAACCCCTAAAAAAACATCCATCTAATCCAATGATCTTCCTACATCCAGCCAAAAAACCTTTCTTGCAAGCATCAAAGCAAATGTAAGCCCTATCAAATAATGATAGAGAATTTAGAAATAGCCTTTCAACTTTCAATTTAAAATTGCTTGAAGGGCTTGCAGTGTAAAGCTCTCCCAAGTAGTCGTACATCTGTGCATATTCATTCTTGTAATTGCCTTGCAGTTCCTTCAATACTTTCAGCTTTGTTCTCCTACACTGACTGAAAGGGACATTTACTCCAAGTTATTCTCTAACTAATTTCTTTAACTCAGGTGCTTTGATTTTAGGCATTGCAAAATGAGAATCATGAAGTGCTTAGCTAAATAAGTGCTATACACTCTCTTAGTCTCGAAAGTGATACTGCATATATGCTGATTTATAAACTTTCTCAAATGAAATGACTCAATTTTGCTATCAAGAGCACCATAGATCATCCAGTTACAATTTTTCTGGGCACACCTGGCTCTTACAAAGCTTTTTGTGTTCTTAGTGTATTTGATTGCTCTTTGCTCAGCCACAGAATACTTCAAAATTGCATTTTTGAACTCAGTTGCATCCTCAAATGTCATGCCAACAATAAATTCTGGATTTGTACCACTTTGATCATATGATGGGAACCTACTTCTCCTCCTTGAAATAACATCAACCTCTTCGTCACCCTTATCATTTAAAATTGATTGAAGATTGTCCTCCTCATCTGAATCGGCATATTCTGTTTCGTACCCAGAATCATCTAACGATTGAGCCTCATTCACCTCATCCACAATCGGTGATTGGGAAGTACTAGTTGCCTCACTATAATTTAAAACCTGGAGCTTATGTCTTGCTGAAAATTTCATTAATTTTTTCCTTGCATTGACCAGTTCAAAGTCATTATCATCACTCGACTGTTCCATATCTACCAAATTATGTGCATCATCATCCTCTTCCTCATCTAGATCCCTATTGGCAACTTCAGCCTGATTCCCGTCATCATCAGTATTCCCAATCACATTAGACATACCTCCAGTTTCCATCTTAACACCCCCATCTCAGCTTCTGCCTTTTCATCATCAACATGCTCAACATATAGCTTAATATTTTCAGAGCACATGTGATGATAAAATAAATCCATCACATCATAGTTATCCCATAAATACCTAAGAGTTATTCCGTCTACAAGAGTCTTACTTCCAAGAACTCTGTAAAAGAGTTTCTCTATTTTACACACACCCAAAGCCTCAATAGCTTCAATTATACTAGATAGTGAACTCTTACTTAAACTTATTTCAGCAACATCATCCCTTCCACCTATGTATTCCAATGGTGAGCCAACTTTAAATTTGCCTCCATAGCAAACAGTGCCATAAACTTTGTTCTCGGCCATTGAACCTACAAGAGAACAGAAACAAAAAACAAAGCACTTTCAATCATCAAATTATTGAAGCAATATTCAAGTTCTAAATTGAAGATATTTTTATAAAAGACTAACAATCAATACAAAAACAATAAATTAGCATAATCCACTTTACAACCACAATGCAACTACATGATCAATAGTGAGAGCAATGTTCTGATTTGCAGCAATGTTCTAATTTATCGCAAGAATTAGAAAATGCAAAACTAACCAAAATGCAGAGAGTAAAACGCTGCTATAATGTAGATAGTAAAATGCCTTTGCAAAAGAAAAAAATGGTAATATTACTATGACATACCAAAATGCTGTAATTTAGAGAGTCATACCTGCATGAAGAGTCACCATCGCCGTCCCTGATGTCGCTCGCTCCGCCGCTGACACGCCGATATGCCCACAAGGCACGTCTTTACACAAACTCGCCATCGTCAAAGAAGAGAACATAAAGTTGATGTGTGTCAAACTCGAGCTGTTTGAACTCCAAATAATGAAAAAATGAGGACGCCAACTGACGTCGTTTTGCATAATGCAGAGATTAAAGCACATTTGCAAAACAAAAAAAAATCGTAGCATTACCATGAGATACCTAAATGCTATAATGTAGAGAGCGATACCTGCGTGAGGAGGAGTCGCCATTGTCGTCACCGAAACGACACCAATCGCTTCACCGCTGAGATTTCCAAACTCCCTCAGAGAAGTCTTCACACGAACTCGCAATCGTCAAAGGAAGGAAAGAACACGAACTCACGACGAGCGTCGAACTCGAGGTCGATGAGGACCCAAATCACAAGAGAATTGCTGATCATCAAATTTTGGGCTTAGTGTTCGGACCAATTCGATTTGGGGCTTAGGGTTCGGACGAAATTGATTTGGGGCGTAATGGACACTTGGAAAGCGAAAGAATACGTAGAGACGGAGAGGGGAGGGAGAACACGACGGTGAAGAAGACGTACAAATGGAGGGGGAGACGACGTCGTGGTGAAGAAGAAAGGAGGAGACGACGTGGTTCTGCTCGCGTGGCTTTTTTTTTTTAAACTATTCGCAACAGAGGAGAGAGAAACGATTAAAAAAAGCCACGCGGGGGCCACGTCAGCTTTTTCCGTTAAGAAATTAGACGGCGTCGATTTTAGGACTCGTTTGAAATATTTTGACAAGTTATAGGACTTAAATGCACTTTTTGCAAGTTTTATGACTGAAATGCATTTTCGTGACAAGTTTTAGGACTTCTGGAACACTTATCCTTAGAATTAAAGCACGTACTTCATCTTCAAAATCAATATTAACTGAACTTAATTGACTAATAATCATATTCAATTCATTGATATGATTTGCGACTCACACACTTTCGCTTATCTTCAAGTTAAATAGATGTCGCATCAAATAAACCTTATTGATCGCAAAAGGCTTTTTGTACATCTTCGACAAGGCTTTTATCAAATCAGCAATAATTTTTTTCCTTTACGACATTAAACGCGACGTTACAAGCCAACGTCACCCGAATAATACCTATAATTCATCTATCAAGTAAATCCCAGTTAGCTTGCAGTGATGAATTTTACTATAGATCAAATGATACATTGAGAATATATATTCGAATTATTCAAACACTTACGTTGTTTCTCAAATCCCAATTACACCCAATAATGCATGCAATGTCTAGCCTCATAAATCTCCGCGAAATAATCTCTTAATATCAGGAAGGAATTATAAACAAATTCTTATCACAATAATTTAATTTGGCTTCAACATTCAAATTACCCGCATGGAAACCTACGGAAATAGTCCATGCCAAGCGCTCACTTAGAAACGGTGCTTCTTTGTTTCTCTAGACATGCACTGTTTCTCTAGACATGCACACCTCCGAGGACGCTTCGCTCTTCGTCAAGAATGGCGCCCTCCAAAGCACTAATGTAAATGCGGTGTTTCATGCAATCGTCAACAACGAGCGTGATTTCTTGATATATATTTATAGCCAAAAAAGAACTTCAACTTATGTCAATAAGGATTAGGAAATCATAAAATACGGTTGAACCTGTCCAATTTGAGACTTTCCTTTTTTTTATTTTTAAAATTTTTCTTTGCCAACTCCAACTTGCCAAAAAGGATATTACCGGCTCGATTTCAGACGTCAGCAAATATATCCAAACCTCTAACTTTCCTTTAATTGAGTGGACTTTTTTTGCTTTTTCCTTTACGATGTTAAACGCGACATTACAAGCCAACATCACCCGAATAATACCTATAATTCATCTATCAGGTAAATCCCAGTTAGCTTGCAGCGATAAATTTTACTATAGATCAAACTTTACATTGAGACTATATACTCAAATTACTCAAACACTCACGATGTTTTTCAAATCCCAATTACACCCAATAATGCATGCAATGTCTAGCCTCATAAATCCCCGCGAAATAATCTCCTAATATCATAAAGGAATTATAAACAAATTCTTATCACAAGAATTTAATTTGGCTTCAACATTCAAATTACTGGGATGGAAACTTACGGAAATAATTCATGCCAAGCGCTCGCTTAAAAATGGTATTTCTTTGTTTCTCTAGACATGCACGCCTCCGAGGACGCTTTGCTCTTCATCAAGAATGGCGCCCTCCAAAGCACTCATGTAAAGACGGTGTTTCATGCAATCACCAACAACGAGTGTGGTTTTTTGATATATATTTATAGCCAAAAAAAGAACTTCAACTTATGTCAACAAGGATTAGGAAATCATAAAATACAGTTGAACCTGTCCAATTTGGGACTTTCCTTTTTTTTTTTAAAAAAAAATTTTCTTTGCCAACTCCAATTTGCCAAAAAGGATATTACTGGCTCGATTTCATATGTCAGCAAATTTATCCAAATCTCTAACTTTCCTTTAATTGAGTGGACTTTTTTGCTTTTTCCTTTACGTTGTTAAACGTGACATTACAAGCCAACATCACCCGAATAATACCTATAATTCATCTATCAAGTAAATCCCAGTTAGCTTGCAGCGATAAATTTTACTATAGATTAAACTTTACATTGAGACTATTTACTCAAATTACTCAAACACTCACGATGTTTTTCAAATCCCAATTACACCCAATAATGCATGCAATGTCTAGCCTCATAAATCTTCGCGAAATAATCTTCTAATATCATGAAGGAATTATAAACAAATTCTTATCACAAGAATTTAATTTGGCTTCAACATTCAAATTACCGGCATGGAAACCTACGGAAATAATCCATACCAAGCGCTCGCTTAGAAACGGTGCTTCTTTGTTTCTCTAGACATGCACGCCTCCGAGGACGCTTCGCTCTTCATAAAGAATGGTGCCGTCCAAAGCACTCACGTAAAGGCAGTGTTTCATGCAATCACCAACAACGAGTGTGGTTTCTTGATATATATTTATAGCCAAAAAAAGAACTTCAACTTATGTCAACAACGATTAGGAAATCATAAAATACAGTTGAACCTGTCTAATTTGGGGCTTTCCTTTTTTTTTTTTTTTAAAAAAATTTTCCTTGCCAACTCCAACTTGCCAAAAAGGATATTACTGGCTCGATTTCAAACGTCATCAAATATATCCAAATGTCTAACTTTCCTTTAATTGAGTGGACTTTTTTGCTTTTTCCTTTACGATGTTAAACGTGACATTACAAGCCAACGTCACCCGAATAATACCTATAATTCATCTATCAAGTAAATCTTAGTCAGCTTGCAGTGATGTATTTTACTATAGATCAATCGATACATTGAGAGTATATACTCGAATAACTCAAACACTCACGGTGTTTTTCAAACTCTAACTTGCCAAAAAGGATATTACTGGCTCGATTTCAGATGTCAGCAAATATATCCAAATTTCTAACTTTGCTTTAATTGACTGGACTTTTTTGCAATTTATTACGAATTTAGTTGATGAGTTCAAACTTGGGACATATTTTAACGAAGTAAATAATAAAAAAATCCAAAATATGTAACCAAGGGAACTTCGATCCGAACTGGATTGGTAACTGTAGGAACTTCGAACCGAACCGGTTCGGTCCGGTCCCTAATTTTCTCCCGGACTGTGCTCGGCCCAACAAAGACAAGGCACGGGGTTAAAGATTCGAACGAAACGCGAGGACAAACAAAGGAAATTAAAGGATGGGGATCGGGTCGACCCGCTCCGCAGCCGACGTACAACCCGGATCAGCCCGACGCGATCCGACTGCCTGGCCCGGCTACGAAGTTTACCCAGAGAGAGAGAGGAATATCGAATTCCTGCGAAGTCGAAGTCGTCTCCTCCTCCTCCTCTTTCCTCCTCAAGTCACGCAAAAACCAGCTTCTCTTCTTGTCCTCACCGACACCGCGAAGGGAAGAACCACGAGGGAGCGCGCGAGGGGAAGATTGGAACCGACCTCCGCTGCACGTCTTCTTCCAATCGATCGTTGAATCCTCTCCATTCGAACGCGGTAGTGCGGCACGCGATCGGAGCCCCGCCGATCCAAACCTCTCTCTCTCTCTCTCTCTCTCTCTTTGCATCCGCCGGCTTTGGACCTTTAGGGCGGGTAAACCCGATTCTGTCGTCGCCCCGACGCGATCGTCTCGGGCGATAGGTTTCTTTCTTCCGGAGGAAATCTCGAGGCCTCTCTGCCTGATTGAGCCATGTTCTTCAGCGGCGATCCCTCGTCGCGCAAGCGCGTCGCTCTTGGGGGCCGCAGCTCGAAGGAGAGGGACCGGCAGAAGCTCCTCGAGCAGACTCGCTTGGAGCGCGAGCGGCGCTCGTGGCTGCGGAAGCAGACGCTGGCGGCCATCATAATTCAGGTTCGCTCGGCTGGGCTTTTGTCTTCTGCCTGCTCTTTCTTTCCTCCTCCTCCTCCTCCTCCTCCTTTTTTTTTATTTATTTATTTTTTTGATGATTAGAATATGACTAGTATATAGAATTGCTGTTTTGTCCGCTTGGTGAATGACTGAACGGCGATGCTCCGTGCCACCTCATTAAAGTCGAAAACAATTCCGAATTTCTGAGTCTCGTTAAATCTCGATTTGCATTGACCAGGAATATCGGTAGTGTGAAATGGATGAATGGTGATCTTGTGTATACAGGAATGAGTAAATTCTGCTTGGCACAGGGGCCAGTTTTAGTGGGCATGTTTATCTTGGATTTGTTGGCATTCCTATCCCTTCCAGGAGCAAATTCTTCTGTTTTGGTAGCATCTTTCTTTTTGATGAAATGGAAGCTTCTTTTCTCCGTGTAGTATTAGTTCAATAGATTCGCCATGATAGTTGCCATGCCCCTTGATAAGGTCGGAAGGCTTTAAGTGTCAAAGAAGCAATTGCTCCAGGTGCTACAACTATTGATAACATGTGCCAACAATGCGCGTATACAAGTGGAGATAGGCAGTGTAAATGTATGGGCATCAATTCAGGTGGCTCAATTTAAGTTGGAATAACGGTTCCTGGATCATGGGAAAGATGATGGAATTTGATTTATCTCTGTGCCCTGCTCTCAGCCTTTATTAAATCTTGTTTCTGATTCAACTCAAGGGAAAAGAAAGTCGTCCTCTTCTTTTTCTTGATTGAGGTGGGGGTAGGGTTAAGTTTGGAAGAGCCTTCCATAGTCCTAATTTTACAATTCGAGCCAACAAGTAAAAGAGAAATTAAGCTTTTGCTGGAGCAGAGGTTGATTATAGCGTTGTTGAAGCCATTTGCTCACATGAAGAACTACAAGGCATCTCGTCTATTCTAAGATTGTCGATGGTCCTTACTGATATTTCTCACTTTTCTCAATCCCAAGTAATTTCAAGTCCTTGATTGAGACTATTTCTTTGAGAGGCATTATGTATTGTGGTTTATGTGAATGTGTTGACCAACTTGTACCTGCAGAAATGCTATAGAGGAAGAAAGGATGTGGAAGCTGCCCGTTCGTATGTAAGAATGGAATTCTATAGCACGTATGGGAAGCGATGTGAAAATGTCAACAGGTAGATGTTAAACCTTTACTTTTAGACTGTTGCCCATAGTTATATAGTGGTAGAATATAACGTTTTCGGAAAAGTGGGTGTCATGGCTGCCACTCAGGTGCAAGATCATTTATTTGCAAGAATTACATTTTTCAGGTCAGAAAAAGAAAAGAAAGGATGTACTAGTGAACATCATGGAAAATGTTTCATGATCTCTTATTGTGCTCTTATTTTCCCTCGTCTTTTTTTTTCCTTTTTTTTTTGGGGTGGGGGGGGTGGGGTGGTTGATAGATTGTTCTCCTCCTTTTAAGCAATTGATTTGTGCTAAAATTTGCTGCATATTCCAGGCATTGTTTTGGTTCAGATTCAGTGTTCCTTCGTCAGTTGCTTTTTTTCTTCAATGCACACATTGACGGTGACCTATCAATCCTTGTGGAGGTCTGCTTATATATTCGGAGATATGTTCATGATAGTGGTATGTTTACCTACCACTTTTTTCCAGAAAGTTTCTTGACTTTGGGAGCTGACATTACCTAATACTTGTATATAGTCTGTTATTTGTTTTTGGGGCCACTGATGACTTCTTGTTTGAGCACACCGTTTAGTTTCCATGCATGAAACTATTTTCACTTGCAGTTTGATGTTCTTGTGGCCTGGCTTCCCAATTATTGTTTGCTAGGGTTGGACACATGCTAAATGCTTTGACATTGGGGGCTTATTTAGAAACACAGTGGATTTCTCCATTGCATTCTATTCAAGAGTCAACAAGGGGAAAAGAGAATTTCTTTTGCAATTTTTTTTTTCCATATGCTCGGGGTTTCAAATTGTTGGGACAAAGTTCTAGTTTACCCTGAATTGCTGAATTAGACCAATAATTCTGGACATTTGGAATCTTCTTGTTTTTTTGTTGCCCATCTTCTTGTGGTTTCATGTTTATCTTTCTTGTTCATTGCTTGGAGTTAGGGATGGTTTAATTATGTTTTATTTAATTTCTCTCTGCAAGGGAAATAATCTTTGTTCCACAACAGGTGACCTTGTGAGCCTCTTTGCTGGAGAAGATTATCTGTCCAGGCAGGCTTTGGTGGACTTTAGAGTGAAACGACTTGCATACTCTTGCATTGATGCTGTATATAAAAATAGGTTGGTTGTATTAAAAGATGTTTTGGTGAATAGAGTTGATGAGTTATTTTATTACTTGCAAAGGGAGAATTATATTTTTCATCCTATATCTTTGGTTTAGTTTCACCTTACATCCTCAACACAATGGTAACAATAACACTATTAGATTCTTGGATGTAATTGTCACATCCTCAACCTAACATTATTACGTTTCGCGTCCTAATTCTCCTTTTTTCGTCCTCATCGTATTGATCCTTCATCACTACTATAGCATTTCTTCAAAGCCTTGAGCTATTTAAAAAGGCTAGAGAATGACAAAAAACAAGTGCTAGTGGCAATCGTGCATATTCTAGGAGGGAGTGGTGCATGTTTGTGTCAGGCCATCACAATAAACAAAAGACAATTATCTAGCAGGTGAAGGTGAGGAAAAAGCCATTGACATGAGCAAGATAAGTTGTGAAGGTCAGTTGGACCTAAGGAAGAAAATCTGCCAGAAATAGGGCCCTCTAACTTCATTGTTTTTGTTTTGTTTTTTTTGGGGGTGGAGGGGGTTGTAGAGGGGAGTCTGTCTAGCTGTTTCCAGTGGGCTATTTGAATTTTCAGGGTGGTGGTGTTTCGTTTTCCTGCTGTGTATTCAGGTGTATGTTAGTGAAGCTTTGTAGTTGGTGTTTGTTGTGTGGATTTATGGGTAAATCACGCATGTTGGTTGGACGGTGCAGGGGGTGTTGTGGTGGCAACAGTGGTTGTGGAGGGCATGTCAGTGATGCCTAATAGGACATTTAATGTGAGGGTGGTTTTATTGAAGCTTGAGAAAGGAAGGAGAGTGGTCATGTTTGCTTGTCGTGCCCAATTTCTAGAATGTTTTCCTTTTTGAAATCATAATAATGTCTATTTCCATTATCAAGTGAAACATTAGCTCACAGTGGCTTTAATGGGTTTCCAAACAACAGTTCTAAAGAGTTAACAGATAATGTAATCGAAGGATGAAAAATATAATTTGTGAAAAAGGATGTATGGTGTAATTGGACCCGATATATATGGTGTAAAATGGAGTTTCCCATTTGAAAATGAGTTTGATGCAAAATCGCAATTTTGCTTGTTAATGGCTTGATTGTTTATTCTAATATGGAATCTCTAGAAATCTATTTATATTGTATATGAAACTGCTGCATTACTCATGTTTTTGGCGATATGTGAACAAAAGCTTAGAATCTGCTCTGATGATGGGTTAAATAATTATTATAAGACTTTCTTGTTGATTGAGCTTCAATCAGGTGAATACCTCACTGTTCGCGAGGTTCGAACAAATCATCGGGCACTAGCAATAACCATTGCTATGTCCCTGCAAAAGTCCCTTGTATTTATTCGGCCATCAAAAAGGCAATACATAAGGTTTAGTCCTTATTGTGAGTACTTTGGATGTCAACTAAATTATGTCTTTTGTTACTCTTTACACTGTATTAAGAGTTTCCAAGAGTTTGCAAGCTGAAAAGGACTCTAGGAGCCTTATAGAGATTATGAATGGTGTAGTTGGCCACACCACACCATCAACTGTCCAAATTAACATGTGAACTAGAAATGAAAACGTGGAAGAAATTCGGTGGTGCACAATGATGACATGATGAGATTAACTCATCGATGGTGATTTGGACGTGTGAGAGGCAAATCGAAAAATTTCCAGTCCAAAGATGCAAGGACTAGGAATTAGGTTGTTGGCCTAGGCTAGAAGTCTTATGAGAGCTGCATTGAATTACTAAAGATGCAAGTGTTAAGATTTGTATTTACTGTTGCACTGCCGTACGGTAAGACTTGTTTGTCGTTCTCTGGTGGCTCCCTTGCATTTCCTGTTGTTGCCATTGATTTATTTTTGCTGCCTTATGTTGTTAATAGGTGTAATGTTGTTAGTCATTTCATTAATATGGTAAGTTGACATTGGGTGATGGATTTTCTGGGAGCTTGCTTCCAACTAAAGAGTTTTCTTTCCCATGCTAAACATAAACAGGGAACTTTTCAGTGATTGCAATTATAATCTGATGTTCTTATTTGGCCTTTTGTCATCACAGATATAAATTCAGGGATCAATTTATCACGACATCGAGTGAATCTAGCCAACCTATGACTCTCTTGCTGGAGGCACTAGCTCTGCTGATAGATCCTAGACTTCCATGGGTTTGTAAGACGGTTGGTTATCTCTTGCAGGGAAGTGTGTTTGCTAAGTCTAGAGAGATTGTTCTAGCAGGGCAGGTATATATCTTCTCTACATTGTATTTCCGTGTCATCTTTTCTTCTGTTAGTTGTGTTAAGTTTGAACCCCTTTTTTTTCTGCCAAGATTCTTCATTTGGCCTTGCTACAGTCAAACATGGGATCTTCTGTCTCAGAAGACTGAAACAGTACCAGTTATTTTGGCTTTGGAGCCTTTAATGTTGGATGATGCTTAGGGGATCACTAGTGGACCATTACATAAATACATTTCTGAAATTTGGAGTAACTGAACATGTTTTTCTTTGTCTAGGTTTTCTCTTTGGCATGTTTGTCCTCGATAAACAAACATTATAGGAAGATTGAAAATAGAATCTGCAATAAGGAAGATATTTCAGGTGAAAGTATCGTATAGTTTGCTGGGGGTACAGATGTGACAACTTTAGAAGCTGATAAATATGTCTATAAACACATATAGTGGATCCTCTGATGCTTGAGGATGACATCCTCAATATCTGAAATTTTGAGTTCATATTTGTGAATGTCTTGATATACTTCCACATTTGTTATGCCCTTTTAACCTCTAATTTATAGCAGCTTATGGTGGTAAAATTCCTTTAAAATTTTGCAGTTTGTTGAGATCAAAGTTGTAGTTAATCCAAGTTAATTCATGCAAGACTTTTGCTTGGTTCCTTTTTTCTTTTTTTTAACACAGTGAATTGAGGAAATAAATGGTCAGAGAAAGGATCATAATGTCTTTATTGGCATATCTGGGGTCTTGCTCGAAAGTTCAATTTTGGTCTTTTTCTGTAATAATTCATGAATTTTGGGTTAGTAGGATGTCACCTAAGCTTAGGTTTGTGTCTTACCTGTTTTGTCAAGTTATCCAGGATTTGGAGTTCAATGTCATCAAAAAATAATATTGGTAAAAAGTCTTTTTATTGATCAAAAAGTTTTTTTTTTTTTTTTAATGATCAAAATGATATTTTTGGTATGTACTTTTTGTCTGAGAAACGTTGATGAAAGAATGCCACACTAATTATTTTGGGTAAATTCATTTATAAATTAATACCTTGTAGCAATAAGTTGCTTCATGATATGCCAAAAGAAATTGTATACTAAAAGCATCCGGACTTTGCTCTTTTATCTGTTTTCAGAAGATTCTTCTGTTATGTGAATAATCTTAGAATTACTTTCTTTCTGAGTGAGAAAAATTACTCAAAAATTTCTGTTAGTTTCCGCTTGCCTAGATCATTGTGGCTTCTCTTAGTGGCTTGGCCTGAACTACAATTTACGCAATTATATTGTATAGCTGTTTGAAGGATTCATCATGAAGTGTGTCCTTTTCCCCTTTAAATGAACTGTAAATATGTCCAACCTCCTGCCTGAAGGTGTGCTTTCATTGTTCCATGGAAGTGTTTATTGGTTTCATTGGTTGGAAATCGGAGAAATTACTCTTGTTCCCATATTCATCTGGGTATATTGATCTTCAGTTCATGCTATAGGCCTGATTATACTGATCATGTGTTATGAGACTGAAATTTATTGTGGATACCATCTATCCTCTGTCAAATGACTTGACTAGAGAACATCTGTGATGCATTGGTTTCATGTAAGATATGTAGATGTTGATCTTTAGCTGAATTTATTTGTATGTCATGAACTTCATTCAATGTGTATCTGACTGGTACTAATTGCTAGTTTTGTTTCAGTCCACTGGTAATTTGCTTATAATTGAAACAAGATATGTTTTGTATTCTCTCTTTTTTATGAGACATCTTAACCCATAATGACATGCAGGAAACTAGGAAAAGTTTTATTTTCAGTGGATCTGTCTCTGCATTGGAGTGTGTTCTTTGCCAAATGATCCCTCATACCAGTCAGGAGCCATGTAATTGCTTAAGCATTGATCCTCAACGGAGTTTTTCGTGCCAGCTTCTTACAATTCCTTTCTTATGGAAACTTTTCCCCCATCTGAAGGAGGTGATCCTTTCTAATCTTTCTCTGTTTAGAAGAATCTACATTTTGCATCTCTTTATTAGGGGATCAACTGTACTAATCTTTGTAGTCCCGGTATGTCTGTATTCGAACATTCCGTATGTCAGTTGATTAGTCACTAATTATATCAACCGCTGTATGCGAGAAAGCAACCGTCTCCTGCAAAACCATTGTATCTAGATTGTTTAGAACGTTTTTTAATCAGTTACTGAAGATTAAAATGCATGTGCAATAATTGCTTTTATGGATGATCTAAATTCTCTCTCCAATGAGCTCATATATGGATATGTGCTCCTTGTTTATATTCTCAACTTCTGTTCCTCCTTCAGTAAAAACTCTAATAAACATTCCCTCCCCCAACACACACACGCACTCCCCAAAGAGAAAAGGAAAATACAAAGATATAAGACACATAGTGAAAAAGGAAGAATAAGATTGATAGTATTCTTCTTTTGAATGTGTGGGGTGTCAATTCTTTGGATTCTTCAAATTGAACTAGAAAGAAAAATAATACTAAGAAAATTATTTTTAAACAAAGGCTCTGATGATGGACATGCTCATTTTCCAGGTGTTTGCAGCACAAGGTTTGAGTCAACACTACATACATCAGATGGCACTCTGTGTGAACAATCATGCTAATTTATTGCCAAAGGATTTATCTCATGATCTTCCTGGCTATGCCTGCCTCCTTGGGAATGTATTGGAAACTGCTGGAATTGCTTTATCTCATCCCGGCTGCAGTTTTGACATGGTACGGCAGTTGCAGTTCCCATCTATTTAAATAACCTTTCGATTATCATAGCATGGGGTTACCTCCATTTCAAGTTTTAACAAGGAATGTAGTACATTAATGCTGAGAAATAATTCACTGAAGAGAGTGCAGTGATTATATACCCAATATACGGTAAATTTTTGTCTTGGGCAATTTTCATTCCCTCATGAACAAAACAGGTCCAGTCTTGTGTATGAGATGAAATGTTTTAACAAGGATTAATCAATTTTTAGGTTGTCCTTACTCCTTAAAGAAGGTTCTCAATGAGCTTCCATCCTTCTTCTTTCCATGCTTTAAACTATGTTTTTTAAAGAAGAATATGCTGACGAGGTTTTATCCATGTCCTAGTTTTGTCCTCTGCTAATTGCCAACTGTCTTAAATCTTGACGTCATCATATTCTTGGATAAATGACTGCAGGCATTGGAATGCCAAGCCTAGGAACTGCAGTTTCATATGAGTCGTATTAAATCTCACCAGTTTTATGTTATGTAATCTTTTGCCTGAAAAAGGATGGTTGAACATTAATGAAAGAAACTAGCAGAAGGTGCTTTACCACCTACAGTTTCATTTTGAAGTCTTCTTGTTATTCAAATTGTTTTACAAGGAGCTCTCTCTTAAAACTCTTGTCATGATTTGAACTAAATTCAACTGAAGCTCCTAAGTACGGTCCGATAGCCACTATAGCAGAAAATAGATTGGTTCATGATTATACAGGAAGTTGGCTAAAAGGAAGTATCTAGTTTGTTAAACACATGCAAAACGCATATTCTTAATTAGGATTTCAAGGTTAATTACCACGTAATATTTCTACAATCATATCAGTCGGTGTCGTTTGTGCTTGCTTCAGCTAGATTGCCTTGTAGTTCTCCACTTCCATTTTTTTCCTTATAGCAACTTTACAGCTGAATGACATTACTGCCACAGTATGTAATTCCTAAATGATAATATTTTGGAATGAAACCAATAGATGTTCATAGATTTAAGAAGTGGATTTCTAATGACTAGGGTTATGAACTAATGTGTCCACAGTTTCTGTTATTGTGATTTTCAGAAGTATGGTCTAACATGTATGATAGAAGGATTCACCATCACTGAACTGAACATGTGGAAACTCGTTAGTAGAGCACATTGCATCTACCTGCTTACCTTCAGCTATTTTTGAACACTAGTTTTTAAGTGTTACTGTTGTATGTTGTCTGTTCATTTTAGAAAGGATACCAGCAACAATTGCTTGAGTTCATTAGTAAAACATAGTATGGGATATTAATATTCATTTATCTTTTGCATTTTGGTGGTTCTTTCCAATAATTTTTTTTTTCCATTGCTGAGGATCCTGGGCTTTGCTTGATCTAATAGAACTATTTGTTAAGTAAATCTGAATCTTATAATTCTCATATGTTTTACAATCTTATGATCAGGCTGTAGATCTTGCCTCTGTTGCAACCTTCTTATTGGAGGCCCTTCCCCCTATAAAACAACCCAATATGGAGATCAATGAGGGTAAGTTTCCTTGTGAACTATTTACCTTCATGAAGCCTTTTTTCTGTCATGTCCTTTCAGAGATTTTTGGAGGTTGCCCATTTCTGTAACTGGTTGTTAGATGATTACTACGATTGGCACTGGCTTTGAACTCTTTTTTTGCATTCACTGACTGCATGCATGTATGCTGTTCAGGGTCTACATTTGGTGAGGATGACGTGATGGCTGGTGATGAATTGATGAAACCATCCTTAGATAAGGACTTGGAACGGCAGATAATCAATGCAATTGATCCACGCTTTCTTCTCCAATTGGTGAGATAGCTTGTAGTAACTTTTCAAGTAAAATTGCCAGATTTCCTTGGATCTCTGAAAGCTTTGTTGTTTTTGGTGAATTCAGCATATGTTCGTCTTCTTACTTTATTTCTATGGTTCTTTTACCTTTGTCATTATATGGAGAAGACCAACGTTCTGTTTGGGGGATTGTCGTGCGTAGTTGGTTCTCATAGTGGAGTGGATGAGAAAGAGGCAGCAGCCATCAGTGCTGCTTGTGCTTTTCTGCATGTTGCATTCAACACCTTGCCCCTTGAACGAATCATGACGGTGTTAGCTTACAGAACAGAGCTGGTACCTGTTCTTTGGAACTTTATGAAGCGTTGCCATGAAAATGAGAACTGGTCAACTTTGTCTGAATGTGATTATTTGAGAGGTGAATCACCAGGGTGGCTTCTACCGCTGGCTGTTTTCTGCCCTGTATACAAGTAAGATAAAACCTTTGACTCTGGAGTTCACTCCATTAACATTTATGAGCTTGTCTCGTGATTGATTGGAAGTGCTCTTTGGTTTTGGCCAGGCACATGCTTATGATTGTTGACAATGAAGAGTTTTATGAGCAGCAGAAGCCCCTCTCCCTGAAGGATATCAGATGCTTGATTGTAATTTTGAGGCAGGTAAGAGTTTGTGAGAGAATCAGCGTACTGTCACCTTGTGGAAAATGTGATTGATTACTATTTTGCTTCCAGTGATTAAAGAAAAATTTCCAGCAAATGGTTTTCTGATCAAGATGTGCATTAAATGGAAATTCAAAAATCAATGTCTTTGATCAGATGCTACAATTAATGTCTGTGAAATTACATACATGGATTTGGTCCTCTGTCCTGCAGGCCTTGTGGCAACTCTTGTGGTTGATGCCTATGACCACTCCAAATCCTCCAAAATCAGCTTCTAAAGCCCCTGCTGATGGCATGAATCGCCTAGATCTCATTAAAAGCAGAGTCAGTCTTGTAGCTTCTGAGCTTCTTTCTCAGGTAGTTGTTTGTTCTTGACTTGTTCTGGCTTTCCTTTGTCACCTCGTGGAAAGAGGCTGAGTTACAGTTAGCTATTTCTTAGTACACATGATGAATGAACTAATTAGTACTATCCTATGAAGGAAGACTTTCCCTCTCATATTCACCCAAGATACTGAAATCATAGGCGCATATCAATAATACTGGCAAGCTAGGAAAATTAATGTGTTAAAGTTATTCCCTTACTTTTTGAAAACTCAGTACTGATAATTCTTTCACGCACAGCACATGGTTAAGAAAGCCACCAAAGGAACTTCATCTCTATTAAATCCATCCAAAGGTTTTTTGTTTGTATTTTCAAACCACATCTATTGTCTTAGTGGTAGCAAGGCTTGATAGGAGACAAATGTTAACTGTTTATCGTTTTTTTAGATTAATTTTGATCTCATCTTTTCTCACTTGCCTACACATGATCTAACGAAGAACTCCACATGTCTACTAAACTCATTTTGTGCATAAGTTGTTGTTGACCATTTGAATTCCATGCCATACAACATTGCTGGTCATATTGCCATCTTATGGAATATTCCCTTAAGCTTAAGTGTTACACGACGGTTGCACAAATTACTATATATATTTCTCCACTTCATCATCCTGTTTGTACTGTATGGGTGAGCTCTCCAGCGATGTCTCCATCCTTTTGCAAAACAAAATACAAGATACCGGAATTGTTCAATGTTTGGTATGTTTCAGTCCCTAATATCGAGTACTGTTAAAATTTGTACTAACTTCTATAGTTGCATGGTCATTAATGGTCCTTGGTAAAGCATTTCAATAGGGTTAACATGTATAGTTTGGATGTAACATTTGGAAAACTGAACAGCTTTTCATTGGTTTGCTAACTCAAATAACTCTATTAGAACAAGTGATCTCGTTCTGGCAAAACTAGCTTCTAGAATTCTATTGTGGCATGCATGTCAATTGCAGTCTCTTCAGGAGAAATACATAATTAATTGACAGGTATGCTTGACATGAGATAAAAGTGAATCTTGATTGAAAACTGTGAAAATCAACTTACATTCACTTAGCTGTTACCTTTGCTTGATTTTCTCTTCTTTCTCACTCTTTTGCTCTCTAGATATTTCTCTTTTTGCACTCATTCCTTTCAAGAGGTTTGATGATTTAGTGAATTTGAGAGTTCTTTTGAGCTTTTACAGTTGTTGAAGTATCGAGATGAACTGGTGGGGCAGCTTGAATATGCGAACTTTTTCATGCTTGTAACACCACAGTTTTGTCTAAACCGGATCAATTGGTTTCTTATTTACGTTCTGAATTGTTTGAGTTGTATCTCGTATTTATGTTTTGTTCCATTCATTAGAAAAAAGAGGTTACCTTCGATTTATTAGAGACATTTATCAAGAATGAGGAAGCAGTACTCCTCACCCTCACAAAAGTCTTGATTTGTGAAAGATTAAGAATTTTTTTTTAAAGAATCACTATGAATATGCAAGTTTAAGCATAAAAATCAGATTCCTGCGAACTTTCTGGTATTCAGTCACCATAGGGATGTTAAGGTAATAATTTTATATAAGTTGTTTTATGATGGAACTTTAAAAATCGTATTAAAGTTTCTTATAATGATTATTCTGAAGTTAATGTTAGGAATCGTAAGGACACCATTGTGATGTAATTAAAGTTGCAATTTACAATTACAATCATGGAGAAAAGCGATACTTATAGATTCTATACTTTTGTGTAATTAAAATCTGATGCCTCTTATAAAACTAATGAAACTTGGCTTTTACAACTATTACAATTTTCCAATACAAAACAGCTAGATGTTATTGCAGCTTGCTTGCCTAAGAGATTTGAGTGCCACCCAAACCTTCCCTCTACTTTAAAAGACAAAAATAAGCCCATCGAATAGACAAGTAATCATTAATAGGTTCTTCAGCCCAAATTAGTGTCAATCTTGAACTTTGGCTTGTTGCAAACATAGAATAAAAACTTTCTTATATGCAAAAATTGGGCATGAAATACATATTTCCTATGAGTTAGCAAGCAATTCTGGATAAACTGTGATCTCTGTTATTTTTGAGAGAACAAAAGTAGTATTTTGAGAAAGCTGTGATTTGGTTTTCCCTTCTAACTTTTGAAGTCCTGTGAAGTTGCAAGATTGGAACAATAGAAGACAGTTTGCTCCTCCCAGTGACTTTCATGCGGATGGCGTGAACGAATTTTTTATCTCTCAGGTACCAATCTTGAAATTAGCTTTTGGGATTGTTGTGCCATTACTGATGCAGCTACTTGGCCAATGCCATTTTATCAGGCTGTGATTGAGAATACCAGAGCGCACGACATATTGAAGCAAGCTCCTTTCTTGGTGCCGTTTACAAGTCGTGTTAAGATATTTGCTGTAAGTGATTAGGACATCAGAATTTTTCTTTTGATGAGTAATCTTGGCATTCATGCAGATTGATTATTTCAAGGAAGTTTGACATCATCATTGTGATTGAGGGTCATGCAAATTTGCTTGTGCTTTCTCAATATTCCACGATTAATTTGTTCAAACTGATCTTGCAGTCACAGTTAGCAGCATATAGGCAGAAACATGGCTCTCATTCTGTTTTTACTAGAAACCGGTTTAGAATACGGAGAGACCATATCTTGGAAGATGCTTATAATCAGATGAGTGCATTATCTGAAGAGGATCTTCGAGGACTGGTGAGATTTCTCTGATTACTTTTTCATTTGACCTCAGCTTAACATAAGGGGCAGGAAGGAGTAGCTTTGTGTTTGTTCAATGTTGACATGCCCACTTCACTCGCAGATTCGCGTATCCTTCGTGAATGAATTAGGTGTTGAGGAGGCTGGTATTGATGGTGGTGGAATTTTTAAGGATTTCATGGAAAATATAACACGAGCTGCCTTTGATGTGCAATATGGATTGTTTAAGGTTTGGTTCTTCAGTCCTTCATTTATCTTTTCTGCTTCTGCGCAATTTCCCATCATGATCCTATGCATTATTGAGATTGTCGATGCTTAAACTTTTTCTAGTTGATTCGAACCTTTGATTTGAGGAAGAATGCAGGTTCTGTTTCTTAATGCTTTATCATATTTCCCTGAAGTTGCACTCTTTTAGGATATTGGACTTCTCTTCTTTAGTAAAGTCATAATGAGATTGCTCCTTATGGATCTTGATGGCCTCTTAGATCTGCTGATATTAAGCTGGTGGTTCTTTTTGCCTTTTTGTATTCTGCTTTGAAGTATGAGGTCTAGTTGTTTTCTTGCAGTCTAGCAAAAGTTAATATCCTCACAAACAAGTTGGTATATTTATAGCTTATCATACGGATGACTTTGACCTTTTTGTAATTGCCTCTAGGTTTGATGTTGTCATGAAACTCTGTATTTGACTTTTCCACATATACAGGAAACTGCTGATCACCTGCTCTATCCCAATCCTGGGTCAGGCTTGATACATGAACAGCATCTCCAGTTCTTCCATTTTTTAGGTACTCTTCTGGCAAAGGTATCCTTCCTATAACTGATGCTTCTCTTAATGAAATGTCATCTCTCTTCGTTTTGACGGCAAAATATCCAATAAGGCATTATTAAACAAGCATTAGGGACCGAAAAGCCAATCATCGTTTTTTGGATTAAAATTACTAGTTATTAATGTACCAATGGCTCTTTTGTTAGCCAATTCTGTAGTTTCAACACAAAGAAATGATGTTTTATACAGGTTTTTATAGGAGATATGGCAATTGTTAGAGTGGATATTCACTTTCCTCTGCCTTTCTAGCTTTCCTACCATAAAGTTCAAGTAGGTTTGAGCCGAATCCACCATCACCTCTTTCTGGGCTTAGCTTTTATGGAGCCATAGGTTCTCACTCTTGTTGTGCTCCTTACAAAACTTATTTTGACTTAATGTCATGTAATGTTCGAGTGTTTTTGCATTACATATGCACTGAGATTTTTATAGCAGTACACCAAACCCTTTACTCGTACCACTCTTTTCCATTGAATGAGTTCAAACTGGTTGATAGCATTGGGCAGGTTTTAATAAATCTTCTACTTGTAGGCAATGTTTGAGGGGATTCTCGTGGACATACCATTCGCAACCTTCTTCTTGAGCAAATTAAAGCAAAAGTAAGATTGTGTTACCATTTCTGCACTCTATATCAATGTCAACAGCCATCCATCCACCATGGTAATGTGTATATATGAATCTGAGTGTGTCATTTCACACCTGAAAATGTGAACCGCTTAAAGGATCTGAACCCTACAAATTTGTGTGAAACTCACTGGAAATTTCTTTGATAGATCTGTTGGCATTACAAATATAACTAATTGAGTAATTCCATCTGAAAAAAAAAAAAATAAGACTAGGAATTCTGTTCCTTTCTTTGTTTCTTATATTTTTGGTATTTATTTGCATTAGGTACAACTATCTCCATGACCTGCCTTCGTTGGACCCAGAGTTGTACCGTCACCTTATCTTTTTGAAGGTAATTTCTTTTTCTCCTGCTTACTCACAACAGGCAAAGGATCTTGCTTCATGTGATATGCTTGACAGTGTTAAACTTTTGCTATGGCTAATTAGAGGGGGGAGAGAGAGAAGTTATGTTATCTTTAGAATAACAAGTAGTTATGGGAGAGAAACTGTTCAAGTACATTAAAACAAAAGAAAAAAAGAAAGACAAAACAAGACAGTCAAACATACCTAGTACATGACAGCAATAGGCAAAGTAGAGACTACCCAGCTTCTGGCACCCTGGTGTGGCTGTAGCCTGTAGTGATGGGCTTGTACACACCTACGGGTAGACTTAGTAGCTATTGTTCAAACCAAACATTCCGTGAAATATTACTTTTAACTGAAAAATTGGTATCTGTCAGGTACAGCCAGTTGAAGAGATAGAACTCAATTTCCCATTGATTGGCTTTTAAAAGCCCGTTTGCCAAGTGTCTGTTCAGAGAAATCCAAGTTCCAAGCTCTTACTTCCAAGAGTCTTTGTTCAAGGCAATCAATAATATCTCAGGATACTTCACCTTCTAAGAGAATCCTTGTTCAAGGCATAAAATATGATGTTAGAATATGTTAAGAGTCCAATTATTTTCCCTTTCCCATCCTTGAACTGTTCTATTGTAGCTATTTCCAAAGCGCTAGATGGTCCATTTGTGAGCTACGTTTTTTATTTTCATCCATTGAGAAGACATTCTTTCCTGCCAGCATTTTTTTGCACTATGAATCTTCAAATTACTAGCCTAATAGTGCCTTTTGAAAACATTGGGAGGATTGATACCCAGACAACCTTTGTCCATGGGCCAATCACCTACTCTGAATCTAGCAAGGTGATGTTTGAGAGCATCTTCAGACAGACCTGATGAGGTCATTTCTGTGTGTACCCAAGCGTCCCACTAATTGAGATATGAGTTGGGATGAAGATAAATCTGTACATTTGACAATGTACTCTTTCTGAAAGACAGTGCTTCTTTTGATTGGGTAGATATTTCCGATTATATTTTTTAGGTGGGTCTCAGAGGTTAGATCCTTCCTAGTGGGATTCCCAGATAATCTGTCGGAGAAGAACCTCCTTTTCCACCCTGGGATGCTGGCTGGCTAAGAACAATTGACTCCCTCACCAACTACAATCATCTCTTTGAAAACAAAAGTTGAAATCATATGATTTCCTATCCTAAAACTAATCATACCGTCTGTAGCTGCCTGGTCAATCATGCTGCTGAATGCTTTCATACAAAAAAGATCATAATTATATAAATCAAGGTGATTGGTGGAGCTAATTGTGATTATGCCAGATGCACTATTAACTAGCTCAAGTTAGCTGGACCCTGATTTTGGGATTCAAAGTTCTGCATCAATTATGATTGCATATGAAAGTTGAGGATTTATTAGTCAATTTGGTAGAACTAAGCAAATTTTCTTTCACTTCAGTTGCCAAAGATAATTCTGTTACCTTTTTTTTGGGTCAGGGAGTCACAAAGGTTTGAAGAGTTCCTTGGGGACTTGTGATGTGACCTCATTCTGAATTGGTTTGCTGGAAAATGTAAAGAATGAAATTTTTACTTATTCCAAAAAATTTCAACTTCGATGAGATAAGGAGACTAGTGGTCTATTCGAAAAGGACTTGAGTAATATTTGAATGGAAAAGAATATACTGTGATATTGTTGTTCAACAAAACTAAGTTGAGCGATTCCTTGGTAAACCAATTATATGACAGCCCATGACCTTGTGTTAGATCATCGATGGCTAGAAATATTTGTGCAGTGGATGTGACATCTCAAAATTCACCAAGCTTCTGCTGGACAAGTTCATGGGAACTTTTCATATTCCATGGAAATATGCCAGAGGTTTAGTACTCCAAATTAGGATCAATCATTTTCAGAAACTATTTAAGTATCTTATGACTCACCAGAACTAGTCAACTGTTTTACAAGCCCTAGAAGAGCAGTTTTTTTTTTTTTTTTTTTTTAAAATACTTCCTGAACTTCTAGAGTTCAAACTCCAGTTGTGACTTAGTTTTTTCAAATCAATCTTCTAGTCGGCTGACCATAAATTCTATATCTTCCTGTATAATTGACTACATAGGAAACAATGAGGTTTTGATGATTATTTCACTGAATATTGTTGGCAGCATTACAAAGGTGACATATCAGATTTGGAGCTGTACTTCGTCATTGTGAATAATGAGTACGGGGAGCAAACAGAAGAAGAGCTTCTTCCTGGAGGGAAAAACAAGCATGTTGTTAATGACACTGTCATCACGTTCATACATCTTGTGGCAAATCATCGTCTGAATATTCAGGTTTGATGAATTCCAGTCTTTCCTCTTTGTAGTTAGTTTTGCTGAGTGCAAATATGACATTTCATTTGTTATTATTTCAGATAAGGCAACAAAGTTTGCATTTTCTGAGAGGATTTCAGCAGCTCATACAGAAAGAATGGATAGATATGTTTAATGAGCATGAACTGCAGGTATTGTTTTTTTTAGAAAGAAAAGTGCCATATTGCAATATGCATGTAATGGCTGGTATTGTATCTACTATAAAGAAGAGCTTTCTCCATCTTGCAGCAATTTGCTTTTAGTTGCTGGCTGTCCTACTTTTAGTCTTACTGTCAATTGAAATTTTGGTAGATATTTTATTTTTCGGTTTTTCGGCTCATCCAGATTGAAGAGAAGTAGATAGCATTTTAGCCTAAATTATTTTGCGAAAAAAGTTCAGACTAAGTTAACACTGGTTACAGATTTTGGGTTATCGCTAGTTTTGAAGTTCCTAAGTTTTATGGCATGATTATTGGTGAATAGATGTAACTTATTTTTAGTTTATGGGCCATACTTCTATGATTTTTAATTACCCATTTTTTCTAACTGGGCCACTCGTTTTCTTGTGGCGTTATCATACCCTTTTATGGTGTCTATTAGTTTTTTATGCTTTGATTTTTATAGTTGTCTTAATTCATTGCCTGAACCATTGGATGTTCTTCCATGGATTTTTTGTTCATTCTTCTTCTTCACTGGGCACATATCACTGGCTATATATCATAGTAGAAATGGAAAGGAAAAACTATAAGGATCTTGTTGGACCAAGAGTCATGATTGTTTTTATGTATCTAAGCTAAATTGACGGGAACTGTCTTGATTCTAAGATGTTTTTTTGGAAAGGCCATGGGTTGGGTGGAAGCTGAAAGACTGATTGAACGCAATGACCTCTAGACTGACCCAGTTGGACACTGGGGCATAGGTGTTGCCTGACATTTACTCAAACGTTTCCAAATTTCTCCTACCTATATACTCAACCTTTCAAGTTTATTAGTGTGAATAACAGCAATAAGTAGATTGAAAGGCACACATGAATACAAATGAGAAAATGTTAAAATAATAAGGTGAAATAATATTTGGCTGAAGCTGGTGATACCGATTTTACATGAAACTATAATAGTGGGTAGATGAAGCTTTGGAGTAAAGCCACCTGCCACGTGACCACTAACCTCCATTCCACTGCTTTGTGTATTTTAAAAGTCGCAAAGTAGTTGTTTTGATCATCACATCACTCCCCAAGTTTTCCTAGATGACAACCTCTTTAGTGCCCATATGACTTTATTCAGCTTGATTCTACCAACTTTGTTGTAAAATGTCTCAATCTTTACTGAACATATTAATTCTCATAATATTGTTTTTCTGCAAGTGCCCTTCTGGTGCTGCTTAGATTTGTTAGTTAATTTCCACTTTCTTCAACTCTCATCAAGGACACCTTTCATCCTATTTATTTATTCATACATTGTCTTTCCTTATTTTGATTTGGAATTATAATACCTATTTCAGTGTCTATTATTACGATTGATTTTTTCGAGTATACTACCTTAAAACACAGCCAATACTGCAGGACCTCCAGTATACTCGACTACACTAATAGGGGGCCATTGTGGGTATGTAATCTGGTATTGGAAGGCGAGAGAATGTCTAGTTGGTTTCCTGTTTTAGAGTTAGTAACAAGTAAGTAGGAGGACTATAGACTGACTTATACCATATGAAAGAGTTTATAGTGTTTTTGTTTTCATTTCATTTTCTGTAAGTAAATGCTAATATATCTAGAGAGACAAGCAAGTTGACTAATATTTATGATCCGATTAAGTCAACTTTCAAAATGCTTATATTTGGGCATAGGATTGTCATAATGCCAATGGGATATAGTCTGGTTCACACTCTCTTGTCAGAATATATAATTCCAAGTTTTCAAAGAAATTTGGTTGGTTATTGTCTATTTCCATATCTAGGTTGGAATGGAACCAAAAATTGGATATCTTGGGCTAAAGAGGATTCTCTGTCTGTCCCATGATGTAGTTGTTTGTCATCATAGGTTCTTCTTACGTCAGACTCTTGAATTCTATGCCTATGTCTATGTCATTCATCCTTTGTTTCTACAGCTTCTTATATCAGGTTCATTAGACAGCTTGGATGTTGATGACTTGCGGAGTAACACCAACTACGCAGGCGGTTATCACAGTGTAAGTTTCTGTCTTTGCTACCGACAGGATTATTTTGCTGATTGGTAGAATGATTTTGTACTTCCGCTTGTGGATCTTATCTTTTGGATATTATTAGCTTTCACTGAGCAAGCTGTTGCATTTTATTCTCTGAAATGAAGAGTGTGAGTATTGCTTGATCGCTTTAAGGGATGGTAAAGCCTTTTTTTTTTACCTTATATTTTTGAAGATTGAGAAAGGTTGTACAAATGACCAAACTGGTGCATTTGTGAATTTGCTGTTCTTTGGCAAAGTTTTACAATAATAGTTTCATTTGGCATTCTGTATGATATTGCTGCGGGGATCGTTGATGTAAAATGAACCATGTAAGTTTGTGAAATTTGGTTTTTCATGGTTTTATTTGGTCTGGTGAGACGAAAGACTTTGCATAGTCCTACTGCTTATGTTGCTTATGCAGGATTTAATGGCCAGTGGTTGTCTTTTTTCATATATGATCGATATATTACAGGATGTATTTGCATTTTTATATATCTAATTGTTGCAGGGAGACCATCTTATTGGGTTACTTTTCATATGCGTGTGTCCTTAATATGACAGGAGCACTATGTCATCGAGATGTTCTGGGGAGTTGTCAAGGGTTTCTCATCTGAAAATCAAAAGAAATTTTTGAAGTGAGTCTGACTACCTTTTTTGCTTCTATGAATTTCATTAGGCAAGATTTTAAGCTGTTCGATGATTGGTCAAGCTAGATTCTAAGTTATGCCTTGTAATTTTCTTGTCATCTATGGAACTTCTTACCTTTTCATGGTTTTAGATCCTCTTTTTTATTTTTTATTTATTTGGTGTTTGCCTTAAAATCTATTGGATCCTATCTTTCCTTTTGATATGTATAAGTAATTTATTCATAGGGTAATGCTTTTTATATTTTGCAAAGAGTTGATGTGGCGAACACCTATTATGTGAATTAGCTAGTGGGTAGTGCATTAAATGACGGGGCACTCAAAATCCAATGGATGTTTGCCTCTTCAACTCTTTGTAAAAGTTTTGGGAAAAACCTTTTCTGCAATGATCAGTACTCTGTTTTATTTGATATTTTACTGTTCCAGGAACTTCACGTCAGTATCCTGCTCTATATTTTAACTTGAAGAATTTGAAATTGACTTGCGAAATATACAAATTAATAGTCAGTCTCTTTTGCTTCAGATTTGTGACAGGGTGCTCTCGAGGGCCATTGCTTGGATTCAGGTACTTGGAGCCAACATTCTGCATACAAAGGTAAAATACATTGACCTAAATCTGCTTCAACAAAAGGTCTTTCTATCCTTGCCTCATAATTGATGGGTATAAATGTGCTGTATGGATGTTCTTATCATGTTTGTCTGTTTTTCCAGGGCTGCTGGTAGTGCTTCTGAGGAGGCTCTGGACCGATTGCCTACATCAGCCACTTGTATGAATCTGCTAAAACTGCCACCATACCGAAGGTTTGTCCAGTTGTCATATATTTTTTTTGGGGCCTAAATTTTGGATCTTCTCCTGCTATATCCACTAAGATCATCCTCACTGCTTGGTTACGTAAAGACACCTGGGACACATGCCATTCTGACATATAAGTTTCCTTGCTGCTGTCAGTGTCTAGAAACATCATCGCTCACATTTGCTTGTTGCCAGCGTGATGCAAGTAATCCTAGCATGCTAAACATGTTAAAGCATTATTTTACTCGAGTAGGACCTATACTATCTGTGATATGCACACCTCATTATCTTTTGGCCTCTTTCTATTCTGGTGGGATAAGCTCTCTTTTGAAAGACCGGTGCAATAGTACGGGATCGAATTTTTTTTTACCTGGTTTATCTTATTATTTAAAAATAAGAATCTTATCCTAACCTTTTATTCCTCAATAATCCAATTGACATGACTAAATTACAGACTTTTATTAATGATCATTGTTTTGCTAATCTCAGGCTTGGTAGATAGATTAAGTTTTGTCATGTGCCAGTCATCTGCAATATACTTGGTACAGGAATGTATTGATATGAAGAACCAACACATTGCACCTTTGCATATAATAAGATTTTGTCATACAACTACTTCATTTATTATCTTATTGCTTACATGATTTGAGAAAGTGCAAACTTCTCATCTATGGATTAGTCTATGGGTTTTGGGCAGTATAATCAATCTACATGTCTTGCTTATGTATTACATGTAGAGCCCATCTTTTATGTACAGTCAGTTGAAGTTGTCATGCGGTGCAACCTGCTTCATTGTCATGGCAAAGAATTCATGGAATAATCTTTTATATATATACGCATTACATTAGTTGCTGTGTGAGCACAACTCTTGGCAGTTTTGCTGTTGTATCATTTTGCCAACAATGTGAATCCATATGGTCAATGCTTAATGTCTTTATCTTCTTTTAATTTTTTATGTTGAAAGTAAAACCTTTTTATTCTCTTATTTTCCTTCTGACAATGCAAAAAGAAAAGGAGGTAAAGGAAAAAGAAAGAACACTGTTATATATGAAGAGCTCTATGTACAGCAGCACATGATGTCGACAGGCCGAATATGCATGTTGCTATTAAATTAGAGCCTCAAGCAATATTAACTATACAGGGAGAAAAAGTCAAGTTTATTTTTCTAATGTTCTTCAGTCTTCAGGGATTTCATCCATGCTTTATACAACCCTTTTTGTCTTTGGCTTAAAAGTTCCAAATTTTTGTATAGTGGAAACTTGCATATATACATAAATGCCTAGGTTGATATCTGGTCGATATGATTTATGATTTATCATGTAGTTGAGGTCTCTTTTGGTTATGAGATCTGTTTTATGTATGGCTTTAGTTTTTTGAGCTCTATGGCTATGTGGGCTTGCACCCCTTTGGTGCCCTATAGTTGATCTTTCTCACGTATAAACAAAATAATCCTCCACTGGATTTCTATGCAGCAAAGAGCAGCTGGAAGCAAAATTACTGTATGCAATAAATGCAGAGGCTGGTTTTGACTTGAGTTGATCTACATGTGTCGTGTTATCTTCCTAGCACGCGCTGGAGTGCTCTTATATCAGGGTTCTCGACATTCAGTGGGTGTGAGGCCTGGGTTTTAGATGTCACTCACGTGCAAAGTCTCCCAAGGACTTCTAAGCCTCCACAGAACTGCGGTGATTGCTGAAGCCCAGGTCGAGTGAGTGTTGATTCATGGGGGCCTGGAACTGTACATATGGGGTTCCTAAGATGCAGTAGAGATCCTATGTATATTAATTGGATGTACGGAAAGCTTTCGGAAGCTGTCTTTGGCTCCTAATTTATAGATTGATCTTTAGTTTGTATCTAGGAAAGCATATCAAGTAATGTACAGTGAAGGTTCAGCTCTTGTATCTGTGCCAATGATTGCATCTCTAGAAGCCACTGATTGATGGCTCGATCTTGCAGTTGGGTTCCTCAAAAACTTTCGAAACAGTATTCTGTAGAAATCAATGGAGCGTTCTTCATTGGAAGAATCGTGTTGGGATAAATATAATTTACTTCTAGTCTCAAATGTGTCCAAATTTGTGATGTTATTTTGTTAATATATATGCTGGTGTTGATGGATCGGGGATCAAATCAGATTTGAAGTCCTTTTTGTATTCGTTTACACGAAGTCTATATGCTGATATACGTATGATGGGTCGATTTTAGGTAATTCTGATTCCTTGGAGGTTCGCTTAGATCTTCATTAAATTCTACCGTCACAACGTCGTAACCGAGGTTTTCAAACTTGTCTGAATGCATCTGAAAAACAAATGCGGTTTATTTCTTCAATCGGGGACGGTTCTAGGGGGGAAAGACTGCTCTATAATGGGACACTCTAGATAAAGCTTTAGAGACTATTAGCAAGTTGTCGTCTTAGAACATTATAACGTATGTATTGAAATTTTCCGACTTATAAATGTGAAATTCAGCGCTATAAAGATCGAGGGCTGAAGTTTCGACAACGGTGTACCAGTCACTTGTATGTTCTTGTTTGGGTATAAATGGAGTTGCTATTGAGTCGATGACTGAATGAAAGATCCTATGAAAGTGATGCTGCCGATGCGGATCCCCTTTATTGTGCCGTTGATGTGGTTAATATGAACTGTTCATTCGCTGGGCTTCGACTAGATGTTATGGATCTCTCTCATTCATTTCTCGGCAATGCTCTCGAGGAGTCGGCGGTGGTCGATGAGCTTCTACGATCCCTCAATTGTTGCGACCAGAGGTCTCCTCTCTGTCCTGAAAGTTCGCCTTCTTTGGATTGTCTTCAAATTGCTTATTGCAAATAGGAAATCCATGTCCATAAAAGAAGACGAGATATGTTCCAATCGATATTATTTTCTGTGAGGGAGAAAGATTCAGAAATTATTTGGGATTTTTCATCATGATTTTGGCAGGACTTTAGGCGTGGATATTTACTTACTATAAATAGGCTTATCGATCCTTCCATAATTGTCGATGCAATGCGTTTCTTTCTTTAGATAATACTCTGGGAGTTTTGCTAAGACTTGGAGCTCATATTCCTTTGCTCCTTCGTTTGCATAACCTCCTTTTCTTGCTAGGTTGATTCTCCTCCTCTTCCTACGATTCTGAATCTATTTGACCGGGTGCTTCGGCCTCGCTTTATGGGAAAGTACTTTAAACCTTTCTTTTTTACCGTCTTTTTTATTTGTTGTTGTAAATAACCCCTCATCTAATGGTATGGGAATAATCGTCCAAGAAGTCTCAAATCTACCGTACAACGGTCAGTTCAATTTTAAACTTTTAAATTTGGCCAAATATAATTGTAAACCTTTTGACGATTTGCCAATGTGGTCATTCCAGCTATTTTTGGCTAAAAATCGTCAACATGGACTCCAGCCATCTTACATGATACGACTGAAGTTCATATGGAAAATTTTTTGGATTTTTTTTTTTAAAGTTCCTATTTTTAATATTTTTTTCCTATTTTTTTTTTTTCAATTGTGGGCTGACAATGGTCGTCGTGGGCCCTTACTAGATCAAGGCATGGGTCATAAGCCCTTGCCAGACACTGAGGGAGGGCCATGACCCTTGCCAGCCCACAATTAAAAAAGAAAACAAAAATAAAAATTATAGAGAATGATGAAATTTTCAGTCATATAACGCATAAAAGATTGGCAATTACGTTAATGATTTCTTGCCAAAATTGGCTAGTAGGATTAAATTGGAAAATTATCAAAAGGTTTAAGATTAAAATGGCTAAATTGAAAAGTTTAAGATCCAATTGGTCAATCTTATATAAGTTTAGATTTTTTGGATATTTTTTCAATAGTAGGTATGAGAGATAAAATAAAGAACTGGGGAATTTTCCGTCTTTATATATGGTATCTTATCTGCATATCCTAGCTCAAACGGAGTCCAAGAATTCCCAATCTTGATAATGCTCAATCCTATGAAAAATGTTCTTTTAAAAAAAAAAGCAAGAGTGGATGGTCGCTATTGTCCTTTCTCTCTCTATTTGCTACTAAAAAAGCACATCCCAACAAAAACCTTTTGGCCACTATGTACACTTGTTGTCACAACATGTGAGGAGAGTGAAAGTAGGTCTACAATTTTCTTTTTGCTCGTATGGAGAATAAAATGGAAATGACAACCCCAGAATACCCCAAAAAGAAAAGGAAAGGAAAAGAAAAGCTTATCTTCATGCGGTTCAATTCATGGATACACACGCAATAAATTTCTTAAATGTGCAGATTCTTTCCAAAAACCAACTTAAAATGGAAACTCCGAATTCATACAAATAACCCATTAATAGCGTAAATTAGGCAAGATAAAAGTCCAAATCTATTCGGTAGCCGAAAATCCGTATCGTGTCTTTTACCCACATATATACGAGTCCGTGCCTTGATCAATAAACCAAAAGGCAACTTACAACAGATATTTTTGCTCGCCAAAGACAATTGCTTTGGCCATGATTGCATCATGCTGGCAAGTGCAAACTATTTGTATCATGCGATGATAGGGGTATGGCACTACATGTTCCTGCCAAGTCACGCACTGAATCATCGAGCACATCAATTTTCTAGTTAAATCCGTAACAATCTGCAGTATTTAAGCTTCTCATCGAGTCCGTTTGGGACTTTCATTTTCTGGTCCTTGTACAAGTGGTGTCGATGTATTGTGGCGAAAGACACCCCTGCCAGAAGCTGGCAAAACTGCAAAGGTGGTGAGTTGTGTTAAACGACAGGGAGACGTCTGCATCTCGTGGACGGAATAATGCCACCTTTTGGAAAACCCTAATAATGGCTTCGGATGCTGAGAAAACCTTTCGTATATACGCGTTTTCTTTGTTCGCAAAAGTGTTAGAATCGTGCGGAACATATTATTCTGTTACCTTTCTTTTTGGTGTCGCATATCCTAAAAGGGACTTCAAACTGATACGAGTGTCTAAAACATCCTGATGGTAAAAAGAGGGTTTTGAGACCTGGTTTTCAAGCATCGCCAAGACCTACTTATGTCTTCGGCTTCTACATTGTCTACATTGATATTATTTTCATTTATTGACGAAAGGACATGAAATAGCGATAAGTGCTTGTGTCCACTCTAGACATCGCCATAAAAATCTTCCCTCACTTATGGAATATTCGATTTAAATCATAATTACTTCGCATCACCTGTAATTCAAAAATTTGAGGTTGGCAAGTCCATCACTGCAACCTTAATAATACGTTAGTAGTCAGAAAATCTCATTACACGAAATATACCACATCTAGCTACCTTAGCATGAGCCATTCAAATGTTCTTATGAATTCGTGGGACACGGTTGAACTCCTTTATAAATCACTAGCCCGATCATCATATATGTTGATATTATTTTGTATTACATATAGGAGAGGTAGATATTATCCAAACTAGTTTCCGAATCATAGAGAAATGCTCTCCAGGTCCCCTTGTGCTATGCTATATACATGATTAATGACATATAAACAATATGAATTGCTTAATTATCCCCAAAAAAAAGAGGAAAAGATAAAGATCGAACCGCGGGATTCCACGCCTTCGGATGAAGCTGATCTTTTAAGAAAATCAATTCTCCTTGGTTTCAACTTTGTAATTACCTATATATTATGTAGATATAAAATAAAATGAAGATTCCTCATTAATTTCGAGTTTCGACTAGTGTGGAAAAGGAATGAAATAGGACGAGATTGTGCAATTTCACCGAACAAGCATGATTTCCAAAAACTTAGGCATACGAATGCCATCGTTGTCTTTCCTTAATTTAACTATTATTCTATCCAAATAAACGAGGAAATAAAAAAACATGAGTATATTCATGGTGAGTGAATCTCGACCCTTGAAGCAACACAAGATTCTATCACTCTCTCTTATTCAAAGCAACTACTTTTTCAATGCGTCGTGTGTTCGTAAATTTTCTTTTGTGAAAAGAAAATCTTACATTCCTAAATCTTTATAGGATACGTGTAGGAAAAAAAAAGAAAAAAGAATCATGATCAACGAAATCACAAAGAGCTCCAGTCAATTCGCTCACATCTTCCCCCCCATATCTTTTCATTTTTCCCATATCGACCCCCATTCTCCAGGCTTATATAAACACCCCACCTCTCTCCCTAACAACAAAAACTCCAGATCTTGCTTTCCTTTCATATCTTCCTCAAAGCTTTGCAACTACTTGTTAGTTATCGTCATCTCTTTCGTTTGCGCTCTTTTCTTGAACTCATAGGATGGCACCGCCTGTGGCAATGACCGAAGCAGTGAGTGGTGAGGATGAAGTCGTCGCTGGCGGAAACGTGCCAAAGAGAGCGTACATCACGTTCTTGGCCGGGAACGGCGACTACGTGAAGGGCGTGGTCGGCCTGGCCAAGGGATTGAGGAAGTCGAAGGCGGCGTATCCTCTTGTTGTGGCGTGTCTGCCCGACGTGCCAGAGGAGCACCGCCAGATCCTCGAGTCGCAGGGTTGCATCGTCCGTGAGATTGAGCCGGTGTATCCCCCCGAGAACCAGGCCCAGTTTGCCATGGCCTATTATGTCATCAACTACTCGAAGCTTCGCATTTGGGAGGTAATGGAAAAGACTGCGTTCAATACAAATATGCCGCTCACAACCAAAAAAACAATTACATGCATCAAACCATCGTCTCTCTATATTCACTTATGCTTTCAGTATGTTCTTTTTGTACCTTAAGATGCTATTCTCCAATTTTTTTGTATTTCCTTATCGTGGAAACAGAAATCTGACATGGACTTCTGCAATTGGTTTTGTTTAAAATTCCTTTTTTTTTTTTTTTAATATCTTCACAGGAATCTATTCAATTTTTGATTGATATCCCCCTTTGTTTCCTTTTCCATGTGCAACTTACATATAAATATTCGACACGTGATCCGCATTTACTCGGGATAATGACTTGATCAAATTTTGTCGATTCGGCTCGCAGTTTGTGGAGTACACAAAGATGATATACTTGGATGGAGACATACAAGTTTTCGAAAACATCGACCACCTCTTCGATGCGCCGGATGGCTTCTTCTATGCGGTTATGGACTGCTTCTGCGAGAAGACCTGGAGCTCGTCCCCTCAGTACAAGATCGGATACTGCCAACAGTGCCCCGAGCGTGTGCCGTGGACCCCGGAGCTCGGCCCGCCCCCGCCGTTGTACTTCAATGCGGGCATGTTCGTGTTCGAGCCCAATCTCTTGACTTACCTTGACCTGTTGAAGACCGTCAAAGTCACCACTCCCACCTCATTTGCTGAGCAGGTGTACAAAAACCCTAGTCAATTGCTTTCATTTTAAACGTGCTAATTTGCATTGCGAAATTGTCGATCATAGATATGTTTATACGTTAAGCGGAATAATTCGAAATATTAGACCACATTATCATAGCCACAGATTTGAGGCTGTCCATATAGCTCGTCCATGTTTTTTGGATGTACCTTTGGTCTCTAGCTACAAGACATCGTTGCCTGCATGATTGCCCCTTCATTACACTCTGATAAGAATGGTGCGGTCTCTGTCAAGTCACACTCAACCATGGCATTCTGTATTTGAAAGAAGCTTCTGAAAGTCCGACTCAGCATGTACATGAACCAAAAATTTATGTGAAACTTCTGCTCTAAATATGCCATAGATGACTCGGTTAGTCACGGTTTAAAATTGGGAGCATCATGTAGTTCTGGGCGTGCAACAATTAGCGTTTATATAGGGCGTGCAACAATTAAACCAGACTTGCTAGGCAGACTGTATTAATTATAATTGACCCAAATAACCGCTTAACAACGTATATCTTGTACTAATGGGACGTAAGCGTATGTTTCTTCCTGCAGGATTTTCTGAACATGTACTTCAGGGATATATACAAGCCAATCCCTCCAACGTACAACCTTGTTTTGGCAATGCTATGGCGTCACCCGGAAAATGTTGACGCCGAACGAGTGAAGGTTGTTCACTATTGTGCGGCGGTGAGTGAATCCTCTCTTATATTAACTAGCACAAAGCAACGCAATCCAACTTGAATGTAGGCAATTAATTACCAAACTGGGATTTTGCTAGTATGATTCTTCTCACGAGAATTTTGTGTTTTAAGATATGTAGGCCATTAATAACAAGAGTATAAAACAAATGAAGTCTATTTCTATCTATGGACACAGAACATTCCTTTTGCTTCATATCTATATCAGTTGTTATCTTCACAAGATCTGCATTGAATATCTTGAGATTAGAAACTATCTTCTTGATATTGTCTGCAGAAAATATCCTCAGAAAATATGTTAAACAAAAAAATCCAACTTGGGTTTTTTAACAGGTGGTGTTTAATTAGGCCATTTTTACTTTGTTGATCAATGACAGGGGTCAAAGCCATGGAGGTACACTGGGCAGGAAGAGAACATGCAGAGGGAAGACATTAAGATGCTGGTGAAGAAATGGTGGGACATCTATGATGATGAAGCTCTGAACTACAAGAACATCACTTCAGACAGCTCCACAAAGTTCGGGCCCTTCATTGCTGCTCTATCCGAGGCCGAGGCTGATGCTGGCGTTCAACTGAGAACTGCTCCGTCTGCAGCTTAAACATATAACGAAATAATCATCATAATTATCACCTTTTATGTTGCTCTTGGTTGGCTTCCTTTTTCTTTTTCTTTCTTGACCTTTTCTTGGACTCACTCTACTCTAGACAGAAGAATGTCATGAGCTGTGTTGATTATGTGAGTTGCCACCCATGGCATGACTTCTATGCTAGTAAATAAATATCGAGTGTTACAATAAAAATAGTCTTCTTAACCATGGTCATCCTTTTATGTAGGCGCATATTTGCATTGCCGATCTTTATAAATAATCTCTAGCAGTTATGCTCAGTGAAAATTACACTCGCTTTAGTGATTTTTGTTGACCAAGTGAGGTTTCTTCATGAAGATAATAACTCTGGCGGATGAAGTAGGAGACGTTTTATATTATCTCTGTTGGGCTGGGTCCACCTCATGGGGCCCGGCTCATCATCATTTAAAGAAAATGAAAATAATTCAAAAGAACAAAAAGCGACCGGACTGGATCAGTCATTTTTTTTTTCTTTCATGTTTTCGTCTGGATATTTTATTGTCCAAAGCACGATTAGGGATAAATTCAAAGCTCAAGACAAATCCTATGCTTTCATCCGGATTTCTTGTTATCCAATTACAGTCTCTTGTTTTATCGGAAACAATAAATTAACCCCGCTAATTCTTTTAAAGATTTTTTTTTTAAAAAAAAAGTATGGAGACGGTCCGATCCGGGTGGTTCTCGATGTGGGTGGTCTATTTTGCACGCCCCTCACATGAAGAATAGAAAGAAAAGAGGGAGAGGGACTGACGATTCTACAAGGGAGAAGAAGCAGCATTTCTCCGACAAAGATTCGACAGTGAAATCTTGTTGGAATTGGTTTATTATGTTGGTCGTGAGACCAAGAGCTACAAAGTGAATGGTTCTAATTGCGGAAATCATTCTCCAATTTATCTCTGTGGCGATGGTTAGATTCTTTTAGCTCCTTTGTGTTAATACACCTATGTGATGATGATATATTGTTGTATCGTTCACGTGTTAAGCCTCTAGTGTACTTAGTAACCGGTGGGAGTTTTGAGCGGTCCCTTGATTTGTCCCACATTGGGTTTTTCATGTAAAATTTGTGGGTTTTGTCTTTGTTTCTCTAACTATGTAATTATCTACCTTAGCAAAAAACTTGTTGCATTCAAGGTTGAAGCATATCGATGTGAAACATCATTAGATTCGAGAGAAATTAGAAATGAAGCTCTTTTATTTAAGAAAGTTACATCGATAATAATGGATCTAATACGATCACCAAAATCTTAAACTTGACTTCCAAGAAAAAGAAAGCTGGCATGGTGGAGCTTCCCTCACGAGGCGGAGAGGGAAATTTATTGGCTGAGTTCGCCTCATCATCTTTAAAAAAAGGAGAAGAAATTCAAAAGAAAGAAGAGTGAGCAGCAGAAGTTGGTATGTAGAATAGAAACAAAGGGGGGAAGAGAGACGATCCTGCAAGGGAAAAAATTTGCGTGTGATTAGTGGAAGTTTTGATTGGCCCCGCAATTTTTTTTTTTTTTTTTGGCATTGAGATTTCCACGTATATTTTGTGGTTGTTATTTATTCTGATTTGTTATTTTACATTGAGCACTATATTAACTGGTTTTGTGGTTGATATTGCCAAAATTATTGTGGTTGGTTGCTGTGGAGGTTGATTCAATATTAGTTGGTTGAGTTTTGAGGAAGATATTGATCCTGTGCATAATTTTTTTTTTTTTTTTTTTTTTTTTTTTTTTTTTTTTTTTTATCCTGTGCAAATTTAAGATATTAGCAAATTGTTGCCGTTCCTTCTTAATAATCCGTGGTGGCTCCATTGGATAAGAATCCCATTGATCATTTCCTAAAGGTGAGGGGTTTAAAATCTAGTGGAGGCATTTGGTGTGTTAAGTATGGTGCCGGGGTGGTGGGTCATTCTACCGGCTGTACGGAGTTCCGGGTATCAAAAGAAAATTTTTGAGAATTTTTTAAAGCCCATGATGAGGCCCATACCCAATTATCTAACCCATTTATTTTAACGCCCAATAACCAACTACTGTAAGCTGCAGCCATGCGACCCGTTTAATTAATAGCCCTAGTCAGATCACTAAGCTTACTTGGTTCGGTCCCCCTATGCAGAGTTTGTTTAATTCGAAATTCAAACTATAAAACTAGCTGAGTAATCTTCTGGTCATTTTCGAAGCAGTGAATGTTCCTAGAGAGGAGTTCCGGCGTGATCCATCGATCACAAGCGATATCGCTCTATGTTAGCAATGCCACATTTCCTTCGCGCAATGGATGTTCTTAGAAAGAAGCTCTGATTACATCCATCCATCACGCAGTGACATTCCTAATCCCTGGTGGGCTCAACTTCCTTCACTTCAGGGGATGTTCCTAGGAAAGAATTCTGGTGATATCCATCATTAATTCAGTGACTTCTCCTAGTGTTAGAAGTGAACTCACAATGCCTTCGTCCTTTATTGCATGCAAATTTTGCATTTTCATATTATTTCGTATACTTTAACTTCTTTCCCAGGACATTGCGAGAGTGTTTATCAAGGAGCTTCAATGATTCAAAATAGAAATGCTATTAACCTTGGATGACAAAGATGCTGCTGCTGCTGATGGTTTAACCTTTCTTGTTAATAGACCGATGGCTGGCCATTCTGCTGCTTCCTGTGCTAAACTCGTAAATTCCAACCATCCAAAATCATGGACGAACGAAGCAGCACAACGGTCATCTTCCACTCAAGCACTTTCTTTGTTGTCTCCTACTCATGCATGTTCCTCCAAGCCGAGTTCATCTGTCGCTGAGAAGAAAGAAAACCGACATCTTTTTAATGAATGACCTTTCATATAAGGATGGACAGTTTTATTGTTAACTCAATACATTAAGATTTATCAAGAAAAAAATAATTGCAAAGTACAAAGTTAGGCTGATTGACTACACTTTCTTTTCATCAAATGAAATGTAAAAGAAATTAGACAAATTTGCTATTTTTTTATAAACAAATGATTTTTTTTTTTTTTTTTTTTACAAAATTAAGATTTGATAGATATAGCCATTTTAGCAAAACTAAATAACATAATATAAGAAAAAGAATCAACACAAGTTAAATAAAAAAGGAAGGAGATAAAAAATTAAAGGACGAATTACACAAATTGGTTATTCATTATGTATATTTAAATGGTTAATCAATGTCGAAAATGATTGATCAATAGAAATATTAGTAGCCTTAACGAAAGAAATTTAGAATATAATTAAAGCTAAACTAACAAGAAAAATTAAAAAGAACATAATGCTACATTAAAACAAATTCACCAATTTGAGTCACAAATAAGTTCAGGTTTGCCTTCTTCTTCTTTCCTTAATATGCGCCAATTCCACTAATAAAATAGAAGTATATAAGGTAACTAAGAAAACCTAAAATCTAGTAGTGACTCTAAGGCTCCACGGAATCTGAAATATGTAAGCATAAGAGGGGTTTATATGACCTCCAAAAATCTGCCCTAGATCAGTCTCCCATTAAGTCTTGGTTGGCTTTTTCTTCAAGATAAAATATTTTGGAAGATATTGAGATATTCTAGAAGATATTGAAATATTCTGGAAGATATTGAGATCTTTGGGAAGATGCTGAGGTGTAGGCTATTAAGCATAGACACGCTGTCGAAGCTTTCATGTCATGTTCGACATGTGTCGACATGTTCGACACGCTCGGACAAGCGGTCAACACGTGTCGGATATTCGGACATGTGATCAACTTGTCTTGACACGTTCTGACATGTGCGTCCGAAAATCGCAGCATCGCAATCATGGCTGAGCGAGGGGCTAGTTGATATATTTCTATAAACATATTCATAAAATTCTTTTATGATGTCAATTGATATTTTTCACTATATTTCTCTCTCTATGTGCTTATGTATGTATGTATGTATGTATGTGCTTTAGAGACCATCAACGTGGACTTCTTCCTATTAATGATTCTACCAACCTTGCTCCCGCGGACTTGTTCTCTTTTCCAACCTCTAGTGCTTTATTTAAGCCGTATAATACATCTTTCACTTGTACCCTACAATCCATGTCTACCATCCATTGGTCCAGCGTCCAGACCCAAGTCGATGTCCAGCTTTTACTAGACATTAATTGATCAGGATTTTAAACCGAAAATCCAGGTGGGTGAGTTCCGTGTAATTCCCCGCGAAACCACCATAAGTAAAGGGGTAGTGTGGACTGTGGAGTCTGAATGCTTGGGAGTGGGGACAATTGTTTTGAAGTCGGAAGTCGGAAACTAACAATGGAGGAAGCGTCCCGACCAGAAGGGAAAACAATGGAGGAAGCGAAGGGATTCGTGAGGCGTGTGTTGCTATTCAAGTTCAAGGCCGAAACCGCCTCTGACCACATCGAGCAACTCATCAAGGATCACTCCAATCTTGTTAACCTCGTCGAGTCCTTAAAATCTTGGCACATGTATTCTCCTCTCTCTCTGTCTAATCTCTACCTTCTTTTTCCCTTTCTTTTGCGCTCTTTGCCTTTATTCCCCCTCGATAGAAGTTGGGTGCGCCTGCGTCCTCATATTTCTGTCTTGGTGTATCTGTCACGGAACGTTCCTCAGCAATTTGTTCAGATGCCTGATCTTGGGTTGTCATTTCTCATGTGACAATTAGGGGAAAGGATGTGAACGTCAAGTACTCGAATGAGGGCTTCACGCACGTCATCGAGCTAATGTTTGAAAGCACCGAGGGAATAGCAGCGTACATGGATCATCCTGCTCACCTCGAAATGCATGAGCGGATCTGGCCTCATCTGGAGAAGATACTCGTGATCGACTACAAACCGACTCCCTTTCGTGCCTGAATTGAACATTGCATTGCAAGCTCTACCCGTGTTGTGTATGAATAATAAGGTTTTTTAACGTATGACAGAACTGAAGTTCTGAGGGTGCCATTTTCTTTGGGTAAGGTGATTAATGTGGTCCAGACTTGAGAGACTTTCTTTGCAAATTACAAGTCAGAAATCATGCTGTATCTCAATGTGAAATACGCAATATCTAAATTCAGATTTATGGGGACAAACCTGGTCTGTCCGTTCTTTGCGGTTTTTCTGTGTTTTGATTTTTCTTAAGATTGGCACGGAATTTTAAGTAGAGTTTATGCCTTCGGTCTGTTCATTACCGAATTTGTGTAAACATACATTGCCATACTGGGAAAAGCAGACTGTTTGATAGAGGAACGGAACATCTTCTTGATCAACTCGTTATAATCGGAAAGCCTTTTTGTTGGGCGTCAATCGTTGTATGTGTCTCAGATCTTACATTGTCTATGTGGAACAGTTACATTACTTAATAAGTTTCGTGCGACCTCAAAGCAGATGCGTCTAAAAGCTGGGCGAGCGTGGGGGAGCCGCGGTTAGAGCCGACAATGTCTTGCTAGCAGTGGGTCCGCATGTTAAGACTTCTTTATCATGATAAGCATTCGAAAATCGATGTGAACCAGATGAATACAGAATTTGGATGAATTCAAAGCTCTCAAGCGATTCAAAAAGATTCCAATAGGTTGTCCTTACCTCTACATAGGAGTGAGCATGGTCCAATTTAGACCGATCCACCCCTCATCCTAAGACCAACTCGTACAGTATTTGTCTTTAATTTTTGAGATTGATGACCGACCATATTGAATTTGGGACCAAAGACCGAATTGCTTCAGTGGGTTCGGTCCGCTTCCAAGGTCAACCCGGGACCAATCGATAATTTTTATTTTATTTTATTTTTTGTACTCCCTAAAAAGGCGACTAAGGACCAGACCGACTCAATGGGTTCGGTCCGATCCCGAAGTCAATCCGGGATCAATCGATAATTTTTTATTTCATTTTTTGTACTCTTTGAAAATGTGACCAAGGACCGGATCGACCCAATGGATTTGGTGATGAGTGAGGTCAGTTAAGAGAGGCGAGTGGCGAGTGTCGAGTGGGGTGAGCGTCGAGCGTTGAGGAGAGTGAGCGTCGAGTGTCGAGAGGGAAGCAACAAGTTAGGGGAGCAGTGAGCAATGGACGGCACGAGTGAACCAAAACGAGCGAGGCAAGTATCGAGTGGAAAAGTTGTTTCTTTCGATTTTGGCAAATTGAAGACTAAGAGGACAAATAAGACAGAAGAGAATAAGTATTAGTGGAGGATGCTGTGGGAAGCTATTTATGCCCTTTTGGACGCCATGAGAACTCATCATAAAAATATTTTCCTTTTTTGTATATTATAATTATTGACGTCATAAAAGATATTAAAAATCTAAGTTATTAAAGAATAATGTAAAATTACTTGAACTCTTCACTAATGAGTTATTTAATGTTGTTAACGTAATTTATTTTAGGGTTTTCTCTATATAAAAAAATTATATATACATTTATATAAAAAATATTTTAGGGTTTCTGATAAAAAAACTCAGAAAAAATAAGAAAGGAAATCTGATGCGTGAGTTTTAATTTTGGGGGAGGGGAAGTGACATCTTACCTGTCAGTGTCAGGTGGTGGGTGGTGGGGAGGGAAATAGGGGGAGGGAAATAAAAGTGTAATGAATGTAATAAATTTTTTGGGGTTTTTTTTTTTTTTTGGGGGGGACTAGGGAGTGGGGTGTGGGGACTTTTTTTTTAAACAGAAAAATAAATAAAATGATATTAAAAAATAATTTTGAAAAATAAAAGTACTCAATTTTGAATAATGATAAATTTTGGTCATTTGTAGAAATAAATTGATTATAATTTCTTATTAATCATTAGTTTTATGTGTCGACGTGTCATGTCGTGGTCGTGTGTTCGTGTTACTTAGGTTAGCAAAAGACTAAATTGTTACAGATGCAAAGGATTCATAACTAAATTGATACCATTAAAATGTTTAGCATCAAATTGGCATAAATGTAATAAATCTGTGATTTTTTTTTAAACATTTTTCCTTATTGATGAAAGTAAGCGTTCGCTGGCCATTGTAGGAGAAGAAGCCAAGAGGAAGAAGAAGAAAGGGGAAAAAGAAGAAGAAAAAATTAATAAAGAATTCAAAAAAATAAAAAATTATTTAAAAATTTCTATGTCAGCGTTCACCGGTCTGCCGGTATCCATGTTAGCATCAATCAGCCAAAATTGGCCAAAAAGACTGAATTTGTTCAAATATGAAAATGTTTATGACTAAATTAATCAAATTAAAAAGTTTATGATTGAATTGGTATTGATATCATAGGTTTAGGAATTTTTTGGTACCTTTCCCCAATCCATAGCAATTTGACATCCCTAATTCACATGAAATTTTTATATCTTGCTCTTTTGAGTTAGGGGGTTTCTAATTTTTCTCTTCTCGCTCTCCAATATCACCGTAATAATTAGTTTCTTTGATGTGACTTTTGTCTATGCAAAAATTTAAACGAAACACTTTCTCTAGAAATATATCTACGAAGCAATTCGGATGCCGATTGGTCACCACCAATGAATTGAAATATACCTGATCGAATCGATCTGCTCAAACCACCCTCCAAAAGAACATCGATGGCGTCTCACGTGATGAAATTCCAATTGAATCTCCAATGACGACGTAGCTGTGGAGTGACGTGAGACAGGAAGGACTCATCGTCGTTTGTTTTCGACTTTGAAATTCATTTGGAAAGTTCAAAAGAAGGAAGCCTGCAGCCATGGGAATGGTGGAAAGTAGATATGCAACTGGCAAAACTATAATAAATAAAAGAACGCCAAGTAACGATTGAAGCATAGAGGAAACTTGAGAAATGGAGGAAGCCAAAGGACTCGTGAAGCGTATGTTGCTTTGCGAGATGATACCACGCCTGACCAGATTGTAGAACTCATCAGGGGCTTCGCCAATCTCGTCAATCACATCGAACCCATGAAATCTTCCCACTGGTCTCTCTCTCTCTCTCTGACCTAAATGAGGCTGCGTTATCATTTCTGGTGTGAATGTCACAGGGGAAGGGATGTGAGCATCGAGAACGCCCACCAAGGCTTCACCCATGTCCTCGAGACAACGTTTGAGAGCACAGAGGGAATAGCAGAATACTTACCTCATCCAGCCCATGTCGAGTTCTCGAAGCGGTTCCTCCCCGGTTGAAGAAGGTCCTCGTGGTGGACTTCAAGCCGACCGCCGTTTGTATTCGACTGAATCGAATTGTACCGTATTCTACAGATGAGACGCTAAAATAAAAGTTTACGTTGTACGTGAGTAAAAACTTGAATTCCATTATATTATTGCGTTAGTTGATGTGACCGATATGATTTGGAAACTTGTATTTATAAAATATTCGTTTTTTGTCCATGTCATATGGCGAATTTTATGTTTCGATGCGCATTTTTTATGACATAGCGGTGCTACTACATTCAACTTTATATGCAAAAATCATAATCTACGAATAATTGCACGGAGCAGCAACTAACCATATTTCCAACAACAAGGAGGAAAAAGAGAGAGTTATGAAGTCCGCACCTTGGTCTTATTCTAGCAATCTGCTTGTCCTTAAACAGTGCGAGCCTGAAATCTTAGAACATTGTTACGATTTTTCTAGAACAGCATTTTGGGTGAGAATTGGAGGTATTCCCTCTGGCTGGAGGGTTGAAACAGTTTATCATGATCTAGGAAGAAAGCTTGGCCAAGTCCAGGAAATCCAATTAGAATCCACAAGGAATGTATAGCAAAAAGGAGGAAGAGTTAGAGTGGAAATTGACCTATCTAGTCCTCTGAAATCAGGGGCCATTTTGGATATCGGTAATAAATGGTTGTGGGTAGAATTTAAATATGAGCGATTACCTCATTACTGCTACTCCTGTGGAAGAATTGGCCACTATGCATCAAATTGTGCAGAAATCCCTTATGCGGAATCACCATGGGCAGTCAACAAAAAAGGACCCTATGGACCTTGGCTGAAAGCAGAAGCAAGTGATCACAGCCCTTATTGGGAAGCTTTTTATGGAAAAATCAAAGAATTTATAGTGGAAGAGACAATACCTGTCGCACCTTCCCCAGCTAGTGGACATGATATAACAGTGAGAGAGACAGGCCCAGATATGCGAATAGAAGCTTGCTGGAGAGTAGAAAGTTCAATGAAACAGGAGATCATGGAAGAAATTATACCAAATAAGGACCCCAAAGATTATGGAAAACAGATCTTTTGTTCAGAAGATCCCAAACAGAATTCTTTGAAAATAGGGAAAAGCAGCAAAAAGAATATGAAGGTGCAGAAAGCAAAAAAGTAGAAGTGTTTACCAGAGACAACTCCCCTTCTTATAGATGAGTCGGACCTAATGGAGACTCCAGTAAAGCTGCTTAAAGATGGAATAGAATGGGCTTTGGTGGCTAGCCCTAATAAGCCACCCAGGACGACATGAAAATTATTAGCTGGAATTGTCAGGGGCTGGGCAACCCCCTGACAATCCAGGAACTAAGAGCCTTAATTGCTCTTGAAAGGCCCAGTTTAGTTTTTCTAATGGAAACTAAAAACAAAGCAACGATGGTGGAAAGTATTAGCAAAAAACTACAATTTCAGCACTTATTCCTAGAGAATCCGATAGGCATAGCAGGGAGATTGGCCTTAATGTGGCATGAGGAAGTAACACTGAAAGTGAAAGCCAGTTCAAAACAGTTTATCAATGTGGAATGCACTGATCCAGTCAGCAAATATGTCATGCGGATAACCTTTGTTCATGCTTCTACAAATTTTGGAGAGAGGCTATTATTATGGCAAACTTTGAAGGCTCTGAAACCTCATAGTTCAATTTCGTGGATATTGATGAGAGATTTTAATGAGATATTATATGTGTGGGAGAAGGTGGGGAAAAGAGAAGCATATAATAGAAGAATTGCAGCCTTTCGAGATATGCTTAATGAGTCATCTTTGATGGATATTGATAGCCATGGATGTGCATACACATGGGCAAATAATAGAGAAGGGGAGGATCTTGTTAAAAAAAGATTAGACAGGGTGTTATGCACTTTGGAATGGCGAACTACCTTTCATGAAGCAGAAATCCAAGCTCTTCCAGCTATCGGCTCGGACCACAGCCCCCTCGGTCTTAGGCTACACTCTGAACATAAGAAAAGGAAAAGAGATTTTAAGATGGAGGCTTTCTGGATCGAACATGAAGAGTACCATGGAGTTATTCATCAAATCTAGAACCAAACAGCTTCTCAACTGGCTACTTTTTCAGAGAAACTTAAGGAGACTTCAAAAGAATTAACAAAATGGAGTAAAGAGAAGTATGCCCATGCACCAAGGCGGATAAAAGAGCTAACCCAAACTCTAACAGAAATAACCAATCAACCAGTCCAGCACACAAGCAGAAAAGAAGCTCAAAGTATAATACACCAGATTGATACATTGAGAAAGCAGGAAGAACAATATTGGGGATTGCGATCCTGTATCAAATGGCTACAATGGGGTGATAAAAATACCCGTTTCTTTCATGCAACAACGGTACAGAGGAGGCATAGAAACAATATTACAATGCTGCAAGTGGAAGACAACAGGTGGTGTCGTGATCCTGCAGCACTTAGAAATCATATACAATCATTTTACAGTGATTTATACAAAACAGAAGGGCCGAGAAACTACCAGCCAGTCTTAAACCAGTGTCATTCTCCTGTTGATGAGAACATTAATGCAGATCTGGTGGCCAACCCCACTTTGGAGGAAGTTCGAGCAGTAGTTTTTCAATTAGGGGCTTTAAAAGCCCCAGGCCCTGATGGTTTCAATGGGCTTTTCTATCAAAACTCGTGGGAAATTCTAAAGACTGATCTGTTCCAGCTAGTGTAGAATTTTTTCAACACAGGTATTATGGATCCTCTCCTTAATCAAACACATATATCCTTGATTCCCAAAGTAAAAAATCCTGAAACCATAGGCCAATTCAGACCCATCAGTCTATGCAATTTCAGTTACAAAATCATCTCAAAGCTACTAGCAAACAGATTAAAAAAGTGGCTTCCAGAGATAATTGAACCAGAGCAAAGCGCATTTGTTCAAGGCAGAGGGATACAGGATAACATTTTAATTGTGCAGGAAGTGTTACATCAGTTGCGCATCACAAAGAGGAAGAAAAAACACCAGGCAATATTAAAATTAGATATGCAAAAAGCATATGACAGAATTGAATGGGATTTTGTTCGGGATTGTATGCTGCAAATGGGTTTCTCTGGGAAATGGGTGGCCCTAGTAATGCAATGCATAACAACGGTGACATTCAGTGTGAAGCTTAATGGAGAACCTACCCCTTTCTTCAACCCTTCGAGAGGACTCAGACAAGGTGATCCCCTGTCACCATATCTATTCATATTAATCTCAAATGTGTTAACATGGCTGATGCAAAAAGCAGTTGCAGAAGGTACCATAAAAGGCCTACAGCTAAACAGGTTTTGCCCTAAGCTCTCTCACATTCTTTTTGCGGATGATGTTATCTTCTTCCTGGATGGTACCATAGTGGAATGTCAGAATATGATGCTTACACTTAAACAATATTGTTACGCCTCGGGGCAAGCTGTCAATTTAAACAAGTCAGGGTTTATTTCAGCAAGAATAGTCCCTTACCACTAAGAAGAAATATGGCCCAAGAATTGAGAGTGCCTGTTTATGAAAAGACAGGAAAATATTTAGGCATTCCTACAGAATGGGGACAATAAAAAAAAAAAGAACTGTTTGCATGGATATTAGCCAGAGTAAACTCAAAGTTGGAAGGTTGGAAAGAAAAGTTACTCACCAAAGCAGGAAAGGAAGTTTTGATCAAAAGTGTGGTGCAGGCCATACCAACCTACGCAATGTCGATCTTTAAGTTGCCAGTGTCCATCTGCAGAGCAATTGAAAGGCGAATATCATCATTTTGGTGGCAGAAAGGAGATGCAAAGCGTGGAATGCATTGGAAAAATTGGGAAGTTATGAAAACTAGAAATGATGCAGGAGGGATGGGGTTTAAAGATCTAATTACCTTCAATCATGCAATGCTTGGTAAACAAGCATGGAGATTATACAATTCTCCAAATGCACTGTGGAGCAAAGTCTTAAAAGGTATCTATTTTCCACATGGCGATCTCTGGAAAGCTCATAAGGGCCATCGATCATCATGGGGCTGGTAGAGTTTGATGCTGGGCTGAGATACAATAAAAACAGATACAAAATGGTTAGTAGGAGATGGAAAATCCATCAAAATCAGGGAGGACAAATGGTTATCAAAGGGGATTATTGGGGGACAAGCAACGTACCAAGAACCTACTATGGTGGCAGGTCTGATCAATGAAAACTCTTGAGCTTGGAATCAACCAATAATTCAACAGTTTTTTGAGGAAAACATAGCAAATGAGATCTTAGCAATCCCCCTGAGCAAAAACCCCAAGCCAGATATCATAGTTTGGATAGGAAACAGTACAGGGAAATATTCTGTCAAGAGTGGATATAACAGGGTTTCTTCATCAACTATCAACAAAAATCAACACAGGGCATCCTGTTCGTTCCAGACTTCACGTACCTTATGGACACAGATCTGGTGTCTTGAAATTCCACCGAAAATTAGAACTTTTCTCTGGAGCATCTGTCAAAATGCTATTCCCACGAGAAAATCTCTACAAAAGAAACATCACCCCTGATCCATTATGCCAGTTGTGTTACTCACAAGTCGAAACCACATAACAACTCTTTCTATTATGTAAATGGACAAAACAGATCTGGGAGGATAATCGTCTGCAGGGCATGAACATCACGAAACATATAAAAAGACTTGATCAATGGCTACTCGAGGCTTTCGACTCAAGAAGGGATTTACCTGCACGGGAGTTCATCGGAGCGGTTCTTTGGCAAATCTGGAAGGCTCGGAACACTTGGATCTTCAGAGCAAAGTGCCCACAACCCGTGGATATCCTCGATCTCGCACAAACCCAAACCATTACTTTCAGCCGAGGAAAGAAGAATCAGAAAGTAGAAAGCTCAAATTGCTCCCTACCGGAGCGCTGGAAGCCACCGAACAGACGAGAGATGAAGATGAATGTTGACGTATCATGGGTTCCAGGTGAGTTCATCTGCTCGGTCGCTGGAATCGCACGAGATGGAATTGGCTGTGCCGTCGATGGCTTTGCCGCTGAATCTAGGGTTTCTTCGGCACCACAAGCGGAAGCTGAAGCAATTTTGCACAGGATTTACTATCTAAAAGAGATGCAGCTGAGACACGTGCAGGTAAGCCAAAAGTCAAGCAGTTCTCTGGATATGCGAAAGTGACAGCTACGCGGTTGTGGAATTCGTGATGGGCTGGGCCGAGCCACCTTTATGGGAAATTTTATGTTTCGACTGTAATCCATCATTGTCTTTTAAGACTCCTTAATCAAATGCATATTCTACTTTCGACCAAAAAAAAAAAAAAAAAAAAAAAGAAACAACAACAACAAAAACCATGAAAACACACACCAACAAATATTGAGACTTGACTAAATTGATTTAATGATTAAGTGGTAAGGTCTCAAATGTTGCTAACTCTAGAGAAAAATTCACAGGAAGGGTCGGTGGCCACCTATGAAATTCATTCCTAGTCCGTGTCTTTTGTTTTAGGTCCTTTTGAATCTTTCCCCTCGGCCTTTAACCAGAGGCTACATCTCCTCGTCATATCTCCTCATTGCTCGAACGCCTTTTCATCCCAAACCAAACTTTTTCATATCATCCTCCGATTAAAGTTCGTCCAAGTTTTATTTGTTTGATAAATTCAATTGTAATCGAATCTTTGCAACTCAACTACTTTTCAAATTTCACTAAGTAACCAGCTGATCTTTCCCAATACTTTGTTGACAGTAAAATTGTTCGAGTGTTGTAGGCGATAGTTTGATCAACAGAAACTTGTTGGAGGTCGAGTAATGGAGTCATGTAAATGTTGAGCAGCGAAGTGAATGTAATTGTTGATGTAATTATCGAGTAGTGGAGTCTTAGTAGACACTTGTAACCATTAGTTACGAGCTATAAATTCCCACATTATACTGTTTATAAAGGATTACTAATCAATGAACACCAATTATTCAATTTTACTTCTAGCTTACATTTACATTTTAGTATCCTTTTTCATGGCTAAACTCAATTATCTCTAGTTTCAGTCTCTTTTATTATTATTATTATTATCTTTTCATTGAATTGCGCTTTCTGTCCAAAAATCAATCATTTTGGTGAAACATCTCTTTTGGCACCCCTGGTGGGACTCTTGTTTGTTGATCTTAGGAAGTTTTCATGTTGAGAACCAAAAGTCAACAAGAAGTAGATAATGTTGCCGATAATAACAATCCAATGCCACGAACTGAAAACAAAGTTACTGTGCATTTTGAGTCTTCAACCGCTAGGAGAGCGACGGAAGGAAATCGACCCGAAGAAGTCAATCTTCTAAGGCATCTTACAAAAGAGCTATTATGGGATGTTGCTCCAAACTCCAACATTGTAACAAGCTGGTGAGACAAGAGCAGGGAATGATCACTAAGGTCAGAGAGCTCGAACAAGAAGTGGCTTTTGGCAAACTTTTAACATGACGAAAAGGGTGGGAATGAACCAAGTTGCATATTGAATAGGAAGAACATTCTTGTCATCTATCACGTCAGTCAAAATTGGATTACGATTTTACAAAACAAACAACAATGCATCATTATGCTATAAACTCATCATCAACCATCACAATATCATCAAACTCATCCTAGATTATTCATATCATCCATCTAAACATGTGATATTAACCTAAAGTTCGAATCCTAGCCCCGATCGCCTATGGTGATCTCACCTAATTGGATTCATTTTCAAGAGTGTTTACCTTGTTCATCTTTGAATTTGAGCTCAACTGAGCTAGCCGGCCATTTCTAAACTTCAAGGAATGGCCCATTATAGCTCATCTCGAAATCTGAACAAGGACTGCAAGAGGTACAAAGTAAGTATATGATTAACCAAGCTCAATCGGGAGAAGGAACGATCAAGTAGAGTTTAGAGAAATTGAAATTAGTCGTCGAAGTTTTGTAGTATCGTCGCCCACCACAAGCTCAGCAAGTCATCCACGAGCGTTGATGAGACGATCGAACCACCAAGTTGGATCGCTAGACTGCCATCTAGAGCCCATCGAGTTGTTGGTCAGTTGGAACATTGTGGAGCACGTCTTCGGCTAAGGAGAATTTTGGTCGCTGATCGGCGATCACCGATAGGGGAAATGATCGGCGAGCCTTGCGACGAAGGAAGGTCTTGTGGTTGTCTAGGCGGCGGTAGATTGCCGGATGGTGGCCAGCGCACAGCAGTTGAGGGCAATGGAGCATGTGGTCGCGAGAGAGAGAGAGAGAGAGAGAGAGAGAGAGGGGAGGGGGAATGGGCAACCCCTCTTTGGAAAATGAAGGGAAAATCCTTATATAGTCCACCCTATATTAAATCTTAAGGAATAAGATAAAAAATACTGAAGGATTAAGTACTTTTATGATTGACTGAAATTTTAATCACATGGATTAGCGACATGGTATATCTAATGGCCTAGATGAATCCTCAAATGAATAGTCGACATCGAATTCTCTTTTAAATAAAAAAGAAGGTTTAAGGGCATTTTAGTCATTTTTGCCTTGAAAGGGCAATTTCATAGTTTCAATAGATAAAAAGAAAGAAGAGGGGGTAGTAGGAGTGGTGAGTGAGGAAAATATTTTCTTTTTTCTGAAAAATGGAAAATATTTTTCTATTTTAGAAGATTTTTTTAATTAATAAAAAATATTTTTCTTGACTAGTTCATTTTCCATGAATCGAATGTCGGAAAAGTCGAAAAGAAATTTTCAAGTTATTTTTCGCGAGACAAAAAATATGAGTTAGATTATGAAAGGCGATTGACATATAAAGACGAATAATTTTCCTTATTCCTACAAGGCATAGAGGAAGAATTACATTTTCAACTCTCTTTTTCAATGACTTTAGACAAAATCATTTCCCGCACCAAAAATTAGAAAATGAAAATGAAAAACAAAAAGGAATAGGCCGAAGTTGGTTTGGGCCTGAAACGCCCAAGGCAGCACCACAGGAAGGAGGAGACACAGCGAGAGAAAGTGGCGCCATCGACAGAAGCGGCTCCCTCCGCAATCTCGAAAATGGGGGACGCGCTCTCGTCGCCGGAAGTCTCTCTCTTTCTCTCCCTCGTCAAGCTCAGAAGGTTCGCGCCGATGCTAGTTTCGCGAGGCTGATACATGCGCGCACGCCGCCAGCATCGTTCGTGTTGACATCGCGACTTCCATCGCCATTCGCAGGTTCGACGATGCGGCTCTCGGCCTTCTCCGGACCTTGCTGGTCTCCAAGGACGTGGACTCGGCGGTTCAAGTGCGATCGAGCCTAGAACGGTTCCTGAGATTCGAGACTCTTCGTGTACTTCGCGAGATCGTGGATGAGAGCGTCGTCCGTGTGCTTTCGGTTCTCGAGTTCCTGGTTCGAGCTTTGGCAGTCGTTGGGGATTTTGAGGTCAGTGCCACCTCTTCCGTTATGCATGATTTTAAAAAAAAAAAAAAACCTGAAAGAGGAACTGATGATTTAACTTATGTATGTTTTTAAACGACGATTAACTGATGAGCTGATTTATGTCATCGTTCTCTTCTTCTTCTTCTTCTTTATCATGACCATTTACGACGTTGAAGCCAGATCCCTGATGGAATTGTCGATGAATTAGGGGCTTCATTAGTCGAATGCTGATCACGTTCCTACAGCCTTGGATGTAGTCTTTGAGGGGCCTTTTTCATTCCTTTTGTGTTTGGTTTGTATTATCTTATCAGAGTTGCTTGGCACTGAGGTACGAAGCACTTGTTTTTCGGGAAAACAAATCTGGAGTTCATCAATGGCTACAAGTTGGTCATACCGAATGGGAGAACTTTGCCAAGGATGCGCTTGACAATGGATTTTATCCCATTGCCACACAGGTAGCATATTGTTGCTGCCATGGTTCCAATGACCTGTCAAAGTTTTCGCTGCATTGCTGAGTGGAAAATGAAGCAATGTGCATTTCTTCAATGCCATACGGGGGGTGATATCTATTCTCATTTCCAAATCACGGTTGGTAGCAGTTTGGATAACTAGGTTTGGAACTATGCATCTTCAAGCTGATATTAGTATTCCAATGCTGTTGTATCTTATTGACCAGATTCATTGGTACATGCATCGAATTCTATTTGACTCATTGAGTAATTTGCTGTATTAAGATGTGGTGGATCAAGACGACTACTTCGGACTTCCTTAAAACTACTCCATCAATAACAAAACTATGTTTAGCTGGATACTTAGAATGCGTTGTCGGACATAGAAGTTAGTTATGAATGTATCAGTGTCCGCATTCACAAATTGGTCTATGCCATTCCCTTTGTGGGGCATTGACAATCCAAACTAGGACTGTCAACATGAATGCAGGACTATTTAATATGTAATATGTTCGATAATCCACAGGCAGGAAGAGTTTCCTCACTTTTGTCATGCAAGCATTTTATTTATTCACCATCAAGTGTTTTTGAGGACTTCTGCCTTAAAATTAGCATGTCTAACTTATGTGGATGCTGAATAATATGCTTTTGATGCTTTTTAAACTAGTATAACGTCCCCTGAATTATAATGCGCAGTCTTCACTATGATTTTGGTTTTTCCCTCCTTTGCCAACCAGGCATGTGAAAATGCCCTTCTATGTCTACGGAGGAGTGATACTTCTGGCTTGGAAAATTTCACTGGAGATATCCAGAGTATAGTAAGTCTCAAGGAAGTTGCTATTGCATCCACTGGTTCATGCAGTGGTAAGTTGTATGTAAAGCATTAGTCTTATCTATTTTTATCTGATCTTATCTCTACTGCTTGTCCTGCCTCTATCATACTAATGGTCCATGAATATTCTCTCTTTGATATAATACTTTACTCTGCTAATGGAAGGATATAATCTATAAAAGAATTCTCTCAATTTTCTTTCATGATGCACTTTAGGGCACGATGTTACAGTGACAATTGACAATGTTGGTTCAAACTCATAATATTTTTATTTCTTCCTTGAAAATGTTTTGGTGAAGTTACATTATTTTTGGATGCCCCATTTAAGTTGCTCCATTTGATCAAGTCTGTATGTAAGTATTCTTAGCGCTGAGCGCTTATGGAGAATGGTCGAGTGCGTGGAAGAAATCGATGGTCATCATTCTGCTGTATTCAAAGACTACAGAGCTTTGAGTGGAAATCTAATTTTTTATGGAATTTATTAGACAAACTGATATAGATAAACAGAGACTGCTGTTGAGCCTGTTCCCTTCACCTATTCCAACTTTTGCCAGTAGGGATAAATGTATCCCTTGGCTCATAGTAGTGATGACAGCTAAGTAAATGAACCTGAAATTAGATGTGATGATGAAGAAGTACCCTTGTTGTATTATTTAATTGTCCTTTGTTGACCTACAAGACAACACCGTTGTTAAAGATTTTGCACAGCATTATCTAAGTTTACTTCCTTTACTTTTTAATCAATTCTGATTCTCAACATGCAAAAGTGTTCTTTTCGTTGAAAACAAAAATTGTACGTAGCCAGGTCTTGGGCATACCTGTATCATTTGAATTAAAAATACTTCCCGATGTTGAGTGAACCATGCATCAAGTTTAGAAACAGCTTGTCGGTGCTGGTGCACTTGAAAGTTGCTGGTCAATATTTGCAGAGTCATATGTTCCCTCTTTAGCAGATTTCACCATCTTTAAGTCAGCAGTGATGTTCATCAATATGAAGCCTGAATCAGATAAGGCAGTGTGTCTAGGGAAATATTTGATTGTATGGAGCGTCAGATGTGAATTTCTGTTGATTAAACTCTCCATGTAGAAAGTTTGTCTTGGATATTACCATAAGAATTTTAGGACTTATTTCAATCTTGACTTGGGACCACTAGCACTTATTTGATTGGTGAGTGCGCCTTCAACTGCATTTTAATAAGCTCTTTGCAGTGAATGGAATTCTAAGCATAGTCATGCTGTAGTTTGACTCATCTGGGTATGTACAGTTCAGGCAAAGGCAGTGAAATATTTGAAGAGGAAAGAAATGGAGAGAAGCAAACGGCAAGCTTCTACATTCAGAGAAATCCATCCTGTTGCAAGTGTTCTGTTTAGAGATGGTATTAAGAAGCGCAATGCAAGGAAATTTTCGGAATGCCAGGCTTTAAGGTCAGATGCGAGAAACTCACACACTAAAATTTCAGGTTCCGTGTAGTCTCCTAGCCTTGCACATACGGGTGTAAATGTAATGGTCCATTTCCTGAATATTAAATGATTTGAAAGAAGTTTAAGTTGTAACCTTGACCCTCTATGTGAAGAGATGGTGCGGTTTCGACTTTCTGAGAACTTGCCATATACTGATCATATATATCTGATAAGATCCAAGTTGCTCGATTTGTGACCACGTATATTTATCAATGGGGACTACTGCTACATCAATGTTGTGTTATCATGTCCAAAAAGCATCTTTGTATGGTGTTGTTGGTCCTTTTGAAATGATATATGGCACTTTAAACTTCTTTCAAATGTTATGAACTCTCAAATACAAGATGGATGGACTTGTGGATACGGAGCCTGGCCAAGGAACTGTGTTCAGAGTAGACGAGACCACATTTCTGGTCCTTCCGTCGTTAGTCTGAGCTACAGCTTGAAGTTCATAATAGTCGAATTTCAAACGGGTATTGCTTATGCAGTCAAACATTACGAAGGCAGAGTGTTTCACACTAGGTGAATCATCTGGGCCACGACACGATGTCGGTCCTTCACCAAACGTGCATTTCCTTTCTAGGTTGTCTACCTCAAAGAAGTCTGAGCACCTGAACTGCTAGAATCCGAGGGGCGATAACGAGACAAGGGGTATGGGAAACAAATGAGCTGGGTCAAGCCATGGGTGTCATGCGCTTGTTGCTTCATCCGAGTCTAACATCTGTCCTCTCGTGATGGGAGATCATGGGAACTCCATATTTGAATTTCCACCAGTCAATTTTGGAGACCGAAAGCCTTATTTATTTATTTATTTTTGGGCGAAGACTTTGTGCCTGTCGAATGCTGTCGAGGTCAAAGCGATTCCGCTTAAGATCCCTTCTCTCTCTCATTACATAAGACTGCCATTCTCAAACTTTGCTCCTCCCCTGCACCCCGTTTTTCAGAGTCGAGGAACTTGCGTCCCCGTTCGCGTTGAAGTTCGCACGTTCTCTACAGCGGTTAGTGACGACTGTCCTCCTAGCGTTTTCACGAAGCTTAAAATTAAGCGCACCGGTTTCTCACCGTCCAAGGCGTTCCGAGTTTTTCCGCTTTCCTAGAGGGCTTTTAGGGGTTTGAAAGGTTGGTGAACGCGTTTCGCGAGGTGGCAAACCCGCTGAAAGGAGTTCAGCCCAAGCCTTTCGTTTTCGCCTTTCTGAAATCTAACCGTACACCTATAATCAAATGAACAGCTGTGTGGTGAGGATGATAATACCATTGGCGCAATTTTCTTGACAATCAGTTCAACACCGAATGCCCCCGATGAGGTGCGAATCAACTCGGTTTCGCAGAATTTGCGAAACGGAAAATATTGTTTTATTCTCATTTACTACCAAATTATTAGCTTGCGGTCCTTTTGACGAAATCAGTGGGAAAGAATTGCAGCATAAGGTAGAAAGTTAGTTCGGTGTCCAATTAGTCTATGTGCAGTCTATGTGTCTCTCCGTACTATAAGTTTTAAAACAGTTAAGAAAGTGCAATTAAATTCTTAAATTTTCAAAAAGTGCAATTAAATATTAAAATATTTCAAATTGGTGCAATTGACTTTTGTTAACTCTGTCCAATTTGATTGATGGAAACTGCTGACATGTTTTTTTTTTCACTATTATTTTGTCTATCTTACATGGCTGGCGTACCTACAATGATATTGTTTTGATCCAAATCTGATTTTTTTTTTTTATTTTTAAAATTAAAATAAAAAAGCTAAATTATAATTAAAAAGAAAAAGGAGAAGGGTGAGAATGCTGCCCTCAATCATTTATGCCCCCACCACTGCTACGAAGGGCCAACGAGAGTGGGGAATGGCTAGCGACCTCACTTGCTATGATCCTCGCCTATAGTTGGTGAGGGTTGCCAAGACCCGGTGACCCTATCGGCCATCCTCCACTCTTGCTGGCTCTTCCTAGCGATGGTGGGCAGCAATGGCGACGAGAGCTTGCAACCCTTAGCTGCTTGGTTTATCACCCCTCTCTTTATATGTATACTAGTTTATTTTTTAAATTTAATTTCAATAAAATTCGAATTAAAAAATAAATTTGGACTAAAATGATATCATTTTAATCGTATGTTTCATGTTTTTAGCCACGCCATCGTCATGTAAGGGAGAGAAAATATTAAAAATAACCACATTGGCATTTCCCATTAGCTAAGTTGGACGAAGTTAATAAAAGGACTTGATTGCACCAATTTGATAAGCTTTAAAACTTCCATTACTCTTATTTCTAAACATTAATATCAAAAAGCACATGTGCAAAAGAAACAAATGAGAAAATAGTCCTGGTCATAAGTCAAGCTGTTTTACCAAGTCATTTGAAATTGTCATCAGAATATTCCTTTGATGCCATAGACAAATCCAACTGCAACTATGATAAAATATCTACTAAAGATGGTTGCTGATTTTACATTTGGTAAGAACACTTAAATATTGGGTAATTTCCCTCTAAATCGACTCTTTTGAGCACATAATCAATTTGCACCAGGAATGACCGTCCTACTGTTTCACACACACTGGGCAATTACTATAATTCACACGTTTTTTGTGTTCCTATGGCAGTCTCAAAAGATTGTTCGATCTCAAGGATTGATAGAAAAAGCTTAATTTGTGTTCCTAAGACGGCGACCGCGGTTTCTTGTAAGTGAAATAGATGAACTCACCGACTTTTATGTCCTGAGAGTCATTTTCACAGAATTTCATATATTATCACACGATTTGGAAGAACAATGTTTACGAATACTTAAGGCCACCTATTAGTTTTTAGTTTGTAAGTTAAAGTTACTTATTGCGCATGAGGTTAAATGCTCATGTGTGCAAGCTTTTAAAAGACGTAGGCTCCAATCGTTTTGTTAAAAATGTTGTGTTTTTAGAAAATATTTTTCAAAAAGCCACTTTTTAAGAAAATCATAGTATTTTTTTTTTTTTTTTTATGTTTCACTAAAATTCGAAAGTAATTAAAAAATATTTTTTCCGTTTGGTGTTGAAAATTTGATTTGATTTTCCTCCTTGCACTTCTTTTCATAATTTTTTAGTTATTTTTAAAAAATAAAAAAATTTCCTTTTTTTCTTCCTTTTTTTTTTTCTTTTTCTTTTTCCTACTTCTTTTTCTTCGATTGATTGCCAGCCACAACAGTGATTGGCAACCGGCCACAAACTTGCTAGATTTCAACAAGCACTCAAGGCTTGTGTTCGCCGATCTAGTGAGTGGCGAGCAGCAAGCACAAGCTCATCAGCTTGCCTGTGGTCGGTGATCGACTAAAGAAGGAGGATAAGAGAAAATAAAAGAAAGGAAAAAGATAAAAAAGAATATTTAAAATCTTGAATTTTTTAAAAAAGAAAGAAGGAAAAAGAAGAAGAGGGGACTCGCATGGCCATCCAAAAACGTGAAGTAAGAGAGAGTGAGTGATGAAAATATTTTCCGACATTTTTAGTGATGGAAAATATTTTTCGTAATTAGTTCTTTTTTCGTGAATCAATTATGGAAAAAATTAAAAAATATTTTTCAAGTTGTTTTTCGTGAAATCAACGGACCTGTTTTAATTGTGTTAGAAGAAGAGTCGTGGATCAAACGCCGACAAAGAGCAATGATTCCCGTGGGCCGTCGTCCAAGACCAAGAGGTGCAGTCAGGGCATGACACGTGCACGTCGTGTTCCTCAGAGGACAACAAAGGCGCTCGTATGAACGCATAAGCCCAATTTAAGAATGTCTGGCGTGCTGCTCTTTATCGATGTGCCACGATTTTTATGCTCACTGCATTAGGGCTGATGCACAAAGTGGTACGACGATTGCAATGAAGGTGTCTCGGTAAAGGTAGTATTTTGGTTCGTTAAATGGGGCTGAGATCCTACCTTTTGGGAAACACATGATTGGCTTATGGTAATTCTACTTCTTTGTGGCATGACAATCGGCATCTTAGCTGATAAACATCTTGTGGTGGGTTGTTCGTGTGGCTCAAATATTGCCGCAGATGCTGAAGTTTCTGCTGTGATTTGAGTACTGTCAATGGTTCTACCCTCATGCCAGATCAGAGGACTCAGCAGCTATCCAAGCAGCTCCTTGTGGTGCCATTTAACCTAGTATATGTCGCGTGAAGATAAAAAGTGATCTGTACCAGAACCGCCAATGGACTGTTTAGTTCAGGAAATGCTTGGGATATTGTGATGAAAAGAAGTAATAAAGCGGAGGCCTCGACTCTGGTGGTTCTTTCCCAATATTCGCGGAGTTAGCTCCCTAAAGTGAATGGCTGTGCATGATTAGCTTCCTAGATTTTTTTTTTTTTTGCTCGCCGGTGGTAAGCTTCCCACTTTGGAAAGAATAAGATACAGATGATCAGGTACTACTTGTCCTCTCCGTCGATGCACACATTGGAGTTTTCGACAAGCATGTCTGAAAACCTTTGCCCCTCAGAACTTGGCTTAATCGGGTCACCTCAGCAGTCCAATCACCAGGCTGTCTTGTAATCAAACACGAACTCATAGCCTCGTTTCATAAGACGAGCGTGCACTCATCCACATCATTCTGCATAATCAATCATTTTCTTACTGTTAGATGGAGGATGCACTAGCGCAAGGCTTCCCCGTAGCTCATAGACGGTAAGATTAGCGACGGCTCATCTGCATAAGTTTAGCACGCAAGAGAACCAAATCGAGATGCTTAGGGTTAGTTTTGAGCTGAGGATCTCATAGACGGTAAGATTAGCGATGGCTCATCTGCACAATTTTAGCACGCAAGAGAACCAAATTGAGATGCTCAGGGTTAATTTGAGCTAAGGATCTATAAGAGAGAGAGAGAGAGAGAGAGAGAGTTTCATGAGAAGATTCATTAGCGATTAGCGAGCATTCACATTGGATCTAGCTAGAGATGTCACGATGCATTGGATATACAGTCATGGTTTCACAATTAGAGATTTCAAGATAATTCCATGTATGTGAACTTTAAATGGAAAGTAAAGCCAAGTATAAAATGGATCATCACTCTCCGAGATAAGATTGGGTTGCCCCTTCAATATATTTGACATTATTTAATCAACCACCTTCTGGAAATTGGAAGTTAAGGCGATTCAATTGAAAAAAAGGGATTACACACGGAAGGCAGGTCAATTAAATGGATCAATGTATAGATGTGGAGAGAGTCAAAGAAGAACATGGGAACTACACAAGTGCATGGATCGAGATTGCCAACCCATCACGCGCCTAGGCGGTGGTCAACCTCTCCATCCATTCCGTTGCTTGTGTCTTTAATTTAAAAAGAAAAAAGAAAAAAAAGAAAAACCTAGTCTCCGTCTGCGATCTAGCTAGTTCGTTTTTCTAATCGAGTAATTATGATGGTGTTTAGATTTCAAAACGATGCATGTGCATCCAATTTCTGCACTGCAGCAGGCTAGGGAAAACACGTCCACGCTGACACCTTCGCTCTCTAGTATAAATGGCCATTTCCACATGCCCTTTTGTCTTCAGCTCTAAGCTTGCAACATTGTGCTGCTGCAACATATGCTGAGTGTCTGGCTTCGTCTTCATCAAGACGAGCAAGTGCTTTCGTAATACTCGCAACTGGGGAAAGGGAATTATGGGAGGATCGTCGGGATCTTCGCCTTGTGCTTCCTGCAAGCTGTTGAGACGCCGCTGCTCCAAGGATTGCATCTTCGCTCCATATTTCCCACCCCACGACCCTCATAAGTTCGCCATTGTTCATAAGGTCTTTGGTGCCAGTAATCTCAGCAAAATGTTGCAGGTCTCTCTCTCTCTCTCTCTCTCTCTCTCTCTCTCTCTCTGCTGTGTGTGGATGTGCAGCCCTCAGTAAACACACCCCACCTTCCAGTGTGTGTGATCCGAAGTAGTTACCTATTTTCTAGGTCGATTGATTCATGTCGAGTAAGTGCAACTGTACTTCTGGCCTTTAGGTACAGATATGACCCAGTGCTGGTGGTGCACTCATTTTTTTTCTTTCCAGATCTATCGATACAACAATGGTGGACTATAGAATATGCGTCGATATATATGGTTAATTAGATCAACCCAGATGACTTCAGTCACTTTCGTAGGGCAGTTTCAGTTCCTCCAGAGTAATTCAGAGCCTGAGGCAATCCGGGTTTTACTTTTGCAGGAACTTCCGGTGAATCAGAGAGGAGATGCGGTGAGCAGTTTAGTGTACGAGGCAAATGCAAGGGTGAGAGACCCAGTATATGGGTGCGTAGGCACGATATCTTACTTGCAGAATCAAGTGTCTGAATTGCAGCTTCAGCTTGCAGCGGCCCAAGCAGAAGTTCTTTCCATGCAAATGCACCAAAAGCCACATCTTGTACAACAAGATAGGGAGACGTCTTTTCTCATGGCTGGGGACAACTTCAACAGCGTTTCACACTATATTGCCGCCAGTGTAATCCAGGATCCTCTTAAGAGAGAGTCCTTTTCGACTTAACTTCTCTTGTGGTGATTAAAATGACAAGTTCCACTTGTTTCAGAGTTATATTTTTTTCCCTCCACGTCTTCTCTCGAAGGATCCTGATATTTAAAATCCCAATCGGAAAAGTCTAGACAAGTCTTACGTGAACTTGTATTCTCTAAAAGGGTATAGTACATGCATGTGTACAGAAGGCCCCTTAAGTGGGAATTGATTATGCGCAATTGCTAAGAAGGGATATCCGGTGGTCGAAAGTCCGAGATCCTCCGAGATCCGTGCGCGCGCGCGTTTATGTGTTTCACTCTTCCTCTAGCAAATGAAAGGGCCAAGTCTGGTCTCTAATAAGTCAATGAATCCGCTTGAGGTACGATTTTGCAATTAGAGACTGATAAACACATTACACAATTATCTTACCAATCTGTACTGGGTCATCGAGGGAAGACGCACGATGAAGTGGTCTTTCAAGTCCTACTCTGGGTAGTTATCAAAAACTGACAAGAAGTTCAGACAGCAATAGTTTACGACTTGATAGTCTTGTTATATGTGAGGCAGCAAATAGACGAAAATGGAATTAAAATCTAGACAATGACAAACTCCGCAAATTGCAGCGTGACGTATATAGCCAGGCCTGAATTAAGATACTGCCAGTCGAGAATAAGCTTCATATTGGACACCTATGGGACCTGTAAATAAAGCTCCCATACCCATGATGTTACTATCTAGTTCTAAACTAACATGATCTCATGGTGAAGGCTACAAATCAAAGCTATGGCTGTTAAAGTGGAAAACAGGTCCATTGCCCTTTCTTCTTAAATCCTGTGACCTGATTTCTTTTGCAACACTTGATTGAAGAGTTTGCGGACCGCACACAATTACACCAACATCCACGCAGCCCCAGGAATCCGAAACTGATCCAAAAATTTCTGCATACAAAGTTTCCAAGTGTCATCAAGATCATAAATCAGTAAGCATTGAGTAGCAAAATCTGAACTAGCATTATCATGTACGCTCACAAGATATTAGACGATACTATGTTCAATCTAAAATTTTTAGGACAAGCAGGAAGCCCATTGTGGTGGCCTGATATATGTTGGTATCTGAAATAAGAAAACCTGAGTCATTTACTTTATTAGACATGAAGACATGAAAAGTGCCACCCACAACACGAGAACTTGACCATTTTTCAGTCCAGCATTTTTTGTTTTGTTCTCCACGTCTGCACATTCTTAAGTATGTACCCACAACAATTGGCAAGATGGACTCAAAAGGTGCACATTAAGCTCTCTACCAATATCCAGGAAATGATTTTATAGCTCTAGTAGCATTTATGCACATATTATCATCAAAATAATAAGATGAAACTAATATTGTCAAGAGGAGATCTTTTACCTTTGAAGTCTGGTCTTTGACCGTAGAATACATTAGTATTTTCGTGAAGCTTGTATCGGGTTGTTTCTTGATCCAGCATATAGCCAATCCTTTCACTCTCTTCCCTGTCTTCCTCCCCAGCTGGAGTCACATTTTCAGAGCGATGCCAGAAGAAGATAACACCACCCCCAAATATTACGACACTAATAACCATGCACCCCAAAAACAAAATCCCTCTATACCACCATTTAGAGATGTCGTATGGGTTTAAGTAGCACACATTTAACAAAGTCCATATTATCAGGAAGCCAAGAATGGAAACGATGACATAAGCTCCAGACCAAATTTTATTTCCTGTACCAACCAAAACTGACATGCTTCGTCCTCTTGATCTTGTATTCAAGGATACAACCTTCTCAATTTTTCCCTCTTCCTGCAGTTAGCAACAGCCAAAGCCTCAAACTACAGACTCACAGAAGATAAAATGCAAGTAGTAGAAAAGAAACAGCAGCTTAGCCTACCAATGAGGGTTCTGATTCTCGAGTGACATACAGGCAGATGTTGACATTAACTTTATCTGAGAAAGCCGGACAAATAGAATCCATGTCGACGGTCGAAAGAAGAGAAATCTCGCTCGATCTTTTTACTGCCCAGATGAGCAAAATGTCTCTCGGCAGACAAGGTTTATCATCCCTAATGCGATGAAGAACATCACTCAAAATTGCCAAGAATGGGGATATCCCACTGCCTCCTGCTACCAGAATAAGCTTTTTATACCTGGGGGAACAATAAGGCAGATTAGTCCTCCCCTAAAACATCTGAAGAGAGCTTTGTTACTTGTAAGTGACTGACACCAAGCCTATTAAACAAATCACAAACTAAGATTTAAAGACAAATTGTTCCATGATAACAATATAAAGGAGATTGAGTTAAATGCTCTATATTGAATGCCACGGAATGTGTTTAAATTGCACTGATTAGACTAATTGTAACAAATAACTAGAGTCGCTATTGTACATGTCAAAGTAATCAAAAAGGACTCACATCAAGTGGTATGGAGATTCATGCCCGTAAGGTCCCTCCACGGAAGCCACAAAGCTAGCATTGGGTCCAGAGAGCTGCGTTTGAGAAACCAGTAGGTCAGATACACTTCTTCTGAGCTTTCCCGTCCATTCCCCAGCGGACTTTATCAGGACTGAAAGATGATGGCTGCCATCAAGAGGACTCGATGAAACGCTAAAGGGATGCCATTGGAGCCAAGATATCTCTCGCACTTGCAGGAAGATGAAACCAAGGGCATTGTAGTGTAGATCTGCAATATCATGTAGAGAATATTACCTATGGTAAAGAGAAGTGCTCTACCCAATTAAAGAATCACGAGAGAAGTATCGTACTTTTGGGTTTGGATATGACCAAGCTCACTGATCCACATGGAAAGGATGTTGCAGAAATTACATCAACATTCCGTCGAGACTGCCAGAATCTTAGAAACCGGTCAAGCGTGAACAGGAAAATTCCCCCTGCTGCTTTGCTGACGTACGTATCCCCAACGTGCAGAGCGAAGAAGATCACAAAGAGTATGTAGAGTTGATGAGTGTAGAAGAAGAGCTCAAAAAATCTCTTTCTTATTGGAGGAAGCGTGGTCACCCACATTGTAAATCCAAAACAATAGCAGATTACGCCTGCGAAGTTTGCACCGCCATCACTTTTCCACTCTATTATCTGTAGAAATACACGTAGATATGATTACGTCATGTGGCAAGAGCTTTCCCCAGGTTCCACCCACTTTGAGTAAGTGATATAGTCACATTGCAATGGCATACCAACTTGTGAGCCATTTGCCTAATGCCATGCAGATTGAAATGCTCCATAAATGGCAAGCATAATCAAATCTCTGCCGCCGCAGCAGCGCGTGTATGAGTGAAATAATCTTTTTATTCTAGTGCAAGCTAAGATAAAGTAGGAACTTACACTTTCTAATACGATGCCTCGAATAAACCAAACAATAAAGTAGCAGAGTCCATGCATAGTCAGCAGGAACATGATGAGATTCCCCAACCATACATGATATCTGGTAGCATGCTCAAAAGGGATGCCAATTAGGCGAAGAAGAATTGATCCCCTGGCAACTGGGAGAAATAAAAATGCCAAGCACGTCAAGGCAGTCAAACCGAAGATATATGCTGACATTTGCAACATCTGAACCCTGAAGAAGGAGAGGAACTGAAGTTACTACAGCAGTAAGCCGTCGACAGTGGACATGAACAGAGCACGTACGTTATCTTATAGGCACACAATATTGCAATACCTCACATACGAGATAGGGAAAGCAGCAATAACACACAAGCATACCTCTTTTCCAGAGGGGTTAGATCGCCATAAGTGGGCAAGATTTCGAAGTTATCCACGGTGTACCAATAAACAGCCCAGGCCACAAACACAACGAACGTGGCTATGCCAATGAACTCGGCGGCCGTCACAACCCCAAACACGCCGTCCACCAACACCGGGAGCGTCCCTAGACGGAGGCGTGGACTCTTCTTCTTTCTACATGTCAAACAAAGACAGCGCCGACGGTTGATGATATTGGACTCTGACAGACCACTCGAGCAATTAAACAAACAGACGGGAGGCGGTATCCGCAGCAAAAGAAAGAAACACGTACTCAGCGACAACGTCGTCGTCTCCTCCAGAAAGGAGAAGGTAAGGTACGGCGAGGACAGCTATCAGCAGTATAGGTCCAGTGTACAGCAGCAAAGCGCTACCTGAACCCAAATGAAGACGAAACGGTCACGGGGCAAGTACAAAGAAATCGGATTCTCCGCACGGAAACAGGGTGAGTCGGGCAGCGGGACCTTCGGTGCCGTAGAGAGTGCCGCTGGTGGCGTCCTCCCAGTCGCTGTAAAAGTCGGTGCCGAACTCGGTGGGGATGACGAAGAACATGGCGATCCAGGCGAGGAAGAGGGTCCACATGGTGAGATTGAGAGCCCCCCTGGCGAGCGACTTGGCGAGCTTAGCGGCTCTGCTGGGCTGGCCGCCGCCGCCGCTGGGGAGGAGAAGAGGCTCGGATCCATTATCGTCGACGGCCATGGCGGGAAGGAATGGGGTTGAGCAGGTGGTGAGGCATGGCGGAGATTAAAAAACCGGGCGCTGCTACTGTCAAAAGCTCGAGTCTTTCCCCAACCGAAGTTCAAAACGGTCACAGCTACCGACTCTCTCCCCATCTAATTGTCCACGTTTCGTCGAGGGGCGACGCTAGACGGTTGAAGTCTCTCGGTACTGCAACGGGAAAAACGGGAGGGGAAATTGAAAATTGGTTGGCTCGGGAGTGGGCGGCGCACGGGTCACGTTATCTCGATCTCTGTTACGGTTGCGGTCCGTTGCGATGCGAGCGAGGGGGCTAAAAAAGCCCGGTAGAGCTTTAGGCCCACGTGCTAAATGTAATATTCAACTTGGCGGATGGTCTCTGTCCTATGAAGAAAGAAGAAGAAGAAGAAGAAGATTTGCTGCTACCTATTTAACTCGTCCGTCGGCATTCATTCATTTTTAATGATGGGGCCTCTCTCCGTCGCTCCGTGAAGCAACCGGGACGTTCTGGTGAATAGCCTGTTGGAAGATATGCTTGATGGGATTGTCCAACGATACCCTGAATCATTCTAGGATTGTAATTGATTGTGTACCGATTTAGAATTAGATTTGATACTTCAATATTCTTTCCTTCATTATCTGCCCTTTTGCATTATATATTGGGGCGGGTACATTGTGAACAGTTGAATATATACATAATACAACTTCTTCCATATATCTTTCTTGTTTTTTGTCATGGTATCAAGGCTTCCGTTTCCTGGCATAGCTTCCGTGTTCCCTTGATTGCTTTCCGGATTTCCTTGCTTCCTCGTTGTTGTAGAAAGCCAAACCTGCAAAATAAAATTAGCACTCCGCTGTAGGAATCAATTTTTGAATATCATTAAACCCTTTAATTTAGCAGTACCATTTACCTCCATTTCTTATTGATACCATGACGAAAGAACATTCATCTGTCTCTAAGGAACAAACTCCAGAGGAGTCGTCTCTGCAAGAAACTCCGTTAGAACAAAACGCAAGAGTTCCGTCGGGCCCTCGTCACGAAAGACAAGGACGGATTCCTCGACGGAACCATCCCCGTTCCAATTGACAAGCATTTAGCCCGGCTCTGGAAAAAGTGTAACCAGCTAGTCCGAACCTGGATAGGGAATTGTATTGCACCAGACGTGGCGGCCAAACTACCACCAACGGAAGACTCGAGAGTTATGTGTGAAAATATATGGGAGATTTATGGAAAATTAGATCGCGCAAAGATTGTTTCCATTACCTAGGCGATATCCAAATTGAAGCAAGGAAACATGTCTATCACGACATGCTTCAACAAACTTTCAGTGTTCTAGAATGAACTCACAGCTGTCGAAGAAAAACTTGAAGGATCAGATTCAACATTATAACAGTACAAGGCAATTAGGGAAAGGGAAAAGGCTACCCGTTTCCTCCTTATTTTGAATGAAACTTACCTCATGTTTCTATCTCAAGTGCTAGCCATGGATTCGGTCCCCTCCCTTGGTTGGATTTATCAGTTGGCTATGCAGGAAGAAAGCCAACGCATCGCTTCATTGGACAATGTAAGGGGCCAAGAAAGCATATTGCTCTGGCTCAAGCACACCCACAACGGAGGGCTTCGGCAAGTAAAGACTAAGGGGGAAAGAGGTGGAACGAAGAAGATGGGAGAAGCTTCAAGAACCCTGGGATCGACGGTGTAGATTTCGCCCCAAGATTCGACGGCCCACGTCACTCCTTTTCAGTTGCAGGATCGGACGGACAACAAGAGGCCACGTCTACCCCAATTTTTAAAGCATCAAGCAGTCAAAAATTTACTACCCCTTATAGAAATAATGGCACAAACTTTAAAGGAAAATGTAAATTATATTGTGATTATTATAAGCGTTCGCATACTATTGACACTTGTTGGAAGTTGCACGGAAAGCCTGGTGACAAGGATAGAAAAGGAAAGGAATTTGCAGCTGCTTATCAAGTTACTGGGCAGTATCAGCCAATTACCAATGATCAATATCAATAGCTCATGAAGGCTTTGAAAAAGTTGGATACCTCTGACAAAATTGGAAGTTTTTCAGTTACCTCTTATTACCTGATGACCTCAATACTAAATGATGCGTGGATAATTGATTCACTAGTGATCATATTATCTGTGATAAAAGTTTCTTTTCTTATATTCATGAGCAATTATCTTACCTTGTCACTGTCTGTCTTCCAAATGGAAATGTTGCATATGTCACCACAATAGGAACAATAAAACTTAGTCCCCTTATTATGCTTCGGAATGTTCTTTCTATTCCTAATTTCCATTTCAATCTTATTTCTGTTTCAAAGTCTTTGAGGACAATTCTTGTCGTATCACTTTCAACTCTGATAATTTATTCTTTCAGGCCCTTTCGATTAACAAACTGATGGGCTTGGGTAGTGCTTCACAAGGGCAATTTTTTTGGACTAGCTTCGATCTGTCAAATATTTCATTGAATAAACAATCATTGTGTAATCTGCTACCAATGATAAAATTTCATTTTTTTATCAAAGGATGGGTCAAAGTACTTTCTTCCCTTATCCTTAGTGTCACATTTGTCCTTTAGCGAAACAATCGCGTGCTCCTTTTCCCGCAACCAAAAATTGTGCTGATAATATTTTCTCATTAATCCATGTTGATGTTTGGGGACCATACCATACACCCCATTGTGATGGTTCACGATTTTTCCTCACGATCATAGATGATTACTCTAGTGTTACATGAGTTTTCCTTATGCAATCCAATAGTCAAATATCATCTCATCTTTTCACTTGCAAAACTTTCTTTCCTTATCCAAAAATCAATTCAGAAAATCTGTTAAAAAAATTCGAACGGATAAGGGAAGAGAGTTCTTTAATAGTGAATGCGGATCATTATTCTCTTCTCATTGAATACTTCATGAAAGTTCTTGTACTTATATATTACAACAGAATGGGTAGTTGAGCGTAAACATCGTCATTTGTTAGAGGTTGCTCGTGCTCTTAAATTTCAAGCTTCTATTCCTCGAGATTTTTTGGGGAGATTCTGTGGTTATAGCAGCTTACCTAATCAATCGTATGCCAACTAGAGTTGTCAATGGGCAAACTCCATTTGAGTTACTTTTTGGGAAGAAACCTGAACTCCACAATCTTAGAGTTTTTGGTTGCTTATGTTACGTAACAATAGTAGGACCTTGTGATAAGATGGGTCCTCGTGCTCGCCAGTGCATATTCATGGGATATCCAAGTCTTTAGAAAGGGTATCGTGTTTATGATCCATTCATAGGCGATTTTTTTGTAAGCAGGGATGTTATTTTCCAAGAGAATAAATTTCCTTTTCAAGATAAGGCATCTTCAACTAGAAATCCAGATGAAGGAGTAGATTCTCATCGGTTTCTTCATGAAGAGGATCTATCTGGAGATCATCAATACATCTTCAATGTACCTTAAGCAGATCTTGAACCATCTCTGGTGTTACTTGAGGTTTCTAATGTCGCACCAATTATGGATGACTTGATCGAAGAGATCCTTAATCATTCGTCACCAGAACTTCCCATAGCACACACCACTACTGATGAGCCATCTATTGCGCCTCAACATGATCCACCAAGATGCTTTAGACACATCACTTGTCCACCCACTTGGACGAAAGATTATGTTTGTGCAGCCTTGAATTCCCCAAGTACTCATTATCCAGTTTCCTCCTATGTTTCCTTTCATAGACTATCATCAGAACATATATGTTGCATTAGTCGAATATTAGAGGAATGAGAACCCTCTTGTTATGATGAAGCGGTTAATGATCCACGTTGGCAACAAGCTATGGAAGTAGAATTACATGCCCTAATTGAAAATTAGACAGAGGACATTGTACAACTTCCATCTCATCGCAAACCGATCAGCTGCAAATGGGTCTACAAGATCAAATATAAAGTAGATGGATATGTTGAACGTTACAAGGCTCGATTAGTGGCTAAAGGATTCACCCAGCGAGGAGGTTTTAACTACCATGAGACACCGCTCGTCGCAAAGGATGTTACCGTCATGTCTTTCTTATCCATTGCCGCTTTTCGTGATTGGCTGCTACATCAAATGGACATTCATAATGCTTTTCTTCATGGAGATTTAGATGCAGAGATTTATATGGATCTCCCACAAGGTTTACAAAGACAGGGGGACTCCAGGGTATGTCGTCTCCGCAAATCCCTATATGGTATGAAGCAGGCTTCTCGACAATGGTATGCTAAATTCACCATTACACTTACAACTGCAGGATTCAAGCAATCTAGACATGATTATGCCTTATTTACATGGACTAAAGGTATGTCATCTATTTGTTTGATGATATATGTTGATGATATACTCATTATGGGAAGTGATGAATCTGATGTGAAGAGTCTTAAGGAATATCTACATTCCACATTTCATATTAAAGATGTGGGATCAATTAAGTATTTCCTTGGAATTGAAATTGCCTAATTGGACCAAAGAAATTCTCTTAGTCAGAGGAAATTTGTACTAGAAATCATATCTGAAGCAGGTCTATCAAGATGCAAGCTAGCTGTTATTCCCATCGAGCAGAATGTCAAGTTGACTATAGTTGATTATGATGTGGATTTATCTTTGGGAGATGATCCATTGCTCAAGGATCCATCAAACAATCAAAAACTTGTTGGAAAGCTTATTTATCTCACCATGACTAAAACTTGATATATGTTATGCGGTACAAATGCTAAGTCAATTTATGCATAGCCCGAAATAGTCTCATATGAATGCTGCTCTTAAGGTTGTGAAGTATTTGAAGAAATGCCCAGGACTTGGGATACTTCTTTCTCAAAAGTGTAATATGGAGATGTCAGCTTATTGTGATATGGATTATGCTACTTGTCCTATAACACGTAGCTCCATCATTGGATTTTGCATTAAACTAGGAAAATTATTGCTTTCATGGAAAACAAAAAAACAATCAATTGTATCGTTGTCATAAACTAAAGCTGAATATCGAGCCATGGCCAAGACAGCTTGTGAAATAGTATGGATACGAGGTTTACTCTTGGACCTTGGGATACAAGTCAAAGGTTCTATTAGGACTAGAAATAGCACCTAGAGGGGGGTGAATATGTGTTTGAAGCGATTTTAACAATTTAAATCGAATGAGAGATAAATAATTTAAAATCAACGATCGCATCAAATGTAAATAGTTAACAATAAAAGGATTAGGGATAGAGAATCAAGACTCCAGATTTATAGTGGTTCGGCTTAGATCAAGCCTACGTCCACTCTCCCGCACGGACAGCCCCTTACATTTTGGGATTTCACTAATAATCAATAAGAGTGATTACAGTCTCACGCTCTTGAGTCCACAGTGTAGATTACTCTACTACACTTCCTCAAGGTCTACAATATGATCTCCCTTTTGATTACACGTAACGCTCAAAGAATGATATCGCAAAATAGAAAAGGAGATTCGAGACTTTGGAATTCTTCTATCCGCACTCTTCAACAACTAGAGCATCTCTCTTATATACTTCTTCATGCCTTCAATACCGTTGGCACCTTCCAAAGAAGTTCTTCCAATCAACCCGTTGGACAGAATCAATTAGAGAGATCTCGAGCTCTTTAAGGTAAGTGTTGATAGCCCATCAATCCTGCTCGCCCATACAATCAGGATCTCGGTTTCCATAAGTAGATCCTTCCAAATATAAGTTGCGAAGTCATCAAAGAATCTAAACATATTCCATATAAAACTTAGATCATTTAGTGCTGAATCCAGTAGAAAGATATCCATTAGTCGTTAGAATAAATATCGTATAAGATCAGAATAAACGTCGTCCTGGAAACTGTCCATGTGAGTAGACTTTGAAATATAAGTCTTGAGTCTTGAGTCTTGAGTCTTGCTAGCTTCAGACTTTGATCTTCAGACTTTATCAAAAGAGTCTGTAAGTCTTCAGACTAGACTGATAAACCTGTTTTGTCAACTTCAAAATACCTTAAGGGATTTCATCCAACAATCTCCCCTTTTTGATGGTGACAAAACTTTCCTGCAGATTTGAATATCATCGCCCGCAATACAACTTTTAAGCAAGCATATAAAAGATTAAATAAGATAGTAGAAGTTATACGTACACAGACTTTCCCCTCGTATGCACGATCTGCATTCACCGAAACCTCATTAGTCATAAACAGACAGTACTATCTAATTTATAAAGCTTAAGGTATTGCCATAGAGAGCACACATTTAAAAAACTGCACAAGTTTAAAAACTCAAGTCAAAGTCAAGATAGCAAGCAATAAAAAGATAGGATTTGGTTTGGTTTGGTTTTGAGAACAAAATCTGCAAAGTCTTCTCCCCTTTTTGTCGGCATAAAAAAAAATCAAGGAGCTCGAGGTATGCGAACAAGTTGAAAGTCTCCCATAGACTTGACAGGTGTCTTCCAACTTCCTCAAATCTTCCCCGTACTTGGGTGAGAGTAGTCCCCTTTGCGGTATCCCGAATCGCCGAACATCTTTAAGCCGATCATGCAAAGTGATGAACATTGCATGATTTTCATTCTGCAAGGTCTGAAATTCATAACCCATGGCATAAATTTGACCTTTAAGTTCCAAGATGATCTCAAGCAGCCTTTAAAAATTTCCAGAGTTGTCAGTCTAAGTGTTTGTTTCAGCTCGGTCTGAAGGTGGAGTCAAGCCAGTATGAATGTCAGCAGGAGGTTCAGTGTGTGGAGATGATGCCTCTCCTTCGAAACGTGCAGGCATGAATATCCTCGGCATCGGGAGGTGATCGACTAACACTGTTTGAGCATCCTCTTCTCTAAAGTCAGCCGAAGAGGTGTGTGTTCTCTTTCTTTATCTCCCCCTGTCTCCATGTCTTTTGGTGGAGAAAAGAATTCATCTTTCTGAGGCGTTTCCTCAGTGACAGGATGTTGTATATCCTCCTTTTCTGCTGGAGAATCTGTTCTTTTTGATTCATCTGCTTGTTCTTCTTTTCCTTCTTCATCTTCCTCTCTTTCTTCCTCTCTTTCTTCCTCTGTCTTCTCTTCCTCTTTCTTTTCTTCCTCTTTCTTCTCTTCCTTCTCTTCCTCTTTCTCTTTCTCTTTCTCTGCAACTTGATGTTCTGGAACAGTTGGAATAGATTCAGCAAATTGAGAAATAAGAGTAGAGATGGGTATTGCATCCTCATCATCTTCATCTTCCAGTATGACTGCCCTTCTCTTCTTGGTAGAACTAACCACGGGTTCTTTCCCTTTCCTTTTTGCTTTGCGATGATGAGTCTGGTCTGAGTTTGATAGGAGTCTTTTCCTTGAATTGCTCCGCTTCTTGCTAAGCTCTTTCAAACGCATCTTGGTAATCATCCTCGGCCCGATGACCATTTTATCAATAGTCTTCACTTTGTGAGAATATGAGGAGGTTGAATGTTGAGATGTTTGAGGAGACGAGTAATGAGAGCAAAGCATAAGGAAGCTTTCCTTTGTCCTTAACCATGCATCTATACATGTGAAAGATGATGGTATGTGGCAAAGAGAAGTTCACACCTATCTTGATGGCAAACATCAACTTAGCTTCAGAAATTGATACATCTGTCTTAGATGTCGATTTGGGTCTTAGACAGTTGATTACAATCTTGTGCAGCAAAGTATTTGTTGCATTCATTCGGAATAAGATAGTCTTCCTTACGCAATTCTGTCCTTTGCTAGTTTAAGCGTAGCATGGCTTACGACACGCCGATTGGTTGGAAAACCCCTCTTTCCACACCAAGCACATCGCCAAAATGTCATTATCAATGACATACTCCTTATCTCTCACACTTTGAAGGTAAAGCCGTTTGCATCAATGAAACCGATATTGGAGTAGAAATAGGCCGTCAATTCAGAATGTCTTTGTGTCACGATCCGTGCGAATCGATAAAGTTGGAGCTTTTCGAATTTCTCTCGCAGATGTATGCTCAACAAGTCCGGAAAATCGAAATCCACGGTTCGTGGGTTCATCACCCCACGCTTCAGCAATTTTCATATCTCTTCCCCGTGTCCGTCTGAGCGGAACAATTCATCATTCTTCCCTTGTAGGCTCGCAGCCACACCCATCCATGGTTTAAAGTGTATGAACATCTTTTCATCATCGTCCTTTCCCTCAGGCTGATTCATACTACTAAACCTAGGGTCACTCGGGAAATTTGCAAATGCTCTTGCAGCCGTTCCCTCGGACACAATTCCAGGACATTTCCATAACGGTAAGAAAGTGCGTCTCGTTTCTATATCCCTTCTCTTTCGAAACTCATCCACAAAAGTCATAGCGAACCTTCCTTTAACGCGAGTAAAGCTTGTAAACAAAAGCAGGCTTTAGAGTTCTTACTGGTTCGATATCTTCATAAATCGTTTCTGCATCTTGAGGGCCCTGTTCTTGAGGTCTTGTAGAGGATGACCGCTGTTGAGAAGTTTGCTCAGTAGGAATGTCGCTCTCCTCAGTGAGATCAAACTGCGTAGGTCCCTCACTGGATCCCGGTGGTCCCCCTGTTTGCTATTCGGAAGACTTCCTCCCGATACGACATTGTGCATTTCTTTGGAGAGACTTTCTCACTTGTGTCGCAATAAAGTTGAGAACTTTGAAACAAAGAAGTTTTGGAGAGAAAATTGCGGAAGCGGTGAAAAGCTTTTGATCTAGGGTTTTTGAGTAAAGTGAAAACGAAGGAGAAGAGATGTATAAGTATAACAGGTACGGGGGATAACCAAGCGTCGTATCTTTTGAAAATCTTGATTTTTCATTTTTGAAAAATAACTGCCTAAATAAAACGATAACCACTTTCTTTAAAAATAACCGACTTAAAATAGACAGATAATCTTACATTATCAATAAGACAGTTTAAGTAAATGAATTTACAGTCGTGTCGATTCGTATTCTCAGTCTTTTGACCTTTGAGTCTGATTCTCTATCAGACTTTAGTTTCTGAGTCTGAGCTTCAGCATTCTTCAAGAGATAAAAATTTGAGTCTTGAGCGAATAGACTCAAACAAGCTTTTCTCAAGTGGCTTTGTGAGGATATTTGCCAGTTGATTCTTTGAGTCTATGAATTGTATCAAGACTTCTTTGTTCTGAACATGATCTCTCATAAAGTGATGTCGAATTTCAATATGTTTTGCTCTTGAATGTAGGATAGGATTCTTTGTAAGATTGATAGCACTGGTGTTGTCACATCTAATTTCTGTGCAAGAGTCTTCAATGCCAAAGTCTTGCAGTTGTTGTTTTATCCACAATATTTGAGAACAGCAACTTCCAAGAGCAACGTATTCTCGCTTCACTGAAAGAGCCACGATTTTGTTTTCTTGAAAACCATGATACCGCCCGTTTCCAAGCAATTGACAAGTACCGAAGTGCTTTTTCTTTCAACTCTACAACCTGCAAGATCTGCGTTTGAATAGCCAAGAAGTGTAAAGTCTCCTTCTTTGGGATACCAAAGACCGATCTTAACGAAAGTAGTAGCAACATATTTAATAATACGTTTAACAGCACTTAAGTGAGATTCTCTAGAATCAGATTGAAACCTAGCACATATGCAAACACTAAATAATATGTCGAGTCCGGATGCGGTAAGATAAAGAAGTGAGCCAATGATACTCCTGTATAATTTTTGGTCAATTTTCTTCCCTGCTTCATCTTTGTCTATCTTCAAAGAGCTTGACATTGGTATGTCAGTCTTTTTGCAATTCTCCATACCGAACTTTTTAACAAGTTCTTTTGCATATTTCTCTTGATGAATGAATATTCCCTCCTTTAGTTGTTTGACTTGTAGACCAAGGAAAAAGGATAATTCACCCATCATGCTCATCTCGAATTCATCATGCATAGACTTAGAAAAATTCTTGCACAAAATTTTATTAGATGATCCAAATATGATGTCATCAACATAAATTTGAACAAGTAGAAAGCTTTTACCTTCCTTTTTAATGAACAAAGTAGTGTCTACCTTCCCTTTAGAAAAGCCACTATGAATTAAGAAATTACTTAGCTTTTCATACCAAGCTCGAGGAGCTTGTTTCAGTCCATATAAGGCTTTCTTCGGTCGAATACGAGTCCGGTTTCTTTGAATCTTCAAAACCAGGAGGTTGTTCTACGTAGACTTCTTCTTGAATAAATCCATTCAGGAATGCACTTTTGACATCCATTTGAAACAACCTGAAATTCTTATAGCAAGCAAAAGCAAGTAATAATCGATTGCTTCTAACCTTTCTACTTGGAGCGTAAGTCTCATCATAGTCTATCCCTTCTTCTTGCGTATATCCTTTAGCTACGAGTCTTGCTTTGTTTCTCGTTACTTTGCCTTTTTCATCAACTTTGTTCCTAAAAACCCATTTAGCTCCAATAACTGATTTACCTTTTGGTTTGGGAGTTAATTCACATACGTCGTTAATACTGAATTGTCTAAGTTCTTCTTGCATTGCTTCAATCCAGCTTTCATCAGCTAAAGCTTCTTCAATATTTTTGGGTTCTATTTCAGAAATAAGAGCAACAGCACTAGACTCTTCTCGCATTTTAGATCTTGTTCGTATTCCCTCATTAATGTTTCCAATAATGAGTTCTTCGGGATGACTAGACTTGTGCTTCCGATTCTTGTTCGTCGATAGATTGTTGATCTTCTTCTTGAGTAGGTTCTTCATCAGTAGCTTGTTGTACTGATTCTGATTTAGCAACCGCTTCAGTGGAGTTAGATCTAGCAGTGTCTAGGGCAGATTCTGAATCTTCAGTCTGTATCTGCTGAACTTGTGGAGAGTCTTGAAATTTGACATTCATTGATTCTTCCACAGTCTGAGTCTTTTTGTTGAACACTCTAAAAGCTTTGCTTGTTGTAGAGTATCCAAGAAAGAATCATTCATCTGATTTTTCTTCAAACTTACCAACACGATCATTTGCATTCTTTAGAATAAAACATTTGCAACCAAATATTTGAAAATAAGAAACTATTGGTTTCTTCCCTTTAAAAATTTCATAAGGAGTTTTCTCAAGAATTGGTCTTAAAAACACTCGGTTTATAATATAGCAAGCGGTTGAAACACTTTTCCCCAAAACCTTGAAGAAACTTGATTTCCAATTAAAAGTGTTCTTGCCATTTCTTGTAAAGATCTATTCTTACTTTCCACAACCCCATTCTGTTCTGGTGTATATGGAGAAGAAAATTTATGTTGAAAACCAAATTCATCACATAAATTAGCAAAGTCTTGATTTTCAAACTCACCTCTATGGTCTGTACGAATGCTTGTAATAGTGTGACCTTTCTCATTCTGCACATTTTTAGCAAATTTTGAAAAGAGAGAGAAAGTCTCTGACTTACTTGTAAGAAAGTAGACCCAAGTAAATCGTGAATAGTCATCCACTATTACCGGACGGAACCTTTTACCACCAATGCTTTTCGTTCGGTAGGTCCAAACAAATCCATGTGCAAAAGCTGCAATACATGATTAGTGGAAACTCTATTTATTGATCTCGTAAGAATTTCTAACCTGTTTACCCGGTCGCATGGTGTACATAGATCGGACTTTGAATAATTCGAGTAGGCAATCCTCGAACAAGTTTCTTTGTAGAGATCTTGTTGATCTCGCTTCATGTTGATATGGCCTAGCTTTTTGTGCCACGCAGATTTGCTTCATCTTGTACCGATATTAAGCACTTTGTGATCTTTTTGATTCACATCCGGAAGATAGATATTTCCATGTCTTCGACCGGTAAAAGATTGAGTAAGGTCTTTGCCGATTCCGAGCACGTTTCTTCCCGAAAGTTGATCTTGAAACCAGAATCACACAACCGACTTATGCTAAGCAAGTTGTAATTTAATCCTTCAACTAATGAAACATTATTGATAGACAAACTTCCAATCTTCACTGTTCCTTGACCAGTAATCTTTCCTCTGTTGTTACCACCAAAGGAAACTTTTCCTCCGTCTATCTGAATAAGTTTTATGAAGTAGCTTGAGTCTCCTGTCATATGTCTTGAGCAGCCACTATCAAGATACCGTTTTATCTTCTTTTTGATAGTAACCTGCAATTAATAGAAATCAAGCTCTTTTTGGTACCCATACCATCTTGGGTCCAGAAGTGTTAGTACAATAGACAGTCTTAGCCCAGCTCTTTTTAACAGGTCTCCAAACCAAAGGACATTCTTTCTCAAAGTGTTCTAAGCTTTTACACTTGGAACATCTCGAGCATTTCTACCAACGGGTTTTACAAAGATTTTCTCGAAATGATTCTTGTAAACAGTCTTAGCTGGTCTTTGTTTAATTCTTTCTTTTACCTTCGGAAAATCAATCGGTGGAATAGTTTCGAAGTCATACCAAGACCTAACTTGTCAAAATATGGTCTTTGTATTGAAAGAATCTTCTCCAGCTTTTCGAACCATTTGAAAATCTCTTTGATATATTAGTGATATCATTTTTCAAAAGATTATTCTCATTTGAAATACTTGTCCGAGTTTTCTTTCGCAACAACAAAATCTTTTCCAGTTTTTCAAATTTTTCTTTCATAAATCAGAGATCCTCTTAAGAGAGGTTTTCGAGACTAAGACAAAGTTCATCAATGTATTTAGAAACTTTAACAGGAATTTTCAAGTTACTAACCTCGAGTTCACTTTCCGAGTTTGTGTCTCAATCGGTGCAGTCCGTATCGATTTCGCCATCAAACAAATATTGGCATAATCATTGTCACTATCTTCACATTCGGTATCACTCCAAGTCTCGCTTTGAGCGCCTTCCCGTTTTTCTCGCCTTCCATTTTCTCTTCTTTAACGAGAGGACGGTTAGGTCGATGTGTCCCTTTTCTTGCATTCAAAGCAAGTCACTTCTTTATTCGTATCATCTTCCTCTGTTGACCTGTTTTGAAACCTTTGAGAATTTTGTTTCTTCCAATTGAATTTCCTTCCTTTTCATTCAGCTTTCTGAATTTCTTTATCATTAGTGCCGTTCTTCATCATCTAGGTCTTCTTCGAGTCGTAACATCGGAATAGTCATTAGACTTTAAGGCAATAGATTTCTTACCTTTTGAGTCTTCCTCTTCGTTGGTCATTTCTACTTCATAGGATTGAAGAGTTCCAACCAATTCATCTACAGAAAGTGGAGCAATCCTCTGTGTCTCTCTTATTGAGGTTTTTATATAATTCCAATCTTTTGAGAGTCCACGAAGAAGTTTGTTGACTTTCATATGTCCTGAGATTGGATGTCCCTGATATTCAAGACCATTCACAATTTCGGAAAGCGACTAAACATGTCGGTAATTGATTCTCCGATCTCATCTTAAAGACTTCATATTGTCCCAAGAGAATGTTGATCATTGTTTCTTTCACACGATCAGTTCCTTCATAGGTAATGTGAAGCCTATCCCATACTTCTTTTGTTGTATCACAAGAAGATATTATATTATATTCAGTAGGAGATAAAGCACAATATAAAGAGTAAATAGCTTTGGCGTCGAGAGTCTGTCTCTTCGTGATTTCTTCTTGAGTCAAAAGAATAGGAACAACGGGTTCTTTTCCTCTCTCGAGTCGATGCGGCGGTAGGAATGATTCCTTTATCAACCACTTCCCATTCCAAAGGATCTTTTGATCTTAGGAATGCCTTCATCTTGTTTTTCCATATCTTGTAATCTTTTCCATCAAAGTATGGAGGTCTGGTATTGCTTTGACCTTCAACCAACCCCGTAGGCAAAAGACATACTAGCCATAGATCTTTTACTTAGAAGTAAAGACACTTCTTATAAACAAGTACACAAGCTCTGATACCAATTGTTAGGACTAGAAATAGCACCTAGAGGGGGGTGAATAGGTGTTTGAAGCGATTTTAACAATTTAAATCGAATGAGAGATAAATAATTTAAAATCAACGATCGCAGCAAATGTAAACAGTTAACAATAAAAGGATTAGGGATAGAGAATCAAGACTCCCGTTTATAGTGGTTCGGCTTAGATCAAGCCTACGTCCACTCTCCCGCACGGACAACCCTTCGGTTGGATTTCACTAATAATCAATAAGAGTGATTACGGTCTCACGCTCTTGAGTCCACAGTGTAGATTACTCTACTACACTTCCTCAAGGTCTACAATATGATCTCCTTTTGATTACACGTAACGCTCAAAGAATGATATCGCAAAATAGAAAAGGAGATTCGGACTTTGGAATTCTTCTATCCGCACTCTTCAACAACTAGAGCATCTCTCTTATATACTTCTTCATGCCTTCAAACCGTTGGCACCTTCCAAAGAAGTTCTTCCAATCAACCCGTTGGACGAATCAATTAGAGAGATCTCGAGCTCTTTAAGGTAAGTGTTGATAGCCCATCAATCCTGCTCGCCCATACAATCAGGATCTCGGTTTCCATAAGTAGATCCTTCCAAATATAAGTTGCGAAGTCATCAAAGAATCTAAACATATTCCATATAAAACTTAGATCATTTAGTGCTTTGAATCCAGTAGAAAGATATCCATTAGTCGTTAGAATAAAGATCGTATAAGATCGAATAAACGTCGTCCCCGGAAACTGTCCATGTGAGTAGACTTTGAAATATAAGTCTTGAGTCTTGAGTCTTGAGTCTTGCTAGCTTCGGACTTTAATCTTCAGACTTTGATCTTCAGACTTTGTCAAAAGAGTCTGTAAGTCTTCAGACTAGACTGATAAACCTGTTTTGTCAACTTCAAAATACCTTAAGGGATTTCATCCAACAGGTTCAACCTTACTGTATTGCGACAACGATGCGGCACTCAAACTTACAACTAATCTCATAGTGCACGAAAGAACAAAGCATATATAGGTAGATTGTCATTTCACTAGTGATAAGATTCAAGAAGGGATAATTAAGACAAGAGGAATTGGAACTATAGAGCAACCAGCGGATATTTTTACGAAGCCTCTATATCAAAGACAACACGCATATCTTCTAAGCAAGCTTGGCCTCTTGAACATATATAAGCCGTCAGCTTAAGGGGGAGTGTTGGAAGATATGCTTGATGGGATTGTCCAACAATACCCAGAATCATTCTTAGATTGTACATTGAGAACAGTTGAATATATACATAATACAACTTCTTCCATATATCTTTTCTGTTTGTTGTCATAGCCGAAAGCATTTCCTCCATGAACATAGCCCCAACTGAAAAGTCTCTTTAAAATCATCCCTTCCCGAAAGTAGTTGGAACGATTTGATTCTTGAAAAAGTAGAATGACCATCTTCATCCAGAATAATGGATACTCCTTTTATCAGTGGTCCCTCATTGAGCCCTGCCCTTCCTAACCCATCCGGATGACAGGATTTGGAAAAGCGGGATGGTCGAGCGGGCCAAGCCATGGCAACCACCAGATTGCGGTTTGCCCTAGCTTCGCTTCACAGTTCCCTACTCTTGCTCTCGCACGGTCCCACAGTCGCGACTTTTGAATTTGGATCCAAGAGCGGCGTGACTCCCACTAGTGGCGGCCCCCCCTCCCTCCTCAAGCAGCCGCTTGAAAAAGGGTATTGGGTCCACGAGACGCAACAATACGGATGCCTTGCACAAATTGATGACGTGGTGCCTACTTAGCACCACATGAGCCAGATTTACATTATGCATGCAATTTAAAACGTGATGTGTGTTTTCATGTGGGCCAACTTAGTATTCATAAAGTCAAATTTAATTGAAGAATTTATGCCGAATCGCACAATAATGTACTCAAATAAAAAAGAAGAAAAAAGAAGAAGAGTATAGTAACGATTTTCAATTTTAGGCAAAGCTATTACATGGATCATCATTATCCAAAATAGTTTGCAACATTAATGGTAATCCTTTGCAATCAACTCACTCTTTAAAAGAGCCTAACCAAATCAATGTTCATTAAATCGTTTCCTTTCCAATCAAAAACTCGCCTACACTTACTAAGACCAAAGTCTTATCGTGAGGCGATAATGAAGGTTTAATTGGACAATCAAATCATAACCCAAATCAAAATATATTCTTTTAACTTGCTTTTCCCCTTCTTTATAATTAGCTAAAACCAGTGGGGTCGCTTTGGCTCAAGCTACAAGGTTACGTCCATCCAAGAGATCCGGTATCTCATTAATCATTGAAGTATGGGGGGGCATACGACACAGACTCTTTGGAATTTTCTCCCCGGGCAGTGGGCTATTCCGTCATTCGCTGCTCCGGCCGTACCCTAACCACATGGAGTCGTACTCTTTCTTCCTACCACCGTAAGATCTTGAGAGCAAATCTCTGGGAGCGGAGGTGCAACTCCAAGCAGCTTCTTCACTCTCTTCCACCAGGATCCGATCGACATGGAGTCGAAGCCCACCTCGGTTTGCCATGTTGTGGCCTTGCCTTACCCCGGCCGAGGCCACATCAACCCCATGATGAACCTCTGCAAGCTCTTGGTCTCCAAGAAGCCCGACATCCTCATCACCTTCGTCGTCACGGAGGAGTGGCTCGGCTTCATCGGCTCCGAGCCGAAGCCCGCTAACGTTCGCCTCGCGACGGTCCCCAATCTTATACCGTCGGAGCTCCACCGAGCCAAGAACTTCCCCACCTTCCTCGATGCCGTCTTCACGAAGCTGGAAGCTCCGGTGGAGCAGCTGCTGGACAGGGTGGAGCTCCCGGTGGCGGCTATCATGGCGGACACGTACATGCTGTGGGCGGTCAGGGTGGGAAAGCGGAGGAATATTCCGGTGGCTACGCTTTGGACGATGTCGGCGTCAGTGTTTTCGGTGTTCCATCATTTCGAGATGCTGAAGCAGAAGGGTCATTTTCCGGTCGACTTGTCAGGTGCGCATTAATATCTTCAAGAAACATAGAATTGGATGCCAATGAGTTTCGCGTCTTGGTTATCAACGCTTTACACGAGAGATAATTACCAAAAAAATAACAGAACATATTATAGAGGTGCCAATTTAGTTCTAGATTATTCAATTTGACAAATTTAAATTTAAATATTTTGATAATCTACTTATATGGTCTTTTTGGATTACTTTTGACTTGAAATCATTGACGTCGATGCAATCGTCTTGTGTAGTATGTTGATCTACACAAATTTTTAAAGAATTTCTAATTCTCTAAAATGTTTTATTTTTTTATTTTTTCATTATAGCCAAAAAGGTCACAAAAGCCTCACCCAAATTTGGCTCAGGACCACAACCCTCATTGCTGGTTGGTGAGGGCTTGCAGGGTCTCATCCAATTGTTGGTCTCATCCAATTGTTGGCGAAAGAAATAAAAATAAAAAAGTTTATAAAAAATTCAGAAAATTTAAAAAATTGCAAATATTATCTATGTCAACACCGTCCATGTCATATAGAATAGCTGACGTTCATTTTAACGATTTCAAGCTAAAATTGATTAGAATGACTACATTGACAAATCATAAAAAGATTTAGGTCTAAATTAACCAAATTAAATGACTTATGCTAAAATTGACATCCATATAATATGTTGTAGAATTTTATTTTATTTTTGGTAATTTTCCTTTTTATATGATTATGGTTATTATGATTAATATGCGGGGCTTCCGAGTACGTTCACGTTACCTACTCTTGAGGAGATTTTTACTTGTAAACTTAGGAAAACCATCAGAAAAGATCAATGAAAGCTCCTAAAGATTCGATAAACCGCCTAGTCCTTTGGAAAAAAGTGATTTCTATGAGAACGAGAATGATCCGATTGTTATCTTACCATTAAGAAAAACATAGTTCACTATATCATATAAATTTGTCACAAATTTGTAATTCTCTTAATAAAGTTAATATTCGATACATCTATACTGGAGTAGTTGCATCCTATTGACGGATACGACTAGGGTTTTTTTGGTTTAGCTTGAGGTCCAATCAAGAAGCTCAATTTGAATTTTATGCTGAAATAAAAAAAAAAATATTTATTGATGAAGATTCTAAAAGACTAAGAAATATTTGAGGACGACAATAGTTGGGATGCTCCCCACTAAATGAAAGTTCAAATTCAAACACTAAGGTTCAAGGAAAAAATTTAAGTTAAAAGCAATACACTACAGCAAGAATCTAAAATATTTTACCTTTTCTTTACCTTCAAGGCGAGGCCTTGGTAATTAGAGAAGGATCGCTTTTCAATGCACATAAATGGTGTTGATTATAGGGAGATGAATCGCTTTTCAATGCGCATAAATGGTGTTGATTATACCGAGATTAGATATGTGCACATGGGGGTATCTTCTAAGTTGACGATGGGCTGGGGCACATGCAACTGGCTGTTTCAATTGATCTGTCGCCCATGGCCCGGGAAAAGGAAATCTGCTCACTGTCCTTGGATTGAATTCTATGGTTGTGTAAAATTGTAAATACGCGAAGCAAAGCATAGGCCCGGGAAGATCACTTTCCCTCCATAATTGCGAGCTTGAGATGTTTCACCAACCCTGTGCTCCGGAGGACTCAGCTGCATCCTCGTCTGGTGCTCAAGTCCCCAGCGTTAGCCCAATTATTGTGGTCTAGATTCGTCTATGCAGGAAGAACGTTTGATAAAGAGACGAAAACGACGGAGATATATGAATGTAGAGAGAATGTCGCCAGTCTTTTGCTTCTCAATTATCAGACTGTAACAGCTGGAACTATCTGGGTCGAAACGAAACAACTTTGCGTAGTCCATGTCGCAATTGATTCTTCTTCTATCTCACTCTCCTTCACCAAGTCGACACAAGTTGCTGATGGTGACCAAAGAATGTTATGGTGCCGATGTCAATATCCAAGTTAGAAAGATTTGATTCCATGGAAGAGTTTTAAGGACTAGTGCGGAAACCCGCAAAATTGTTTAACGAGTATAAAAAGGTCATAGTAACCTCGTAATGAAAGTGATGTGCGTTGAAACAGAAACTATACCAGGAACAGAGGTCATTTTTTCTTGATTCTTGAATGGTAAACCAGTAATTGGATTCGCCTGTTTTCTCTTTTTTGTCTGTGAGTTGTGGCAGAGAGAGGAGAAGAGGAAGTGGACTACATTCCAGGAGTCGCCAAGACCCGAATCGCAGATCTTCCTACCATCTTCCACGGAAATGGGCGCCAGGTATTGGGCGGAGCCCTGGAGTGCACCGCCTGGGCATCCAAGGCCGACTACTTCCTCTCCACCTCCTTCTACGAGCTCGAATTCCCTGTCCTGGACGCCCTACAATCTCAACTCTCTGCGCCCCTCTATTGCGTCGGCCCCACCGTCCCCTTCAACGGCGGCGGCGACGGAGATGGAGACGTGGCTTATCTCCGATGGCTGGACTCTCAGCCCAGAGGTTCGGTCCTGTACGTCTCGCTCGGGAGCTTCCTCTCGGTCTCCAAGGCTCAGATGGAGGAGATGGTGGCCGGGGTGCGGGACAGCGGAGTGCGGTTCCTGTGGGTGGCGCGCGGGGAGACGTCGCTGATCGAGAGCGCAGGCGAGGAGGAGGACATGGGAGTGGTGGTGCCCTGGTGCGAGCAGCTGAAGGTGCTGTGCCACCCTTCGGTGGGCGGGTTCTGGACCCACAGCGGGTGGAATTCCACGCTGGAAGCCATCTACGCTGGGGTCCCCATGCTGACGTGCCCCATCTTCTGGGACCAGGTCCCCAACAGCAAGCAGATCGCGGAGGACTGGAAGATCGGGTTGAGGGTTAAGAAGGAAGGTGGGGGCGGCGCTGAGGATTTGGTCACCCGGCAAGAAATTGCACGGCTCGTGAGAAAGCTGATGGATGTGGAAAGCGACGAGGGGAGAGAAATGAGGAAGAGAGCAGGAGAGCTGAGAGAGGCGTGTAGACGGGCGGTTGCCAGAGGCGGATCGTCGGATCGGAATTTCGATGCCTTCATCAGTGACATGTCTAGGGCCGAATGAATCCAATAGAGGGATATGATATGGTGGGGAAAAATCCAATAGATGGATATGATATGGTGGGGTTAAGTTTTTGCTTTGTATTTGCAAAGGACAATTTTCATTTTTTTCAATCAGACTCTGTTTCCTCTGTTTCCTCTTGGGCACTTGAAAGTTGCAAGAAAAAATAAGAAGATAGTGGCAGACTCACCGAGTCACAATCAATGAGATGAGATGGACTCTTTTGGCCTCCAGTGCTACAAAGGTGTCCCCTGGTCCCCGTGGCGACTGCTTTCGATTTTAAAAATGTCAATAATTTACCGAATCAAAGTTGGTAATGGCACGCCGTAGAGATTGCTTTAGTGAGAAAACCCTTCTTCTTCCACAGCTCCTTCACCGCACCACAGCTCTTCCTTCCTTTCTTTCTCCGGACATGGATGCGGATGAGCTTCGACGTCAACCATGCCACATAGTGGCGATGCCTTTCCCGGGGAGAGGCCACGTCAATCCCATGATGAACCTCTGTAAGATCCTAGTTTCCTCCGGAAGCAGACAACAGCACCCTCCTCTTATCATCACCTTCGTTGTCACGGAAGAGTGGCTAGGCTACATCGGCTCCCACCCTAAGCCCAGCAACATCCGCTTCGCCACCATCCCCAACGTTGTGCCCTCCGAGCGGCTCAAAGCAGCTGATTTCCATTGCACTTACAACAGTAGGATTCAAGCAATGTAGACATGATTATGTCTTATTCACATGGACTAAAGGTATGTCATCTATCTATTTGATGATATATGTTGATGATTTACTCATTATGAGAAGTGATGAATATGTTGTTAAGAGTCTTAAGGAATATCTACATTCCACATTTCATATTAAAGATGTGGGATCACCTAAGTATTTCCTTGGAATTGAAATTGCCCGATCGGACCAAAGAAATTCTCTTAGTCAGAGGAAATTTGTACTAGAAATTATATCTGAAGTAGGTCTATCAGGATGCAAGCCAGCTATTATTCCCATCGAGTAGAATGTCAAGTTGACTACAATTGATTATGATGTGGATTTATCTCTAGGAGATAATCCATTGCTCAAGGATCCATCAAGCAATCAAAAACTTGTTGGAAAGCTTATTTATCTCACCATGACTAGACTTGATATATGTTATGCGGTACAAATGCTAAGTCAATTTATGCATAGCCCGAAATAGTCTCATATGAATGCTGCTCTTAAGGTTGTGAAGTATTTGAAGAAATACCTAGGACTTGGGATACTTTTTTCTCGGAAGTGCAATATGGAGATGTTAGCTTATTGTGATATGGATTATGCTACTTGTCCTATGACACATAGCTCTATTGACACCTAAATTTTTGCATAATTTTTGGGGTTGATTTTTACCAAATTCAAAAAAAAAAAAAATGGCATATAGTTTAGAAACATTTTTTTTTTATTTTTTATTTTAGACCACCGGTGAGGGGAGGATTTTTCACATATTCCGTTCAGATTTTTCATATCTTTAGGGATGTATTTTGTGCAAAAAGGGAATTTTTTTGGATGAGATATGTGAGAAATACAAAAGGAAATATTGTGCAAGGTGCATATGTTTCAACGATATATTTAGGGATATTGTGCGCAAACAAAAGGAAAAAAAAAATATATCGCGAGGATACATTTTTTGGACCTATAAAATACATCGCGTGCAAAGTAAAAATGGGGTTCTTTCTTTTGGGGTAAAAAAGAACACAAAAGCAAAAGGTGAAAAAGAGTGACGTGAGAGAACAAACCAAAAAAAAAGAAAAAAGAAAAGCCCTCACGCGACTGTTCATCTTCCTCGTGGGGGGTGTCCCTGCCTACGCCGACGCCGCCTGCCTGCACCGTCGCCGCCTCACCAGCCGCCGCTACTGTGACTCAGCCGCACCTCCGTAGCCGAGCTGCCGCCCATCGCATTTCCGCTGGCCACCCGTGAGTTTTCTCCGCTCCACTGCCGCCGTGCCGATCTCGCCTGCGATGCTCATAGAGTCGCCCCGCATCCAACGCTGTTGCATCGCCACCGCAACTAGCCCTCCCGACGCCAAAGCCGGTCGCCGATCCGTCGCGCGTCTGCCACCGCTGCGGCCGACTTGCGACCTGCAGATCTCGAATCGCCGGTCGCCGCTGCATCAAAGGTCAGGATGAAATGACCATTTTTAATGAGGATGAGAGAAAAATCCTAATTTCAAAATTTAACCGTGAATTCTCCTTTTTTAGTTAAGAGATCCTTTTAAGAGAAGATTTGAGATTTAAGCAAAGCTCATTTATAAACTTTGAAACTTTAATAGGAATTGCTGAATGACTTACCTCGATTTGCTCATCAGATTCTGAGTCTGTGTTTGATGCATACTCTAATTTTGAGTCTGTGTCTGAGTCAGACTCTAATTCCGAATTTGAGTCTGAGTCTGAATGTGCCATCAAGTATATATTTCATTGCTCGTCATCTTCTTTTATTGTTCTTTTCTGCCCATTATACTTGTATTATTTTCTTCCACTGAATTTCCTTCCTTTTCTACTCACATTTTTTAATTTCTTGATCATAAAGGCAAGTTTTTCGTTGTCCATGTCATTTTCTGAGTTTGTTTCATCAGAATCAACATTAGCTTTTAAAGCGATGGACTTCTTACATTCGGGATCTTCGTTGTTGATTTGTTCCATTTCGTAGGATTGAAGAGTGCCGATCAATTCATCAACGGACAATGGTATAATCCTTTGAGTTTCCCGGATTGAGGTCTTGACATGGTTCCAATATTTTGAGAGACCTCGCAAGAGTTTGTTGACCTTCATTAGGGAAGAAATTGGATAACCTTGATATGCCAAACCGTTTACAATTTCTGTAAAACGATTGAACATATCGCCAATCGACTCTCTTGGCTTCATCTTGAAGGATTCATATTGGCCAAGCATGAAGTTTACTTTTGTCTCTTTTACACAATCAGTCCCTTCATAAGTAACATGAAGTCTATCCCAAACTTCTTTAACTATTTCACATGAAGAAATTCTATTATACTCAGCAGGAGACAATGCACAATATAAAGAATAAATAGCTTTTGCATCAAAAGTTTCTCTTTTGGACATCTCCGTCCGAGATATAAGAGCGGGGGGTTTGGTTTCTTTATCTTTGCCATTCTTATTTGATGTAGTCACAGCAGTGGGATTGATTCCTTTTTCCACAACATCCCACTGCAAGGGATCTTTGGATCTTAGGAATGCTTTCATTTTGTTCTTCCACACGTTGTATTCATTTGCATCAAAATATGGTGGCATGCTGTTGCTTTGCCCTTCCATAAGTCCTGGTGCCAAGATACTAGCCATAGAAGATCTTTAGCTCAAAAGTAAAAACACTTTTATAAAACAAGCACTTGGCTCTGATACCAATTGTAAGGACTAGTAAAAACACCTAGAGGAGGGTGAATATGTGATTAAACGAAATCTTGGCAAATATATGCGAAATAAAATAAAGTTTAGGGAAGAGAATAAGAACACAAAATTTATAGTGGTTCGGCTTAGACCAAGCCTAAGTCCACTCTCCCACGATAACAGCCTTCTGCTGAATTCCACTATGCAATCAACAAGAGATGACAATTTTGAGTACAAACATTTAGTAGTAGATCACACTATCTCACTAAGTTACTCTTTTGGTATTTCTCTTACGATCACAAACGTTTAAACTCACAAGAGACAAGTGTATGATCGAAGTTGCTCAGACTTTGGAATTATAAATTCTACACTCTGTCTCTTACTTGCTCATTGGTCCTTGATCTCCTTAAATACTCCTCCACTTCCAAACTAGCCGTTGGACAACATCTAGAGGATCGTCTTCCAATATACCCATTGGATAGATTTGTATATAGAAGATTTGGTAGCCGTTAAGTGACAAAAGTAGAATCCCAAATTGATTATAATCGCCTATACAAACAGAATCTTGGTTTCCATAAGTAGAGCTTCTTCGTATGAAAAGTTCTTGTCTTCAAGATCTAATTGTCAATCAATTAGATTGAGTCAATCAAATCAATCTTAATGTAGAATCCAAACAAGATCACTAGCTGTTATACAATTGGGCTTGTGTTACGTTCTGTCGAGTTCTGTATGTAAAGTTTGAGAGCAACAGACTTTACAATCTGAATCTGAATTGATTTAACTTTAAGGTCTGGACACAGTCTGAATAAGTTCAGCTTCATCATAGAGTTCGTCTTTTGGTTCTTCCAAGCATAGACTTTGTCAATATCCTTTACACGTTCTATCATCTGCATAGTCTATTACTGAACCATCAAACATGTTAATAGCCTTTGATTTATTTTGTCATCTTCAAAACATCATAACGGATTTCTCTAGCAGCGGCCCCCTCCTCAAGCAGCTGCTTGAAAAAGGGTATTGGGTCCACGAGACGCAATAATACCGATGGCTTGCACAAATTGATGACGTGCTGCCTATTAGCACCACATGAGCCAGATTTACATCATGCATGCAATTTTAAACATGATGTGTGTTTTCATGTGGGCCAACTTAGTATTCATAAAGTCAAATTTAATTGAAGAATTTATGCCGAATCGCACAATAATGAACTCAAATAAAAAAAGAAAAGAAAAAAAAAGAAGAGTATAGTAACGATTTTCAATTTTAGACAAAGCTATTACATGGATCATCATTATCCAAAATAGTTTGCAACATTAATGGTAATCCTTTGCAGTCAACTCACTCTTTAGAAGAGCCTAACCAAATCACAATTCATTAAATCATTTCCTTTCTAATAAAAAACTCGCCTATGCTTACACTAAGACCAAAGTCTTATCGTGGAGCGATAATGAAGGTTTAATTAGACAATCAAATCATAACCCAAATCAAAATATATTGTTTGAACTTGCTATGCCCCTTCTTTATAATTAGCTAAAACCAGTGGGGTCGCTTTGGCTCAACCTACAAGGTTACGTTCATCCAAGAGATCCAGTATCCTAAGTTGCATTGACACAGACATGCGACACGCGACACGACATGACACGCTGACACGTCATTTCTCAAAAGTAGAGAATTTCAACACGTTCCGACACGTTATATATTAAATAAATATTTTAAATATAAATGCATAAATAACTAAATAATAATAATAAAAAGAGCCTAGAATTAATCTATACTAAAACCATTAATCCTACATTTGTTAATATCATTCATTGTTTTAATTTGAAAAATTCAACTACATTTCATTGTAATAATTAATAAAATTTGGAGGAAAAAACAAATAATCCACGTTTCATTATTAAATTTAAAATTTAATAATAAGAAAAAAATAATCAACATTTCACATCAAATATAACAAAAAGTCATTTATCCACATTATTCACCTTTTTTTTTTAAAAAAAAAAAAAAACAGACTCCATTTCCGGCTCATCAAGTGAAAAATTTGCAAGTTCAAGCACCCCAACATCTTCAAACGAGTATTGAAAATTTGTTTTAGCTTTTATTATTATTTTTTTTAATATATTTATATTTACATCTTAGAAGTTTTGAAAATTTATAAGAATAACCCGTGTGTTGGTGTCACATGTCGAACACGACACGAAGGTCTTGGAGACTATCCGTGCAACCAGCCACTCTCTTTAATCATAGAATTACGGGGGGGCATACGACGCAGACTCTTTGGAATTTTCTCCCCGCGCAGTCGGCTTTTCCGTCATTTGCTGCTCCGGCCGTACCCTAACCACATGGAGTCGGTCGTACTCTTTCTTCCTACCACCGTAAGATCTTGAGAGCAAATCTCTGGGAGCGGAGGTGCAACTCCAAGCAGCTTCTTCACTCTCTTCCACCAGGATCCGATCGACATGGAGTCGAAGCCAACCTCGGTTTGCCATGTTGTGGCCTTGCCTTACCCCGGCCGAGGCCACATCAACCCCATGATGAACCTCTGCAAGCTCTTGGTCTCCAAGAAGCCCGACATCCTCATCACCTTCGTCGTCACGGAGGAGTGGCTCGGCTTCATCGGCTCCGAGCCGAAGCCCTCTAACGTTCTCTTCGCCACGGTCCCCAATGTTATACCGTCGGCGCTCCACCGAGCCAAGAACTTCCCCACCTTCCTCGATGCCGTCTTCACGAAGCTGGAAGCTCCGGTGGAGCAGCTGCTGGACAGGGTGGAGCTCCCGGTGGCGGCTATCATGGCGGACACGTACATGCTGTGGGCGGTCAGGGTGGGTAAGCGGAGGAATATTCCGGTGGCTACGCTTTGGACGATGTCGGCGTCGGTGTTTTCGGTGTTCCATCATTTCGAGATGCTGAAGCAGAAGGGCCATTTTCCGGTCGACTTGTCAGGTGCGCATTAATATTTTTGAGAAACATAGCATTGGATGCCAATGAGTTTAGCGTCTTGGTTATCAACGCTTTGCACGAGAGATAATTACCAAAAAAAATAACAAAACATACTATAGAGGTGCCAATCTAGTTCTAGAGCATTCAATTTAACAAATTTAAATTTAAATATTTTGATAATTTACCAATATGATCTTTTTGGATTACTTTTGACTTGAAATCGTTGATGCGGATGCAATCGTCTTGTGCAGTATGTTGATCTGTACAAATTTTTAAAGAATTTCTAATTCTTTAAAAGGTTTTTTTTTTCATTATGGCCAGCGAGGTCACAAAAGCCTCACCCAAATTTGGCTGAGGATCACAACCCTCATCTTTGGTTGGTGAGGGCTTTCGGGGCTTCATCCAATTGTTGACGAAAGAAATAAAAAAAAAAAAATTATAAAAAATTCAGAAAATTATCTATGTCAACGTCGGTTGTATTACATAGGATAGCTGACGTTCATTTTAGCGATTTTAGGCTAAAATTGATTAAAATGGTTACATTGACAAATCATAAAAAAAATTATTGATTAAATTGACCAAATTAGATGAATAATGATAAAATTGAATACATATAATATGTTTTAGATTTTATTTTATTTTTTGGTAATTTTCCTTTTTACATGATTATGGTTATTATGATTAATATGCGGGGCTCCCGAGTACGTCCATGTTACCTACTCTTGCGGAGATTTTTACTTGTAAACTTAGGAAAACCATCAAAAAAGATCAATGAAAGCTCCTAAAGATTCGATAAACCGCCTAGTCCTTTGGAAAAAAGTGATTTTTATGAGAACGAGAATGATCCGATTGTTATCTTACCATTAAGAAAAACATAGTTCACTATATCATATAAATTTGTCACATCTTTGTAATTCTCTTAATAAAGTAAATATTCGGTACATCTATACTAGAGTAGTTGCATCCTATTGACGGATACGACTAGAGGTCCAATCAAGAAGCTCAATTTGAATTTCATACTGAAATAAAATATATATATATTGATGAAGATTCTAAAAGACTAAGAAATATTTGAGGGCGACAATAGTTGGGATGCTCCCCACTAAATGAAAGTTCAAACCCAAACACTAAGGTTCAAGAAAAAAATTTAAGTTAAAAGCAATGCACTACAGCAAGAATTTAATATATTTTACCTTTTCTTTAACTTGAAGGCGAGGCCTTGGTAATTAGAGAAGAATCGAAACGAAACAACTTCGGGTAGTCCATCTCGCAATTGAGTCTTCTTCTATCTCACTCTCCTTCACCAAGTCGACACAAGTAGTTGCTGATGGTGACCAAAGAATGTCAATATCCAAGTTAGAAAGATTTGACTCCATGGAAGAGTTTTAAGGACCAGTGCGGAAACAACAAAATTTAATTTAGTTTTCTGAGGAAACCCCCAAAATTGTTTAACGAGTATAAAAAAAGGTGATAGTAACCTCGTAACGAAAGTGATGTGCTGCGTGGAAACAGAAACTATGCCAGGAATAGAGGTCACTTTTTCTTGATTCTGGAACGGTAAACCAGTAATTGGATTCGCCTGTTTTCTCTTCTTTTTTTTTTGTCTGTGAGTTGTGGCAGAGAGAGGAGAAGAGGAAGTGGACTACATTCCGGGAGTCGCCAAGACCCGAATCGCAGATCTTCCTACCATCTTCCACGGATTTGGGCGCCAGATATTGGACGGAGCCCTGGAGTGCACCGCCTGGGCATCCAAGGCCGACTACTTCCTCTCCACCTCCTTCTACGAGCTCGAATCCCCTGTCCTGGACGCCCTCCGATCTCAACTCTCTGCGCCCCTCTATTGCGTCGGCCCCACCATCCCCTTCAACGGCGGCGGCGGCGACGACGGAGATGGAGACGTGGCTTATCTCCGATGGCTGGACTCTCAGCCCAGAGGTTCGGTCCTGTACGTCTCGTTCGGGAGCTTCCTCTCGGTCTCCAAGGCTCAGATGGAGGAGATGGTGGCCGGGGTGCGGGACAGCGGAGTGCGGTTCCTGTGGGTGGCGCGCGGGGAGACGTCGCTGATCGGGAGCGCAGGCGAGGAGGAGGACATGGGAGTGGTGGTGCCCTGGTGCGAGCAGCTGAAGGTGCTGTGCCACCCTTCGGTGGGCGGGTTCTGGACCCACAGCGGGTGGAATTCCACGCTGGAAGCCATCTACGCTGGGGTCCCCATGCTGACGTGCCCCATCTTCTGGGACCAGGTCCCCAACAGCAAGCAGATCGCGGAGGACTGGAAGATCGGGTTGAGGGTTAAGAAGGAAGGTGGGGGCGGCGCTGAGGATTTGGTCACCCGGCAAGAAATTGCACGGCTCGTGAGAAAGCTGATGGATGTGGAAAGCGACGAGGGGAGAGAAATGAGGAAGAGAGCAGGAGAGCTGAGAGAGGCGTGTAGACGGGCGGTTGCCAGAGGCGGATCGTCGGATCGGAATTTGGATGCCTTCATCAGTGACATGTCTAGGGCCGAATGAATCCAATAGAGGGATATGATATGGTGGGGTTAAATCCAATAGATGGATATGATATGGTGGGGTTAAGTTTTTGCTTTGTATTTGCAAAGGACAATTTTCATTTTGTTCAATCAGACTCTGTTTCCTCTGTTTCCTCTTGGGCACTTGAAAGTTGCAAGAAAAAATAAGAAGATAGTGGCAGACTCACCGAGTCACAATCAATGAGATGAGATGGACTCTTTTGGCCTCCAGTGCTACAAAGGTGTCCCCTGGTCCCCGTGGCGACTGCTTTCGATTTTAAAAATGTCAATAATTTACCGAATCAAAGTTGGTAATGGCACGCCGTAGAGATTGCTTTAGTGAGAAAACCCTTCTTCTTCCACAGCTCCTTCACCGCACCACAGCTCTTCCTTCCTTTCTTTCTCCGGACATGGATGCGGATGAGCTTCGACGTCAACCATGCCACATAGTGGCGATGCCTTTCCCGGGGAGAGGCCACGTCAATCCCATGATGAACCTCTGTAAGATCCTAGTTTCCTCCAGAAGCAGACAACAGCACCCTCCTCTTATCATCACCTTCGTTGTCACGGAAGAGTGGCTAGGCTACATCGGCTCCCACCCTAAGCCCAGCAACATCTGCTTCGCCACCATCCCCAACGTTGTGCCCTCCGAGCGGCTCAAAGCAGCTGATTTCCCTGGCTTCTATGAAGCCGTCATGACGAAGATGGAAGCTCCGTTTGAGCAGCTCCTGGACCGGCTCCATCCTCCCGTGACTGCTTTCTTGGCTGATGTCGAGCTGTTCTGGGGAGTGGCTGTGGGTAATCGCAGGAACATACCTGTAGCCTCGCTCTGGACCATGTCTGCTTCTGTGTTTTCCATGTTTCATCATTTTGACTCGATCCTGCAAAACAGTCATTTTCCAGTGAATCTGTCTGGTGAGTCGACGATTACCGATTAACGCTGATATCTCTCAAAACAATGGAATCGGGGTCCTCTGGTCAACAGAAGACAGAGCAGAAAGCCATAAAGATTTTTTATTTTTATGCATGCAATGTCTATGTCCGTTCACGTGTCAATAGAAAGTGTAAAAAGCTTTTGCATATGCAGGAAAAAAAAGTGTTGAATTGATAATCCTACATATCTTGAAGAAGTTCACTACAATTGGTTTATTTTAATTTTTTTATCTGACTAAACGAGTCGACCACCTAAACTTTGTGAATCCTCTTTAGTATGTTCTATTTTTCTTTTTTGGTATCTCTGATATTTCTCTTTGGTACAATTAACTACCAAAACACAAATAGTAATGTCGAAGACTTTAGCAACAACAAGCAAGCCTTCTATTTTGAGTTCTTTCCAATTTTTAACCATCTTAAATAAAGGCTTTGAGCTTTAGAGCTTTAGAATCTTACACATTGCGTGCCATATACAATTGATTCAGTGAATATTCATTCTTCAACTGTAACTTAAATGATTCTATCTACTGATGTGCTAGAGCACGGAGCGCAGCGTGTCGAATACATTCCAGGGATTTCTCCCACGAGTGTGGCGGATCTCCCCACTAGAGCTGATCCACGAGTCCTAAAGCGGGCTGTGGAATGTGTTCGCAGGTGTCGAAAGCACAATATCTGTTATTTACTTCTCTGTATGAGCTTGAACCTCGAGTCATGGATGCTTTAGAAGCAGAGTTCTCTTTCCCCGTGTTGCCTGTTGGTCCAACAATACCTTTCTTAGACATTAGCAGCAATAATTCTACAAATTCCGATAATGTTCCTGATTATCTAAGTTGGCTGGACTCCCAACCTGAGAGATCAGTCTTGTACATCTCATTGGGAAGTTTCCTGTCAGTTTCAGTGGACCAAATGGATGAAATAGTGGCTGCAATGAACGAGAGCGGTGTTGGCTACTTATTGGTATCCCGTGGGGAGACTCCAAGGTTAAAGACAAAATGTGGGGAGAGAGGATTTGTTGTGCCTTGGTGTGATCAGTTGAGGGTGTTGTGCCATCCTTCCGTGGGAGGGTTCTGGACACATTGTGGGTGGAATTCAACACTTGAGGCCGTGTTTGCTGGCATTCCAATGCTCACTTTTCCAATATTTCTAGATCAACCCTCCAATAGCAAGCAAATAGTTGAAGATTGGAAGACAGGGTGGAGGGTGAAGAACCAAGCGGATGCTGACGAAGAACTATTGCCAAGGGGAAAGATTCGAGAGCTTGTGCAGCGATTTATGGATCTTCAAAGCAGCGAGGGAAAAGAAATCAGGAAAAGAGCAACAGAATTTAAAGAAATTTGTCAGAGAGCAATTAGAGGAGGATCATCTGATAGAAACCTCAATGCTTTCATCCAACATATATCACAGGGCCATAGCCTGGAAACATAGAAGGCATCTCGTTATGTTATCAGGTGAATGGAAGCTATTCTATTTGTTAGAGCGAGGAGCAGCTCTATCCTGGCAAATTGTTTTCCCATGTATATGAAGACAAATGGAATGAGTTTCCATCCCTAACTCATTGGAATCGACAGACGATAGCTTTTTATGTGCATTGTACATTCATCGAGCTAGACATTGCATTCTAGATTACTTTCTGTAATGAGGTGGTGAATTTTGCTTTCACCAAACTTAATTATGTTGTACGATAAAACACCTGCCAAGGTTCCTTCACTGGGTTCGGCACCATCATACTAAGTAGCACGAAGCTTTAATATTCTTGAATACGCCAGGAAGTCCAGATGACAACGACCCATTTGCTTTATGTCCAAGGTTTTGATGCTTGCCTCCAGAAGTAATGATTTTGAAGTGTAATTTGGCAATTACAAGTACAAAGCACGCAAGAGTGCATGCAAAGCAATCGTGAAGCTTTACTCCGAACAGCAGTTATAACCGTGATGTAGGCTACTAAGAGCGTAGACTAGTCTGGGGCAAAATTTCATGAAAAAGCAAAACTGAATTCGGTCCTTGTTTCTTCCCACGGGGGGCAGAGTTAGTCAGTTCATTTATTAGGGCTTTTTCTATCTTTTGATTGCATTTCGTTTGTTTCTTATGAAGAAAGTGTTGGATAAATTCTCTTGAAGTATTTTGAAGTTGACAAAACGTGTTTATCAGTCTAGTCTGAAGACTTACAGACTCTATTGACAAAGTCCGAAGACCAAAGTCGAAGATCAAAGTCTGAAGCTAGCAAGACTCAAGACTTATATTTCAAAGTCTGCTCACATGAGCAGTTTCGGAACGACGTTTATTCGATCTTATATGATCTTTATTCTAACAACTAGTGGATATCTTTCTACTGGATTCAGCACTAAACGATCTTAGTTACATATGGAATATGTTTAGATTCTCTAAAGATTTCGCAACTTATATTTGGAAGTATCTACTTATGAAAACCGAGATCCTGATTGTATGGGCGAGCAGGATTGATGGGCTATCAACACTTACCTTAAAGAGCTCGAGATCTCTCTAATTGATTTTGTCCAACGGGTTGATTGGAAGAACTTCTGTGGAAGGTGCCAACGATATTGAAGGCATGAAGAAGTATATATGCTCTAGTTGTTGAAGGGTGCGGATAGAAGAATTCCAAAGTCTGAATCTCCTTTTCTATTTTGCGATATCATTCTTTGAGCGTTACATGTAATCAAAAGAGATCATATTGTAGTGAGACCTTGAGGAAGTGTAGTAGAATAATCTACACTGTGGACTCAAGAGCGTGAGACTGTAATCACTCTTATTGATTCTTAGTGAAATCCGGCCAGGAAGGAGTGTTTCGTGCGGAGAGTGGACGTAGGCTTGATCTAAGCCGAACCACTATAAATCTGAGTCTTGATTCTCTATCCCTAATCCTTTTATCTTTAATTACTTTCATTTGCTGCAATTGTTGGATTTAAGTTATTTATATCTCGATCGGATTAATTTATTAGAATTGCTTTAAACACATATTCACCCCCCTCTAGGTGCTAATTCTAGTCCTAACAGAAAGGTCTTACATTCTCACTCGTACAAGTTCCATCAGCTGAAGAGGAAGGCAAATGGCGCAGGGACTCGCAGGAAGAAGCTCCCAGGAAAATGCATGTATTCAGTATATAAGACGATATTAATACAACTTGAACCTGTATACGGGATGGAATTCCGAATTCGTGGCCAAGTTGTCTCGGGGTCGGCAGTTGATTTTTCTTCAGTCAGAAGACTGGAATGGCATGCAAGTAGCATCGACAAGAATGAATCCCCTGTATGCCAGTACGTGTGATTCCAACTCCTTTGACAATTATTGTGCGAATGCGACAACAGTCACAACACAAACCGGAATCGAACTCAATGAGGATGTGATCAACAAATCAAACACGACTCTCTTTCCTTGTGGCCTCTTATCTTTATCAGAAAGTCAAAAAACATTTTAAAGGATCCTTTTAGCTGACATAAAGAAGTGATCGAAAGATCACTATTTTTGGTAATTCCAGGTTAATGAAGAAGAAATTTACCATTTTTTAAACTTCCATATGACTATGAGATGAAAAAAAACTTCCTTAAATCTTGTGATTGTTCTGCAGTTTCAATCGAAGATTCGGTGTCATTCCTTTATGCCTTGAGGAGGAATCTTGTCACTAGGCGACATCTCATGCTCCGTTCGGGAAAGAAATAGAAATCCCATCGTCATCTCGAGTCGGCAACTTTTCTGCTCGGTTTCTGCCATGACCCGCCACCTCGCGACTCGACTCTCATCTCCACGCCCATAACAGTCGCCTGATTATCGCTCCGGAATGGAGGCATCCGCCCACGACGGCCTCCGCTTCTGGCAATTCATGATCGCCGGTTCCATCGCCGGCTCCGTCGAGCATATGGCCATGTTCCCTGTCGACACCGTCAAGACGCAAATGCAAGCCATGGGCTCTCGCCCCCTCAAGTCCGTTCCCGTCGGAGTGGCGCACTCGCTCCGATCCATTCTGAAGTCGGACGGTCCGATGGGCCTCTACCGGGGCATAGCCGCCATGTGCCTCGGCGCCGGCCCCGCTCACGCCGTCTACTTCTCCGTCTACGAAGCCTGCAAGAAGTTCTTCTCCGGCGGTGACCCCCGCAACTCGGCCGCCCACGCCGTTTCCGGAGTGTGCGCGACGGTGGCGAGCGATGCGGTGCTTACGCCGATGGACATGGTGAAGCAGAGGCTGCAGTTGAGGGACAGTCCTTACAAAGGGGTGTGGGAATGCGTGAGGAGGGTCTTCAAGGAGGAAGGCGTCAGGGCTTTCTATGCCTCGTATAGGACCACGGTGGTCATGAATGCTCCCTTCACCGCGGTGCATTTCGCCACGTATGAGGCGGCTAAAAGGGCTTTGATGGAGGTCTCCCCAGAGAATGTGGATGATGAGCGGTGGGTGGTTCATGCCACTGCTGGCGCGGCTGCTGGGGCAGCGGGGGCGGCCATCACCACTCCGCTCGATGTGGTCAAGACTCAATTGCAATGTCAGGTACAGCATAATACACGAAAAGAATTTGATTCATATATTTACCAGATAATTGAATGCAGTTCTTAACCTTCTGATATGAACGAGGCCAAGATTGTCTAATTTCAGAGGAAAATACTACTTTGTTAATGATTCGAAACTGTTTGCTTAAATTACCAAGACAGTCTTATTGCCATTCTCAGACTGTCGGATAGATTATGGGGCTCCAGCTGCTACATACCGTGTCATCACTGAGATTGTTCTTTACTGTCCTTTGTGTCTGGCTCCAACCGTGATCGTGTGGTCTTAATATGAATACCATATGCGACAGACGGAATAATTAACCTCCCATTTCCAGCCTCTCAACCATGAGCTTGGTAGGAGCTAGTTTTGCCAAACTATGCATCTTGTCGCCAACCCACTCGAGAAAGAAGTTGGGTGTCGCTTAATTCTACCTTTGCTGAACAATAAGGAGGAGCACCTACTTTTGCTCTTTAGCTCACGGTTTTTTAGCATCACAAATTATGTACTCAGGGCAGTCTTTCTAAATGCACGCTCCCTTGTTTTTAAGTCGTCTAGTCATTCGGTTATTGTAGCGGAAGGCCTAGATTTTAATCTCTGCAACAACAATGAACACGGATATGTGCTGGTGTTTTCCTGCTTCTGTGTTCAGTGGGTAAAGTGCCGTTTGCTATTGCTATTCTGTCATTGGCAAACACCCCTGGTTGATGGGTTGTTTTAAGTGCGTTTGAGTTGCGGTCCGCAGCCAAATTCTAATCATCGTGACGGCTTTCATATGGTGCAGGGCGTCTGTGGTTGTGAACGGTACAAGACCACTTCAATTGGAGATGTTATCGAGTCGATAGTGAAGAAGGACGGATACAGAGGGCTGGTGAGAGGATGGATTCCACGAATGCTTTTCCATGCTCCTGCTGCCGCGATATGCTGGTCTACATACGAGGCCTCAAAAGGCTTCTTTCAAGAGCTTAACAACCGCAGAGATACTGATGCGGTCACATAAAAATTAGAAGCGAATGTTAATGTTGTTTTTCCGGCAGCATCATAAGTATAGATGCCCCAGTTACATCAACACAGTTCTGCTACATGTGGATTGAGGTCGAGAAAAAAGAGCAGATTCGGGCCCTAGTTTAGCAGGAGGTGATTGTGCTATTGTTATACTCGTAATATCACCATGACTCATGAGCATTTGATCCTTGCGATTAATGTTATTGACTAACTTCATTGCGCATACCTCGTTTGTATTGAGACTCTGGAGAGCAGACCTTACATTCGATTCATACCAGAAATATTACCGCTTCGTGCTCTCTTTTTGGGGAGATATTTTGGGAACTCACATGAGCAGGTCTTGAGAGGACAATGACTCGAACACTTTGATAATGCGGGATTAAACACAAATGGAGAAGTCTTGATGTTTGATGGCGAGTGGGGTGAAATAGAGGTCATGCACAACCCCCGAGATCTAAGCTTGAAATAATGCGAGTCTCCAGCTGAGAGTTTCTTCTCAGTGCATAAATAAACTTTTATTCATCAAAAATGGTGTAACGGGCAAGATGTGAACAAAAAGCACCAGTGGTCTAGTGGTAGAATAGTACCCTGCCACGGTACAGACCCGGGTTCGATTCCCGGCTGGTGCATTCCCTTTTCCCCTTTTTAATTTTTTATTTATTTATTGGTCCCTGCCTCTGTCGTCGCTTTTTCCGCATTTAAGGGGGGGCCAGATCCTTCATTCATCTGCGTCAAATCTCCAACTCGAAGGCATGAACATGAACAACGCCGTGCCCTCTCCGTCTGCCAATCACATGGATGGTACAGTCCAGCGTCGGTCGTCGGTCGTCGGTCGTCGGTCGTCGGTCGTGTCTCTCTTATTCCCACTTCCCTTCTTCCCTCCCTCCCTCTCTTCCGTTCCTCTTTTCCTCATTCATCATCTCTCTCGATTTGCAGAGAACGGCCACGGAAGCGACACCGACTCCAATCCCGACGAATCCGCGGAGTATTACCAGCCCATCTCCTCCGTCGACGACGCCGCCGCCGATTCCGAATCGGACTCCTCGGCCGATCTTCCCCAGCGTCTCCCCAACGGCTACTGCGTCGAGAACGGGGTGTCGTCTCTCAGCGTGGACGACGGCTTCGAGCTAACGAGCAGCGAAGACGACGCCGCCCACGATGAGGAGGAGGAGGAGGAAGAGAGAGCGAGAGAGGCTTACGATGCGGCGATGCGCACAGCGTTCCGGGAAGACGAGACCCGAAGGAATGCGCCGTTGACGCCCCACAACGCCACGAGAGTGATGGAAGCCATGCGCGGGGTGTCGTTTGGTGGACTGGCTCCCGACTGGGCCCAGAGCTTGCCCGAGGATCAGTGGACCGAGCGTCTCCGGAGGCTCCGGCAGCCACCGCACCCCTCCAATTGATGCGGCGGGAGACGGAAGTGAGGGGAATTCCATATGTGCTATGGAGGATAGGATTATTATTGTCCCGAGAGATTAATGATTTGATGCGCGCCTGAATGCCCAAAAGATGTTCGAGGAATTTCCCGAGAGAAACCATGAGATCTGATACCGTACGCATTGCAAGGTTTTTCTGCATATTAGCATTCATTTCCGTACTACTGTCGAAGAACGTGCTGTCGTTGAATGAACCGGAGGGGACATTCAAGTTTTAGCCGTATAATTCATGGCTCGATCGAAAGACACCTTCCATCTTTTACTTATATGCCACTTTTCTTGTTTGTCTGGAACATTTGCTGCCTCCCCATTCGGCACGCGAGAGCCTCCTCAAGTATATTGTAAAGTACTGAGATTCGTTAGCAGTATATGTTCCAATTTACAATTTCCATGTGTATGAGGCTCATACAATCCTCCTCCGCCTATTTAAATACAGATGGGATAATTCTTCCCGGTCAGTAGGAAAAATGTTCTGAAGAATCGTTCCTTACATTATGAAAATTGCTGTCCTCCTACATATCCACCACCGAGAGATCTGCTTCTTCTCTGATGTGTGAAACCGGCTTTGGTATTCAGTACTGCAATTGTGTTGCCGCACAACTCACTGAAAGAGCACGGGACAGGTGGTGAGGACTACAAATTCAGTACGATTCGAGTCAGATTCTTGCTACCACCATCAAGTCCATCACCTGTTTCAGCGTCAAATGTAGGCTGAATAAGCTCCGGGCAAAGAAAGTTTTCTTATGCTTGGGAGAAAAACAGAAACCGATAATATTGCTTCTGAAAAATTTAATCGAGAAGTGAAATGACGATGAAGATGAAGACAGAATATGAGCTGGTTAGAACTCCTGTATGTGGAGGATCTGTAATCTCGAGACAATGCTATTGCCTACATATCAAACACCCGCACCAAGTTCCACTCTGCATATACGCTCATGACAGAAACGCCATACACCATGTCATTCTGAAAAGCTACTCGGGAAGCCAATAACAGAGTGAAGAACAGAGCTCTCGGTGTCGTACCTTGTTGCTACACTGCTGGTCTATGTGTAGTCAACAACTTGAAGCTCACTAAGCATGTCCCTTCTTCCCTTTATCGCTCTTGCTTTCCCATCCACAATCTCCAGAACCTGGAGAACAGGAGTAAAGGAGGCAAATCCCATCAGTGTCGCTTCTCATTTGCCTCAACTGAAACTAAATCTTAAGGTAAAGCATCGGTTCTGAAACACATATGATCTCTCAAATAACAAGCACCATTAGGCAAAATTGAAGTCCAGATTTAATCTGCCAGGGACCCTTTTAAACACTGTAGAACAGACCACTTTACCTCAGGTCTTGAATTGAGAACCCCGCTGGACATCCCGACATCAATCCTCCATATGCTACAGTTGTATTTACTGTGATTCATACCCAACAGGATTTCAAAGAGTACGAGATTACTTAAGATTCAACAAAGCATAACTGAAAATGTTCAAGACAGGTGTTTCACGCTTCACAGGCAAGCTGTGTAGTCTCTTACCAATTTACTCCAGCAGTTTGAGGAGTATGCCCCACTACCATTGCCTTGGCATCCACGGCTTGCAATGTCTCTTCAAGAATAGATTGTATCTGGGGAGTCACATCGTTGCCTTTTATTAGCATAAAAGTTGACAAGCATCCACAAACCATACAGAATATCATGATAAAGGAACGATCAATAGGTTGCTTGATTCTATATGAGAAGCAGAAACCGAAACAATCGCTGGAAAAGAACTTCCTGCTTTGAAACCATAGTCATTGTGTTTCTGTGTATGATTGAAAGGTAAACAATAATAGAACAAATTCCCAAACCGGATGATTAGTAAGATGAAGAATTTGAAGCTGTCATAAGCTCTTGCCTGACTGATTTGATAATCCTCCGGATCCGATACATCTCTTGAGTACAAGCGGCTCCAAACAACACTATCATATCCCCGTGTGGCAATGAAAGGGAGTTGAGGACCAAGATCATTCTCAGAGAGACCTCTCATCCAGTTAGATACTTCAGAGTTCATCCTTTCAATACCATAGGCAACTAGCAAAACACCAGCACTTCCGTCAGGCATCCTAGGCTAAATTGCAGCAACAATCTGGACAGTATATGGAGAAATTCCACATAGGCTTTATTCAAGAGTAGAAAGTCTTTACCATGGTGAGGAAGGAGGCCACCATGACAAAAGATCCAATCATTGACCTTGAGAACAACAGCATGCCGAGCCAACTCACATGCCAACGGACCGCCAGGTCGCAGTAAGACTGATCTGGCAATAACCCCCTTCTGCCTCTGTCCTAAATATCCATATAACCATGCATAAATCCAGATATCGCAATAACAACGGCCTAAAGTACAATACCAAGAACTTCTGGAGAGATATTGACCGTTGATAACTTCAGCAAAACTTGTGATGCCTTTAGGTCACAGAGCAAGCTTTAGTTTTGGTATTAAAGCTAGTAGATATCTTCTCTTTAGTTAGTTTCAGATGATTCATTCAAATATATCTTGATCAGAGGTCTTTAGCATGGATGTCATTAAGCAGTAATACTTTCCAAAGTTGCAAAGCATTGTTTCAGTCAAAAAAATATCGCTACCTTCACTAAATTCCATGAGTCCCAATAATTTTGAGATGTCTTCTGGTCTTGCCTCCACTTTTCAGCCGCAGCAACCCAACCAAGAAAAGCTTCTTCCCATTCATATCCATAACTATCCAGATAGTCCAGGAAGCCTGCACACTCTTCGAATGCGCCAGATTCAACATACCTGAAGTCCCCTTCTACATTCATAGTCTCATGATTCCCATTGATCTAAGATAATTAACAAATATCAAAATAGAGGATTGAAGAGAAGAATATGTGATGTCTGGCATACATTTATTAGTGATCTGCAATTATCTGGACAGCTTTCAGAATTTCAAGGATATTTGTATTGTGATGATATCACTATTGCGCAGATACACACTAAAACATGGTGAAGTGTATTGTTTCTGAGAAGTGCCTGAAAATGCTTCCATTTTCAGCAATACAAACCTGAAAAACGGCTCCACCATCTTCTTGTGCCTGTTTATCCATAGAACGCAACAAGGATAAGATGGCTATTTCGTTTTCTCCTCGATCAAATATGTCTCCCAGCTGAACCAAAACCTAAAGCATGGGCCAAATGTTCATTCATCAGATAATTAAAAGCTCATATCAGAAGCCTTCTCATGAATCAACCATTAAGCTGAGATCACGATGAATCACTAGATCAAATCTGTTTAATTCATATGGACAGAAGCTTTAAGAATAAGGCATACCGTCTCTTTACCAGTCCATGTGTCTTGACCATCTGAACTCAAGACACCAGCCATCTGAAATGCATGTCTTGCCTGCTCAAGATCGCCATGTAGATCCCCAACTACATAAACAGACAGAGATATAACTTAAACTTAAAGCGCAGGGTCTTACTTTAGCTTAGATGGTTGAAAGATAAATCCCTTGACGATTAATATATCAGCTTTCCTCAGAGCAGGTCCATTATAACTGGCGTGTCCCTTAACATAGGTGGAAGGATCGATCGAATGAGACAATGTCACTATAAACCTATCTGTATCACCCCAGCTAATCACCTTATAAGCAAAACTCCTGTCTCCCAAGTATGAAAGCAGCTTGGCAATTCAGGTAAGAACAAATTGACTGGACAGTTGGTGCACTTCACCCACTAATGCACGCCAATAGCTAAACAAAGCTGAATAAGTAGCATGGGGATTGAGTACATGTCTAATTACTAGTTCGAATTGATGAAAAAAGGAGAAGTCAATAATGAATATGCTAAAGCCTAAGGGGAACCGCAATCATGATTTGGCTACCGATCATAGAAACAGGAAGCTCGTGGGATTCAGAAATAACAAAAGCAGCGAGCCTTGGAAGCTGAATTGGGCTCAACCTTACAACGAGGTCTCGTCGATGTCACCCGGATAAAGAATACAGAGTAGAAGGGGTTGGAGGGTGAAGGGCGAAACGAACGAACCGGCAACGATACGACGACCGGGAGCAGATACGAAGGTGGGGGGATTCCCATTGACTACGATGGGCTTCAAGCTTCCAATGCTGCCGCCGCCGCCGCTGCCGCTGCTACTTTTTGGTGTCGTTGAAGGAGAAGGAGAAGGAGAAGAAGAGGAAGCAGAGGAAGCTTCAGTCAGCCTGCGAGAGTGTGGCGAGGGCAACAAATTAAGACAGAGGGAAGCCATTGTTGCTTGGGTAGCTGCTCCTTGGTCTCCGATGATGAAAGGCATCTATCATCGTATTAGAGACGCAGGGGAGGAGAGAGAAACTGAAGGCACCCTTCATTTTCCTTTTTTTCCTTTTTTATTATTATTATTATTCTTCTTCTTTTTTTGGTGTTTTATGGCCACCAGAGATTCGGGCCGAGAGTTTCTGGCCACGTAATTTTGCGTATGCATGATTCGCATCTTCTTTGAGTATCCTCAAAGGATGAAAGGAAAAATGAAGGCATCTTCTTTATTATTATTATTATTATTATTATTAGAAAAAAGACCACCACAAACCTATAACTTTATTCAAAATAACAAATTTATCCCAAAAAATTTTTATGACATAAAAAACCCAAAATTTTATAAACTGTAACGCATTTACCCCATCAAGGGCAATTTCGTTTTATTTTTTCTATTTTCCTTTTTCTTTTTTCTTTTTTTCTCTTCCCTCCACCAGCCATGGCGGAGGGAAGCCGGTGTCTAGCGAGTGCCGCCCTAACCAAACTAAGCGAGGGCAGCCCTCACTGGACGCCGGCTTCCTTCCACCGGCTCTGCCATGGCCAGTGGAGGGAAGAAAAAAAAAATAAAAAGTAAAAAAATACCAAAATGTCTTATAATTTAGAGTAAATTATCTCACAAATAAAAGTTCAGAATTTTTTGTGTCACAAAAAAAAGTTTGCAATAAATGTGTCACGATTAGCAAAGTTCATGGTTTTTCATGTCACAAAAAGAAAGCTTGAGATAAATTTGTCACTTTTGGCAAAATTTGGAGTTTTTGGTGGTCTTTTCGCTTAGTATTATTATCATCATTGGATCTTTTACTTCTTTTTTGTTCTCTGCTTTCTTTCTTTCTTTCTCTCTCATTTTCATTTTTCTCTTTTCCATTCGGTTTATATTTTCATAGGAATTTCTGTTCGTTCTCAGTAATAATTACAATACATCCTACGATTTGTAATGTCAAATGTGATCCTCACTTTGATCAGCTTGCATCCTTACGGTTACAACCTCACTTATATACAAGAAATGCCATTTTCCTTTCCTAACTATCCTCAAAAAGAAAACCGCAAAATTGACTTGCATTTTTCTATTTCCTCCACTGTCTCTCTACTACGTAGCACGGCCGGCCGCCTCCTCCTTGCCTAGCCCTTGTTGTCCCTGACCATACCAACCTTAGGCTCGAGGCCTACAATGATGGCCATCTCATTGTGTTAAAATGAATGTTAGGCGACCTGACTTGGAGCAAACTGGGTCCGGTCCTTGCGTGCGAGAGAGAGAGAGAGAGAGAGAGAGAGAGAGAGAGTCTACTTTGTGTGCGTGTGGCGTGGGGAGGAAGAGATGAGTGTTATGGACTTTGGGGTAAATGTGTTTTTTTGGGTTGGAGGAGATGCAAATTAAAGATTTTAAAAAATGAGGATGGGTTTTTATACTTAGGTGTAAAATTGATTTTTTTTTTTTTTTTTTTTTTTTTTTTTTTGCAATTAGCCCTCCTATTTTCCTAATGTCATTTTGGAAGATGGACATGGGAACAAAGAAATCAACTAAAAATTCAAAGAAGGCTGCTCAAGAAAAAATTCGGGCCATGTGAGAATGAGCCGGACAGACTAGGTTTGGTTTGGGGGCACTTTCGAAGCGATTGAGGAGACCCAAGCCTGGAATTTCCATATCAAGTTTGAAGGCATAGCAAGTTTTCATTCGAGAATTGGCTTGGACTGAACTAAAGGGGTTCGGACCATGACTGCTCGAGCTTAAGCTTGATTTTATTTATCTATAAAAAAAACAATGATGTGTTAGATAGCGGTTATCATATTTTCCATGAATATAGTCGCTCGTAACATAGTTTATATCATACTACTTTGAAATATGCCAAATTCATCTGAATATATGAATTTCAAGCACTATGACTTTTATAAGGTATAAACTTTGATGCGAATAGAGTAACAGAACCATAAATGCAATCTGGAAAAAACCCTGGGAATGCAGATTCTAGAAAAATATTAAATAATATTAACTTCCTAAACATAGACAAATTATAAAGTTCTAATTTACTCTTACACGGAAACACTGGGAAAATTACGAAGTACCTCTCGATTTTTGGGGTGGTTGTATCTTGCCCCTCAATATCTCAATATTGACATAAATGTCCTTGATGCTTTCAAATCGATCTCAAAATCCTCCAAAGTTGACTTGGCCACATTTTCAATTGAAAATTGATCACGCCATGTCACATGACACTGTTGCTGACAAGAACTTGAGGGGAAAATCTTCATTCCACGGCAAGAATTAAAGTTTGCCCGCATATTTGCTACACAATTCCATGCCTACTGATCTTTTGAGATTCGTGGCTATCTTTCCCTTATAGTAATTGCAAAATCGAAAGATATCAATCGTAACCAAAAAAAAAAAAAAAAAAATAGATGAAAGACAAATAAGGGAAGAAACGTTGGTAGGGGACATCGAAATTTAGCTTCAAGTAATAATGTGAGTAGAGTCGATGCTAGGAGGACTAATTTGAAAACGTTATGAGGACTCGTGCCAAAATTGAGATATCGAGGGGCAGGTAACTACGACTCTAAAAATTCTCGAGGCAGTAATTATCCCAAGAAACATAACCACTAAAGTGTGGGCCAAGTCTAGATAACTCTACCGACAAAAAAAAAAAAAAAAAAATCTAGATAACTCTTGCAATCTTGAGTGGGTTTGGAAACTGCTTTGCCAAGGGCATTTGGGCTTTATAACCCTTTGGAGAAATGCAAATACTGTTGGCAATTTTTTTTAAGAGTTTTGGAGAGATACAATTGTATCTCCACAGGCCTTCGGCCCAAGATAAGTCTACAGGGGGAAATTGCATGAAAATCACACTTTGAAAATACAATTTTCCAAATACTTGTTTTTTTGCAAAATCCCTTTAATCTAAAGGCATCTGCATTTTTTCAAAAACTTTCCCAGAAGCCGAACCAAACTTACACGTACTTTACAATAACAAGCCCAACAAGAAGGAAACATTCGGGCTAATTCTCTTCGCTGCTATTAAGAAAAATACGTCCACTTCATTTGCATATGGCCCTGTATTACCATCTTTTCTTGGTCCGCCTTACTATTACCGTCTCGCCCACTTCATATTCTAGTTGTGCTGTACAAAAGTGTGTTTTGCACACCGTAGTGTCAATTCGTGTCAAAACAAAGGAACTCAACTGCAATCGATCATTCACGCGGTGGATGAGCGAGTGGGTGAACATCTCAAACATGTTGAATTTACTGATGAAGGAAAGCAGGTGAAATTTTTCGTAGCGGGCTGAAGCTGCTAGAGATCACCTCTACTCTGAGATATACTAAAGCACCATCCTCTAAGGCACAAAGTAATCGCTAGAGGTTGTAGCGTCCAAGAATAACACAGGAACAAGTGAGCATAATTTGAGGAAGATACACGCCATTGTCTTACTTAAGAGGGAAAAATGAAAATAACATAGATTGTGTCTGCATCCCACAACTCCCATGTACATCAACTATCCCGAGTTGCACATTCAAATTGGGAGCGTCATGCAAATCTGGGCTTGTAATACTACTGTGCCCATGATTCTACACTGACCCCTGTTTTCGTCCCGTTCTGGATAACCTTGAATGCCGAAGGATCACACCTCGTGGAGCTTGGTGTCTATTTAGCTTTTGAACCCGCCGGCGACCTTTGCGGCTAGCAACTATTGGCTCAGGGAAAAGTACCAAAAAATTCTTGAACATATGATATTAATATCATTTCATTTCTAAACCTTTTAATTGGACTAATTTAGTTCTAAAAATTTTCACAATGGTACCAATAGCGAACGCTAATGTTACAATTTTAAAATAATTTTTTTTGAAATTTTTATTAATTTTTTTCCATTTTTTTTTTTTTCATTTTCCTCTTCTTCCTTCTCGCTTCTTCTATTGCAGTGGTTGGCGAGCCTCCAACGGCTCACCGGCCACTAGGCCAGGGCCTCAAAGCCCTCGCCCACCAGCAGCGAGGGTTGCGGCCCTTGCGCATTGCCGGCAAGGGCTTCACGGCCCTCACCCAAGGTCGCAGGCGAGGCGGCTTTGCCCAAATTTGGGTGAGGCTAACCTCGCCATGGCCTAGCTATGGGTGAAGGCGGCCTCGCTCGTGACTAGCGAGGCCATGACGGCCTTCGCCGAGGCCGCCATCCCATCTGTCGCCCTTGTGATCAGCTTCCTCGTGTCGACAAACTTTATCTTCGATAGTGGCGAAGCCTTGTGGTGCTTGAAATGCTCCTTGTCATCATCATCTGCTTATCCCTCAGTCCCCCGTGGTGGGTTCTCCTCATTGCCTTTCGGCCACGGCGAGCCGTCTGGTCCCGCATAGTTCGCCTTCTGGCCTTCATCGAGTTGTTGGAGGCTCGCCGACCATTGCAGGAGAATAAACCAAGAGGAAGAAGAGGAAAAGGGGAAAAAGGAGAGAGAGGGAAATATGGAAAAAAACTAATAAAAAATTTGAAGAAATAAAAATAAATTATTTAAAAATTGTCATGTCAGCGTTCACATTAACCGGCCAAAATTGGTTGAAACGATTGAATTGGAACCAATATGAAAAAAATTATGATTAAATTAGTGTAATTATAAGGTTTATGACTGAATTGATAATAATATTATAAATTTATGATTTTTTTGATATTTTTTCCATTGGCTCATGTGGCAAAGTACCCCCACTTGATTTGACAATTTGCTCAGTTAGCTTTCCAACCGCTTCTTTTCTTTTTAGTAGCTATTGTTGATATTTGATCTTGCGACTCACGAACTGGCCTCTTAAGTTGGTCTTTATCTTCCCCTAAGGACACGACGTACCCTCGGGGCAGAAGATACTTCCTCACACCATCAATGAAGTCCTCCTTACTCGAAAAGCTAACCCTGCGTTGCGAACCTCCATAGACCATACAAACATTAAATACAAGAGCAAATTAAAACTTCCATACAATTGAAAATAAATGTATTCATTTCAACCCCAAGAGGCCCATTTTTTTTTTCTCTTTGGGCATCTTTCCAAATTGGAGCTTGAATTTTGCTTCATTCAAAGAGAAGTTCGTCGATCCCAAGGTAACGTGATCCTCGTGGAGTTCAATCTTATTGCTTAGAGATCGCTAAAAATATAACTTTTGCTTGAAAATTAACAATCATGACTATGCTATTCTAAAACTAACCACCAAAGATTTCATACCACCTCAAAATTTGTCTCCACGGTGTGAACTCGGCTGACTCCATGATAGGGCAGAGTTCGACATCATATAAAGTAAAGCAGACGAAAGAAAGATGGTTTGATTGGTGTTCAAGTGTTAATTTAACTCGGCAGCACTTTAACTTCTTACTTCTCCGAAAGATAATTTCACTTAAAAAATGTAACTTTAAAGTAGGGTCTACGAGTATACTTACCTGAAATTAAGAGGGTTACTTTTGTCTTTGGGGAATATTGAAGAAACAGCCTGCGTGATCATGACAACAATTAAGTTGTTATGACCGCTCAATGGACTACTCAAAGAATAAGGATTTACCGACCAAAAAAAAAAAAAAAAAAAAAGAATAAGGATTCTATTATTAGAACTTTCATATATTTGTAATCCAATTTAGGTAATAGTTGTTTCCATCCAAACATGAAACTTCTAGTATTGCCATTTCTAGGATGAAGTGTTGAACTTCCTTTTGCTGCTTCTTGAATAATTTAATTTCAAAATGATACAGTTGATTTAACGTGTTCAAACTACTATTTTATTTTATTTTTTCCAGATGAATCCATTTGAGAGAAGATAAAACAATCTTTCTTTGTATAACCAAATGTGTACATTTGCTTTTGATCTTTTTTGTTTAGTACAAATCGGGATGGCCGCACAAGTTTATCGCCGCCTCCCCCAATCCTTGGTGAGAGAGGAATCGTGATGATAGCTTCAATCTGATCATGCGATGCAACGCATAAGAGGAAAAGGATGTTCTCCAATAACTATGGATAAGATGGCAAGCCAATGGCTTTTCCTGGAAGCGCTGCTTTTGCGACATCTCCGATTATTCCTCAAAAAAATGATTGGAGGTGTCCTTGACTAACTCCAGAAAGTGTCGAAGCCTCTCTCATTGTCGGGAATCCATATGCTCTCATTGACACCGCGATTGGGGAAGAGCCGGATTTTTATTAGATGCTGTTTCATGCGGTCTTTCCTTGTGCCATAGTGTGAAACCACGAATATTAATTTGTATAGATGTACATAGAGTGATTAATTTAGCAGAACTAATTATATCAGCCCTAAATAGTCCAATTTTGTCAATGTGATTCCTAAATCTTTGTACAAAATTAAATGTAATTATTTTGGTTAATTTTGACTTGAAAATGTTGACGTGGATGTCCAGTTCTCGCCGGCTGTCCTACATGATATGACCAATATATGACATGGACATTTTTATACAAAATAATGTATTTACTTTTCTTTATGTACTGCTCATCTTCCTCTTCCTTCGTTTCCTATATTGGTCATCTCCAGTAGGGGTGTCAAAAAACCCAAATCGACCCGACCCGACCCGACCCGACCCCAACACGACCCGAACACGAAACAAATTGAGTATGTGTTTCGGGTCTTAAAATTGTTCGGGTAACAGATATGAAACAAGGAAAAAAATATGTTTCGGGTTGGGTCAGGGTTCGAACATTGTTCGACCCGAAACACGTTAGTTCCAAATTCCAAACAAGTTAATTACCCAAACACGTTCTGATCTTTACCCCCCAAATAAGTTCCATTTCTGAACGACGCGCCTCTGCCTCTCCCTCGCCATCGCCGTCGCCACCCCTCGTCTCAACGCCGGAACCCTAGCCGCCGCCGGATCAGTCGATCGTCGCCGAAAACCCCTCCCCTTCCCGTTCCCATGTTGAGGGTCGAGCTGAAATTTTGACGTTTAGGGTTCGAGTTGTGGGAGATTGGACAAGTGAGGCTGCTCGCGAAGGAGGACTCTGAGGCGAGGACGACGCTCGCGATGCTCGGGGCCATCCCGCCATTGGTGGGAATGCTCGATTCTTCGGATCTCGATTCGCAGATTGCTTCGCTCTACGCTCTGCTCAACCTCGGCATTGGCAATGAGATGTGAGTTCTTGGGATTTTCGGAATGGGTTTGGATCGTTCTTCTCTGATTTCTGCATTTGACCGGTTTCGGCACCTTGTTCTGCCATTAACAGGGGAAAAAAATGTCTTTTTTCGCCTCTTGCACGTGTCTTGTTGTGTCCATCTTGTTCCTTTCTTCTAAAAAATTTCTCTGCTTCATTTTTCGTGCTTCCAGTTCAGCCTCTGCTTTTTGGCAAAGTTCTCACCTTGACGATCTAGATGTGTTTTGGTTTCACATCTCAATCTTTCTTTGCGTCGCCATCAAATATTTCTTCTTACCTCGACTACCCATGATGTTGTCTGTCATGTGCTTTTGAATTTGATCTATTTCCGTATGCAGGTTCTGGCTCTCTGTTTAGTTTCTGTCTTCTATGGTGTCATCAATTATTCATCTGCACGCGCTGGGTTCCCCTCTCGTTCCGTCCTCGGTTCGGGTTCCTTGGGTGCGTCGTAGATCGGTTCGGCAACATTTACTGACTTTGATCTTGCTGATAATAGGACAGGCAAGCTAATTGAAACATCCTGCTAGATCATGCATCAAAATAGCACAGAAATCCACAGAAGAGAGCCGCCTGTACGAAATAATGGAAGTTTATGAATATCGCCACGCACGCTAGTCAAGAATACCATTTCCCCTCTGCTTAATGTACGATTAATGTGCTTCCACAATGAAAGAAACAGATAAAAGACATTCTACATACACAGTAGCAGTAGGAGAATGTAATGGGAAACCCAGGAAAAAAAAAGAAGAAGAAGAAGAAGAAGAAGAAGAAGAAGAAGAAGAAGAAGAAGAGGAAACCCAACAACCCGACCCGAACCGACCCAAAACACATTAGATGGTTTAATGTGTTTCGGGTCGGGTCGGGTCGGGTCATAGTGTGTGACCCTTGTGTTTCGGGTCGGGCCGGGTAACAACAAAACCCGACCCGACCCGACCCGACCCATTGACACCCCTACTCCAGGCCACCACCTTGATATCAATCCAGACCTCAGAGCCACTTACCAGCGAACATCTTGGTCATGACGGCGTAGAACTTGGAGCCTCCACAACTTTGAAATCAACGGAAATTTCTCTTTGAATGTTGCGAGTGACTCGTATGTGAGCAATAGGGAGGAGGGATTAGAGTTTGAGAACGCGAAGAATAGGGAGGAAGAGGATGCGGATCTCGAAGGGTCCCAAGGTGACGGCGTGGGCGTCCTTTCTAAAATTCGGAGCTCCGTTGTCGAGGCATGACCGGGAGGTCGACTCAAATGAATTCGAAAAGCCTGAACTTGAAGCCTTGGATGCCAACTCTTTCAAGTAGGCAATGACGGGTTGCATGTGGGGCTTAATGATTGCGCATGAACATGAACTCGAGATTGGGCGTGAAAAGTGTAAAATATATCTCAAATTTGAGCTGAAAAAGAAACTTTCTTAATTTAAATAAGTTTTGTAGTTGGAGGTTTTTTCTAACCTAAGTGGTTACCTAGTTGAATGGGTTTCCTATTCTGGATCAAGATCTCTTCTATATATAAGAAGTGTGACTTCTTGTGAAGAGTATTCAAGAGGAACTTGTACTTGTGAATTACACTCCGAGTGTTTTAAGTCATGAAAATTTTGTGTTAAGATTTTGTTTAATTCATTCGTGAGATTGAGAGCTTATTTCGTGAGTAATTGTGGGACTAATCACTATGTAAGTTATTGAATGTAATTGAGGATGAGAAACACTAAATATGTTTGAATTATTCAAGTGTGGTTGTAATCTCCATTGTATCACATGATCTATAGTGGAATTTTTTAACACACTTCCCATGAATGGAGGTTATACTGACTAACCTACGTAAATCTGATGTATGATCTATTTTCTTGCTCTTCTATTTTACTATTTGAGTGCTTGTTTCCACAAAAATTGGTATCAAAGCAAGGCTTAGCTAAGTTGAAATGAATTGGTGGCAAGAGAAGAAGGAAAAGGGAGAATCGACGGATTTGATAGGATATACTTTAGCTTCTAGAAGATGCATATTTTTTATTACCCGTAATAAAGCAATTTACACTAACCCCTATATAGGTATAAACCAAAGTTGAAGAAGCAAGCTAAATGGGGAATTGAAAAGACAAGTGCTGGATGTTATTCAATTGATGTTGGTCTGTAACTTAGTGTTTAATATTGTGAAAGAGAAGACCAATGCAGGTTTGATTAAGGCCCTGTCGAACATATAAGGGAAACTCTTTGTGATCAACAAGGTCTAGTTATTTAATGTGATTGTTAGTCAATTGAGATTAATTTTCAAGATGAGATACGTGCTTTGATTCTATTATTCTCGTTACCTCATAGCTGTAATACTATTGTCATTGTTGTTAATATTTTTTTTAAGTCAACAAGCGAGATGTTTGATGATGTTCAAGATTTGATTATAAGTGAGGACATTTGTAGAAGAGAATTTGGTAAAACCGTGATGGTTGCTTCCAAAAGGTGAAAGTAAAGGAGGAGCGCGTACTTGTGTTACCAAGAGTATTATAAACTTGATTAGACGTAATCAGTTCTCGTCATGTATTTGAGTGAATAATTTTATGCAATGTTATGATTGGTTTCCACAGCATATAAAGATAAGAACGATAATGCATTTACTCTACAGTCTACACTCATCCTGCATGGTTATTTTGTATTGCTTCACATTATTTGCTGGTACTGGGTTAAGTGGTAAGTTGATATTCTACCTTAGATTTAGAGTTTTTATTTACTCGGTTTTGGCTCACTCCTTATTTTTTAGACATGTGGGATAAATCTCCCACCACTACTGCTTTTTGGAGCTCTCATGCACTTTAATGTGAATGTCAAAATGTGTTTATAACCGAATAGGCCGGTTTATACTAAATATAGTTCCATCATATGGGTCAATATGGGGCTTCAAGAGTGGATTCTCCATTGTTTTATTGCTTAGTAATAGAATATCGGCGATAAGTTGGTTGGACCATTGAGGGGGTTAGATGATGACGGCAATACTTCGATGGGCAAGGTTGTCAATCCATAGCGTATGACTTGACTTTTGTACAGGCAAGATTGGGGAGTAGGAGTGGTGTGTTGATAATAGGTGATCCTAATCCTTCCTAGATCTTTAGTTTTAGTGTTTTGTTTTATCGTTGTATAGGTAGTAATATTGATGTTTTTATAAAGATGAATAAATTGTACAAGCGAGATTTGGGGAGTAGGAGTGATGTGTTGATAATAGGTGATCCCGACCCTTCCTAAAACTTTAGTTTTAGTGTTTTGTTTAGCCTTTAGTTTTCTCTTAAGGCTTTGTGTTTTGTGCTTGTGTTCTCAATTTAAATTTTTGAAATTGGTTTATAAGGTAAATTAATGAGGGTAGTCTATGCTTGGCCATGCGTTTTATAGATTAAGTTCTCATAGATAAAATATTATAGGATTTTGTTTAGGTAAAATTTAGTAATTAAGTCCCTAAAAAAGAAATTCAAAAAAAAAAAAAAAAGAGGAGAGAAATTTGATTGGGCCTTGGGCCCAAGGGTGGACCCTAATGGGCCAAGTGACCGGCCCATTAAGGCCCACAAGGAGGGCTGCCGTCGGCCCAAGAGGGCCAAGAGGCCCAAGCCCAATCCCATGCATGAAGCCTTGCCAAGTGGCAAGAGGGCTTGCCATGCATTGGGCCTTGGTGGAGGCAATCTAATGATTGCCTCTTGGGGAAATTAAAGGAGAAGTGGTCGGTTGGGGAGAGAGAGAGAAGGAGAGGTGTCGCCCAAGAGAGGAGAAGGAGAGAGAGAGTTGCGAGAGAGAGGAGGAGGCCGAGAGAGGGAGGCCGCCGTTCGCCGTCCGTTTGCCGCCGTTCGTCCGCCATTCTCTTTGGTGTTTAAGGCAAGTTAGGATCCATCTCTTCTCTTGCGTGTGTGTCTTGCATGTTGGTTGGATCTTTGGGTGTTTAAAGGTAAGAAAACGAAGCTAGGGTGGTTTGTTCTTGAAGATGCTTGCTGTTTTCGCATGAATCACTGGAGTCAGAATCTTGTGGGAGCTTGCATGCATGTTTGGAGTTCGATTTTGACTTGGATATCTTCATGAAAGTTGTAGCCAACACCTTGAAATATAATATACTAAAATTTCGTACAAAATGATGAAGATTTAAGGGGTCAAAACCCTATTTTTCGGAGACTCTAGATCTGGAACTATTTTGCTGACCTTGTGGTAGATTTGTGGCTGCATGTTGATTTTTACCAAGAATATCTCTTCGACTTCTTCATGAAACTTGTATATCACATCTTAAGGATCAACATAATCAAATTTGAAGCAAAATGAACAAGTATAGCTTAGGAAATCAACCTGATCTTGAAGATGAAAAATCTGGAGTCGCGGTACGGGACACCCGAGACTTCGTGGACCCATATGGAAGTCATTCCTTTGGAATTTTGGCTTAAGTTCCTTCATGAAAGTTGTAGGGGATCTTTAGAAGTAAAAAATATCCAAATTTCAGAGAAAACGAAGAAGGATAGGTAGGTTAAACCTCAATATTTCGGACATAGGACACTGGACGTTTCGGTAATCTGACCCATAGCTTCGTGTGACTATAGAAAATTATCTAAAACGAATTTGGCCTAGATTTCTTCATGAAAAACCTAATTTAGTGTCTTAAATATAACCTGGAAAAATTTCATAATTTTCGGAGGTCGTTTGGGCATTTTAATTGAATTACTTAGAAAACTGCACATTCTGCCTTTGTCCGAGATTCCATGCGGTAATTTTAGTAATATTACCTTTTGTGTAGAAATTGATTGGCTATGTGTTTTTCTGTAGAAAATAATTATTTTATTGTATTAAATTATCATATGCTTTAATTTCATGAATTTGGGATTTGTGTGATTATTTAATTAAATAAATTGCAAATAGGATAAGTTGAAATTTAAATAAATTCTAAATGAATTTGGTAAGTAAATTGTTTTGAGTGGCATATGTTCCATAAGAACTTAATGACTATGAGTGATTGCATTTTACTGCACGTATGTTAATGCTTAATGATGCATGTATAAGAACGAAGGTGATCTTGTCTTGCCATTACATCATGTGCATGGTATATTGAGACATAAATTGGCAAACATGAGTAATGGTAAATGAGGAAACTGTTTGTGGCGGATGAAAATGCCCTGGGAGTATTAGGATGCCCGGGATGGGGGGTGCCGGATGCCCGGAATGTATAGAGATACATGACCGGATGGCCCTGGGAGTATCAGGATGCCCGGAATGGTTGGGTGCCGGAAGCCTCGGAGGTCTTTGCCCGAGGGGATGCCTCGTGATGCCAGTTGGGGTGCGAGATGCCCGGGATGTGGGGATGCCGGATGCCCGGTGGCCATGAATGGCTTAATGCCGGAGGTTCTTCTCGCAATGCCTGGATAAGGTGCAAGTGTAAAGTATGGGATGGATGATCCCAAGAAAGAGTGATGTGATGATCAATTGAAAATTAAAAGTGGAAATTAAATCATGCATATGTGACATGACATGATGATGACTACCTATGGCATGATGATATGCAGGTGTGACATGCATGGATGATATGGCATGATGACATGCATATGTGACATGATATGATGATCATCACCTATGATATAATGACATGATGACATGATGGCATGTAGATATGATATGATGACGACATGCATGGGAGATATGGCATGATGACATGCATATGTAACATGATATGATGATAATCACCTATGACAACATGACATGATGCCATGATGACATGATGACATGATGTCATGTATATAAGATATGATGATGACATGCATGGATGATATGGTATGATGATGATGATGATCATTCGTGGCCTATGATATGTACGTATTATGATTGTGATGATGATGTATGACGGTACATACATGGCTTCGAGGTAAGTACGCTGGAATGCATGAATGACATGTATAATGTAATTGTTCGTATTGTTTAAATGCATTGAGTGGTGATTGGATTCCTTTACCTGCTGAGTGGTTGTACTCACCCCTTCGGGGACCAACATTTCATATTAGCACGATGCCACTCCCTGTCGTTACGCGGGGAGTATTTTACGGCCTTCCGTCTGATGTGGAGGTCGAGCTGTTGGAGATCGATTGTCCCACCCTACCGGGTCTGACGTTCATCCGGGTTCGCGCGATTGTGTCTTATGACGTGGGTCTGTCCGGGGGCCCAGTCATTCAGGAGTACGTGTCCGTCCACATTCGCCGCGACGGCGTGATGATGGGGATGCTGCCGCCCCCACCGCCTGACGCACCAGATTGGGTGTGACGGCCCGCGCGTGAGGAGTAGGAGTTGGCAACTTTTTTGGGATATGGCCGACACTAGCAGTCCGAGGGGAGGATATTACACGTTGTTTTTAGGGGGTTGTGTGTTCCTTTTTGGGGTTGAAGACCGAGCATATGGAAGAGTCTTGGCCTACCTTTGTGATGTACCGACCCATGGGAAAACCCCTCGTAAATATATATATGTAAATAAAAGTGGTTCGGCCTTGTGTTTTCTTTCAATCAAAATAGCCGGTGTGCATTGTGCTGTCGTTAGGGAAGCGGAGAGATGGTGAGACTCGCCTCTTATTTTTCGCTGTGAGCTGCGCAAATCCTTAAAGCCTTTTCAAAAAAATTTACGCCTAAGCCTCGGCCTGAATTACAATTCTTTCTTCTAACGTCATATAAGTTGTTTTTGCCTTAGATTCTTAACGCGTAGTATCTGTGGCGACCCTACCGGGTTTTGGGGGTGCCACAGCGGTTGGTGTGGCACCCCCGAAACGGCCCCCGATCCGTTAGGGTCGCCACAGTTCGTTTACCTTTCCATTCCCCTAATAACATGTCACTCTGATACCATTACAATTGCAGCGGGTCCATACAACCTGGGGTTTGCATCTTTTAGATCGGTCCCTTGCGCAATTCATATAACGGAAGTATAACCAACAACTCCCTTCCCTATATTCAGAAAACAGTGCACACCAACTAAACATCTTTTATAAGTTAAAGCCGAACACTTTTATTTACATAAACCATATGGACATCATCCATCGGTACATCGAAATGCCGTAGTCTTCTATACTCGGCTATACTTCAAAAGATGACCGACATCTCCTCAGCAGTCGTATACTTAAAGTCCATCGATCAGTGTCGGCGTCCAAAAGTTCCTTCCTTTGCTATCCTCCTCTTCGCGGTCATACCCAACCACTTGATCCACCTACCGGTGGCAGTGGCAGCAGAGGTATCTTATCTAGTCTGAAATGTTATTCCCCAAAAGGGGTGAGTACAGCCACTCAGCAGGTAAAAGATCCAATAAACCACTCAATGCATCACACAATACAATCATAACAATCATAGCATAACACATGTCATCCATGCACCCATGCGTAACTTACCTAGAAGCTATGCATATGTCATCATACCACATGTACATACATCCTCATGTAATCATCACCATCATGGCATACATTTACCATCATGCCATAGGTGCTCATACATACATGCACTCACCATCGTCGTGTCATGCATTCAAGCATACTTACCTCGAAGCCATGTATATACCATCATACATCATCATCACAATCATAACACATACATATCATCAGGCCATGAATGATCATCATCATATCATTTATGCATATCATCATCATATCTTATATACATGTCATCATGTCATAGGTGATCATCCTCATATCATGTCATATATGCATATCATCATGCCATAAGTGATCATCATCATATCATGTCATATATGCATATCATCATGCCATAGGTAATCATCATCATATATGCAGCAAGATCTAATCACTTATAACAACACAATCCATGGGGTCCATACAACTTAGAATAATCCATACATCATGTCTTTTTGAAATTTACCAAATTCCAGCTTGCACAATTTCGGAAAACACATAAATTAAATATCCATATGATCTTCAAAAATTATAAAATCCGAACATGTGATAGGCAAGATATAAAGGTAACAACTCCATGAAGAACACATGCCCAAAAGAACTTCACACAAAAAGATATAGCTCACCCATTACAGCTTGCAAAATTCGGATAAAGTCAGATTGCACAGTTCTTGAAATATTTCAATTTAAATACCCGAACGGCCTCCAAAAATTATGAAATTTTACCAGGTGATAGTCAAGACCCTAAAGCAGATTTTTCATGAAGACATCTAGGCCATATTCGTTCTAGATAATTTTATATAGACGTTCGAAGCTTCTGGTCCTCATACCGAAACGTCCAGTGTACCTATGTCCGAAATATCGAGTTTTTACCTACTTATCCTTCTTAGTTTTCTCTGAAATTTGGATATGTTTTACTTCGAGAGGTCCCCTACAACTTTCATGAAGGGATCTAAGTCAAATTTCCAAAGAACAGCTTCCATATGGGTCCATGAAGTCTCGGGTGTCCAGTACCGCGTCTCCAGATTTTCCGTCTTCAAGAGTAGGTCGATTCCCTAGGCTATACTTGTTCATTTTACTTAAAATTTGAGTATGTTGGTCTTTAAGATGTTCTCTACAAGTTTCATGAAGAAGTTGAAGAGAGATTCTTGATAAAAATCAACATGCAACCACAAATCTACCACAAGATCAGCAAAACAGTTCCAGATCTAGTGTCTCCGTAGGATGGGATTTTGACCCCTTAAATCTTCATCATTTTGCACCAAATGTTATTATGTTTTATTTTAAGATGTTGGCTACAACTTTCATGAAGAAATCAAAGTCAAAATCGAACTCAAAACATGCATGCAAGCTCTCACAAGATTCTGACTCAGGCGGTTCATGCGAAAACAGCAACAACACTCAAGAACAAGTCATTTTAGCTTCGGTTTCTTCCCCTATTCACCCAAAATTCGACACTTCTACAAACATACAAGCAACACACACATGCAAGAGTAGAAATTGGATCCTAACTTGCCTCTAAGATCACGCAAACGGCGGCACACGGACGGCGACGGGCGGACGAACGGCGAGTGGCTCCTTCTTCTTCCTCTCTCGGTTTCCCTCTCTCTCTCGCAATTCTCTCTCTCCCTCTTGGCTTGGACGAAGCCCTCTCTCTCTTACTCTCCTTAACCGGTTGCCTATATACTTGCATGCATTCTCATTTTGCAAGGGGGACACTTTTCCCCAAGGAGGAGACAAGTGTCTCCATTTTTTAAGACACTTGGAGGAGGCCATGCGGCTCCTCCTCCCCCCACCATGCGTCGACAGCCCAATGGGCTTCATGGGCCGGGCCTCTTGGCCCACTTTAGGTCCAATACCCTTGGGCCTAAAGTTCAACCCTAATAAACCCCAACTCCACCTTTAATAAATCACTTTTAATTCTTTCTTTTATAGATTTCGAATTTTCAATTTCATATGGCCATAATCTTGTAACATTTTATCTATAGGGATTAAATCTATGAGGTGCATAGCCAAGAATAAATTCTTCTTATTAACTTATCCTATAATACTAATTTTAATAACTCATGAACACAAACAAATATATATATATATATATATATAGGCTAAAGCATGAACCATAGGTAATTTCATTACCTAATCGTGGGCTTTAATACATCTAGAGGTTGTCTTGAATTTTGGGATGCCACATGTTTGATCGTTGCATAGGTAGTAATATTGATATTTGTATAAAGATGAAGACATGTATATTATTAAACTCATATGATGTCTTCTATGGGATATTGTGCTTCGGCATACTCAAAATAATTATATGTAATAATTGTAAAAGACATATGTCATGCATGATGTTTTGGGGTGTCTCACATAAAATGCTATCTAATGCTAGTATGGTTAAAAAATTCTTGGCAGACGCGCTTAGTATGATGAGTTGCCTAGTGAATAGATCTTCATCGATTTAGATGTCGGACTCTCAAAAAAGTGTGGTCGGCTAAAGTTGCTGATTATTCCTTTTTTTATAATATTTAGTTGCCCATATTATGTTCAAGTGAGTGATAGTAAGCTTGATGGGAGGGCAAGAAAGTGCATATTCCTATATTATGCACAAGACGATTGGGGCTATCAGTTTTGGTGCCCGAAATTAAATTCACTCATTATCAATGAAGTTAGGTTTGACGAGTCCTAGTAATACTAGCTAACAGTTATCTAAATGGTGTCCAGCTCAAGGTGGAGTTGTAATAAAAGACTTTTGAGGCAAAGGATTTTAACAGAGTAATCGATACAGATGGTGCTTATAGCGAGGTGGAACCTGTAGAGCTAACGATTGATATTATTGCTAAGTTAGACAAAGTGCATATTCAATCTTTTGACAAATAGGGATGCAATGATGGCTTTGCTTTGTCTGTAATTACGAAGATTGTGTCAGAAAATCTTTATGGAGAAGTTAAAGGTGTAGGTCGAGTTAGTGTTCCGATGATATCTATGGTAATAACAAAATTCAAACGTGACTTGGACTTGGAAGATATTTGTGACAGTTGAGTCAATGAAGGGCTATGGGAGATTAGTAGCGAAGCTCATATTCCAGCTCAATGATTGTGCCTTGGCTTAAACATCAAGTTAAGTTGGAGATTATTGAAAATGTCTCAAGTTTGAGCTCAAAAGAAAAACTTTCCTGATTTGAATAAGTTTCCTAGTTGGAGGTTGTTTTCTGTTTAAGTGGCTACCTAGTTGAATTGGTTTCCTGTTTTGGATCCAAATCTCTTTTATATATAAGAAGTGTGATTTTTTTGTGAAGAGTATCCAAGATGAGCTAGTACTTGTTAATGACATCTTGAGTTCTTATAGACATGAAAATCTTGTGTTAAGATTTTTTATAAGTCTTTCATAAGATTGAAAGATTATGTCATGAGAAATTATTGCGCTAAACACTATGTGAGTTATCAAATGTAACTTGGACTGGAAAATATTGAAAGTGTTTAAGTAACTTGAGTGTGATTGTAACCTCTATTGTATTGCTTGATCTACGGTTGGAGTTGGTCACACTGATTAAACTATATAAATCTAGGGTCCAATCTATTTTCTTACTCTATCTATTTTATTGTTTGATTCCTTATTTCCACAATGAAAAGGAATAAGTACCTAAGGTTGTGAGTTGAGACAATAGGAGGATGTTATCAGTAGAGTAAAAGGGAAGAAAAGAAAAAAGAAAGAAAAAATCTAGAAAGTTCAAAAAATAAAAATAAAAACAATACAATTTTGCTAGAATTGTACATGTCAAATCTCGATCATTTCATGTAAGACAACAAGCGATAACTGATGCCACATTCGTATTTTTAGGCTAAAATCGACTATAAGAACTTCATCAGATAATTATTAAAAAGTTTAGCACTACATTGGACAAACTAGGAAGTTGAAGACTGAGCTCAGTAGACGTACTATAGGTTCAAGATTGATTGAGTAATTCTCCCAAGTAACTTATGAGGAGGATTCAAAATGAAATTGGACGAATAGTTAGGCTAATAATTGCAGATCCATTACTTTAGGATGAATTTCATCTCTCCAAAATAGGTTATATAAAATGAAAGTTCTTACAAGCAAAGTCTGTATAGACGCATCATCATTAGAATTCCAGTGGCCACGTCACCTCAAAGACCGAGATGATTATACATAGACTCGCTGGTACAAGTATTGATTGCACACATCTGTTTCAAGATTTTTGGGTAGGAACTTAGCTATCAATCGTTGTGAGGCAATAATAAGGGCTAATTCTTGATGGAACGTGCACAACAAAAAGTTGAAGATTCTGAGTCAAGACCTATGTGCGGGTATTTGCCATTCCCGTCTCGACACATAGGGGCCTAGGCTCTTGGGCATATTCATCTGTAGCAGAAAAGGAGCACAATTATCATCAATATGCGGTAGGACCAGTGACCTGTAAACTGTGAGGACACCGCGAACGATTCAAGTTCACGATAGATTCATCAGAATATGCATAAGGAGAAGAGAAGACGGGTCAAGGAAATGATACGAGCAAGATATCCGACAATTATGACCAGAATCCTCCCCTCTGATAAAAGAAATTTCAGGCATTCGATGCCCGGTCATATCTCAGAACTACTTGCACTAATAAGAGATGATTCTGCTGTCAACTTCACTCTCCACAGAGGCTGTACAACTCTAATTCCTAGGTGAAACCTTATCGCTCTTCTTTTCTTTAGCTGCTCCTCCATTATTGGTGATGGATGCTACATCCCTTTTTAACCCTCCCTTCATCACCTCCATTTCTGATGACGATCTCGATACAAAAGCACATCCAGAAAATGTAAACTATGCTAAGGGAAAACAAAACTATACTCTTCGGACCCAGAGAGTCCATATTCCCATTGTAAAACCCCTCAAATAATCTAATCTAAGCATTTTCGTCATTCTGGGAATGTCATACCCCTTCATAGAATATCCAACTTGTATAGCTATCATCACTTACCTCCATAAAAGCCATAGTGCAATCAACAATGTCATTTCAAATATTTTAAATCAAATTCAAATCAAATTGATACGATAAAAACCCACCGCACTTCGATTGTAGTGTTTTCCAATGCAAAATTTATCACATTATCGCATCGTTTACTTGCATTGGTAGCTATTTCTCCATCATAGCCCCAGATCTATGTGATCAATGACCTATTGATAACTGTCTTGTATCGTGCTTATTTCAACCATCATTTAAAGATCATGTAATATCCTTCTCCTTTCCGTCCCTCTCTAGCAGTCTATAATGAGGTAATCTTGGTTACACTATTGCATTAATTACTAGTTTATAAGATTAGATCATTCACTTTCTGCTATGAATATAAAAAATATTATATAGTTAATTATTTATTGTCTTAATGGATTGTTTTGTTCTTTGGCACAAGCTGAGATCAGTGACTTCTCTAGGTGAATGAATTTACAGAGAAAGGGGGGGATGTAATTAGGAAAGTCACGAAAATGTGATGACTGCTCGGAGAATAATTAAGAAAACGATATGTTCGCACGGAGGAGTCACTTATTGAGGACCGTGAATTGCTAACGCTATTGCTGTTTCCACGAGAGCAATAATGCGAGGTGAAGAGGCTCATCTTGCCGACTGAAAAGAGATCATTTAGTCATGATGATAGCATACACGATCCGGATTCTAGAAAGTTGAAGCCACGAGTGATATGCTGGTGTAATGAAGGGCAAAGATTTGACTTTTATGCCAGTTTGACTCCCGGACCCATTCCAGAGATTTGATGAAATCCGCTCGTGGAAAACTAGCAGGAAGAACGAGGTGAAAAAAGAAGGCAGAAGAAGCTAAAATCATTGTGGGAATCTGTCTATTTTCTACGAGTATGGGAAGGCTTACGTGTGTCGGTTAAAACGGAAATTAGAAGCAAGAAAAGAAAAGGAAAAGGGTTGCGAGTTGAAGGCAGCTCACGCAGAAATGGGATTTGGATGTCATACATGAGGGCATGACTTTCTGCTCATGTCGGGGATGAAACGATCGTGGAATCAAGAAGATAACAGTGTTGTTGATACGAAGATAGTCAAATGTTGGTGTGTATCTTGATGGGTGTGATCCACCACCCACCCCACCATCCATCTCATCGGGTTGGTGGTGCAACTTGGCCATGTCTCAACGCTCTCCAAATGACCTCTATAGCAGCTTCTCATTATACACCCTAATACAATCACAACGCGTACAAACTATACGACACGGTGGTTGACTTTCCTTTTGTTTTCGTTGGATAAGCGATGCCGACAGGGGGAAAACCCCAAAAGGTCGAGGTCATATAGAGCCCAATTCGACTTTTGACAAGAAGTATTGAGTGAGTCGAGAGGGATGGACAAGCATCTCGATTTAGAAGCTTCTTTTTGCAAGGTAATGTTCTCCCAGTTGAGTTCTGATGTTCTGAGTACCTTAGAGTATCGAATTCAGAATTTCGCTTCAATCCCCTCAATGTTTTACATGCCTTGTGTACCTAACATCCATAAGGATCTTTCTTTGATTAGTTTCTAGATCACAAGAACCACGTATAATGAAAAAGAAAATATTAGAAAACAAAACATCCTCATAGACAAGAAGTATTATCATGGTTTGAACTTCTGCAGGGAGTTCAGGATATTGTAACAATAAGAATCGTGAGGACCACTCTATTGTTCTCTTAGAAAAATGGACCTTTTTCCGTACAGTTAGAGTTTTGGAAAAAATTGGTAAGTATCGAAAGCTGTTGAAAGAGAAAGTTACAGGTCACCAAATTTCCCTATAAACTAATTACATTTTTATAAAGTTACCAATTTGTTTTGACAGTTTACAATTTATCAACTTTTCTTATATTTTTTTAACCAACACGTTAATGTAGAAACTCTTATGTGAGTCTACCGATATCTATTTGAGTGACTACTAACTTCGTTTCGATTATTAACCAACTAGTTTTTGATTACGTACTCTCATTCAATTTTTTTAATTTATCAACTTTTATTATCATATACCAACATGTATTTGTCTCTCTTACCAACTCCTCAAATTTAGAAATTCTTATGAATTATCAAATTTTAGTTGTGAGATTTACCGCTTTGTCTCTTATTCAGTTACAACCAGTTTCAGTTTACCAAATCTAATTTGAGTTACTTACCAATGGTTATTTGGTTTAAAATTTACCAAATTTTTATTTACCAACCTTTGTTCTGTCTTGCTTACCAACCCAATGAATTTACCACCCTTTTATAAATTACCAACCTTAATTAGTGTGATCACCAAATTTAATGCTATTAAGTTACCAACAAATTTTGCATGACCAACTCTTAGTTGAGTTGATTATAGATATTTATCAATTTTCATACTTAATTAGAAATAAACAAAATCACAATATACGGTAAAGAAGTAGGTAATCAATCAATGTCTCACCCTCTAATGCACGGGATGAATTTTCACATTTGTGAAAATGGAATATGTATTTTGGTTAAACTATTTGGTAGAATATTATCCTATTTTTCATATGAGTCTTCTTCTGTCAAACGAAATTAAGGCGGAATTTTGAGTTCAAATTATATATCCTCTTAGAAGCAATCGTTTAGGAAGAGCCGGTGATTGTGTGCTTATAAAAATGGCTGGACTTGTCATTGAGTTCCGCGAAATTCATACTATGCATCGCCGAAGGCTGATAAGGAAGCAGATCCCTCCAACTCATTCACTTAAATAAACGCGAACCAGCAGAAGCCAGCTGATCTCATGCTCGTATAAATCGACGAAATAAGCTGCTGAGCTGTAGGACATTGGAGTTCGACCAGTCTCCATTTGATTCCGTGCTTGCGAAACGAGGACTGCCGGATTAAAAAAGACGCCTGACTCAACCAATCAACCAAGAGTTTCGCTTGAAATTGTCTTTTCTTTCTTGAGTACTCGATGCTACTTTTTTAGGCAGGCCGGCTATACATGTTGTCCAATCAGGTTGATGTCTAACACGCATTTCGTACATCCGTGAGTACATCCACAGGACAAAATGCCGAAGTACCTTTGGAGAAATGTTAGAAGATAAGATCTCCTAATTACCTAAAGGACACGGTTCTACTAAACTACTTAAATTCTTAGTTGATTAGCTCTTCTGCAAAATTTGATTGCTCGGAGGCGATGCATTTGTTACATAAAGATACTCCATAGAGAAAATATCACAAACAACAAACAAACTTCCAAATATATCATCAACTATCACGAGTCCTAGTATATCCGATAGAATCTAGTGTCCTCACATGAATAGCAGCAAATGTCAATCACCAATAGCAATAACACCAACTCTCAATAAGATTATCATTTCCATGATAATCTATAGGTTTTGATTCCACCACCTAGCTTGGCTTGCCCATGGCCACACAACCGTCTCAATTCTAGCGTTAGCTATTTTGTGAACATTCAATTAAGTCAACTAAGCAATAGTGCTAAGTAGAGTCGAAGTCCACATTAGTTATTCGCTATAAAATCAATATTTTAAATTTAGAATTAGTTAAAACCCCCATATGATGGAAATGCTTAAGCAATTAAATTTACTCTCATAATAGAACTAATGTTTTGTTTGTTTCTTGGAAAATGAATGATTCGGAAGATATATATTCAACAATTAGAACCGTTTACTCTTGCAATAGAACTAAGGCTTCGTTTATCTCCTGAGAGAAATAAATTATTTGAAAAACATTTTCCCAAAAATGATAATTTACAAAAATGAGTGAACAAAAAAAAAATTCATTGTCCACAAAAATATTTAGACATAAATTGTCAATAATGAAAACGTTTGTAATTGACCAAATATTTTAAGAGATACAAGTAATCATTTTAAAAAAAAATATTTTCCAACTAAATAACAATTATAGTGAAAGCCATAAGTAACATTTCACATACAAATCTAATAGGAATGATCGATGGGTGGGCATGAGCTATTTGCCCATATTGAAAATCCTTGCCTAGGCACGCCAATGATTTTAGAAAAAAGCACTTTATTAAAAAGTGATCTTGGGGTACTTGTTACACAACCAAATGAGGGAGTATTACAATTTTCAATGTGATTATGTCCATGAAATACATAATAAATGCTTTCAAAACTGTGCATTTCCTCATTTAAGCAAATATCTTAGAGATACTTGTTAACAAGACCCTATAAAGAAAATATCTAATGCATTTATTAGGCAAACAACTAAACGGTGGTGTAGTTCTTAATATATAGACTAATTTTAGCTAGTTATATATAGTTTATGTCTTGGAAGGTTAATGCTATGCTTAACAAGGTTCACGAAGAACTTTCCAACGTAATAAAAATGGATAAGTGTATTGGAAATCTTAACACTTGTCGCGAAAATGTAATTAAATTCTAAAATTTTCAAAAAGTACAATTAAATCATAAATCTTTCAAAAAGTACAATTAAACTTCAAAACTTATCAAATTGGACAAATTTGTTCTTTTTTTTTATATCGTATTTTGAGGATAAGTTTTAGGACTTTATTGTACTTTCGATTGCACTCACGATAAGTTTTAGAATTTCCATGCATTTTTTGAAAATTTTAGGACTTAATTACATTTTCATGACAAGTTTTATGACTTTCAGTGTACTAATCTCTGATAAGAAAAAGGCTTAATACCCTAAATTACCTCCAACTTTAGGTCTTATCCCAATTCTACCACAAACTTTTTTTTGTCCTATTAAAAACTCTTAACTTTAGGTCTAGTACCAATTCTATTCCAAACTTTTTTTTTTGTCTCATAAAACAATCTCAATTTTAGATCCAGTTTCAATTTCACTCTAATTTTTTTGTCTTATAAAAAATCACCAACTTATACTTAAGTCCTATATTTGCTCTCTATTAATCCTCCCTCAAAATCGCCCTTAGTGATTTTGCGCTCGTTGATCTTGTGCTGGAGAATGTTTCGTCTCTCGCTGTCAGATAGCTTGCACTTGGGACACTCAAATAGCTCGTGCTTGGGAGCTTTCCATGTCTCGATTGTCGATGAGAAATTTTGGACGAAGGGTTAGTGGGGGCAGATTTGTGACTCAAGTAAAAGTTTGTGATTTTTTATGAGACTAAAAAAATTTTAGGGTGAAATTGAGAGAAGACCTAAAGTTGAGAGTTTTTCATAGGGCAAAAAAATGTTTATGGCAGAATTGGGAAATATGACCTAAAGTTGATGGTTTTTTATGAGGAAAAAAAGGTTTATCATAGAATTGGAACTCGACCAAAAGTTCGAGAGTTTTTATGAGATAAGAAGTAAAATTAAGACAAATGTTAAGATTAGAGGTTTTCTAGGTATTAGGCCATAAGAAAATGGGAGAAACTTCAGGAAGGGCCGTGTGATCTTTGACCACCTCTTAAATTTGGGTATCTGGTTTCTATTTTTACTTGTAAAGGAAATGTTAGGAATACAAAAACTGACTTGACATGAATAAGATGGGAATTTATCGTGCCATTGTGTAAATCAAGCATCATTGAAAGAGAAGAACTATGTCAACTATTGTGATCATGTAAGTCCATATGGCCATTACTAATACTAGATGCGCCTAGAAATTTAGTATCCACACTCAAAAAAGGTTTTTGTTAGTAAGGGCTCACTCAAATTAAGGAAGAATGTCATTAAAATTGTCAAAAGTTGTGTACAATGCTTATTTTGGTGTCAAAAGTTTTCGTCAAGGGTCGGGACAAAGCTTGGGGCGATCTCGCTGGGCCTCGTCTAGCCAATCACCGATCATCGGCTAGGGAAAGAAGAGGAGGAAGAGAAAAAGAAAGAAAAGAAAAGAGAAGAGACTTGTTTCTTGAAAACTTCCCTAGGACCAAAAAGTAATTTTTTATTTATTTTTGTATTTATATTCCAAATCTATTCCCAAAACAAATTTGTTTCCGGAAATAAAAACCTACACAAATGGATTTTTGTTCTATTTGTGTTCCGAGGAATAATAAAAAAAAAAAAAAAAAGAGAAATAGGAACGTTACCAAATGCATTGTACATCGAATGAGCGGCATATATAATTTTTGACATTTTTAATATCCTTCTGCCCTGGATTAATAAAGCCTGTTATTCCCGATGCATTCATTCGCCTTGTGTTACGTGCAATTTTATGTATTGCAAATCAAAACCTCTCTATATATAATATACAGTACTAAAAAAAAAAAAAAAAAAAAAAGCCCCTTGAAAGAAACAATGGTGACAGAATTTAAGAGTTTATGTCACGGAAGACTATAAGGGGGCATGAGGTGCGAGACCAAAGTTCGTGAATCAGATACATAACAATTCCTGTAAATATATATCGTAGTTTGAATTAGATTTTTAGAGTCCATCCTCAAATTCCATCCATGGTGTTCAGAAGGAGAGAGAGAAGGGGGGTGGGTGTGGGTGGTGGGTGTGGAATACCGGAGAACTTGAGAAGTATCTGGAGAGAGGAGGGGAGGAGCGTAATCGTAGTCGGCAGCGTGCAGCGTAATCCAGGGAAGAAATAATAAATAAAAGAGAGTGAAAACCGTCCGTCCACTAAAACTCTCAAATTTTGTTTTTTAAAATTGTATTACAAGTTTCAAAATAATTATGGCCCTTCCCCTCCCACTATAAATTCACTCGTACCCTCCTCCTTCCTTCTTCACCCACCCACTAGCACGCCTGTACAGTCGCTTTCTCTTCCTCTTCTGCGTTGTGGCAGTGCCGGAGAATCGGTGAAGCTCAGGAGGGATAGCGCCGTTTCAAACCTTTTTTGGAGGTGGCGCTATCCATCCTGAGTTTCATGGCTTCTTCGTACTTTATGATATGTATGTCCTCTCGATTTACCCCCCTTGTCGTCGGTCGGCATCGCTCAACAAGCCGCATCTTCTGTGTAAGGATGTTAGGTATTTTGACTCTGCGGCTTCCCCTTTTTCTCTCGTGATTTTATGATCTCTGCAGTTGATGTATAGATATCTCATGTGTGCTCTTCCTCTCTAATCAGGGGTTAGGGTTCAGGGCAACTGATTTGCTTCTTCGTTTCTATTTTTCTATCTTTTTGGTACTGAGTCTTCAGTCTTCTTGGAGGCTGCGAAGCGATCGGCTTCACTTGAGAGAAGATCGAGAGGCCAGGTTGACTTGGGAGTACAGGAAGTTGCCATCATGCTAATCATTTCGTAAATGGTGAATTTGTGTTCATTTGTGTTCTTAACTCTCTCTCTCTCTCCCCTCTCATACTTATGACTCTTGCCAGCTTCATGTCTTAGCTTGTTTTACATGCATCTTCTCTAGTCATACGGATGGCGTTAATCAATTTGGACCCATTTCAAGAGCTTAGCGATATGCCATCCCAGATGGATGAGTAAGTTTTACTCCCTCCTTCGTACCCAGGGATCTCTCTCGAAAAGAAGAAATATTCACAGTGCTAGTGCTCTACTTTTATGTGGGTGTATCTTATCCCAATAACCTCCTCGCTACTTTGTTTTTAGTCACTGCTCAAAGAACGTTTGAATCGGTTCCGAAACTATGGATTACTACTCCATCTCAAGCTAAATCTTTACTTCATAATCTATGCATGTTCCATATCTATTGTTTTTGAGCCAGATGCACCTACTATTCTTTTTGTTCTCTAACAAGGTTAGCTTCTGAGATGATCGGCCTCTTTCTGTTCCCCCAGCTTTTTTTCAAGCGAGGACATTATATGTCGACATAAGATCCTTTACAATCAGTGAGTTCAGTTTGGGCAAGTGTTTGGATCTCTTCTCAGGTTATTTCCTTTCTATGATCGAGTGTCTTGCTCTTCTATATATCCGTGAATTAAAGGTCCTATATAACTTTATTTAATCCTTCTTGTCACAGCATATGCATGCTCGCAAATCTGATTTTAAAGTTTGTCATCCGGTTTTGACACATAAGTATTGGGCTGGAAGCATAGCAATTGCCGCAGAAAAAAGAAAACAGAATCGCTTTGTTTCTCAATTAGGTCTTCATTGTTCAGAGTTCCCAATCTAATTGTTGGAGTTATAAAGAGTCCGTCGTATTTTTATTTTTAGGGTTTTGTTCAGCTTTCCGACTCATATGTCTTTATCTTAGGAAGAGCATGTTTGGCTGTTAGATTTTGTCTGCATGGATTTACCATCTTATTAAATTCTCTTCAGGCTTAGCTGGTTGGGCTGCTGCTATGACTAGACCTCGAAACCCTAGCCTTCAGCTGAAGAAGCTGAAATTGGAAGTTGCAGGGTTAGGGTTTCAACTGTGCTTGAGTTAAAACTGTTGCAGGCGTTTTCAATGAAAGATAGTAATTGCGGATGTTGACTCATTCCAACTACGTTCAAGTCATCCACTGTAAAAGCTTTTTTTTTTTTTTTTTAAATGTGTTGATCCGTGTACACACCTATCATGATGACGACCATCATGGCCGCATTGAAAGCCAAATCTTTGTAAATTCATACCGTTCCATCACGTATATAGAGACTGTAAGACTAAAGTAAATGAAGAGCTCCTTGATTTGTTTATACCGGGCCCTTCATGCAGCGGGTTAAAAATGGCAAGGCACCTCCTTTAGACAGACTGATAATGATGTTGAGGTTGACCCTCTTAACTGGAAGATAACTTCTGGGTGTCGAAGCTAATTATTGACCACTCCTCCATGATTTTTAAGTGCAATAGGAATTATCCGGTTGGCCATTAAGCCAAGTGTATGGTTGGGTTGGACGGTATTATATTCGAATCGAAAGTTCTGGGGTAATAACTTTAGGGTGCAAGTCGTGTCCTAAATTTTGGAGACAAAGGAACACATTAATCTGTAGCGCACATCCCCATTACAGGCAAATAGTCTATCCCATCACCTCTCTCCATCTCTCTCTCTCTCTCTCTCTCTCTCTCTCTCTCACACACAACAGCGTTTCACATTTTAAGAATTCCATCTTCACAAGATAGTGGTAGCTTTTATGTGCTCCAACAGAAACCACCACCACCACCATCAACGCCTCCACCTCCTCTTCCTCTTTCGTTAATTCAGTTCGCTTCGTCGACACAATAACGCTTCCTGCCCTTCTTTACCTCATCAATCCATCTCCTGCTTCTGTCAGTAAATGCATTGAATCGTATTTGTCATTGCACCGACGCCAATGCATCCCCCTCCCCCCGCCCCCCTCTGTCTCTCTCCTCTTTTATTGTACATATATGAATGTTTTTATGTGGATTGTCTTGTTATAAACAGAATCCAACAGCAATTATCAGTTTCCTTGATGCGTTTGACGAGGACAATAAATCACGTACTTCAAATAACAATTTCTTTTTGCGTTACGTACTCAAGTTTGCCAACTCTGAATAATAAGGAGTGGGATTTATGAGTTGTATTTGGCATTCTCCTGTCGTAAACCGAATCCGCCTGAATAATTGTGGCTTCATTCGCGCGTTTGACCGACTAATATTTACAATCATGTTTTCCAAATGAATAAAAGTTAAAGAGTCACCGCTCGACCAAAGTATACAATAATCAGAGAAGCATTCTATACTTTGAATGAGCTCGCGATGACAACCAGCATCATCTTGGCCGGCGAATTCAAGCATATTGCCAATTAACACACGACAAATAGCAATAGCAATACAAGAAGCTACCAATAAAAAGAATTCGATTGACAACCTAGTGAATTAGGTTCGTAAAATTGCTACTAAAAGTGCCTTTTTGATTATCTCGTTGGGACACTTTTCAGAGATATATATATATATATATATATATATATATATATATATATATATATATATATATATATATATATATATATATATATTTTTTAAGGATAGAACAGCTGGTGGAGCCCTTTCGGAGTGTAAGCCTCAGGTGTGTGAAGAAGAGGATTGAAGGAACGAGGATGTCGTGCCTGAATCTCCACCTCCACCTCCACCTCCATCAAGGTGGTCCAATTCCATAGCTTATGCAGACTGAGAAGCAACATAAAACCGTGGGCCCATTGGGCCCTTGACACCATAATGACCACCTTGGTTTATGCCTTCAACTCCCAAAATTCATTTCATACCCTGCCAATGTGGCGGCGCTTATGTAGCTGCACCCTTCTTCAATGGCTTTCCCCACCCCCATTTAAATTTTTGTCTCCATACTATTTTTTAATCAGTCCTTCGACTTCTACATAATTTCTAATTAAGTCTCTTCAACACCAAATTCGACCATACCCCTCAACTGACGTGATTGTCAGACGACACCGAAGTATGATGTGAACGTCTATATGGACCATTGTGATAAAATTCGGAAAGTTATGCCATCTCCACCCCACTAACTTTTTTACTCAATTCCTTTGGAAAATCAGGAACAGAAAATCTCAGTTGGGATTTGCATAGGTGCAGTTACTTACATATGAAAAGCAAGAAAGCATGACAAAACTAATGTGACAAAAATAACTACTAAAATAAATTAACAAACAACCATGAAAATAGAATCGCCAAAAAGAGATTATTAAAGTTATTAGAAATATCCATTATCCTTATAAAAATATAAAAAAAAAAATTATAAATGTTGTTTTCGAGACTAATGAAAATATTATTGTACTTTTACATGGCACCTTAGTCTTCGTGCTCAACTTAAATTGTATTGGAATGGGATCTTGATTTTGGATTACTGGTACTCGGGTAAAGGAATACTCGCCGTTGTTTTAAATTAACAACCAGTTTTTCACCATTTCTTTTGGTGTCATGATTCCTTCTTCACTAAAATATGTTTGGTCTCATTGGCATTGTCTATTTGTCTTCATCAACCACCATACCCTTAATACGAACTGCATCTATCTAAAAAGGAATTGAAAAAAGAAAGAAAGATTGAGTATTATTTCTAAAGATAATATTTTCACGGTTAACGATTAAAATTGATTTCGACCACATCACTTTCTAGCAATCAAAATCAAGAGATTGACCGATGAATCTTTCTTGGGGAAAAGTGCCAAAAAAGTCATAAACTTTTTGTTTTTATGCCGATTTAGTTCTAAACTTTTTTACGTGGTTCCAATTTAGTCATTTCCAGCCAATTTTGGCCACATTTTGCTGACTGGATGTCGTTTGACTGATGTGGCTTTATCAACGCCGACATAGACAACTTTTAATAATATTTTTGAATTTTTGAATTCTTTTTTTCTTTTTTTTCTTCCGGTCGCCGATCGGCTTTTTTTTTCAATGGCACGCGGAACTCATTGTCTGGTCGGAAGCTTCTGGTGGCTCGGTGCAAGGCCGCTCGAGGCCACCTCCTTGCGTAGAGCTAGAGGGGCTCGCCCTCGCCGCCCAGGCCTTGAGGGCGGCCATTGGTGAGGTGGTTGACGAGGTCAAGGTCGATCTCACCGGCCGATCGCCAAGGTCCGACAATCGGCTAGATGAAAAAAATAAAAATAAAATAAAATATTATTAAAAATTGTCCACGTCAGCGTCGATCGGGCCACGTCGCCATCGGCGTCCCGTTAGAAAAATCCGGCCAAAATTGGTCGGAAATGACCGAATTGGCACAACGTTAAAAGATTTAGGACTAAATCGACACAAAGACAAAATGTTTATGACTTTTTTGGCACTTTTCCCATCTTTCTTGCTTCAACACAGGGCTCACTTGTAAGTTCATTTGTAAACCGATTTTTTTTTTTTTATACATTTGTATAATTAACGGAGTTCAAAATCTTAAATTACTCAATTTTTTTCGTATACTACCTGTAATTGTTTGATTGAGCAACATCCATCGTGCACTTAAAAGTTGCACTCAAATTACTTTTAAATTATTTTATTGCTCAATTTTTGTCATAATTTATTTGTTTTTTTTTTTTAAATAAACTAGAAAGACACTATTTTCAAATGCTCATCACTTTCCACCGTCAAAAATTTTAGATAACGGCAACCACTATGCTAGCATCATCGATAAAATTTAGCCAATGCAAACCATATACAAATATGATATAGATAAAATTTAGCTAATATGGATGCTCGTGTAGCATTTAGGATTGGAAAAATATCATTACCCCTCACACTACAATGTCGTCCAACGACAGCATCAATTAGATTTAGCTAGAGTTGATGTTGAAGGGACTTGATTAAAGGATTTGTGAAAGTTCAAGGACTTAATCGGATAAATTGATGATTCAGAAACTTCATTAGAAAAGGGCAATGAAGTACATGAACGAAAAATGTAAAATTTAGTTTTTAAATTTGATTTGGGTTAGGATAGGCGTCCAGCCTCGAGTGCATCATTATCATCCACGACATGTTACCTGCCGGACAAATTGTAACATTGAAAGAATCTAAATAACAACGAAACAGTTTAGTGTCCGAACGCGTGTCCATTTTTACGACATTTTGTTTCTTTCTTAACTTTGCAGATCAAAAAAAAAACTAAGGAGATGAGAAAAAAAAAAATTGGGAAATGTGAGTTGCCGCTGTCTGTCATATCGACAAACGACAGATATGATCATCAAAACTTCCGTACTCCAGGCAAAAACTCCATGAGTGAATATGACAATTTGATAAGCTACAGTACGACCTTATTGTTGATTTTTTTTTTGTTTTTTTTTTGGTTTTCACGCGATAAAACAGCACCACGTGACGATGAACACGTGCCAAGTAGTCAACAGCGAAATAGTAGTGAAGGCATTCTCTCTTTCTTCTTCTTTTTATAGCAAAAGGTGTCGCCAGTCGCCACGCGGCTTCCCGGGCTTAACCGTAGCTCAATCTGAGTTGCCACATCCACAAGTTAGTTAAGACGGTTATACTGAGGGAATTTTGGTTCTGTGCTTTGACCAGTAGCTCCCCGTCTCGCTTGGCATCGTCTTGATTGAAGCGAAATTCAGAACTGGCTGTAACCAAAAAGGGGAAAGATCGAAACTTGCAAGTAACATGTCCTCCAGTTTGGAGCTCCGGCGGAACAGAGTGACGACTCCTAACCCTTGAACAAATTTTGGCCACGATGAGTCTCCGCGTCTCGGATGGTCGGTGCTTGCTCCTCGGCTGATCGTCTTTATCATGGTCTCAGGCCAGATAATTAGGCAGCATGCCGATTCTGAAGGTACTCATTCCTCCCCCTGCCATGAACATCGCCCATGTAAGCCGTGATGTCCATGTCCCGCCCAGCCCTGGCAACTCGGGCTTCCAGACCAAGTGCGTCAAGCCTTCCAGCGACGATTTCTTCGGCGTCTCCTTTGACGACACCGCCGAGAATAACTTATTCTCGCTTGTACTGTTGGAAATCTCGTTCGTCATCGTGGTCACTCGGGTTATCCGATTTCTCCTCAAGCCTCTTCGTCAGCCTAGAATTGTCTCGGAGATCCTCGTGAGTATTTCACCCTCCAGTTTCTTCCGACTTATTCTATGTTTATGCGATTTAAGGCCTTGCGGTGACATTGGCAATTCAAGGAAAAGAAACAACGATTAAATGAACCCAAAGCAACGCTCACTTTGATTTTCCCTTCTTCTTTTTCTTTTGTCTCCTCCTTATTCTGAAGGGTGGAGTGCTGGTTGGACCCTCCGTTCTGAGCCACAATCCCAAGTTCACAAAATATGCGTTTCCAGATAGTGCCAATTTCGTGGTACGAAACGTTGGTGTGATGGGTTTCATGTATTTCCTCTTCATGGCGGGCGTGAGAACGGATATGGCAATGGTGTGGAGGTCGGCGAAGAAACATGTGTACATAGCATTGACAGGCTTCTTCGTCCCCTCGTTCGTAGTGATAGGAGTTGGTCTGTTCATGCGACGGTCCATGAGCGATACTTATGGAGATTGGTTATCCATCGGAGTACTTGGTTCGTCCACGGCTGTAACGGCATTCCCTGTTCTGTATCCCATCCTCAAGGAGCTGAATATTCTGAATTCTGAGGTTGGACGCTTGGCCTTATCGTCCGCAATAGTCGTCGATATGATGGGAATCGTCGCTGTCATTATATTGGAAGCAACAGTCCAGGCAAAAAGCGGTTCCAACGATGGCCTGTGGTGCTTGGGCACGGTGCTCGTAATGGCGGCCATCATGTACCTTGGCACTCGGGCTGCGGTTTCTCGGATCATTCGAAATACCCCAGCAGGCAAGCCCGTTGACCAAAGTTACATCGTAGCGATCCTCGTGGGGGTGTTGGTCACGGGGTTCATGACCGACTTCTTAGGCGTGGCCATCGCTAACGGGCCTTTGTGGCTGGGGTTGATGATTCCCGAAGGCCCCCCGCTCGGGACAACTTTGGTGGAGCGGAGTGACACTATAATCATGGAGCTTCTCATGCCATTTTCCTTCATGTACATCGGCCAGTCCACAGATTTGGCCGCGATGGGGAAGGCGTGGTCGGACCTGAAACCAATCTGTGCAATCGTTGCAATTGGGCACTTTACCAAAGTGGTGACGAGTCTTTTGTCCGGCCTCTTCATCGACATGCCCGTCGCGGATGGTCTTGCTCTCGGCCTCATCCTGACCCTCAGGGGTCAGGTTGATCTCTTGTTGTTCGTTCATTGGTTGGAAAAAAAGGTACACATCGCGCACGACGAACATAATCTAAATTTATTTGCGAGTATACACACATATCATTCTTCACTTTTGCTCGTCGTCGGATTCCCGAATGAAATGCAGGTCATACAACCGCAGGTGTACACGATGATGGTCGTCCTTTCAGTGATGGTCAGCGCAGTATCGACGCCATTGATCAGCATTTTGTACGATCCCACAAAGCCTTACATGGTGAACCGCAGGCGAACCATCCAACACACTCCTCAGTCCACAGAACTCGGTGTAGTGATTACAATCCACGACGAAGAAGATATAGCCAAGTTCATCAACTTCATAGAAGCCTCCAATCCCACTGTGGGCTCTCCGATCTCAATCTATGGTCTGCACCTCGTGGAGATAGTTGGTCGTGGGTACCCTAGGCTCCTCGACCACGGGAAGCTGGCGCAGCATTCTGCGTACGCCATCTACGAGACCATCCACCAAGCCATGAAAGTGTACCAGGAAAGCAAGAGCGAGTGCGTCAGCTACAAAGCCTACACGGCCATTTCCCCGAAGCGAACCATGTTTCGAGATATATGCGAGCTCGCCCTCATTAACAAGGCTACGTTGATCCTCCTCCCATACCACAAAAATCTCCCACAGAACCATTATAGAATATTGCTCGTGAGTGCCGTGTTGGCCAACGCGCCGTGCTCCGTGGGCATACTCTTGGACAAGGGCCGATTTAGGAGCAACCCGATGCTCACGGTCAACCCTACCAACTTCCAAGCACAGTTCCACCAATTAGCCCTCCTATTTTTAGGAGGCGCGGATGCTCGAGAAGCGCTTTTTTACGCAGATCGGATGGTGGGGAACCGGAACGTGCGTCTCACCGTGGTCCGATTCCTTGCCTACGACGGGGAAGGGGACGATGAGATGGAGAAGAAACTGGACGACGGGGTGGTGACCTGGTTTTGGATGAAGAATGAGATGAACAGGAGGGTAAACTACAGGGAGGTGGAGGTGAGGAACGGCGAAGAGACGCTGGCCACGGTGCACGCGATGAACGACAACACGTGCGATCTCTGGATCGTGGGGAGGAAGCATGGCATAAACCCGGTGCTGCTGCGAGGGCTGGAGGATTGGAGCGAGAACAGTGAGCTGGGAGTGATGGGAGACTACATGTCGTCCCTGGAATGCGATGCCGCGGCTTCGGTGCTGGTGGTCCAACAGCAAGTCCTGAGGGAGCAAAAGCATTGGCTTCGGCGTTTGGGGTTGATGTGATGGAAGCACAGAACCTTAGGAGGAGGAGCAACAGATTCGTCAGTAGAGTCTTAGTTCTTTTTTTCTTTTTTGGTTTAGGATTGTTATTTTTTAGGAGGAAAAAGAACATCCAAAGCGGAAGAAGCATGGATTGCCTTCTTCTGCGGAAGAGAGGTTGCTCGATCGAGACATGCATGGTGGATGGTCTTTTCAAGTGCTGAAACTGCAGCTCCATGTTTGATGTTTCCTTACATTTTGCTTTTCTTATAGAAGAGAGATATATAATGTCCGGAAGAGCACCATGGCATGGCCTATTAATGAACTGTAATCGATTGTATCCACCGGTGAATATGATTCAAGTGGGCAATTCTCACTTATCCGGTTCTCAGATGGGTCCATGGAACTGGTCTTATCAAGCTTCACGCACTCAATACAACATTTTCCGACGAGCCAAAGTAAAGCGAAAAATAAAGAACTTCCATATTCTTAATTGTAAAATTAGTCAAAAGATTGAACTCATATTAAAGTCGAGAGTTGATGGCGTGAGTCGATGGGCGTTGAGCTTGAAAGTATGAGGTGAGAATGAGACCAAACGAGCACTTAATTAATAGGTATTGAGTTTCAGATTAGGATTTTAGGATTTTCATTTCTCAAATTTTTTTTGTGGAAGTTTTTCTAAATTGCCCGTCTAGTTCGAGTGGATGAGTGGGTAGTTTCACACCTAAAATCGAGAATCAAATTGGCATTCACTGGTTTCAATAAATTGAAATCGAGAATCAAACCGGTACCCTTGGGACTTCCTTTGCACATTGGCCGACCCCGCTGGGCCACGATTGGGTTTTCGTTCTTGTTTGGGCTTTGGGATGGGACAAATTGCGTTTTCAAATGGCATTTTCTCCTGCATTTTGGGCTCAAATGGTTCATCAACTTTAACTTTAAGGCCCTCTCTCTCTCTTCCTCTCCCTCTCCCTCTCCCTCTGTCTCTCCTTCTCTGTTTTGCATCGCAGAGAAGGGAAGGCGAAATTGAATCGGGAAGGAGAGGCGAAGGAGAGAATAAGGCAACCGTCGCCGTCGATCAGTCGCTGTGCTGTCAACCATGGAAGACGAGTCCTCGAACCCATTCCGTCGCATGTCCAGCCGGACTCGCAAGGTCGCTCCTAAGATGGTAGCCGCCCTCGCCAACAGCGACAATCGAACTCAGGTCTCTCTCTCTCTCCGTCTCTCCATCTCGTACCTTTGATTTTGAGCTCACGAACCCAGAACCAATTCGTTAATTTGTTGGAATCCCTCTTCGCCTCAGGCCGTGCTTGCTCGGCTTGAAGCTTTGGAGAATGACAATGCCGGGACCGAAGTGGGAGATCTTAATGACGACGACGAAGCTTCCCTGGACGACGACGACGACGACGGTACTTTTCGTTCCTGGCCTGTAAAGCATAGCCACCTCTCTGTTGGCCAATTCTCTTTCCTGGGTTCTCTCTGCTCTGTTTATTCTTGTCTCGTTCCTAATTACTCTCCGCTCGCTCATGAAGTTTCTTTAGCATCATCCCATCATCCATCCGGCAGTAGAGTTCTTTATCCTTAGTGAAACCTCTTATTAGCCAAGTGTTGCCGGCGAAAGTAACATGGCTATCTCTTCTGGATGCTGGGCTGCGGGCCATCTAACTCGTAGCACTCTAGCTTAAAAGCATTTCTCTCGAATCTGATACCATAGTTTAAGTCCATGATGACTTAGGGTACCTAGTGACCGGATATCTCTCTCTTCGATAAAGTTGCTTTGGAGTAGTTTGGCTAAAATTTTTGGTGTTTTGATCTTCTTGTTTGTGTGGGCGTTCCACTTCATACATTCATTACTAGCCATTTGGACCGACTCTTCCCTCCCTCATTCTTTTAACGTCCTCGCCCCATATCAAACCAATCCAATGATGAGTACCGCCTGCATTGTCAAGATTACCCTACTCCTACTCATCAATTATCACCAGACTTTGGGTGGCTTGCATTATTTAGCTCCTTTCCTTGTACGTGTTCCTTTCAGTGATCATGAGTTGTGCGATGGACATGTGTGCTTGGCTGGGCTAGGGAGAATTAGTCTTCAAAAATGGGAGAAATTGTGTAGAACTTCCATATTTCCGCCCAAAACCAACTGCCTCCACCCCACGAGAAGCCGCCTGAATGATGATATTCAGACATCAATCCATTTCTTTCAACTTGATCGCTCTCGATGTTCTTGCCGTATCCACCCTGTGAGTGGAGAAATGATTCTGCTCTTGTTTACTTTAATGATAACAAGGATCAATGCCTTTTCCTTCCTTTTTTACTGGTAAATGGAATTGTCACTCTGATATACATAGTTTCATTGGGAAGCATTAAGGAGATATATCAAACACCCTTTTCTTCGTCAGGTCTTTAAGCTAGACCGTGTGAGGAAAGCAATCTTTTGGAATTGATTGCGCATGGTGGTTTTATGTGCATTAATACATGCAGGTGCATGTTAGAAACTATTTGCCTTTTTGGACCTTGGGCCTCAGGTTATACGCACAGAAAGCAATCGAAGAGCACAAAACGCAAAACACGTCAAGCAAAAGCTCTTGAAAATGCCAGGAAAGCTCCTAGAACATTCCTCGAGCTACTGCATGAGGTATAAGATTGAGGCAAATGCTTTTCCTTTTGTCCATTATCTTTGTTAGTTTGAGTGTTTCTTTTCCCCCTCGTGACGACACCCTTCTGAAAACAGGCAAACCTCGAGTCCTTGCCTCCTCATATTCCCTCATACTTAAGGGCAGCAGTTGGGCCTCCAAGTTCTACCTCTCGTCGCCATTTTTGCACCGTTTGTGGGTTCACTGCCACTTATACATGTGCGAGGTGTGGGATGCGTTTCTGTTCTCGCCGATGCCAGAACATACATAACGATACTCGTTGTCTAAAATTTGTGGCCTGATTGGCTGGGAAACTTTCAGCGCAAGTTTTGGCACCGAGCAGAGGACCTCTCTTAATTCAAATAGTTGCTCGGCAGGTTCATATGCAGATTTGTCTCATTTGTAGGCGTTTTTGTAACCAATGCATATTTTTAAGTTGGATCTGAGTGGCATGAGCGTTGGGTTGTCTGGTGCGACAAGGACTGTGAATGTTGAGGACGATTCTTGTTATGTAGATTTTCAGGGGGTAAATTGTCCCTGGATAACATCATTTGCTTCATATAGCCGGCGGTGAAAGCTTGCTACCGGTAGTACTTGCCACTCGACAGGTGGCACAGGCCAAATGTTTTCAGTGCTTTGTCTACCAGTGCATGTATCCGATGCCTACCAGTAAGTCAGCACTCAATCGTATACTGTAGGAAAATGATAATCTTGGAATATAATTTCCAAATGGAGTCCGCTACAATTGGGAACTATGCCAAAGTGGTCGCTCGATGCAACCTCACATATTTCTAACTTATCCAATTAACATCGAATCACAGGAAAAACAATGACGACTAATCTGGGAGAACAATCAATCATAGAACATAGTGACTGGATTCGGGACGTCCACAAATCCTGGAACTTTCCAAGTGCGACCGGCAATTGGTTTAACAGCGAGGTAGGTCTGGCGGGGGTGGTATCACGGATTGCAACTCCCCAACACCGTTCTCCACCAGGAAAGACATGGCCAGACCAAAGACCAGATGAGCGTCGATGTGACAATGCAGCAGCCACACTCCTGTAATGAACGACACAGGAAAGAGAAATGGTCAAATATGAGGTTGGGTCGTCTTTTTTGCACTTGCTTCTTCTACATACATACATATATATATTCGATTTATTTTACCTGGATTGTCGGCCACGAATCTGATCGCTACCCAGCCACCTGGTGTGCTTCCAATCGTATTCCTCAACGGGGGATCGATGAGATTGAACTTGGGCGGATCATTTATTGGATCGAAGTTCCCAAATCCCGACCCAACCACTGCGAAGGAATATCCATGAAGATGCATCGGGTGATCTTCCGTCGAAACGATGCTTGTATCTTGAAATACAAGTTGTACCCTGGAACCATATTTCAGCTTGTATAGCTTAGTTGCCTTGACGGGTTGCCATAGGCCCCGACTCACGTTGCCGGTGTAATTAAATGGAATCGGAGGAACGGGTGGAAAATCCGTTGTGAAGACTCCGGGAACTCCTTGATAGTAGGCTTGCATCAAGGAATTTGTTGTAGGAAAAACAAAAGAAATGTTGTTGATGCTGGCAGCGAACCGAGTCCCATTGGGACCTTGACATCGAGGGCTGTTAGGATTGGAGCAATTGATGAGCCCTAATCCTACGGTGAAAAATAGGTTTTCGTCGATTTGAGTTGGGACGTTGATTTTCCAAGGACTCCTCAAGCTCAATTTAAATGCAGTTGCGGTGGTTGTATCATTATAGGCAGGAAGCATTGGGAGAATTGGCCTGGAGGATTGTCCCTGCCCTCTACTACCAGATGTCGATATGTATTGGAGAATTGCTGTGGTGGTGGTGTTATCAAACGCAGCATTTTGAGCAGTCTCGTAGGCTCGTGCTGCCATGTAATAACGGCCCGGGGCCTGGTTAGCAGTAATGAGCACGTTGGTGGTTTGCCCCGGTCCTATGGTAATGACATTGGTTGCGACAGGCCTGGTGTAGGCGGCGTCGACGCCCACGACCGTCATTTGATGGTTTGCAACGGAGAAGAAGAGTTGTTGATTGAGTGCAGCATTGATGATCCTCAAGAGAATCGTCTCGCCTGGTATCACTGGAAATACAGCGGTTCCTGCATTTTCGATGCACGGTCACATATCTTATTTCACTATCCAATGAGTTTTAAATAGAGCGGTGAAGTAGTTCGACTGGACCACCTTTGCTGGAGCATCTGTATAGATCTCCGGGTTGACCGTTGATTGTATACGCGTCGGATACATTTGGAGCAGCGCCTGTGAATAATGCTTGTTTGAGCACGTCCATCGGATTTCGGTCAAACCATTCACCTGTTCAAGGGTGCAAATAAAATCAATCATTTTATTGCTCGAACTTAGACCGAGATGTAATTGACTTTATCTCGATGCAAATTGACAAGGAGTTATCAAAATTTACCAAGAAGTACAGGGAATTCTCGCTTGGGCATTGGGAAAGGATAATGCGAACCCAATTTGGGATAGATTATGAGAGCTCCATAAACGGTGGCCCTAAGCCATTTGCTGTGAGCATGCCACCACAATGTTCCTTCTTGGTTTTGGATGGTGAATCGATATGTGTATGTTCCTCCAGGTTGGATGGGGCATTGCGTCACATATTCAGGTCCATCTGCCCATGGATTTCGTAATTGACGAACTCCGTGCCTGATGGTCAACAAGTCGTGAGAAAAGTTTTTTGAGTGGTACAAGTTATGTCGTCCAAAAATCTAATGTATGCATAAAAATGTGTCACACGAAAGAGTTTTAATGTAGCTTTTTTAGCTATAGATTACCAATGCAGAGTGACGTTGTATCTGGCCCGATTTATGGCTGTGATGACCAGAGAATCTCCATTTCTCACCGCCAGGGTTGGGCCTGGGAATTGGCCATTGACTGTGATGGTGCTGTGGGTTCTGCATAGTCTCTTCACTGGCCTAGCTTGGATCTGTACCGATGCAATTAATCAAAACAAATTGACGAACAAAGGAATGCACAAAGCCTGTCATCTCGAACAAGACAAAAAATGCAAGCAAAGAGGCGCAAAAATAACATGTGGAGATCAGATAGAAATACCACAAACTCATGGAAGTGAACTTCAGCCACTGAGAAAGACACCGAGGACACAAGTAGTGTCGCGAACAAGAGGCAAGAACGCATGGAGAAATTAGCAAGCTTGCGAGAGTCCATGGCTCTATCAGACAAGACTTGAACTGGAGGTGGGTATGCATTGAACTGATCAAGAGGACCTCCTTATTTATACATCATTTTGGGGAGGGAAAGGAAAGCCCGCTGACGTTGTTCTTCACTACATTTAACAAGTCAGTACAAACCTAAACAACAACGTTAGCAAAATTAGGTTTTGGAGTCAGCAGAGAGAGCATAGATCGAAGGACATTTAGTCCAACCGCAAAGAGGATTTGTTACACCAACTAGCCCGATCAATTGATCCTCAGAATAAAAGAGATTCTATACTCGGGGTTAACGAATTTTCGTTTTCTCAGAATAGACTTTGTGGCTGGGGCAGGTGCAAGATTCGATCATGCTCTCCCCTTAAGTCAGTAAAACCGCCGTACCGTTACGTGTGGGTGGGAGATAAACAATAACATGTCCCACTTAGGGTTGAATCCCAAGAACCGAGATTAGTCGATTAAAATACTAGACTAAACACCATGTAGGTTCTGTCGATGGTAAAGAAAAAGTTGGTTTCTCTCAGCGCTCTTATTCAATTATTAAAAGGTGAGGAACTAGTCTGACATTCGACATCAATGGTTAGCTCAACGATTTACAAGCACGTGGACCCTATCTGAGAGTTTCTTCGAGAGTTCTTTCGTAATTTAATGGCTCTCCTCTTTGGCGCTGTGAGCTGGAGTAATTTTACTGTAAGACAGCAGGAGCAGGTTCAGCTCTTGGTCGGGTTTGGTCAACCAAGCAAAGAGAAAAATGTAATCTATGCTTTAGTGAAGGTGTCTAAAATCATAGCTTCAATAAATACACACGAGAAGAGTTTTATCACATCACTAAAATCAGTCAAGAGTATAAACCTAGTGTTGTTCCTCATGAATTAGAATGCAAATATCTGTCCGGTGGAATGACACTTCCACTTGAAATGAACAAAAAGCTCGAGCAGCCAACTCACCCAGCCCCCAAAAAAAAAAAAAAAAATCTCTTTGGTGGTTTTAGCTTGAGAATGAACACTCCATACTTGCAATAGAAAGGCCAATTAATACAAAAGAATCATTATGGTTCTTGTACGAAAAATGAAGTAGCCTACCACCTTAAGGATATATATGATAATCATTTTATTTCTGGATAGAACCTTTTTTTTGTTCTCGAAATAAGTTTAAAATAGAAATCCATTTAGTAATGTATTTCTAGAACATAAATTGATTTCTAAAATAAAAGGATTATCATTTGTGTCCTAAATTTCGGCAAGTTACATACATCAAATGGTACGATGTCTCTTTCCTGCTTTCGGTGCGCGTCCTGTTTTCAAACATCAATCAAGCCGATGATTCATGCCGACCGCACTTCCCTAATTTTTTTTTTCTTTTTACTAGGGTCAACAGAAGCAGAAAAGGTGACAGGTTTTGTAGGTCTACTCCCAAGTTTCCCCGTAACTACTTAACTAACTGAAACATAGGCTCTTCTGTTTTATAAATATGGTAAGAAGAAATACGTCAACAGCGTTGAATTAGGTTTGATAGCAACTTCATTTGCTTCTAGTTCTTCCCTTATTTTAAGTAGGTAACGTCGCCACTTACTTAAGTTGGATCAATAAATAATTGAGCTCCAGAGAACAAGCACCAACTGAGCATCTGGAAGACCCAATGTACAACAAAACGAGATCAGGGAGGCTCGAAACATATATGAAATTCTCAAACTTGATTAAATAACCAGCCAATATCTTTGGTTCTGCTGCACAGGCTGTTCATAGAATTCCTGAGGGGGCACAGAAGTATAAGAATTGGGCATCCAAAGAGGTACAATTACATCTTATCTTGATGATATCCGTCTAAAGTACACATTTTCGTAAAAAAAAAAAAAAAAAAAAAAAAAAAAAAAAAAAAAAAAAAAAAAAAGGAGACTTCACGGTTCGATTAAATTGATGAAATGGCGTGCATCTTATTCCAGAAAGAATATTTACACAACTTAACAATGAAAAAGGATGAAACGTTGCCCAAATAATATTGAAAGAATTGAAAGATGATCTGCCTGTGAAAATCTTTTGAAAAGGAGAAGGCATCAGAGCAATTTCAAGTTCATTTAGAATTACATAATCCAGCAAACTCTCAAACCACCCTGAGACTGCTCAGAAGGCTACGTCATCACAGACTGCAGTGATATCTTGACATCATGGGAGACCCCAAGGCATAATCAGAGATAATGTCCCTTGCAGCCCTTGACAGCCAAGTCTCTGCTAAGATAGAAAATCTCTCATCCATGTGGAAGTGAATGGAATCCCGCTTAACACATTTCAAGTCTCACAAACGGCACTACAGAAACTGTTCAGATTTGTGAAATCTGCTGCTTTAGTGCTTTCAACGTTCTACATTTTGATTCACAAACAGAAAGAGTTTCAGAAAGAACTGCATGCTGACCACTTACTATTTTCCTAACCAGATTATTAGAATCCCAAGATTTCAATGCTTCAGAGATTCTATCACCAAGTTCTTTACTGCCTGAAGAGCACATAGTCTCTAAAATCTGGAAAACTCCCCCGGGCCTTCCCTTTTGTACTTCATTCCCCATGGACAGCAAAATGCCTTCCAGATTCTCTTCCTTATACTCCAACCTCCTAATCTGATTTCTCAACCATTTCATAACCTCTTCAAATGTACCACATAGAGATTGGATTGAATCTTGAACTACACTGGATAGGGTCAAGACTGATGGATCCACAGGTCCGCTCTTCTTTTTCTTCTTTCCAGATGGAACAGAAGTCCGGACACAAGACTGAATTAGAAGAACATGCCAAGACAATGGCTCTGTAATCAGCCGAACTAACATTTGAAAATCAGTAATGTGAAGAGATATCGGGGTACTCAGGAACTTAAGCTGCTCTAATATACACTTCTTGAGTAGAGTGTCAACACCATGCCAACTACCAAACTTATGAGCCTCTCTCTCTTGCGAGTCAAATTCATTAGAATTCAACTTCCAAGCATTAGAGAAAACAGCAAAATTCACCCAGTCGATCATGTCCACGCCAAATACCTGCCCAAGTTTAAGACAAGGATAACATATTTAGGTGTACTTGCAACATCTAAGAGTGCATGTTTTCTTAAGCATGAGGAGTGGCTGTCAGTTTTCACAAAGAATTATTTTTATGCCAGCATAAGGTACCACTTCTCACAAGCAGCATAAGTGAAATTCTAAAGAAAGAATGTAGTCATACCTCAGTTGATTTTAAACCTCTACACACTTCCCCAAGCACTCCCAATGCATCAGATAAATGATAACCCAAAATCTTTGCATAGTGTTCAAGCAGGAGCTTCATCTCTGATGAGACATTAGGATTTGATCCAGACCCATTCACTTCAACACCATCCTTGAAGGATACTGAGGCACTCTGGATAGAGAGATAGATCATCTGCGGAAGAAGGGCTTTCTTTTCAATCAGTGTCCGTGTATTGGCCTCCCATTTCTTCGTCTAGATTAGTGGAAGAAAACCAAATTTTAGTCAGATTAAAAGGCAGAAAATGAACGCGTGGATCATCCAAAAAGATCTTCATAGAAGACAGTTCAGCCAATAAGAATTATATCTAGAAGAAAAGGACCAACGTAAAGAACACATCTAAGGGTACAACAAAGAGAGCAACCAGAAATTATATGAGTTAACCTAAATGTCATCAATGGAGGAACTTTTTCAGATTCTAGAGTTACGCACTTCTAACAGGACCATGAAATTTTAGTACATGGAAGCAACAATGCTTCATGATGCCAACCACTTTTTCCCCCAACAACACAGTTGATCTAAAGAGTAAAAAGAGAGTTGAGCAAGAACTATATGCCAAAAATCTACTTTCCTACTCCAGACAAAAAGTTGGCATACCAGAAGATTTTTAGAGGAAACTAGGATAACGATGCCCAATGCAAGCCTATAGCTTGATAAGACAGAAAAGCAGATGATATTAATTCTTTGCCAAGAATGGCCAGAACTTGGGATAGTGATATCCTATATATTTGGCATTTTATTATTCCAAAAGAAGGGAAAATGCCACCAATACAACCAAAATTTTATGGAAATCACGCTTTTCTTGAATGTAATTATAAATTTTTCAGATTTCCTTACAAAAGTGTGCACAAGGCACCTCTTGTGAATGGTTTTACTTTGGGGAAGAATTAATTTTGATATCTGAATCTGCATGTTTACTCTTTTTTCTCAATATCATGAAAATATGAACTTACTGTCACTGGTTTAAGTAGCCCATATAATCCCAGCCTAAGGGGTTTGACTTCATTGTCCACCAATTTGGTCTATTAGGTTTCTAAGTCATGATATTGTGCAAAATTTCAGGCATATCAGAAAACCACCAAATGCTCCATTGCAGTACATTTCTCTAAACTCACATGTTTTTCATTGACCACATACCTTTTGTTTGGATAAAGGATTTCACTGATCACATCAAAGTAATGGAGATCCTTATGGAAGATTGAATGCTTAGACTTTCCTAGAGTTTATGCCCACAGAATTTTCCAGCACACATGAATGAAGATACAATTGAATTTCTATTTGGTGTTTGCCACTCATCAAGAAACCAAACAAGCCAGAATCCTAAAAAATTCCTGTTTAAAAATGCCTCAAATCTGCAAAAGGTGCAGTTTCATGTTACATGAGATCTAACATCCTAACTCCCTCCACACGAAGCCTTTTGCTCACTGTTGATTTTCTCATGGCGTAGCGAAAGCTTCTCATTATAAATCTATCAGTCCTCTTCCAAAGAAGACAACTTTATCAACTAAAAGAAATATCGTGCTGATTTGGAAAAGATCTGCATCCAGATCTGTTAGCACTAAAAAAAGCATCTATGTAACCACGAATATATGAACAATCATAAATCACATTTATTATTTGTCCCCTAAAATTCTAAAATCTGTGAATTACTAAGACCGTTTACTACAAGACTTTCACAGGTGATCAACCCTGAGCACTCCTGAAATATGATTACTTTGGGGATGCAAAAAATGTTGTTTTCATATTCAATTTTCTATTGGTAAGTGAATTTACTACACTTAATGTTTTCAATGTTCTAAAAATGACCTCAGAGTAGTTGGTTTAGTCAGTGCCCTAAAACAAAAATTCCAACCAAAGGGATCTCACTTTCTTGGGTCACACCATATGTCCATCATAAAACCTGCATAAATTGGTTATACAAACTTTTAAGACCGCCTGTGCCAAATAGGGCCATGCAGGTTTTTCCATGCACACCCCTCCAAGCCTGCCCATATGACCATTGAGTGGCTAGGCCAAAAAAGCCACCACGCCCATGATCTGTTATAATAGTTCTCGAATAACCATAGATTGCTTGACTAGAACATCACGATCAAGTCTATCTGAAGTATATGCTTTAGTTGGAGTGATAAAGCTAGATAATGCAATAAAAATCCATGGTTGTTAATATTTGAGACTAGATTATGCCACTTCCTGATGCTGACGCTTGTAAAGTTTTCCCATCCTCACATATCAATTTTTTTTTTTTTTTTTTTAATTTCATGACTGCTACTTATTAATGAACCAAACAAGTCAAAATCCTTAAAATTTAGTGCTAACTTCACATCAGCAAAAAGCTGCAGTCTCATGTTATATCAGCTCTAACTTTTTGACTTTCCTTCCACAGCCCTGCCTACAAACCATCCTTTTTCCTATGGGGTTTCTCTTGGCTTTGTAAGCCACCCTCCACCTAATGGCTTAAGCTTCTCAATAGGATATTCTGACGTGGTATTATAGCCAGCTTTCAATTGTAAATGCCCCACTTAATGTTTCATTTTGCATTGAATTTATAACAACTGCCAATCACTTTCTATGTTGTAAATCAAGTTTGTCACTACACATCCCCACTATCCTCATCCAAATTCCAAAAAAAAAGTCTTTCTCAACTGAAAGAAACATGGTAGTGATTTGGAAAAAATCTGCATCTAGCGATAATCTGTGACCTCTTCCATTAACTACAAAATTTCCCAAAGTGATTGACCAAAGCTTGAGGAAAGACTAAGTTTGGGCACATTTCAGCAATAAAGATCCATATCTGACGACCATATTTAGCATGGCTATATTTAAAACATAAACGTGCATTTTCTGTCTGCTAGCAAGTTTTTATTGATCATACTTAGAGCTTCAAATCCAGAATATCAAACAACACTTTGCAAGCAAGATCACATAAATGCGCGTTATATATAGAGATGGAGCGATTAATAGAGTTGTAACTTTGATATATAAAGGAAAGTTCTCAGATGCATTTACATGAGATAATACAGTGGAAACTTATTTAACAGTCGGCAGATTGAAGAGATGCTGCATGGAAACTTTCATAAACAAGCATGATGCCTCCTCCGCCAAAAAAATATTGAGGAACAGCAACTACATGAAAAAACACTCAACAAGGATTCACTCACTGAAGAGATTAACTATTTAGCCACAAAAAGAAGTATGCTATCCACCTTTAATTAAGAGTAGTGATTATTCATAAAAGGAAATTGCGTAAGAACAGGTTAAGAATATATTCATACCAAGTTGTCTTTGGGAAAATGGGAAATCTCCTCAACTGGACCTGACAAAAAGTTGACAACTTAAATTCAGGTCAACTTACTCAAAAGGAAGGAGGATATCTTTGTAAATTAGAAAGGAAACATGTGCGCAGTCAAGAAGCACGTGAAAGTATCCTCTGCAGAATAAATAGCAAATTCGATGAGAACATTATGAATATCGACTGACCTAAAAGATAATTTTCCTCAGGGGTTGGCGTCCACCAAGGCCGAGACTCTAAATCTTCATTAAAGGTCAAAGACTTCGATCCAATCTCATTCGAGAGCTCAACAAAATGCACCCCATATTTTAAATTCTCAAGAATACACTGAATTAGAGAGTAAAAATAGTCAAATTTCATTCGAGGTCAAAGTATTAGATCCAATCTCACTTGAGAGCTGGACAAAATGCATTCCACCTTTCAGGTTCTCAAAATATATGGAATAAGAAAGTCATGAACGACTTCAAAGCATTCACAAACAACAACAAACCAGCAAATTGCACTAGGGCCGTACCTCCTCTTCATCAATGTTACCAGCATTTTGCTTTAACTCCAAAATTGCTGATTCAATCCTGGCAAGTAAGTACTGATTGGAGTTTTGCAACCTTTCCTTGAACTGCACAAATTCAATCGCCTGAAATACAATGTCCATCTAATGTAAATCAAGGAATTCTCCATCAACAGGCAACAATGCCTAGTCTCAGAATTGAAAAGGCATAACAAGGTATTTGAACGTTTACACGTGCGCATGTCATCGGAAACTACAATATAGTACATAACACATATGACCTTGAAAATAAGTTGCAAAGAAATCATTTTTACATTGTTTAAATTGCATATGCAACAGCAATCATTCATGTGACTTCCACCCTAGCTTAACTGCTTCAGTAAACATCACAATCACCAGATCAAAATTCAAAGTCAAAGAACAAAGATCAGACCAACAGATCACACATAGAAGTGAACAGAAAAAAGAATATTTATCCGTTTAATCAATCTTTGAAGCAGGCAAAGCATCAAAATATGGAATTAATATAAGGATGACTATAAATGAATATCACTCACAGTAGAACTCACATCAACATAGTAATCACTCCTAAAACACCATTACGAGCAAAAAAATCAGAAACAAGCAACAATTAGAGCAGAAAGGATCAGTTTACAATAGCATGCTTTAAGCAGTGACAGATCATATGTTGCCAGGGATCTTTACATTGCAAACTTCTTAATTTTTATTAATTCAAATTCTATTCTTTTCCGCTTAAAGTTTGTTAACTAACAGAACCTAGTGGACAAAAATCATCTGCAAACCTGTATGCTCACTTGAGGAGCCTTCTGGAACTGGCATTGGTTAGTACATGAGAGAGTGCTTGGGAAAAAAAAAAAAAAAAGTACCAAGAGTGAGTGGAAGCTTCATTCAATTGACCATAACCACCACATGCAACCAGGACCATTCTCATCTAGGAACACTAAAGAGCCTATTTGATGGAGACATGTAAGAAGAAATAAGGGATAAATCAGATTTCATCTAATCATTTCTTGACTTAGTATGAGAACCAGTAGGTCCATGAACATCTGCCAAACCATTTTATAAACATGTTGCCTGCCAGTGGAACCACCAAGCTCCTCCTCAGCACTCTCACTTTTGGGTGAAAACTTAACATTTCTATTCAGGACCAACATCAGCAAATTCCTTGAAGATATTTCTACTTATCCGGGCTAGGCTAAACTCAAACAAAATAAGCAGAAACAAGTTTCTCCTCATTTTGATTATTTGCCAATAAAAAACCAGCAGTCATGCAAAGAGCGCTCACAAGACCCAGAGGTGCAGAAGCATACCCTCAACGATAGCCAATTAATGTGTCCTAATGTGTGGCCCCATTCAGGAGGGAGGAAGGGAGAGAGAGAGAGAGAGAGCTCCATACAATCTCACGAAGAAATACACATCCACTCAAGCAAGAAGAAACACATCCTAATCTATACAAACTACTCATTCAAAGTAATTCATTGTTGCAGTGAAATTGGAACTCCTTATGTTGAGTAAGATATCGCAAAAGTTAAAACATACTTTTGAGTAATTTCTATGGCGATACGCAAGAAATGTTAAATCTGCCGATTCTTTGAAATGATCATCCATAAACTTGAGATAGTCCCTCAATAGAGTATTAAGATCCATCCAAAGAGGGGAACCCAACATCTGGGGAAGAATGTTGTGGGAAACAGTTTCCAGCAAGATGTTCTTAACTTCCAAAGACTTGTACCTAACCATAAAGCAAGATGACTTTTCAGAATTGACAAAGTAAGGAGTATTGCACTCGTTATTCAAATGCAAGATAAACAGAAGCTGCTTTGATTAAGAAATGAGTCGTTAACTTGTCAAGACCTACCAGTCATATGCCAATGAAATGGCACCCAAGTGAGAATACAAGTGCACTAATAAGATCTTGTACTGCGAGACATGCCTGCAAGCATAACAAATTCAAGTTATTTCCAGGTAAGAGCATCCAGACTTTAATTATCATTCATTTCCCGTGACGACAATTGGTGAAAATTTCAAACCATGGTTTGGCCTATGCAAAAACTAAATGACTTATTAATAATAAATCTGTGCCATAGAAGAACATTTGCTTTATTATATGTAACAAGAACATCATGGACAAGCACATGGCTTCAATAACAAATCAAAAGCAAAGCAAGAGGAAGCAACATGCTTTTGAGCCTATGTGCTTCAACAGGAGATGTAAAATTGAGAAACTTAGAACATTTAAATTTGAAACTACACTTCAGGGGCAGGTCATGATGAATTTGAAATCACATGGAGACAGATCCAGAAAACATTTTTCAATCAGAAATTATCACATTGAGACATCTGAAACTTGTAGACATAACAGTAGTATGAGCGTAAACAAACCGCAGCAGAAAAATGCTCCACCCCCTACAGCATACTGCTGCAATCACAAGTATACTATATCTGTGGATCCAAGGAAGACCTCCATATTTTCTATGCATTAGGTACAAACAGCCTCCCACCCCAAAAATGTCTAGTCAAAAGGATTATACAAGCTAGTCAAGCGCCAGCTTGACTCGAACCTCTTCACTAAGAATAAGAAATCCCACACTAAAAATAGACCTAAAGCTACACCAATGCCGCAGGCAGGTGACCAATCCAAAGTTTACTAAGGACATCACCGATCCACAGCTCAAACAAGTACTACTTTTTTATGAGAGATGAATGACAAATGAGAGTTCACAATCGGGATACTTTGTCAACACAAAATATCTGAATTAACAAGGGATAATTTGTCATCATAAAATTGGTTTTTTCTTGGGATACCATGAAGTTGGATTGTTAGCACAAAATGGAAAATTTAATATGATTAGACTCATAAGGCTACTATCAAAGTTTCCATTAACATTTTTTGCTAATTTTCTCCACATATAAAAGCCTATTTCCACAAATATTTTCCCTCACATTTCCTTGATTCAAGGGCCATTTTAACACCGCTCCTCACTAAATCAACCAATCTCTATCTTACACTTTGAAAAGGCAATTAAGCATGTATTCTTTATATTCTCATTTGAAAATTAAATAACCACAAATATATCAGCAACAAATGCAAAACAATTTAGCCAGAGGCTCCATGAAAAGCCAACACCAGTGGCTGTTGCCAATACATCCTGCCACTTCACTCTCTTCTCACAAAAAAAAAATAATAATAATAAAAAAAAAATTATATATATATATCAATCACTAACTGTGAACCTACAATGCTTACAGCCAATAGGAATCCTCGACATGCATATACAACTAAAATCTCCCAAATGAATTCAGGTATACCTCACCTATACTTCTCATGCACAACTAAGGGTACGAAACCATCTTTACATAAAGGCAAATGCAAATTTAAAGAACATTTACATGAAAGGAAAAAAAAAAAGCTGAATAGTTTGGAACCACTTTGAAGACACAGCATGGCAGGAAAGTAAAAAGCACATGAATTTTACCTTCGGATGGTTAATCCAAACTCTAAAACCATAATTGCCTCCAGGATGAAGCCAAAATATTGCGTACGCCAGAATAACTATGTCAAAAGGAAAAATTGTAGATGTTACCACTGTATTACGTGAATAAAATCACGAGTCACTGGTACATGACCATCAAATCCATTTGGATTACATAAAACGGTATTTGTCAAGTAACTTCAAATATACAGTTAAGAAATGGATATCTGCACCTGATCAAGCAACACTGTGCATCGCGACAGAAATTACAACCTAAGTTTTTCTTGAGAAGATTCAGATATCTCATTGATCACCTTAACCAATAAATAGAGAATGCCTACCAAACATAGTACCACCCATTCCATTCATTGCAGGAGACTAGAGACTAACTTACAATCCTGATCATTGAACTGTCATGTAGCCACGAAGATAACTTAAAACACACAGCTACCTAGCATATGAAACCAAAGAACCGTTTAGAGTTAGCCGCTGGCTAAAACTAAACAATTGTGGTTGTTCAACTTTATGTGATGCTTGCAGTTTTAGTAACTGCAAGCAGAGAATCCAATATCCGGCATCTCAATAGTCGAAAACACAAATATCTTTGTCCCAGTCCCGCCTGTATCAAATTTATTATTAGAGCAACTAGGTGTCACAAGTAGTTCCTCAAGGGAGGACATCATCCTACATAGTTCCAATCCATGAAATAAACTCCAATCTTGATTCCAATCATTTTTGTTCTAGTATCCCACCCTGTTAAGCAGATTTTTGGACAAAGATAAAGAGAAAGCAAACGTGCACGATAAACTCAACAGCTAAGACCCACCATAAGACAGATTCTAATTTCCGCAGTGTCTGCTTCTTCTATGTATGAAAAAAAATCTTATGCAATTGAGGAAGGCGCTCCCCACATTCTTTAGCTTAAGAAAGCAGAACGAATTTTATATGCCACAATGAAATGAAATATATCATATCTTAGTTGATTGAACATGTCAACCGAACATGCGGACCTCCAAAATGGGTTAATTTGTCAACATAAAATACCTGAATTAACACATTACACGCCATTGATAAAAGCTCTTCGCCATGCATGCTCTCTTGTGGATCCAAGTCCTTTGAAAGAGGAAGATTCTTACAGAACATCTCTACCATCTTTACTGCAAGATCCTCGAGTCCTGGAAAGATCAGGTAAAGTTAGCTTTGAACCAGCCATTAATTGTTTGAATGAAACAACTCATCTGCAAAAAAATTCTGTTGTTAAGGCACTCATTGATCAGCAGAGAAAGTGAAGAACTCAAGAGTGCGCTCTATGACATTTGGCAAGTTCAAACTTTATTCCCATCCCCAGACATACAAATGAATATGCTCCATGTATCAATGTACAAAATTTTGATAACATCTGCCATATAGACCAGACAAAGGGAATGCTGGGGAAAAAAAAGTAACATGACTAATCACAAACATATAAAATAAGACTATGCTGGACGCACCACCCACAGTGAGCCCGTATAAGTTTCCCACTAATTGTTGAAACTTAAATACGGTAATTGACAACCCCAATGCTTTCGCTGGCACTTGAGAAATTGTTGAAGAGCTTTCGATCAATTTCTTAAACAGCTCCATCTTTCTATCTGATGATAAGACTTGAACAAACACCTCGACATCAGAAGTGAAGCATGCTAAGTGGCCAAACCTGTCACAGAGACAAATAAAATGGCAGAGAAGAAATGGCCACACCATAAGCAATATATCTACAAACAAAAAATGTGTAAACCAAAACACATTTCTTTAAAACTTCTGAACTGATGACAGAATTAATGATTATAATGAACTTCTCAGCATTCATACTGTCTTAAAGTCATCACACAGACAAAGCCATTCTAAAACGATACAAGGTAGCAAAATACCTAAAAAAATATTGTATCAGATCCTCCATTAACTTTTGCTCATCTCCTTTGCCATATAAGTGCTTTCTTCTTTCAATCTCCAGATTGGCAAGGTATGGACATCTTACAATATCATTTCCAAGGTTCTCTTGCAACTTATGCACAAAACTTGATGCTCTTGTTATACGAGAATCAAACTGCGAATCCAAGGTGCATCATTTGATGCATGAACACTAGTTGAAGTTCACAATTCAACAACACCAACAACAACAACAATAACAACAGTAATCCAGAAATCATTATTAAGAGGAATGAGCAAGTACCACTTCATCTGTCAAGGGAGATGATCTGCAGTCTGCAAATTTAATAGCATCGATCCTATTTTCAATTGGCTCATTGCCCCGGGTTGGGTCATCCTCCAGCAAACAATCTAGATAATGTTGCAGACATTCCCAGTCATCAGGGCTGCCAGAATACACAGACAAGATCAACGGCTATAAGTATATGTAAGGAGGATAGCTTGCTAATGAGATTGATTTTCCCTTAAACACGCAATTACTTTCACGATGATTTTCAAATAAATAAAACAAGAACTTCAGTGAAAAATGCTGGAGGACCAGGCTTCAGTTAAAGCCATTAACACCTATCGACATCATCATGGAGGCAAGCCTTCCTGATTTGAGGAAAAAGAATAGAGCGCTATTGGAAAGAAAAAGGGCTGCCAAAATTTAGACAAGAAAATCTAGGTGAAAAGCCAGACGATAGAAGTAGTCGAGTAAAAGAATAAGTATTTAACTGCACTTAAATTAGTAAAGATCCATTCACATTTACGCATTATATCGACTATGATATGACAGGCCACAACTTAAAGTTAAGAAACAGGTCTTTCAGTCATTTGCATAACTTAAGGATGAAAAGGAATAACACATTGTTGCTAGGTCAAACTGCAAGAAAAAGGGCCAAACAAAAAGAAAAAGCCTTCGAGAAAATGGAAGAAAAAAATCTTACAGACTCAGAATAAGCAAGGATTTTTATCACTACAAGCACATAAAATAATTCGCGATAGATGCATGTACACACAGCCACAGAGACTTTCCCTTTTCGCGGGTAGATAGAAAACCGCAAATTTGTCACTGGAAGTAAAGATACACTGTCTTATTTAACATAAACAGCAAATGCCAAACGCCAATCTGAAGCTGAATTTACTGGGATGTGACAATTGAACTTGTTTTGAAATAATACTGGTTCAGTCATACCATGACTCTAAGATCTTCTCATACACATCGGCCGCAGCTTTATAGTCACCTGTCCGAGCAAGAAGTCTCCCCTGTCAACTTAAACAAGATGATAAGAAGGCAAATGAATAACACGTGGGTGGCAAACTCAATTGATGTTAGCAAGTTCTACAAACACAGTGAAAGACCTCCTTCAAAGCATCAATACGCATAAATATGATTACAAGAGATTTAAATTTTTCCTCTTTCACCTCTATTCTCTCTATGTCCCAGCACTCAAAAAGGAAAGTGATCGACTGAGGGATTCTGGGAAAAACATAATGAACAATAAACCCAAGCATAAATCAGCTTTACGTGTAAGTAGATCTTCATCAGACTTATTAAAGCGATTCTTCACCTTGTTCACAAGTTTAATTTTCAATCTAAGAAAGTGGCTGCAGAGAACCTGATTTCTGCAATGTATATGCCATGTGACATATTTATGAAGCATGATGAATTACATACTTAGAGCTCCTTTCCATCTCCTCTCTGCAGGGTGACGCTACAATAGAATAAACTGTCCCCCTCTGTTTCCTAGAATTCTCTCACCATCTTTTCTTCTGATCTCACAAAAACAGATTTCTCATTTGTGTGTGTCACCAACACATGCACACGCGCACGCGCAAAGCACGACAAAGCACCTAGGAACCACTGGAAAAAGCCTTCCTGTGCTGAATGGTGCAAATTTTGTCCAACTTCCTCCACAAATGTGTCCAGGCAGCTTTTCAGGTGCCCCATTGACACTGTTATCCAAGCCTCCAAGGAGTAAAGAGGTGCCTCAACTAAAAAGTTTGGACCATCACAGTATGACTCTTTCTCATGGAAATGATTTTCTTCCAATCAGTAAGCGCGATAAAATTTCTACTTCTCTATTTCTCTGTTTCTCTGTTTCTCTGTTCCCCGGAACAAGTTTGGAACATAAATCCGTTTGGTAACGCAATTTGATTTTTCTATTTCTGGAACAGATTTCTATTCCAGAAATAGATTTGAAGAAGAAATCAGAAGCTAAAATTTTTAACTTCTCAATTTCTGAAATAGAAATTGAGAAATCAATCAATTTCTGGCCAGAAATCAATTTTTGTTCCAAAAATTTTGTCATGCGCACCCTAAGACTTTCTTATGGAGAGATGAACATGAAGAACTATATCTTTCGAATATTCTCAAGAATCGATGTGCAACCTGACATGAACTAGCAACAGTAAATTGTTATTTGGAAAAAAAATCTCCTCCAAAATGTTCATTTGTCCTTTCTCAATAAAATCATAGTCAAGCCTCTTAAAAAAATCCAAACTTTAGAAGAAGAATCGAGAAAAGTTGGATAGAACTAATTTCAGAAAATAGTTGCATAGAAGAACATTTTTGGAAACGGTATCGTGGAGGGGCGGTGGGGGTTCAATTTCTTATCATTCTCATCATCCTGGAGCCACTCCTACCTCTAAAGTCAATGATGCAAGGATTTTCTCCTTTCACTCCTCTAAGAGTCATTTTGTATATTTCATCAACATTTTAGCCTTGTACCAAATAAAGCTCAACAAGAGGAAAGTTCAGGAGGTTAGAAAGCTGTCTAGAGTACCTGTATACGTAGCTTATCAACTTCAACCATCAGAAGTGATCCCAAATTTCCTGATAGGATTTCAAGAGCATGACCATACTTATCTTGCTGTTCCAACAAAGAGATGTAGACCATAAGAGCTGCCATGAGATTAAAGTTAGTATTAGGGAAGTAAATACATATTCAAGGTATGGCAGACCTATAAGAAATACCTTCAGGTTCATGCAAGCTATGGGTAGCAACATGCTTCTTAAGCAAGCCCTCTGCTAACAGCAACAGCTTCTCTCCGCCATTGCCACAAAGAACCTGTAAGAAGAGGTCCTCGTATACATTCAGAAAGATAAGAATTATCCTAAATACATGCTCACAGCCACCTAAAGAGGCTGGTTTCAAGAAAGCAAATCTTCAGAGATCCTTAAAAAGCAAGTACATCTTAGAACTCTTTTTCTGTATAGGCTTTCATAGTCAAATCCAGACAAGGTGAGGAGTTTGCATCTCTTTCAGTGTATAGAGTTCTTTTTTATGTACAAAGTTCCCAAAAGAGTAGTATGGCCACTTATTGTAAGTTTTTGGCAATGAAAACCTAACTATCACATGGACATATATATGTCGTCAAGTTCTTCCCAACATTGCCAAAGAAATTATACATGAGCTAAAGCAACCTTTGGTTATGGGTGACAACTGCAAAAGTCAACTTATGCAGATGAATGATGCCCAACAAAGCCCATAATTCTTGCTCAGTAAACCCTACTGTAACCCAAGTTAGATTGGTACATGCATAAGAAGCTTTCCCAATCATTCTCGTCCAAGGACAGTGAAGGAGAAGAACGCAAATACTTAGTTGTAAATGATCTAAAACCCCCATTGTCCGAATAATTTATGACAAGTGATAGGCCAATAGTGGACTAAGAGTCATATTCCAAACACCTTATATTAATAAACCATCCAATTAAATTACAAAATCAGTCATGTTCACAAGCAAGCAAACTTTGTTGATTCCCTAGCAGACCTTGTCTTCAAAAGTTTGTTCAAGCTATAGAAATTTCAAAATTTGGAGCCCACCATTTGCTTTTGTACCACTTCTCAAGCCTGTTTCTTTTTCCTACTCTGGGTTGGAAATAGATGCAAATAATATCACCTGCCAGATAAGTAATGTTGCAGGAAAGTAGACTAATGTCCATCGATATATGTAAATATATACAGGGGGAGAGGAGAAAATTTCAAAACCTGCAGTTGGATGCTACAAACAGCCCAGAGCAAGAATCGTTCTTCACTGGCTATTTTGTACATTTTGATAGCTGTCTGTAATGAGGCAGGACAGCAGCAGTAAAGATTGGCCAGTAAGTGCACGTAGAAGCAGATAGAGTGATCTGAGAATGCAAAATTCAGAATAATGAAAAGAAAAACCTGTTGTTGCTTCACAAATGAGCTATCGCGAACATAGCAGTTGAAAAGCCCCATCATAAGGTCTAAATTAGTTGGAAATTTTGCAGCAGCGTGTTCATAACAGCTAGTAGCCAGCTCCGCTGATAGGATAACAAAGAAGTTAGGCACTGCGGGAGGCATCGTATAGTTCTAACAGCATGAGCACGCATGTAGGAAGTTTGAAATACAGACAGTGACCGAGTCGCTGGAAGACAATTTGTAGTGTGCTGAGAGTGAGATCATCCATCAACGCGGAGTCATTGGAATGTAGCAGCTCTTTCGCACTCAAGCAAACAGACAAGGCTTCTTCCGGCTTTCCCATCCTTTCCAGAACGAGAGCTTTAAGAGACTGCACAACGCCACATGTTATTCACTCAAAACCGAGAGCAACTCCGGCAGATACAGAGAAGAAACAAGAAAAGAGAATCCATGAGGCAGTCACGACACTGTCATCCGAGCTGCCGGCGCTCCCACATTGCTTCACCGCGTACCGAACTATATTCGCGAGTGGAAAACCCTGATGAACTGCGCATTCTCTAAGTTCGAAAACCTTACACCGATGATTGAGATCGGCTAAAAAAGAACCAAAGTCTCGAAACGGGACAAAGGCAGAACGAGAATCGATATCCGAAATATCGCAAAGCGCGACGACTCCGGCGTCGCGCGGCGCGGCGCGAAGGGAGCGATCAGGGCGTGCGAAAGTGGAAGTGAATCCCGGACAGCTCGATAAGCAAAGACGAAGGCTCAAAAGAGAAGAAGGAAGAGGAGCGAATGGGGGACATAGCGATGGGATCTTACAAGGACGTAAGGAGAATTGGGGAACTTCCCGAGGAGTGAAGAGACGAGCTTGAGAGCAGTCTTGAACTGACGAGAATCGATGGCGTCCCATATCGGCCGGACTCGCCGCTCCGGTATCCCGCCGGCGAGGCCGAACTTGGAGGCCATGGCGATGAGCTAGCTACGCAGCGACCTGCTGGGGTTTAAGCTTTAGGGTTTCGCTCCCCACTCCAGAGTAAACACAGTAGTAAGGCAACTCCGCCTTCTTCCCAATATTTTTGCTTTTTTACCTTTTTTTTCTTTTATAAATCCTTTTCTTTTTCCATATTCATGACCGGTTTGGTTGTTGTTTTTCTTTTGCTTTCCGCCAGAGAAAAAACAAAAACGTTGACGTGCCTTCGCGGTTACTCTTTAGGCGCGTTTGGATGACCGTGCCCATTAGCATCGGCCGAGGTCCCAACTACTATCCCGGTCCCGGAGTAGGATTTTTGACCCGCTTCACCACTGGAACTTGAAATTCGGATGCACCTAATTTTGAATATATATATATATATAGAGCATGTAAAAATTTGAACTCAAGGCTTCCTATTAGGACCACTGTCAATTATTTTAAAATTTTAAACTGTTAAGTAAATGCGTAATTTAATATTTAATGGAAACGGCCATGATTTTCAAGTTAATATAACTTGTAGTCTTTGGACCGTAAAATTGATTGCATCATTGACATAATAAGAAAGATGGGAAGATCGGATTCAATATACACCATGTGGCGATCCCCAACGAATACTACTTTCCGTAAGGAGGAATCCATCCATACCTGGAAGGGGAATGGACGGGGATGGAGTGTGGAAAGGGGGAAAAGCAAAAATCGAAGATCGAACCGGTCCGTGGGGTTATCGCGACTTGAGACCGACCGGTGAAAAATTACCCACCGTTTCCTCCTTTTCCCACGACTCACGTCTCGCGACTCTGCTCCGTTCTCCGCTTAATCTTTTCTTCGCTCCTTCTTCTTCCGCTTTGCTTCTTCGTCCTTCTTTGGTTTCGCCGTTTGTTACTTGGGTGTTGTTCCTTCTGCGATGTGCAGAGCCCAGAGCGACAGCCACGTGCAGCTCCTCCTTCCATCGTCGCCTCCCACCTAAGCCTCTCTTCCCTGACATGACTCCCTTCTCTCCTTCACGTCTTCTTCTTCTTCTTCTTCTTCTTCTTCCCTCGCTTTCACTCCACTTTCTCTGAGGAACCGAAGATCGAACCGGCCTCCCCGGAGTCCTCCTCATTGCCAGATCGGCGACCGGCCGCCCCTCCCCGGATCGGGAAATTCCGAAGATGATGGGCTCGGAGAACAACCAGGGTTCCGAGGAGGCCCACCTCTACGCCTCCAAGGAAGAGATGGAGTCCCTCGTCCTCGCCGACCCCTCCAGATCCTACTCCACCTCCGACTACCGGAGCGCCATGTCCAATTCCCTCGCCGACTCCCTCCACCCTCTCTCCCCTCCCGTCCTCGCCACTCCCGCCGACTCCGATCCCCTGCTCGCCCCCCCGCCCCCCTATTCCGAGCCTCGAAACCCTAGCTCCCACGACAACTCCTCCTACATCGAGCCCCCTTCCTACGCCGATGTCATCTTCAGCCCCTTCGATGGGGACGCCTCCTCCGAGATCAACGGCGTCGATAGCCCTACCCGGAGCTCCGGTAGCCCCAGTAGCTTCTCCCGATCTTCTTCCTCTGGCGCCGACTACATCAAGATTACCGTGTCCAATCCCCAGAAGGAGCAGGAGGTCTCCAACTCCATCGTGCCCGGAGGTAATACCTACGTCACTTATTTAGTTACCACGAGAACCAACATACCTGAGTTCGGGGCCTCCGAGTTTGGCGTCCGCCGGCGGTTTCGGGATGTGGTCACCCTATCCGATAGGCTGGCCGAGTCGTACAGAGGGTTCTTTATCCCGCCGAGGCCCGATAAGAGCGTGGTGGAGAGTCAGGTGATGCAGAAACAGGAGTTTGTGGAGCAGAGGAGGGTGGCCCTCGAGAGGTATCTGAGGAGATTGGCGGCTCATCCCATCATCAAGAAGAGCGATGAGCTGAAGGTGTTTCTGCAGGTGCAGGGGAAGCTCCCCTTGCCGACGAGCACGGATGTCGCTTCGAGGATGCTCGACGGCGCGGTCAAGCTTCCGAAGCAGCTTCTCAGTGAGAGTGTCTTGGCTCCGCATGAGGTCGTGCAGCCGGCGAAAGGGGGGAGGGACTTATTGAGACTGTTTAAGGAGTTGAAGCAGTCTGTTGCCAATGACTGGGGAGGTTCCAAGCCTCCTGTGGTTGAAGAGGATAAAGAATTTATGGAGAAGAAGGAGAGGATGAATGATATGGAGCAGCAACTAAGCAATGCTTCTCAGCAGGTAATTTTCTTGCTGTCATTCATGTCCGGAATGAACTTTCTCCCCTGTCCGAGTATTTGATATATGTCAAACTGATATTTGGTTGTTTGATGTCATGTGTACATGCTTAGGCGGAATCACTAGTTAAAGCTCAGCAAGACATGGGGGAAACAATGGGAGAACTGGGACTGGCCTTCATTAAACTGACCAAGTTTGAGAATGAGGAGGCCGTGTTTAATTCTCAGAGAGCACGGGCAGCTGATATGAAAAATTTGGCAACTGCTGCAGTTAAAGCTAGCAGGTTCTACCGGGAATTAAATTTGCATACGGTGAAGCATTTGGTGAGTTCTCTTCCTGTTTTAAGTAGTTCAGTCTGGCTATAAGAGAGTTGATCCGTGATGTTATGAAGGTTCGGGGGTAAAGCTTAATTTATAGCATGAAAATTTCATATCCCCTGGTTGATCCCTTTGGTTGAACTCCCCACTACAAGGAGATTACATCTAATATCCTGGATTTTGGGTGATCTTTATCTCAATATGGATTGCAGGATACCCTTCATGAGTACTTGGGTCTCATGTTAGCAGTACACGGTGCCTTCTCAGATCGCACCAGCGCTTTATTGACGGTGCAGACTCTTTTATCAGAAGTGTCTTCGCTTAAATCGAGAGCTGAAAAACTGGAAGCTGCATCATCAAAGATTTTTGGTGGCGACAAGTCAAGAATACGCAAGATAGAGGAATTGAGGGAAACTGTAAGAGTCACTGAGGATGCCAAGAATGTTGCAATAAGAGAATACGAGCGGATTAAGGTAACATGCATGTTATTCACTTGTCTTCCACTGATTGTATTGAGACTCCATTGATTGATTTCAAGAGACGGGGGCTATAATAAGCACGAAAGCTGCCGAATTTTCTGGTCTTGTTTCTGAGGTTCGAGCTTCTGTTGACTGTTAGGGTCATTTTAGTACCTCCTAAGAAACTTGTTCATATAGAGGGATGTTGAATTTTAAGATATGTGGCGTTATTTTCAAAATTTTATTGACAGGCAGAGGTACTACTATTTTTTTAGTTTTTAACGCTTTCACCTCTAACTGAGGCAGTATTATTGCAGGAAAATAACAGGACTGAACTTGAACGGCTGGACAAGGAAAGGCATGCGGATTTCTTGAATATGCTGAAGGGGTTTGTTGTTAATCAGGTATCTTGTCTCTTCTTCTCCCGATAATTGTGATGGTCTTAGCTGCTGCAGAAATTCTTGCAATTGTCTGGTGTGCGGCTATTTTTTTTTTTTTTTTTTTTTTTTTGTTTCCCCGCCACTGGATGCTGTTTGTGGATGCTAGTAAAGCGAAGATGATCCTCAATAGTGCTGGCTATGTGTGATTTGAGTACAATAGAATTCAAAAATAGCGTCTATCTTCTGGTCAGATTTGAGTACTGCACTATACTTAGCTTTTGGCTAGCTAATTCACCAATCACTTCTATGTCACAGTTGAGGGCTGTCGACTGTGTAAGATCTATCACGCAGCATCTTTCGACCCTCTAGTCTTAGCTCCATGTAGCCTGTAGTTCTTGTTAATCCTTTAGAAATAGTACCGGGTGGATCCATTCTTGTCAAATGCCACATAATTATAGGCATACTATTTCAATGGGTATTTTTTGGTGGTGCTACTGAAGTTGCAGTGTATGGATGGATTAGGTATTTGGAACTGCCTTTCGCCACTAACTTTTAGGGGAAGTCTAAGTTAGTTTCGTGCAAGACTCCGTCAACTCAGTAATTACCAGTGGCATGATTGATTGGAGTTTTGAGTTTTGAAGCAACAGATGGTTGAAAACATGGTTCAGGCTAAAAAAATTGTCATGATGTCATAATGACCCCTTAATTTAAATTTGGGGTTGAGGAAGAGGGTATGCCTCGTTGGAGGCTCTGCCGACTGCCTCCAGCAGCAACAATGAATCTGTCTTAGTAGACAGTCGGTGCCTATCAAGTTTTTACCTGTTTCTGTGCTTGCCTCACCAGCCCATATTTTAAATTCACAATTGCCAAGGCAGGTTGCCATTACCTGTATCAACTGAGCCTCTAGTATGTGGACTTTGGATCTGAATAGGTAGTTATCTGGCTTAAAATAGTAGGCACGGTTAATCTCAAGTTCTCAAAGTGGTGTCCAGACAAAATCAGGATAGAGACCAAGACCAGTATTTTGGCAGGTCATGAGGTCTACTGACAGAGATTGCAATTGGAGCCATAGTTCTCCTTTGCAAAGAAGTGAATTTTAATTTAGTGTCTTTGCAGTATTCACACAGTCAAAACAAGTGATGTTCATTCATTTATTTGTTTGTTTTTGCCTTGGCCACATATGCCTAGATTATGTCCAGGGTAAATATATATATATATCCTGGGTAAAAAATTTGGTCCCCGAAGGCTTCCCAATCAAAGAAACTAATTTTCTTCCGTGGATGGTATGAACAAAGACTAGGCTTTCTGAGATAAATTCTGGAGTAGAGTTCTCGGATTGTGGTTTTCTTAGATTTGCGATCTGATAATTCTTTTTGTTGGAGGTTCTATGCCAGATAACATGTCAGCCTAGGTCAATCATTATGCCTGATTTGTGTGGTTTGACCGATCTAGACATCTGTTTTATTTTTAATAGTGCTTTCTAGTCGGATCATGTCTTCTTTTCCTGCGCGATGCCACAGGTTGGGTATGCTGAGAAAATTGCCAATGTTTGGGGGAAGGTTGCAGAGGAGACGAGCGCATATGCAAGAGAGAGCAGTTGATTTACGCAGCTGTAAATTCAAATCTTTCAGTTTTCTTTACTTGTTAAATGTATCTTGGTCATTGCACTTTTAGGAAAATCGCTCAAGATTCATATATTTAACTAATAAGGAAAATGGATGAAGTTTTTTATGTTTCCTTGCCCTGATCTGATCAAGGAAGAGATTTATTTTGTTGAAAGGGCTGTTACTAACATTTGTTAGAGGAGTTGTAAATTTGATTTGTCCTTTGATACTTTTGGATATTTAAGTTCTCAGTTTTGATCTTGAGTTAATGGCGTGAAGAAAAATGGGAGCGTTCAAGAGAATGCATCGTTCATTTGGCCTTGGTAACTGATCCTCAAATTCTAGTTCATTATGTATATGTAAAGAAATTATTCATCCCTCTGGCTGACAGCCGGCACTTACTGGTCGTTCATGAAATTTCAAATCTAGCCTACATCGTATTATTTACTATATCCATGGATCTGGCTGATGGCCTCATAAAGTTGAATCTTGAACGGTTCCTTTTCTCCTTACATTTTTGCTAATCATGTGTAATGCCTGCTCCCTCTTCCTTTTTTTAACAATGGCATATAGATCAATGGATCTTCAGTATTCATTTGTAGAGTCGCAAAAGAATAATTGAGGAAGAACTTGCTCCTCTAGGAACAGAGAGATGTAGTAGTAAGCCGACTCGCATGGATGAATGCTATCCCAGAATAAGTATTGCGATGAATTACGACATGTTGGTGTGAGTTCGTTGCACAGAGGTCCTGCTTCTACATATCCAGTGCCACAGCATCCTTTCTTTGTTTCCAGGAATCCTGTCACCCATAATCTTAGTAAGACTTCAATTGGACAGATAATTGCCCTTGACTACAAAACGCAAGGGAAATCACCAAAACAATCCTAAACCTTTTACAATTGCTCACCAAAACAATCCTAAACCTTTTACAATTGCCGTCGTCGGCAACAATGTTTTTAATAGTATTTTATTTTTTTGAATTATTTTATTAATTTTTAAATATTTTTAACCTTTTTTTCTTCTTTTTTTCCTCCTTCCCTCCTCCCTCCTTTGGCTTCGACAACTAGCTAGCCCTCGCCGTAAGGCAGCTTAGTGAGCTCGCCTTGCCAGACCCAGAGGCGGCGAGGGCTCACCTCATCGTCGCTCAAGCCGGTGAGGCCGCCTCGGCCCGACAAGCCGCGCCTCAGTCCGACAATCGGCAAGGGCTGGCTAGTCGTCGAAGCCAAAGGAAGGAGGGAGGAGGGGGAGGAAGAAAAAATTAGAAAAAAAGTTAAAAAAGATTAAAAAATTAATTAAAAAAATCAAAAAAAAATAAAATAATATTAAAAAATTTGTTGCCGGCACTAGCCAGTGGCCACATTAACGTTGGCCGACTAATTTTGGCCGAAATGACTAAACTGGCATAATTATAAAAGATTTTTTTTTAGTAAAGTAAGAATACATAGAGCTTTAACCAAAACTATATAAAAGGTGCGGCACCAAAAACTTACGCTAAAAAAGATAGATAAGTCAATTAGCCAAAAAAATAAATTTATAACTGAATTGATACAATTGCAAAAAGTTTATGACTTTTTTAGTAATTTTTCCTTAAAATGTATCCCTTGAAAGCTGAGGAAGGAGCGGAGAAATGAGAGTGTTGAAATGTGTGTCATGATAAGAATTGTAAAGGTTTTATTTGGCGTACCATACTTCTGAGGATGATTGATCATGTCAATCATTGGCTCGTACAGATCCGCATAGGCAATCTTGCTTTTTGGAAGCACTGATCGTAGTTGACGCAAAAGATTTGCTAGCTTGTGATTGTAGATTCGAGCATCGAGGTTTTCATCTTCTACACATTTTCGATCCTCGGGGTTCTTGAATTTTGCGGTCATTTGAATGGGCAGACAGCCAACCGGAGGAAGCCCCGCCACTGCAATCTTACGGCATCCGAGTTCGTGGAGTTGCTGTGTAAGAACACTTTTAGCAGCCAGATGAGTTCATTCATGACTGAAATTACTACTAGAACAGAAACATCGTAGCCGCGTGATAGGTAGGTTCTCATCTCACCAATATGAAGTCTCGTAGTCTTCCCAGCAAAAAGTCTTGGTATTCGCTGATATTGAATTGGATTCTCCTCGTGGGAATATCATAGAAATTAAATATGAAGTCATTAGTTCCTGCACTGATGATGGCCAACGCTCCTTTTAAAATCTTCTTTGCCTCCTCTTCCCCTGCCATCTTGTTAAGCCTCTGAATGTACTTCTCCAAATATTCAAGTTGCTTTGACATCGGGATTACACCAGAAATTGCGGTTGTCAGATCATCGAACCCCGATGCTCCCGAGGCGAAGCTAACGCCGGTGCGGAGTTGTCCGTCCTTTAGGTCAGGCTCTAGAAACGGAGGAACTGTCTCCTTGATACCAGCCGCAGAAGCGACGAAATCAGGAACGAGTTTTCCATTAGAAAATCTACCCGTGGGAACTTGACCAGGGAAGTCGCGGCCATAAGGGAGGTGGTTGCCCTTGAACGAAGTCGCGATGTAGTTGTTATTACCAGTGTCTACCGTTGAGTCCCCGAATATGAGGATTGCCGGGAATAGTTTAGCTGCTTTCGACTTGGTGTTGAGGATGCTGGAGCCAGTATTCACCGAGAGTAGTACGACTAAGATAAGTAGCTCGGCCGGTGCCATTACATGTGCTCTGAAAGGAGGACTAATCGACTATGTTAGCCCTTGATTCGAGGATGTATAAGTAGATGTTGGCTTGTGGCATCGTACAAGAAAAGCATACCTAACCTGGAGATTAAGGCACTCCTCTTTTTACCTTGATAAATAAAAAAGGACACGTGCATAGAATTCCCAAGCGTTGGAAATGACGTTTTGTTTTCCATTTACTCAACTTGGGTTCTTAAGATTTGAAAAATCACGGCAAGTTCCGGTTTTGTCGACCAAATGATGTTTATGTGAAACCAACTTGTTAGTGACGTAGGGATTACCCGAGTATGTCATGATCTACATAAGGCTCCGTCTGCAGAGCTTGAAACTTGACAGAGAATCGAAGTTTTTGCTTCGTTCTCCCATGAATTTGATTTCTTGCGTCTTAGGGAGAAATTGGAGGAGCGAAATGAGATCTCGGGGTTAAAGAGTTGGTAAATAAGGGAACCATAATTTAGACGGCTTGGACGATGCTTCTTCTTTATTTTATTTTTTTGGCTCGCATCTGTTAGCTAATGCAGCCCTCCAGATCCATATTACAGTGTCTTGTGACAAACAAGTGAATGATCCAAAACATTTGCAATGCGTGTATCGAAGTCGGCCATTGACCTAAGGTTTTGCCTGTCTGACTATTCTCTGTTCAAAATATGATGGTAGATACCGATTCTAGCTATGATTTAATTGATTCAATTAAATCAATTATTGATTAAGTTTTTTTTTTTTTTTTGGTAAAGATCAATTATTGATTAAGTTAATCCGTGATTATCTTGGTAAAGTAGGAATGTAATCGTATCATGTACATTTCTTTCCTTTCTCACATCTTTCTCTAGCAGTATAAATAGAGCAATGTACTTGTACAATGAATGTAGAGAAATACGGAAAACATTTCCTCCAAAAAACTCTTCATTTTCTGTCATGCATGAAGAAATTTACATGGAACTCCCATAGGGTTTATGTAGGCAAGGGGAGTCTCGTGTATGTCATCTCTATAAATTCCTATATGGGCTTAAACAGGCTTCTAGACAATAATATACCAAGTTCACTACTGCATTGAGTGGCACAGGATTCCAGCACTCCAAGCATGATTATGCTTTATTTACATGGATTGAAAGTACCTCACCAATTGATGACATTCTTTTCATGGGGAACAATGAATCGGCTATTACAAAGTTTAAGAATTATCTACATTCTACTTTTTACATCAAGAACTTAGGGCTTCCTAGATATTTCCTCAGCATTGACATAGCTTGATTAGACAAGGAATTTGTCTCGGTCAAAGTTCATTTTGGAGATAGTTTCAAATGTAGGATTGTCAGGATGTAAACTAGTTGTCATACCGATTGAATAGAATGCGAAATTGACAACACACGAATACGATGTGAGCTTGTCTTCATCCATTACAGATCCATTGTTGAAAGACCCATCAGGATATCAACGTCTTGTTGGAAAATTGATCTATCTCACCATGACAAGACCTGATATATGTTATGCAGTGCAAATAATTAGTCAATCCATGCACAAGCTAAAGCAGTTTCATATGAATGCAGCACTGAAAGTTATAAAGTACTTGAAGGGATGCCCAAAACTTGGTATTTTTCTGTCTCGTGAATGCAATATGAAAATCATAGCTTATTGATACAGACTATGCACAAGGAGATCTGTCACTGATTTTTGTATTAAATTGGGGAGATCACTTATTTCATGGAAAACAAAGAAGTAGTCAATCGTATCACTATCTTCAACTGAATTAGAATATTAGGCCATGGCAAAGGCTGTTTGCGAAATAGTATGGATATGGGGATTACTCTTAGATGTTGGAGTACAAATCGATGGACCCAACGATTTATTCTATAACAATGATAAAGCCGGTCTTTCATAAAAGAACTAAACATATAGAGGTTGATTGTCATTTCACTCGAGACAAAATTCGGGAAGGGATCATTACAACAAGATGAATTGGGACTGTGGAACAGTCTACAAACATATTTATCAACCCGTTATGCCAAAGACAACATACGTACTCGCTAAGCAAGCTAGTTGTTCTCGACATATACCAGGCACCAACTTGAGGGGAAGTGTTGGAAATATGGTAGTAAATACCGATTCTAGCTATGATTTAATTGAATCAATTAAATCAATTATTGATTCAGGTAATCCGTGATTAGCTTGGTAAAGTAGGAATGTAATGATGTCATGTATATATCTTTCCTGTCTTACATCTTTCTCTAGCAGTATGAATAGAGCAGTGTATTTATAAAATGAATATACAGAAATACAGGAAACATTTCCTTCCAAATACCCTTCATTTTCTGTCATTCTCAGTTAAAATGGGATAAGAGTTTCCCTAAAGCACAAAAGGAAACGCATGAGACTCTCCGAATGGCATCAGCGTGGATTTCTGCAACCTCAGACAAAGTAGATTTGGTTCCAAACTACCATCTCCAACCCATTTCATGTAAAGCTGTGTTGCATTTACCGGCTCCGGCTGTTTAGAGAGGTATGGTATGGAGACCATGAGCCTATGTTGTGGGCTCGAGTTCATCTATCAGGCATGTCTCTTTGTTCGATGATCATGTTTAATAGGGGCATATATCGTTCAAGACGTCTTACACCCCTCATTTCAAAAGAAGGAAAAATGAAGATCTTACCTCCTCATGAGGAGACATGCCGAGCTGGAGGATAAGAGGTTGTGAGCAAGACGCTACATTGACTGAATCTGCAACCAGCAACCTCATATCTCACCAACCTCCAGATTTTTGCCTCTTTTCAGATTGAAATTCATTGGTCATGGCTCGGAGATCTGCAATATCTCCACAAAAGTATCCTTCGTTGGGCAGTCGCATTAAGAAATGAACCGCTCTTTTGGTAGTGTTTCAGATTCGGCGAACATATGATGCTTTTTGATTTCTCTCCTTTTCTTTCCATTTGCACAAAGCAAATACACAAGCTTAGAAAGGCACTAGTGTCACGACAGAACATGCCTAACAGAGACTATCAATCCCAAGATTTGTACCATCGTAATAAAGTAAAAATTTTGACTTGTGAATGGTCAAAGTATGAATAGGTGGGAAAAATTAATTAAAAAGTTATAAACCTATTATACTTGTGCAATCAATCCTTAGTCTTTTAATTGTACTAATTCAATCTTAAACATTTTCATGTTTTGTAAATTGAATACATCCAATTGATTTTAACTGGAAATAACTGACATAGGCGTCGATTGTTTTACATGACATAATCCATGCTAATGTCAATATGTTTAAATAATATTTTTTCTTTTCTTTACCTTTTTTCTTCTTTTTTTTGGACTAAGGGTTGGCAAGAATCGCTGGCCAACTCTCACTAGCTACGGAAAGGGCTGCAACACTCTCGCTTGATCTAGGTGTCGCAATTGTGCCTAGGGTCGCAACACCCTCACTTGGCCCAAATATGATGAGGCTGCCACAGCCCTCGCCTAGGCCCTCACCACCCACAACAACGGCATTAGGTGTCACGGCCCTTGCTTGGCGTTGGCGAGGGTTGGTCAACAACATTTGTTGGCCCTCAGTCTAAAATTAAAAAAAGAAAAGAAAAGAAAAACTAAAAAAACTAATAATTATTAAAAAAAAAATGTGCATATTAGTATTAGCTATATTGCATAAAAAAAATGCCAGATTGGCTTAGTTGGCAAAATGTGAAAAAAAAATTAGGACTAAGTTGGCATTATTGAAAGGTTTAGAAATGGATTAATGTAAGTGTAATGAATTCAGAATTTTTTTTATTATTGTCCTAATCGGTGGCTCAATCTTTTTGGCATCAATGTCCCTTACCCATAATGAACTTCATGGAGTAGTCGATTGATGAAGGGGATCTGACGTTGCATCCGATTGAAGGATTGCGTAAATGAGCTCGAATCACATGTAGGGAATAGCTCAAAAGAAGATGGGATTTTAATAATTTTTGATAGAATAGTCCCCCGATTTCACTATAGGGCGAGGTGATCCCCATCCTCATCGCGGGTGTTTTCCTTACTTGATCGGTAACCAATACATCGGCGCGACCTCATGATAGGTACAACGATAACATGTTTGTGTCCTTTTCGTAGCCTGAAGATAAGGGAGCAAAGACACGGTCGGTGACCGGTCTGATGTCCCCCACCAAAATTATTCCATTTTTAAGGGGAGAGAGAGAGAGAGAGAGAGAGAGAGAGAGGAGAGGAACATGGCCACCACCACCACCCCATCAATCATACATCCACCAATACGTAACTTAAGCCCTCGGAGACCGTACGGTACGTAAGGCCACTCTCCTCCTTTTCCGATAAACCCGACCCGTTGCTTCCCCACCGCGAGCACATGCATTGCCCCCTGGTCTCTTCCCCTCACTTTCAAATTCTATTCCGGATGTTGTGTGTGCTTGATTCATGTGAATCCAGCTCTCATCAATCGTTAGATCATATGGATCCTATACGAGCCTCGCCTCGCCTCATCTCACGGTATATATGAGTCAACATGCACTGGATGTAGCTAATATCTTTTTATAAAGAGAAGGACATTGGAAATACTAAATGTTTTATATGACGTTCATTTTACTGTCAATTTTTTTTTTTGGATTGCTTTAGTGCCACTTGAAAAAAAAAAAAAGATCTAGTAAAGTATCAATTCCAATCTAGGTTGGCGGAAATCCAACCTGACCATGTTTTATTAATTTTTCAATCTTACGTGGCCCGTTGACATGCTCAGTCAGCATATAATCCCTAAATTACATCGTCTAAAAGTTATAAATAGATATCACCTAAGTGCCAATTTTTGTTTAAGGTAATCATTTCTATACCATTCGTTATTAAAAAACAATCACTTTAATGCCAAGCACATCACATAGAAATGTTACATGAACTAGATTTTTTAAATAATATACAAGTCATATAAAATTTTAATTACAAAAGCCAAGTATTATTTTTTGTTGGAATCTCTTACCGTTGGCACTTAAATAAATCTGTTTTTCGATTTGGCAAATTATTCGACAAAAACTTGTGACATTAAAGTAAACAACTTATATAACTTTTTGCACTTTTAGTATTCTTTTCCTCTTTTTCCAAGTACATCGGGTGTAGTTAACCATGCACGGTCCCTATAACTACACATAATAAGATCGTGCATGACATGATCGTTTTTTCCATTGGTATATAGTTCATGTTGTCAAGCTTGCACATTACTCTTGTTGGGCTTAGATACCATTAAAAGTAGAAGGAAGACAACCGTGAGTGTCGTTTAAACTTCTCTTCCGCTCCTTCGTTTCTAAACAACACGGCCATCGAAGCATACTTTTAAATAAGGAAAGAATAACATGACAAAGTGCTCAAAGTTCAAAACTTGATTCGTTTACTCGGGAGCATGGATCTACGTGACAACCCCACGCATCGGGCATCCACATGTGTACAGTTAGCGAGGTTTTAAAAGGCTTTGGGATGGTGATCTCTTAAATTCCCAAGATGGATACATTAAGATTAACCAATAAACATAAGAATTTCATTAATGAAGACGTCTCGAGGACACTTGTTAAATAGGTTTAAGCGGGGAAATTCTTTAGTACGTTTAACAAATGACCCTAGATATAAAAAGGATGGCGCTATTATTATATGATATGGCGCTGGGGATGTAAATGACCAATGAAAAGCTGGGATACATTGAACTCAATAGCACGATCTTCATCTTCATTACCCAAATTCCAAAACCTTATTCAACATGGGAGGATGTGGATAAAATACTCGACGTGGGTGTGGGCGGCAACATCGCGATGCCAGCTAAAATGACAAATCATCGACGGCTGATGGTCAAGCATAAAGATCGCGATCTCTCCTTCTCTCTTTCTCTCTTTCTCCGCCTTGGGATTATGACCCCCCTTTTGTTAGTATTGATGCTGGTGAATACGATGAACATATACATTAAGGTGCATGGATTCTTGTCTTTATGTGGCAATATAGATTTGTATTAAGCAATTTCAAGAGGAGGAAAAGAAAGTGGTACGGTATGGAGAAGGTCTTCAATCATACTTTTTAAATTAAATTACCCCCGAAATGAATGGGATTAGTTTAATCAGGGATTCCACCTTGGCTTCAGCGCAGGACAGACTCGGTCCACGTTGTTCAATTATTATGGCACCTCTCTCTTTCTGTCTCTATTCAAACTGCCTCTTCTTCTTCGGTACGCGTTACGATATTTTCTAGATTCAATCTCACACCAAAGAATCTATCATATGCCATCCCTCGTGCGTTCCTCTTTCCTTTCTCTAATCATATCGTTATTCGATAATCATGGGGTTAGTTACATGGACAACCTCGTTTAAAAATCTCTCAGCTGAAATGGGTCGGCAGCCCCACCCAAAACCCTCCTTCCACGAAGCTTCCTAGTTAGCTATATCTTTGTCCATTTCTGGTTCTATGATTCGTTGGTGTTCATGATCTCTACAATGTTGGCCCCTACGCGAGTTCTCTCTCTAGAAATAAGCGCCCGTGAGTTGATGAGACGTGGGGGATAATTAGAATGGCGGATCAACATGTTGTGGGAAACCTATTGTAGGTGCTTTTTACTTTTCGTTAATTCATAAGCAAATAGAAAAAAAAAAAAAAAAAGCAATTTGATGGTGATCTAAGTAGGATTTTCTTCCTAGTCTGAATTGCCAGCATACTGAAAACTGTGAACAAACTTTTCGGAGTCGAAATAGATTAGGACTTCATGAAGTAAGCATACTTCAAGCATAGATTCATCGTACCTTGTCAAGAAGATCTACATACTTATATTGCACATATAATGATCACGTTTTGGGAAACTATAGTGGTTTGTTCATTTCAGAAAATGATGTCTAAGTATAGATATAACGAAGGAGTGAATACGTTCTAATCTAGGGATATATAGAAACTAGCAAGCAAGACGCAAAGAAAGAAGCCCCTTGCGTTACACGGGTGCAACCACATGGCAAGTGCATTTCAGAGATTCGAACTGATGAACGCTGAGGTTCGACCACGTCCGTATGAGGCACAGGCGAAGGTCCGAAGTTGGCGATAAAATAACTAGCCTTCTTTGTTTTCTTCCCCAACTGGAAATCCCCCACTTTTCATACTAGAACTTAAACAAATCCTACCCCCACAGAGAGAGAGAGAGAGAGAGAGAGAGAGAGAGAAGAGTTTCTGCAAACAGCGGTGTTTGCTCCTCGGAAAAGGAAAAGATCTGTCTTTTTCTGTTGATGAGGTGATTTAATTAAACAGGTACATATGTAGGCAGGAGGGGTATAACTCGTGTCAGATAATCACAAAGATGCTTTTAGAGAAGTGCATCACCTGCAAATAGGGTTTTCTTTCATAAACAGATCAGAGAGAGAGAGAGAGAGAGAGCAGCTCGTGCGATTGGTAAGAGTACAAGATTCAAGAAGAGGTGATAAAAATAATGGGGCCATGACCAAGAATACAAATCACTTATCGGAATAAATGAACGCAGCGGAGGCTAATCGGGTCTATGCAGATTAGTTGCAGCCAAACTACTAATAATGAAAACGAGTAATCATGATGGCCTCAGTCCATGAGCTGTACAGTCATCTGGATTTTTTGTCTCGTTATGGATCATTGAAAAATGCAGGAACCCCACCCGTCATGCAGCACCCCACCTTACCATGTGTTCCTCCTTACTCGCCTCCATCTGTAATCTGACTCCAACCGCAACTCCCTCCGTAAATCTAGTATTCCCTGCGTTAACCTTTCTTAGTTTTGATACTCCCGTCTCCGTTCCGTACCTAATACTTCTATGGTTGGCGATCTTAAAATAATTTGGGCTATTTTTTGTACCAAAAAAATGCCAGGGTTTTCAAGGCCCTCCTTCCCTCCTTCGCCGGGACTCCGCCTGGCTCATTATTCGATTCCACATGGTCTTCTGTGGGGCCCCACTGAAGGCGACAATTTGTCCTGTTCCTCCATGTACGTACGTGGGCGTTGTACAGTATGCACACTAGCTTGTATGTTTGTACTTTGGTTCGCTTCCACCCCGCAGTTGACGTCAAACGCTCACGGTACGACCATCGGATTTAAGATAAACTCCCTTCCAATTGCAAACTGGTATCTCCGTATTTCCATTTCCTCTCTACTCTACCTGATGATCTATACAGATTAATGGGCGAGCACAAGCGGTGAAATGAGGATATAGTTCGAATTGGAATTGGTCTTTACAGATGCAAAGTAAATGAGCTCGTATCAATTTCAATGGAGAAATCACGCAAAGATTTCTTTTAAACGTTGAGAAATAGCATCCCACATAATAGAAAGAATTACATAATCTAAATATTCTGTAGATTCGATATTTGAACACAAACATCCTTAAATCTAAATAACATACTCACACTGGCATTATTGCGGATGAACAAATTTAATCGACTCAATTCAAATTTGAGTAGGTCAATAACCTAGTGGATCATTAAAGGTAGATCAACAAAACTTTAATAATCAATTGAGCATGGAATTGGATTTCGATCACCAAGTATGTGAGTAGAGTTGAGTTGACCGCCGCACTACATCGATCTAACTCCATCGACTCGACTACAGAATTAGGTGAATTCAGCCGAGGGGCTTTGTAGTTCCATTAGTTGTGATCTCTCTATCTCTGGGCAGTTTGACTCCGATAATATCACTTTCTTTAATCTCCTCAAATTCAATTCTTTATCGCCTTAAATTGAAATACAAAAAGCTGACCGACTTCTATATAACGAACGATCCGTTTGGGCCGAAACCGGGGCAAAAAATGAATGAATAGTTGGATGTGGTGGCAGAATTTTGATGCATGGTGGTACAAATGTCAATTCAAATCCAACCTCTCCTAGGGAAAAAGAAAGAAAAAATCAGAAGTGAACACCGAGAACACGGAACGCAATTCGCCAGGAGAGTCTCTTGATTCATTTAGTCTAATTGAAGCGCCCCATAGAAAGATGCCATTCAATTTAGCAGCCGGCGCTCCAAGCTTGACCCTTAATCTTCCCTGAAAATCATAGTCTGGTTCCTCAATTCGTCCGGTTGAGTTTCGTCTTTTGCCTTTTTGTTTAGTACAATAAGGGAAGGGGACTCGATTGCCATAACTTTACTGCAATGATATCGGCGCATTGCGGCTTAAGCTAATCACACATGCGAGGATTAACATATTAATCTTTGTTTATTCCCAATTAACAAACATCGAGGGGATGGTCAAAATGATGCAGCGACCGATACCAAAGATATTATCAGCTAATCATAAATCACTTAGGTCAGTCTCGTCATTTCATACATTCTTAAAAAAAAAAAATAATTAATAGCATAATATTGGTCAGTTCGTAGGGACGTTGGCCTATATAACAATGCTCGACCCCCGACCACGTTCCGCCCCCAGCAGCAACGCATTGTTGGAGAAGACTTGGAGGAAGACGAAGACCCCACACCCAATAACCCATCTCCGATCAGCACGTTCGTCCAGAGAAAGGGAATTATGGGGAACAGCCTGCGGTGTTGCTTGGCCTGCGTTCTTCCCTGCGGGGCTCTAGACTTGATCCGGATCGTCCACCTGAACGGCTACGTCGAGGAAATAACCCGCCCCATCACGGCCGGGGAAGTCCTCAAGGCAAACCCGAACCACGTCCTGAGCAAGCCGTGCGCGCAAGGCGTGGTTCGCCGCATCCTCATACTCTCTCCCGACTCCGAGCTCAAGCGGGGCTCCATCTACTTCCTCATCCCCGCTTCCTCTCTTCCCCAAGATAAGAAGCGGGTGCCCTCCAAGGCCAAAGCTCACAGCAAGAAATCGCACCCTCAGGGCGGAGACGTCCCCGACTGCGATCTCCACCTTGCCATCTCTAAGAAGAAATCCTCCTCCCGTAGAGATCGCCGGCACAGCCGCACCGACAGTACTTGGAGGCCCCACCTCGAGAGCATCTACGAGGACTCGTAACGTATTAGACCCCTGTTATTTTCCGGTGAGAGGAGTTCTTATTGGTTTTTGCGGATACAAAGATTTTTTCTGTCTCGTTGGTTCCGTCTGCGTGTAGTAATGGCAGATCGGGAGACGTTGGCTCCACGACGAGTTGAAGCATCACACAACGACACAACGAGTCCTACGACAGAGATTCAACTTTTTTGTACCGTTGCAGCAACTTGTATATACATCCCAAAGTTGTAAGTACAGGTTTTTTTACTGTCTTGTCTTCTTCATCGCCGATGGAGTTCAAAAAAAAAAAAGAAAGGATTTGGGCAGTCTGTTTTATTTCTTTCCGAAATATGAAGGATCATCTCTCCGAGTGATCCTTTTGGTTTCTCTGTATTTGTCAAAGCGAAATGTTACTGGATGGGGATATCTCTCAAGAACGAGCGTGTGTTCAGCTTTTTTTGTGTTCCACAGGTACTGAGTGCAATATACTTAAATAACTTCTCTCGAATGGGGAAAATCTAGTCTATTGAGCAGTAAACGCGATGCCGCTGGTCAACCCTTCCTCATATATTGGTAGATTCTTTTAACTTGAGAAAGCATACACTAAACGAAAGCATGTCGCGGAAATATGAACCCGAAAAACTTGCCCAAGACCTCAAAAATGATCAAAATACCGTCTCCATCCTGTTAAGTTATTTTGCTTTTTGTGAGCCTCTTTCCTTTGAGGAAGATACCACATAAAATTACAGAAACAATTTGTGGTTTGCTGGGTTTCTCCGGGGTAAAATGCAACACGTTTTCAAGGTCACATCCTGCTAATCATTGACGCAGACAGCATTAGGTGCAATAATAGCCTATAAGCTCTACCATGCATGTTCCTCCATTATAAATACCTTTGTTAATCGATCAATCCATGCCTCTGCGCCAGCTAATTAAAGATGTAATATAAGAAAGCCCTTCCACCCGATACATTTAACTACTTTGTAGGGGCTACTATTATCATCACGAACCGTATTATAAGCGGCGGTTGCACCTGTCATGACTATGTGGATTAACTGACATTATTTTATAGATCTATAATATAAACAAGGCATCGTGCATAATGTAGGTGGCGATCAAGCTGAATTCATTAATTTACTTCCACTGGGTAGTTTCGATCGTGTAAAACTATATCCAGCTTCAAACAAAAGAAAAACCAAAGGAAACAAGACTTAAAGAAATGAACAAGCCACGCGCGGGTGCCTCCATTACTTTCTTGTATTGAAATGAAATTCTTGAAAGGATGGAGACAAGTGCAAGCAAACATAAGTAAATAAATAAGCAAATACAGCCTGGCACATCCCTTTTGATACATATATTTCGGGTAACGCAGACTTCACATGGATTCCTTTCTTCAAGCTCTCTCTCTCTCTCTCTCTCTCTCTCTCTATATATATATATTAAAAATGAGATTAGATTAGACAAACAATTCCACATCCCTCTCGCAATCTCCGCTGCCCATTTTCTTATTTGCCAGGACCACATGTCACGTACACCTATATTCGCTGCTCTCTGGCTATTTTACTTTAGTCCAATGTTAAAAAACGACGAGGATTTCACTTTGCAGAATCTGACGATCTGATCGAATCGCGATTCATTTACAGGCTTTTATTTGCCCGATGTGTTGTGGGCATGTAAAAAATGAACACATTTATCCAAGGAGTAAGCGCATCTGGACGTAGCAGATCCCCATGCAACTTTTGGCATTGAGCCTTGTGCCCAACTCCCTTCTTTATCAACGAACCAAACCTATAACAATTAGATCAAACAAAATAAGGAATCAAACAGATTCGATCGATCTTCACGCGGAGGGGAGTTAATTTTTAACAGAAAGATCGAGGGTTTCATCGAGATGATGAGATTGAGTATAATAATGTATGTATTATCTGAACCCAAATTTTAAATTCAAATTGATCTAAATAAGATTATCACGTATGGGAATTAAGTTGTCTGTATAATGTAGGGATTAATCTTGTATATACAAATAAAAATTCATAGCACATCCTAATTTTAACCGCTAAAATAACTGGATCGCTTAAAAATGAAAATCTTTCAACAGTTATGCGAATATCTTGTTGACCAAGGACGAGAGGCTTTAATTAACCTGCTCATCGCTTCGACCACAAACAAAGCTAGTGGCACCAAAGCACGCGTGGTGGCGTGGAGGCTTTAATGAAGCTGTGGTGCGCGCGCATTCCGGCCCATCCGGTCGGCCCACAATGACCGGACCGAGTCGACGAACCTGTCGGCCTCACCAGCTTGGCTGTCTGCGGGCCGTCCTCCGCCATCTCCCTCCCTCCACCTGTGCCCGCCACCCCAACAAGTTATCCTCGAACTCCCCCAACGCCTTCGTGTCCATTTGTCTTGTCTTAATTTTGTCACTATGTCAGGGAGCATATCTTCTACTTTCCCTCCCAGTTCCTCTCCGATGTTGGGACATGGTTGCAGAGACGTAAGATGAAGGGGAATTCATGTGTCCCGAAACCCATCAGCCACAGGGTTTTTGTGGCTCGATAGAATGAAGTTAAAGCAAACAAGGAGATGAGCTTAATAGGTAAAGCTCCCACGTGATCAAGTCATGTGGCGCAATCTCCATGGTAATTTGAGTTGCCTGTATTCGTTTTCCCATTGATTTCACAATTTGCAAAAAACGCATTCTATTAGTAAGGCTCTTTAACCTTTTGTGTTCTTCATCTGAACTAGATATAATGTCTCCAGGATGATTGTGTTCTTAGGCATAGGGAGATTTATTCTAACCTTACAAAAAAAGACAGAATATATTAATGTTATAAGGACTTTCCTTTTCTCTTATATTGTCTACAATGTGTTTATCATGTTAAAATCTATACAACTTCATCTTATAAGCAAACTCCTCAAACCGTCATGTACAAACCTCACATTACTATACAGACGAAAAGCAGAGTGAAATGAAGAAACATCATTTTATTGCAGAGGTTTTGCCTGCACAACTATCACTGAGAATCGGAATCTAAAGTAGCTAGCATGTCTCCAACAATTCCAAGTACAGGACCCTCATTACTCCATTCTGTCAAACCTGATAGCATAGGAACATCTGATTCATGGTGCACTCCCACATGGATGAATTATCTCCGTTGTTTGCGATCCGTCTTCCACTTTCTCCTCTTTGTGGATTGCCCCTTCTCTGTCCACTTGACCAGTAAACTCGACCTGGAGATTCTCCACCTTGCTTCCATCTTTGTCATTTCCCCCCGGTATGAACTGGTCAACAATAAGACTACGTTTGGATGTTGAACCACGCGTCTGCTATAAGCCAGTTCCTCATGGTCATCAATACTGCCAAAGAAGAGCATGGCAATGCGATACGGAGAGTTAGGATTGAAAGCTGAATGTTTGCTACTGATGTGGCTTTTCCCTATCAAAATCCCGACCGAGCAAGTTTTGAGTACATTTCTATTCACGATTCTAATGGAAGGAGCGGAGGTTCTTCCTCTTGTGGCCCATTGCTTGTGGAAGGGGAGAAGCACGATCATGCTCCCTTATCAAGCGCAAGAGAGCATATGTCATTGTGCATAGTCTCGTGAGGTGCGTTGACCATGAAATATTGCAGTGAAACGTGCCCTTCTCCATGCCTTTCATACGATCTGAAGGCATTGATTATTTGAGAGCCCTTGGCTTACTGCTGACATGGCTTCTTCACGGATAAGGCACAGGCACTGAGTTCTCTATGTAAAATAGCTAAAAGGGGAGGAAAGATGAGGCTGAAACTTCTTCTTTTCATTCAAAACCTCGAAGTCTTTTACAAAGACAGATATATAACATAAACACCACTAAAATAGAACCCATAACTATCCATATTCTGCATAAACCACTTACTCCACTAACTCCTAAAAAATAGGATAACTAACACACAAATTAGCTAAACATGACTCCACTAACTCTTAAAGACTAGAATAACTGAATAAACAAATCAGCAAAATGCACAGGAAAAAACAACTATTATTTCAACACTCTAAGGTGAAGGACAAACATAGACATAGGGCTACTTTTCAAGGGATTGGAGGCTTCAACAACGTTGATAATTGGGTGTGTTATGATTGAAACTATCACTTCGAGGGGAATGAATAGGTGATTGTGCGGAAATAAAAAAGGTTTTAATAAAAGTTGCAACAAAACACCATAGGTGATGAAAAAAATTGATTAGATCTTATCAATATGCAATCTTATCACCAAAAAAAAAAAAAAAAAAAAAAGAAAAAAAAAATTAGGGATAGAAATTTGCATACAAAAGATTATTGTGGTTCGGCTTTTGCAAACCTATGACCACTCTCCCACGCTATAGCCTATTGACTGGAATCTACTAAGAAAAACCAATCAAAGTTACAAGATCTAAGCTATCTAAACTCAAGCTCGTGTGTATCACTTCTCATGAGTCTTGACCACTAAATGATTACACAATTATACTCACAGAGACGAATAAATGATGATCAAAGGACATTCTTCAGACTTTGGAATTGCAAGCTTTGATTATCTTGAAAGCAATAGTTCTCTCAGCTTCGAGACCTTTCTTATACTTCTCTTAATCCAAACTAACCATTTGGACATATCTCTAGAAGGATAATCCATCCAATCTACTCATTGGCTTGGATCTCGTCAAAAAGATCTGATTGCTTTAAGATCACCAAGAATGAGGCTTCCCATAGATCTTGCCACCCGTACAACAATTCAAGTTTCCATAAGTTGAATGCTTTTACTTTAAAAGAATAAAACGTCTCAAGAAGATTGTT